>OX387244.1:256162900-256786425 GCA_947561735.1 Cenchrus americanus | reverse complement strand
GCATGCTCGCTTCTCCCTTCGTCACCAGCCGCCGGTGCGTTCACCAGCAACAACACTGCCGCCGTGGCACAGGTCCTGTGCCTGCAAAACCAGGAGACGGCGTTGCTCCGGCTCAAGCGCTCGTTCACCGCCACCTCTGACGATTCCATCGCGGCGTTCCGGTCGTGGAAGGCCGGCACGGACTGCTGCAGCTGGGCCGGCGTGCGCTGCGGCGACGCCGACGGCCGCGTGACTTCCCTCGACCTGGGGAATTGGGGTCTGGAGAGCGCGGCAGGTCTCGACCCTGCGCTCTTCGATCCGTCCTCGCTTGGGTAGGGTCACTAAGGACCTGTTTGGTTGTCTTCTCTGGCGAGCCCGGATCGCATATAACGGCCGGAGTCGTCTTTGGACCGGGCTAAGTGCATGCAAGAGGTTATTGATTGGTTGAGTTGCATGAAGATATGCGGGATGCAAAGAGCGATTGATTGGTTGCACGAATATGATTCAACTTGGTTCAACGAGATACACACATACAATTGTTTGGTTGGCTGCATACAAAAGAGTTCTAACACCTTAGCATTACATCTGGTGAGGTTACCACCTTACATCTGGGGGGCATCAAAGATCAATAGATACAACATTGAATATCCCTTGACGAACTATTACACATGTTTGTAAAGTAGAACTAAAATACAAATCTCATTTGCTTGATTTCCTTGCAATATTCAAGCTCTTACGTGTCGATGACTTGATCACCATCATGTTTGAAATTAAAGTGAACAAATGAGATACAAAATAGAATGGACAATGGATTGTGCTCAGATTTTTGTAAATGACACACTGATATCATAGGCAATGGATTGTGCTCAGATTTATGTAAAGACACACTGATATCATAGGCAATGGATTGTGCTCAGATAATAGACAGATAGCTAAGAAGCAACAAGTATGAAAGGTTCACATCATAGGCAATGAACATAAAGATCAGATCATGCAAGTATAGATGGTTGACATCATAGGCAAAGGACATAATGCTCAGATCATGCAACTATGAATGCTTCACATCATAGGCAATGGACAGAATGCTCAGAATATGCAAGTAATACTTCACATCATAAGCAATGGACAGAGTGCTCAGATCATGCAACTATGAATGCTTCACATCATAAGCAATGGACAAAATGCTCAGAAACCACAAGTAAGAAAACAAATCAGCAAAGGCAAAGGAGAAATGGCCATGAGCTAGAATTAGTGCATCATGAGCTGATCCCTCCCACCCCGCAAGAACATATGTGAACTTCATATCAAAGGCTACTGCAGCAAGCACATTTTGTGTAGGATAGTGCTTCCTACCCCTAAATCTTGCGGCAATCTTTCTTTGGAACTTTAGCACGAACATGAGTTCCATCTATTGCGCCAATGCAATCCTACATTGTGCAAGAAATGACATTACAAATTGTTCAACAGAATTATGATTAAACTAGAGTTCATTCCTAAATTCTTTTGTACCTTAAAATATGGGTACCATCTTGGGCTAGTTCTGATTTTAAGTGCTGTCTCATTTGATGGCGGCCTTATCATCTCCTCCCTAAGCTCACCAATGGCATACAATACCTCCCTAAAGTACCTACTCACTGTCTCCATAGACCTCCTAAATGATTGGTGGATGACCCTAAATCTTTGGTTGTGGCCTACAACATGAAGAAACATTGCGACTTGCTCCTACAACTACTATGTAGGGTGTCCCTTAACAAACTCCTTTCCCTTAGGAGGTTACACAAGTTGAAAAAAGGAGCTCTACGCATGCGCGGCATGCTAACACATTCGTGTCATTACAATTGTAAATTTTGTTCGAGATTGGCACGGCGTTCCTCATCCATTGCAATCATAGGTGCATAAGTGATCTGAGGACGTGCACTCTGTGACAACCTAAGCCTACTCATGAAGTATGCATAAATGACAGCAACAAAAGCAGCAGCTTGAGTCACAAGCATGCATCTCTGGTCGACCGGGTCCATCTACGGCAGAGCAAGAATGAACAATAAGTGCTACTGATGAACAATCATATGAAAGAACAATAAGACTAAGGACATGTGCTCATTTATCCAAAAAAAATTATGCATAAACAAATCATCATTGGCTATAGACATGTGCTCAGATTCACATTTTTTTCATTAATAAAGAAGCATCAATGACTATAGACTTGTGCTCAGAAACATATCAACAGGAAAAATCGCTCAATTCATCAAATCCGCAAACGAATCAATGAGAAACATCGCTCAGTTCATCATATCCGCAAACAAATCAATGAGAAACATCGCTCAGTTCATCATATCCGCAAACAAATCAATGAGAAACATCGCTCTGTTCATCAGATCCGCAAACAAATATTCAGAAACATCGCATTTCAGCATATCCGCAAACAAATAATCACAACAGGGAGCAGCAAAAGGGAAATGGCACAGGAAGAGAGGGGAAAATTTTCCTCGTTACCAGTCTCCTGAGCAACAAGGAAAGAGGACAATCTCAACTTCAGCAGATCAGTGACAAGGACGCCAGATCTACAAAGGAAATGAGTTAGTACAAATCCTAGGGAAAAACGTACGAAGGAGAAATCTTAGGGGGAAATACTTGCCTTTTTTACCTTCGACCTAAGCAGCCACACAGATCGAACCCTACACACATGGCAACAAGGGGAAAATCCATTACACCGTGCGGAAATCACCATGGGACAAAGGGGAAATCGCAAATCTACAAGGGATTTCGGGTTACCTCTCTGAATCTCACGAAACCCCGCCGAATCGACCCCAACCCTGCACAAAATCAAGATGAGGGAGGGAGAGGTTAGGGTTTCATCCCCATGGATCTCGCGCAACAGGAAACGGAAGAGAACGACACCGTCACCTGCTAGCACCGGGAGTGGAGGCGGAGAGCAGAGAGGATGAGAGCACGGGCCAGAGCGGAGGGAGGCGGCGGCGGCGGGGAGGATATATACGCGACGTATGGCGCGAAAGGGGGTGGTAACCCTAGCGGTTCCCTCGCGTTGCCGCTTCTGCGCGCCTGCACCGCTGGAGCCGCCCCGCGCGCTCGCTTTTGTGCCGAGCGAGCCAGGCTGCCCAGAAGCGAGTTTCATTTACGTTTCCCGGCAGCCAGGCTCCGCTGGGCCATTTGCACACGTCGGGCCAGGCCCAACACCGGATGCAGACAACCAAACTTGCAAAACTTGCATCTCACGGGCCAGGTTGGGCCATATGCACCTAACCAAACGCCGCCTAAGTTCCGTACCATTTTAAAGAATCTAAATGATTGCGTTGGGCTTGACCTTTCAAATAACCAAATGCATGGGGCCATACCCCGGTGGGCATGGGAAAAATGGTCGACAGACTTCGGCCCAAATTCGCTGCTTTTCGCCACCTCCTCCGGGCGGCGCGTTGTGACGCCCCGGGTTTTTAATTACCGTCATTATCGCTAATGACCAGGATCGACCGGGTCAAATCGGTCAAACCCCGGTCAAACCTAGGTCAACCGGGTCATCACCCGAAAACCTCGTCAATGAACCCCGGTGAACCCCTTGACCGAGCCTACGCACACCCGTAGTCAACCCTTGGTCAAAGACACGGTCAAAACTCACTTGACCTTTGACGTCGGCGAATGTCGTCGGAACTTTTGCCGCGTTCCCCAAAATTCACCTAAACACTTCAAAATCAACCTTTATGAAAGTTGTCCATCTTGTTGAGGGACACAACTTTCATGTAGATTGGCATTTCAAATTTTGGGTGGAAAATTGTGAAACACCCCTTGCAAGACAGATTTTCCTATTTTCCGAACGTGTCGACATTCAAAGTTGGCACGACGTTCTGCTAAATCCGTTGAGAAAAACACTATAGGACCTTTTTGAAAGTTGTAGAGGGTAGCTAGATCTACAACTTTCCTATTCATTGGTTTGAGCACTTTTATTCTAATTTTTAGAGAAAAGGCATCTTGAACGGAGCCACTCCGCGGTTTTCGGCCGGCCGACGCCGCGCGGGGCGAGACGTCGCGCGTCGCGCGCGCGCGGGCACCCCGCCGCCGCACGCGCCGGCGCCGCCCCCGCGTTCCCCCCTCGCCGTGCCTCGGTCCGAGTGCCGTCCGCGCCTTCCCGAGGCCACCGCGCTCGCTCCCGAGGCGCACGCACGTCGAGGAGATACCCCGCCCGCGCACGGAACGCCGCGCGCGCCGTGGTACGGCCCCCCCCCCGCCGCCCGTACCCCCCCCCCCCCCCCGCCCGACGCCGTACCCGCGCCGCCCGTGCCTGCCGCCCCCGCCGCGCGCGCGCCTTAAGAGCCGCGCCGGCCTCCTGCGACGCGCGGACCCCCCCCCTCGACACACCAAGCCGCACGGCCCCTCCCCGTCGCGCGCGCGCAACGCGCGCCGGCGTTCCCCGGCACCGGCCGCGGCGAGCTCCGCCGTAGGCCAACCTCGCGCCCTTCCAACCACCTCTTCACCTCTCCTAGCACCTACGAGAGGCGTGCCTTGCCGCGCATTGCTGACCACGGCCCTCCTCGCCGGCGCACGCGGCGGCCGCGGCCGTCCCTTCCGCCCACCGCGCGCGCGCTCGCCGGAGCCGCCACCGGCCGGTCCGCCCCCCCCCAAACCGAGCCCTCCCTAGTCCCCTAACCCTTCTCCACCCCTTCCCCGACCGCAAGCGCCGGCGAGCTCACCGGAATTGGCAAGCCCGCGCCGGCCGGCCGCCCATAGGGGCCACATTGCAAAGCCCGAAACTTTCCGGGGTTCTATTCGCAAAAGGTAAACTCCAATAGTATTGCAATTTCCCTGTTTCTTGTAAATTGTGTAGCAAATCACAGAAAATTCAGAAAATTGTGAAACCAATTTTGTTGGATCCGACGTGATTTATACTACAACCTTTGATATTCTAGCCTGAGCTAATTTCTTTTAGTTTTTGCATGAAAAATACAAATGTGAAAAACCTAGATCTGCAATATCTCAAAAACCACCACTCCTCTGTAGCTAATTTTTTGATATGTTGTGTACTAGGTCATGACTAGCTCCTATGCCAAAAATTGCACAAAGTTATCTCGTAAATCTTTTTATAAAAATGTTTTTCTATCTCTGGCAGAACTGCATAAATGATTTTTCATGTTAAATATATTATTGTTCTTGAGCCCAACTTGTGCACACTGTCTTACAATACCAAGGGGCACATCTGGTGAATTAATCATGAATTTTGGATTAACAGAAATAATTATTCCTGATTTATGCATGTTTTCCTTGGTAAATTAATAAAACAAGATCAGTAGAAGTTCCATGTGAACATGTTGGTTTTCTAAGCTTGTTTAGGACCAGGGAGCATCCACAAGAAAGTTTGGATCATTTGGATGCTTAATTATTTCTATATGCATTTGAATTGAATCACTAGATAACCTTTGTTATTTTCCATAATATTTAATTTCCTAGCCTCCAACACTTACATGTGGGTCCAATGGACCAGTATAGATGCTAGTAGGCTTAAGAAACACCCCATTAATTTTTGGTAAATTAATTGATTAATAAAAGGCTTAAATGCCCTTTTAATATTAAAGGGAAATTAAATAAAGAAAAGCCCTTATTTAATTCTTTTTCCTTTTTTGGAAAATAGTATATAATTCAATTAAAAGATAATTAATTCTAGATGCTGATAAGAAATTAATTCAAGGATAAAAGTATTATTTATATCTTTACTTGTGAAAGGAAAATGATTAAAAGCTATCACATGAAATGACAAGTATAAAGAAACCTTTATTCAATTGTACAATAAAAAGAAATCACCCAACCACCCATGTAACTTGAGTGTGGTTGCAAATCATGTTAAGAAGGTTAAATGTACCTACCCACTACTGTTGATGAAGTTAAATTAAATTATTTATATATATATGTACACGAGTCACCATCAAAAAGAATAATTAATAAAGAGTTGCATATTACTCCGTTATGGAAGAATATCTTGAATGTATTCTTATCTAGGTGAATGTGCCCAACGAATACACCCCTTGATTGTTAAAATGGTTTGTAAGTGACGAAAGTATAACCCGTCGAATAAATCTTGCATTTGCATCTTCGTATAGATCTTTCCGCCGTAGACGTACGCTCGTGCGGAAGGAGGAGACGAAGGTGCCGACCAAGAGCCGTCGTGCGTAAACGTAGCTCAAGACACGGACCCAAGTCCGGAAGGGCCCAAGGCCAACCTTGCCGGCGAAGGCAAGCCCCGGATCATTAACCCCGCCTTTTAAAATTATGCGATTATGTTTGTTATGATTGTGCATTTACGTTTCGGAATTGAATTGAAACCCTAGATGCATGATCCCTAGGTACCTATGCTCTATCACTAGTATGCTAGGTCGTTAGGCTGCCATGCTATAGGACCGATAGAAGTCGAGTGATGTTCGTCACTCGTGAGAATAGGTCCCTAGATAGGAATCATAAGATATCCTTAAATGGATCGCTCATGTGGTAAGAGCATGGGATTGGGCTCCGGTCCGGTGGGCATGTGGGCTAAGCTTTTGTCACACCCGATTTTCCGTAGAAAACCGAATGCATCTCATATGTGTGCCGGGATCAAAATTTCACACATATGATAGACTCATGAGTGTAATATCACAAGACATTGCTCAAAACGTACGTAAAAGGTTTATTAACTTTTATTACACTCACGAAGGTAGACACGAAGGTCTTTACACGGACAACGATAACTATGAAGACGCGACTCCATCTTCATCTTCCACGAGCATCCGGCGGTTGATCGCATCCTCGAACTCCTCGTAGTCGGTGAAGTACTCCACTCCGGGATTCTTCTGCGAACGAGCGTAAGCAAGGATGAGTACACTTATGGTTGGTACTCGGCAAGGCCACGAAATAACCGGAAGCAATATTAATCCATCTTTAAGTTCAATTAATCATGTGAGGGTCCGGGCCGCTCTTGGACCGTGAGCACGGCCGATCGATCGGTTTTACACTGCGAGAGGTTGCACACTTTTCCCACAGTTCGCGTAAAAGTTCCAAAGAACTTTGAACCCAACCACGCATGTGCGATCGAGCACAATACCACACTTCCGAGGTGTGACCGCATAGGGACGCTACGAAGCCTTTACAAAGATATGCAAAAGACTAACGACCCGCATAGTTACGGATCGGGGCGGACCATAACCCTCCCTAGTGGTCGGCACCTTAGCAAAGGCTGCTACCCCAAAAGGACCGGGCTATACCCCCGCAACCCGGATCCCCCTCTCGCTCCTTTCGGAAAAGGGCCATCGGATCAATCGCACACCTAATTAATTGGCTAAGCCGGAGCCATATGGACCGTGGTTGCCTTGTTTTCCGGGTGGTTCTCCATGTTCCGATTAACTTATAGTGTTCTTGATTAAAGCATAGGTAGAAGGGTGGTTAGGGTCACTTGCCTTTCTCCAACGATAAGCTACTTTCCTTATACGCAAAGCTCGCACTTGAACTTCCTCGAACGGCGTGTTGGCTACGATCATGCAAGAAAACATACAATAAATAAAACAATACATCAAACATTACCAAAAGGCTAAAACAAGCTTTTAGAAATGACGGGCTCGGAGAGACGATCGCGTGGACATCAAGAACGCGTAAAACGGAGCTAGGATGAAAAAGTTATGGCTGAAACAAGGTTCAGGGACTAAATTGTAAAAGAACCGGAAGTTTAGGGGGTTTTCTCGCAAGATTTCGGGGACCTAAACATAAATATGTGTGGAACTAGAAGATCTAATATGTAAAAGGTTAAGGATAGGCTATTAAACATGAAAACTATGGAGATCGGGGGCCTAGATATAAAAAATCACGACCTAGTTGGAAAGCTTTTATATAGGTGGAAGGGTATATATGTAATTTTCAGAAATGGGAGGGGTTATTTGCAAAGCGTCAAGGCAGCCGGCGGGTGAACCGTGGCGGCGACACGTGGCGGGGCCGTGGTTGGACGTGATGACGCGAGCGGTGACATCGGCATGACGTGGCGATGACGTCGGCGTGTGGACCGGCGCCCGTGGACCGGTCCACCGGTCCACCGTGGACCTTATCCAAGGGTCATGAGTCCTTTTAATGCGGGCCGTCCGCCGGATCGGATGGCCACGGTCGCATGCGGGCGACGGGCGGCGGCGGCCGGACGGCGCGCGGCGGCGCTAAGCGGCGGCGGCGGCTCGTCGGAGAAGGCCAACGGGGGGCTCGGTGGGCCAAAAACTACGGGACAAGCACCAAATCGAAGAGGAGGAGGCGAGGAAGCTCACCCGGGGGCCGGAGGGGAGGGAACCGCGGCGGAGGAGGAGATCGGGCGGCGGTCCTTGCGGCGGTGCTCGGCGGCGGTGGAGCTCCGGCTCGGCGGCGGCGGCCGCGCAAGGGGATGGCGGGGATGTGGTGCGGGAGGAGGTGGGGCTCGGGCTCGCCTTTTATAGGGCGGAGGGGGGAAGTGGAGAGGGCGGCCAAGGCGGCGCGGGGAGGTCGGTGGCGCCGGCGCCATTAATGGCGGCTCGGTGCGGGCGGCGGCCGTTTCGGGAGAGGAAAGGGCGGGGACGGTTTGGGCGGCGTCGGTTGGGTGCTTGGAGCACGCGGAGAGAAGGGGAGGAGGCGCGGGGGAGACGAGAGGGCGCGGGGCGGGCGGCGGCGCGGCCATGGTGGGAGGGGGAGGGCGCGGTGCCGGGAGGTTGAAGGTGGTGCCGACGGGTGGGCCCCACGTCGGTGACCGCGTGAGAGAGGGAGGGGAGGGAGGCGGAGCGGGCCGGTTTGGGCCAAAACCTTAGATGGGCGGTGGGTTGGGGCGGGTTAGATTGGGTGGTTGTTTTCTCTTTTTTTTTCTTCTTTTCTTTTCTTTTCAAATCCAAATTCAAAATTCAAATCTTTTTCATCTTTTGAAATTTTAACACAAATTTATTCACATCATTTTAAGACTTTTAGAAAACTTTTTCAAACATTTTTAAATTCAAACTTTATTATATTTTTTTCAAACTTTTACACCAATTTTTCACAATCTTTTTCACAATTATTTTTAAGGACTTTTCACAAATGTTTTTTTAAGACTTTTAAAACCACACCACAACCAAAACTCATGCATTTCAACATGATGCACGGACACTTGTTTTTTTCTAATTATCAAATGATGTTTAATTTAATTAAAGGCAAATTTATTTATTCAAATTTATTAAATCCTTAGAAAAATAAAACTAAGCCATGTTGCTAACAATATTTTATTGTGATGGAATTTTCGGGTGTTACGACTTTTGAACGTACCAAGCATATGCGGGAATGGGACCGGTAAGCCTAGTACCTTAATGAGGCGGCACGGGATCTTACTATTACTACTCTTGAGCAATCTCCTTACCGGCTAGCTACGGAAAGGATGGTGTATGGTGACTCCGGGTATCTCGCGGGGTATGCGGATAGCCCGCAACGGGGACCGTAAGATTCGATCCCAACCCGAAGATTTGCGGGGACGGCACGGGGAGTTGTCCTCGCGGGGGGCCCGACCGTGTGTTTGGGTTTACCTTGCAAGGTTTAAATCAATCGATTGTCGGCCTCTCACCGTTATCCGAGAACTGCTTATTCTACCGGCCATGATATCCCATAACGATGGAACTCGAGAGATATGGTTGGATGAATTAATTGCTTGTCAAAATTTTGATTGAATTAGTTGGCACAATTAGAAATGGTAATCAACTAGAACCTGTGCTAAAAGATTGAAAGTAAGGATCCACTCTTAGTGGCTTTCCCGCAAAAGAAACTCCACCGCCAAAAGCCTTTCATGTCTAGAGGTTGGTGATGTAGTTATCACCCGACGGTTAAGTCTTGCCGAGTATTAGTATACTCGGCCTTGCTTTAAAAATGTTGTTGCGGGTGTGCTTGATCGAAGGGTGACGACAAGTGATGACATCATGGACGGCCTCCGTGATGTTCACCGTTCCGCTAGTTTAAATTATTCCGTTGTATTTTCGAACTGCGAATCTTTATCTTATGCCATGAACAATGGTTTGTAATCAAATGATTAATCCACGTTGTACTACGGACTCGCCTTCGCGTGAGTTTTAATGCATGTATCGATCCTCCGTTCGATGTACAAGTGATTTACCGGCGTTAACCCGGCAACCAACGACAGGATGATACTTTACTATTGCTTAACGACCAAAGTGGATCGGTCTTAGGCGATAGTACGGTATTTTCCTGGGCGGGTTGTCACAGCTGGTATCAGAGCGACTGCATGCACCAGAGTTTAATTAACAACTCTAATCACATGATTTTCGAATAAAATTTACCAAGAATGTTTGAATTGCAAAATACGTTGGTCCGTTAAGGATAAACTAGACCGAGAGGCCCTAGAGGGAAATTTTTGGTTTCTTTCAGGTGGCTTATTAATCTATGGTTTATTTTGTTAACTTCCAAGACATTACTTTATGTCGGACTTACTTTCTCGCACAACCAAACTAGGAGCCACGTGTTTTATACGTGTGCGTTCCGCATCACGGGAATTGCGAGGGTTGATGGAGTGATCCATTCCACGAATCCCATCTTCGCGTCCGATTATGAATTGTGTCTTGCCACGTGTTTCATACGTGAGCTTTCCGCATGTCGCTCATGCGAGGCAAGGATATACTCCATTCAAATGGAGAATGTCCGAGGTTGGACGTTGTCCATGCAGCGGCTTAACGCATGGATGCCGTTTCTATAGTGAGCGGTAATGTATGTGGACGCTTTCATGAGTGCTGGCATGAAAGGTTCGATATGTGTCTGTGATCTTCTGCAGGTACACTAACCCCGTTACGTAAGCTCGCTAAGCAAGCATCGACTAGATCTCGACTAGTTATTATAGGGGGATACGTGTATGAGCCATGCCACCGGCGCTAACTCCGAAGTTAGGCTTGATTGCCTTGTGAGGACGAATAGGACGTCTTGCATCATGTTAAAAAAATCATGAAAGAACCTAAACTAAACTCATGTCTGTTTCGTGCTCTCTGAAGTAAACAGTTATAGCGTGTTTTGTTCTGTTTAGCTTCTTTAGGTGTAGAAGTGTTGTCGAGCTTAAAATTAACAAAAGTGTTGCTTAGATGGCTGTTCTTGTTTCCGAATCTGTCGTCTAGGCGATTCTAACCTAGGTTGCTTCAATCTAATCCCGATCTGCTAGCCCCAGTTCGTGATCATACCTTGGTCTACCGCAAGTTATGCTTGGAAGTCAACCTTGTTTGCCATTCCTTAGAACCTTTGAACCTTGCTTGGTTCAGCACCTTTCGAATTCCTTAGCTCAACCTTGAGTACCCAACTTAAGTTTCTTAACCTCGCTAAGTTGCTACGCCAATTGGGGAAGTGTTGAACTCTGAGTTGAGTAGGATGTTAGGTTCCCGATTGCCCGACCATGTATCGTTGGTATGCCTGCTCGTTCGAGCTCAGCATATGATGGTATTAAAGTATGCATGGTTACCCCATACCTTAACCCTTACCCAATTCGTGGACCGAGTTACCTTTGTACACTCGCACCCGCCTGATTCTCACTTTTGTCATTATGTCCAGATGGACAACACTGGCTCTACGTCGGCTGATGTGGAATCATGGACTCTCGTGAACTACCTCGAGGAGGGTGGTTTTCCTGCACTTTTGTGGGACACCCTAAAGGACTTTGGGTATACCACTTATCCGCAGTACTCGACACGTGAGATCATGACCACCGGTCAACTCCTTCGTTGTGAAGTGAAGGTGAAGATTCCAACGTGCCCGACCAATCCCGCTTGGGATGAGTGGGAATGTACGGCACATGGAAGAAACTTGTCCGACACGGTGCGAAAGGCTGCTCTCGAAGCACTCACCACTTTACGTGGAAAGCACCCCGCCGAGATAGCCAACTCTCGCAGCTAAAGTCATTCGGTACCCGAGCGACACATTGCACCGGTGGTGAACGAGAAACTATCCTTCCAACCCGGAACAACTCTCACTATAGTCCCGAACTCGTCGCCTCGGTCCGCTTTTCGGAAGCCATGTACGACACCTATCCGCGAATGGTGGGAGAAAGCGTATTCTATAGACATCAAGTCTATAGATACAAAGTTAAGGAAGTGGAGTGTTCAAAGCTCAAGCGTTGAAGGAAGCCCGAGCAATGATTGCTACTCTCGGGAAGGAAAGACGCAAGGACAAGGCAAAGATACAAGAGTTAACGAGAGATCATCCATGAGCGAGAATTTCTTGTTGCAAGCATAACGATCGGTATATGCTTGAACTAGAAAATCAATTGGAAGCTCTAGCCGTTCCACCCCCGTAACTCCGTCATTCGGGACCAGCCCAAGAAGAAGATGTTGAAGATATCCAGGGTGAATCTGGAATTGAGTCCGGACCCGCGTCACCGTAGTCTTTCAGCATGGAGGACCCCACCCTTGGAGGTCGATCTGTCGGGAATAAAGTTCGGAGTCGTCAGAATCCAGTGTTGTGAGGAATCCTAGTGTACCCTGACCACTTTTGGTTGGTTACCGCTGTCAGATAGACTAGGAACCTTATCATTGCAACTAGTCTGCCTTGTAATCCTAAATGTTGTTAGTAATTCTGAAAACTCTCATCGATGTACTGCCTTGATTAAACATCCTTCCTGTAATGATGTTCGTAAAACATTAGTTATGCTAAGTTGTGATCAATCAAGTTCTGTGCTCTACAATTCCATGTCAATCACAGATCTAATCGATTCCTAAATCCTGAACTTGTCTTTTCGGTCTTGCTCAAACCTTGTGATTTAAACTTAAAATGTGGCTTTTGAGCATGCATGGCATAGCATGTGCATTTGAGAAGCATGGGTATACTAACGTGCATTCGCATGAATCTCCATACCCTTACCCTACCTCTCTTGTTTGGTGATGTCGTTACCTCATGGTCAAAGGTGCCGCGACGGAACCTAGGGTATTGTGTGTGCTGCAGCCACACGACTGCCACTAGGAGCGCGCTAGGTATCTTGGTTGTGAGATAGCAACTCGTCGCCTGAGATCCTCCCTCTACTTTTGATTGCATTTCCAATCATCAATGCATATGGGTGACCGAGTCATTCTAACGTGCATCATGAGCACCATACCGCACAAACATATGCATTGCATCAACTTTGAAAAGTACTGCACTTTCGAAACGATGAGATGTCAAAATCTCAAGAATTTGCGAAATAAGTAAAGGTGTGAGCAAGATTACTCCTTGAAATTCCCACTTGAAGTCACCTTTCGTACAAGAGATTTTGGAACTCGTCATTAGCTTTCCCTCTCTTGTAATGGTCGTTAGAGCTCTCGACCAATTGGTCCCTTGCCATGAACCTCGACAATCTTGTAGCATCAATTCTTTTCCTTCTAGCCAAGTGGAAATGGTAGAAGTAGAAACTTTTCTCTTGAGCAGTCAAGGTTCTCGAATAGTCAACATGGAGAAGCCCTCCATCGTGTATTCGTTCTTGGTCCGTGCTCTTAACCTTCGGATCCTCAAAATCGAGCAAGGAAGTACGCCCAGGATCGATCGAAGCTTTATGCTACGCTCCTCTGTGATTGCTATCGCAAACGTAAAGCGTTGTGCACGAAGTTTTTCTCGTTTCGCTCCCCGTTACGGTCAATTATTTAGACCGTTGAGCGCTATCGTCATCAGTGCCACGATCATACGACGCCATGACGTCGTTCTGCCTTCGATTTCCGCAACCGTATTCGCGACGCCGTGATCGCGTGAGCTAACCTTGTTGAGCTCCGTGTTGAGCACACCAGGTAGCCAACTGGGTCAACTGACCGTTACGGCCCCGCATCGGTTATAAAATGGAACCTTTTACCCGGAACCGCCGATACGAAAGCTCCATTTCCATCAGAGCCCGGCAGTATCACTATTCTTGTTCTTCTTCTAGCTAGCCCGGCTATTTACCACTAGAAGCACCTCTCCCGGCCTACTTCAATCTTCCCGAGCGAACTCGTTCGCCGTATCATTTCCGACGTCAAGAAGAAGCTCGGAGTGGACCGAAAGCGGAAATCAATCCAAGTCGCCACCCATGACTCCGTCTTCGGAAGAGCTCGAGTCTTTTCGCCGGACATTGTTAGGGATGTACCTCTCGTATTGTAGGAGGATTATGCTCGCTATTAGCCGTGCATGTGCACATTCATCGTCCGCTTCCTCATGAACGGCGATGAGTTAGTAAGAGGACACACCTTGTACTTTTTGTTCCATCTGCATTCCCGACCATGGGATGTGTGTAGACCAAGCTTTATCAGTTGATATTTTGGAAGTCCGGTTTGCATTGCTTACCGTGAACGAGTCTCGTACAATATGTCCGAATTATAAGTTGGGTGAGATTCCAATGCGCTAATTAGGGACTCAAATTTCAGATGTTCCGACCGGCATGGAATAACCCCAATGGTTTTGAAGCATCGGGTAGTGGCGATCGTACGCAACCGCCACCCACAATGTTGACTGAAGCTTTCATAGCAGCACACACTGAAGTGTTGTGCCAACTCCTACAGACCCAACAGCAAATGGCTCAACAACTACAACAAATGCCACCGATGCAATCGAAGCTTCAACCTTCCAAGCCCCGTTCACCGAAGTACCCACCCCAGAGGGACATCAACACCATTGTCGGCTTAACCCAACCGTTAGAAGGGCGGGAATTCCGTGCCGAATCGGATAGTGTACGATATCATCAACGGACGTTACGGGAAACCATATCAGAATAGTTTGGCAGATAGTCTCTCTCAGTCCTTATCTGCCTCTATGGTCGAACAAGCCCGTTTGTTCAATCTGTTGGAGGAGTATGTTAATCAAGATCAACCCCAAGTCTCCGACTCCATATTACCACCTTCTCGACTACCAATGGATCTTAGGGCGGAAGAGGAGCCAATCCGAGGCAACAAACGAGGATTATCTCGAAATAGATGTAAGTGAGTGGAAAATTACCTGCACAGAGACTTGTCCACGTGAAGGCAAGCGAAGCTGTAACCCCAGCAAGACCACTCAACGCACCGCCATTGCAACACCCGCGCGAATCTCGAAGAAGGCAAAGAAAAAGGAGAGAAGGAGGCTCCGCCTTATCCAGAAGCCCAAAGAACCGATCTCCAAACCCAAAGATCTTCCTCCCCGGTTGTGCTACAATTGTAGACGGCCGGGCATTTCGCCGATAAGTGCCCGAACCCCGGACGGCGAAGCCCCGGCGGCAACAGGCGGAACCCCGGACCTCGCTATCAACAACAACGAGCCAAGCCCTCGAGTGGAGCAACGCCAACCGAATATCATGGGTAGCACTTCTATCCCGTAATCATCCTTCACCTCCCCTTGTAAATTCGAATCTCGGGACGAGATTCTTCTTAAGGGGGGTAGACTGTGACGCCCCAGGTTTTTAATTACCGTCATTATCGCTAATGACCGGATCAGCCGGGTCAAATCGGTCAAACCCCGGTCAAACCTAGGTCAACCCGGGTCATCACCCGAAAACCTCGTCAATGAACCCCGGTGAACCCCTTGACCGAGCCTACGCACACCCGTAGTCAACCCTTGGTCAAAGACACGGTCAAAACCCACTTGACCGTTGACGTCGCCGAATGTCGTCCGAACTTTTGCCGCGTTCCCCAAAATTCACCTAAACACTTCAAAATCTACCTTTATGAAAGTTGTCCATCTTGTTGAGGGACATAACTTTCATGTAGATTGGCATTTCAAATTTTGGGTGGAAAATTGTGAAAAACCCCTTGCAAGACAGATTTTCCCGTTTTCCGAACGTGTCGACATTCAAAGTTGGCACGACGTTCCCGCTAAATCCGTTGAGAAAAACACTATAGGACCTTTTTGAAAGTTGTAGAGGGTAGCTAGATCTACAACTTTCCTATTCATTGGTTTGAGCACTTTTATTCTAATTTTTAGAGAAAACGCATCTTGAACGAGCCACTCCGCAGTTTTCGCCGGCCGACGCCGCGCCGAGCGCGACGTCGCGCGCCGCGCGCGCGCGGGCACCCCGCCTCCGCGCCGCCGGCGCCGCCCCGCGTTCCCCCTCCGCCGTGCCTCGGTCCGAGTGCCGTCCGCGCCTTCCCGAGGCCACCGCTCGCTCCCGAGGCGCACGCACACCGAGGAGATACCCCCGCCCGCGCCCGGAACGCCGCGCCGCCGTACCCCCCCCCCCCCCGCCCGACGCCGTACCCGCGCCGCCCGTGCCGCCGCCGCCCCGCCCGCGCGCAGCCCCCTTAAGAGCCGCGCCGGCCTCCGCGACGCGCGGACCCCCCCCTCGACACACCAAGCCGCACGGCCCCTCCCCGTCGCGCGCGCAACGCGCGCCGGCGTTCCCCGGCACCGCCGCGGCGAGCTCCCGCCGTAGGCCAACCTCGCGCCCTTCCAACCACCTCTTCACCTCTCCTAGCACCTACAGAGGCGTGCCTTGCCGCGCATTGCCGACCACGGCCCTCCTCGCCGGTGCACGCAGCAGCCGCGGCCGCCCCTTCCGCCCACCGCGCGCGCTCGCCGGAGCCGCCACCGGGCCCGGCCCGGCCCCCCAAACCGACCCTCCCTAGTCCCCTAACCCTTCTCCACCCCTTCCCCGGCCGCAAGCGCCGTCGAGCTCGCCGAAATTGGCAAGCCCGCGCCGGCCGGCCGCCCATAGGGGCCACATTGCAAAGCCCGTAAACTTTCCGGGGTCCTATTCGCAAAAGGTAAACTCCAATAGTATTGCAATTTCCCCGTTTCTTGTAAATTGTGTAGAAAATCACAGAAAATTCAGAAAATTGTGAAACCAATTTTGTTGGATCCGTCGTGATTTATACTACAACCTTTGCTATTCTAGCCTGAGCTAATTTCTTTTAGTTTTTGCATGAAAAATACAAATGTGAAAAACCTAGATCTGCAATATCTCAAAAACCACCACTCCTCTGTAGCTAATTTTTTGATATGTTGTGTACTAGGTCATGACTAGCTCCTATACCAAAAATTGCACAAAGTTATCTCGTAAATCTTTTTATAAAAATGTTTTTCTATCTCTGGCAGAACTGCATAAATGATTTTTCATGTTAAATATATTATTGTTCTTGAGCCCAACTTGTGCACACTGTCTTACAATACCAAGGGGCACATCTGGTGAATTAATCATGAATTTTGGATTAACAGAAATAATTATTTCTGATTTATGCATGTTTTCCTTGGTAAATTAATAAAACAAGATCAGTAGAAGTTCCATGTGAACATGTTGGTTTTCTAAGCTTGTTTAGGGCCAGGGAGCATCCACAAGAAAGTTTGGATCATTTGGATGCTCAATTATTTTTATATGCATTTGAATTGAATCACTAGATAACCTTTGTTATTTTCCATGATATTTATTTTCCTAGCCTCCAACACTTACATGTGGGTCCAATGGACAAGTATAGATGCTAGTAGGCTTAAGAAACACCCCATTAATTTTTGGTAAATTAATTGATTAATAAAAGGCTTAAATGCCCTTTTAATATTAAAGGGAAATTAAATAAAGAAAAGCCCTTATTTAATTCTTTTTCCTTTTTTGGAAAATATTATATAATTCAATTAAAAGATAATTAATCCTAGATGCTGATCAGAAATTAAGTCAAGGATAAAAGTATTATTTATATCTTTACTTGTGAAAGGAAAATGATTAAAAGCTTTCACATGAAATGACAAGTATAAAGAAAACTTTTATTCAAATGTGCAATAAAGAAAAATCACCCAACCACCATGTAGCTTAAGTGTGGTTGCAAATCATGTTAAAAAGGTTAAATGTACCTACCCACTGCTGTTGATGAAGTTAAATTAAATTATTTATGTATATATGTACACAGTCACCATCAAAAAGAATAATTAATAAAAAGTTGCATATTACTCCTTTATGGAAGAGTATGCTGAATGTCTTCTTATCTAGGTGAATGTGCCCAGCAAATACACCCCTTGATTGTTAAAATGGTTTGTAAGTGACGAAAGTATAACCCGTCGAATAAATCTTGCATTTGCATCTTCGTATAGATCTTTCCGCCGTAGACGTACGCTCGTGCCGAAGGAGGAGACGAAGGTGCCGACCAAGAGCCGCCGTGCGTAAACGTAGCTCAAGACCCGGACCCAAGTCCGTAAGGGCCCAAGGCCAACCTTGCCGCCGAAGGCAAGCCCCGGATCATTAACCCCGCCTTTTAAAATTATGTGATTATGTTTGTTATGATTGTGCATTTACGTTTCAGAATTGAATTGAAACCCTAGATGCATGATCCCTAGGTACCTATGCTCTATCACTAGTATGCTAGGTCGTTAGTCGCCATGCTATAGGACCGATAGAAGTCGAGTGATGTTCGTCACTCGCGAGAATAGGTCCCTAGATAGGAATCATAATATATCCTTAAATGGATCGCTCATGTGGTAAGAGCATGGGATTGGGCTCCGGTCCGGTGGGCATGTGGGCTAAGCTTTTGAACGTACCAAGCATATGCGGGAATGGGACCGGTAAGCCTAGTACCTTAATGAGGCGGCACGGGATCTTACTATTACTACTCTTGAGCAATCTCCTTACCGGCTAGCTACGGAAAGGATGGTGTATGGTGACTCCGGGTATCTCGCGGGGTATGCGGATAGCCCGCACCGGGGACCGTAAGATTCGATCCCAACCCGAAGATTTACGGGGGACGGCTCGGGGAGTTGTCCTCGCGGGGGCAGCCGACCGTGTGTTTGGGTTTACCTTGCAAGGTTTAAATCAATCGATTGTCGGCCTCTCACCGTTATCCGAGAACTGCTTATTCTATCGGCCATGATATCCCATAACGATGGAACTCGAGAGATATGGTTGGATGAATTAATTGCTTGTCAAAATTTTGATTGAATTAGTTGGCACAATTAGAAATGGTAATCAACTAGAACCCGTGCTAAAAGATTGAAAGTAAGGATCCACTCTTAGTGGCTTTCCTGCAAAAGAAACTCCACCGGCCAAAAGCCTTTCATGTCTAGAGGTTGGTGATGTAGTTATCACCCGACGGTTAAGTCTTGCTGAGTATTAGTATACTCAGCCTTGCTTTAAAAATGTTGTTGCGGTGTGTGCTTGATCGAAGGGTGACGACAAGTGATGACATCACGGACGACCTTGTGACAGAACCGCCCAAAATAGTTCCGTATTATCGCCTAAGCCCGTCCACGTGGCCATTAAGCAATAATAAAGAACTATTCGTCGCTTCGCCGGTAAAGCCCGGTAAATCACATACAACGAGATCGCCGATATGCGCTAAGCCCACACGAAGGCGGGACCGAGTACAACATTACATTACATTAAAGGTTCACAAGTTCAACATTATTACAAACCAGGTTTTTAGTACATAAAAGTAATAGTGATTCGCAGTTTAAACGGCGGAAAGTAAACTAACGCGTGATACACATAGGAGGCCATCCATGCATATCACTCATCATCATCGTTCTCCCATTCAACCTCCCATCCCTCCGGAATGACACCAGGGCCGGAGAGGATTACCTGAAATCAACAAATTAAGCAAGGCTGAGTACTAATACTCAGCAAGACTTACCCGACAAAAATAAAGTAAGACAAGACATGCAAGGCTTTTTGGCTTGTGGGTTTGTTTTGCCAAAAGCGACTAAGAGTTGATCCTTACTCTCATGTTTTAGCTCAAGTTCTAGTATGTTAACCATTCTATGTGAGCACCTGCACTAAACAAGCATGTTGTTCAAACAATATTAAACAGGTAACAATATTAATCTGAACTGTTCCATAAATAAACATGGGGTAGCCAGTGGTCAAGCCGACTCAGATAACGGCGAGTGACCGACGATCGATCGATTTATATCCTTGCAAGGTAAACCCAAGATACACGAAAGAAGGTAGACCAAGTGCAGTGTCTACCCCAACCGGCGGTTCCCAACATCCCACGAGTTTAGGATCGTACGCTACAAACTCGGTACACGGTTATCCGGAGGGTCTAACCCGACCGGTCCGACTCACACACTATACCACGGGTAGCTAGCCCGGAGACACATCCCAAGCGGGTAGCTAGAAAGATCCCGCCCCGGTTCGAAGGTACTAGGCTTACCGGTCCCATTCCCGACAAGTACTTGGTACGTTCAATAGCTTAGGACCAAGACAATGCTACTCGGTCGAGACCGAACCCATTGCTCTTACCACATGAGCGAGTCATTTTAACCAACTTATGATTCCAACATAAATAACCTATATCTCGCGAGCAATGAGTTATTACTCGACTTCTACCGTATCCTTAGAGCATGGCACTAGCGTTCCTAACATACTAGTAAAAGAGCATAGGAGTCCTAAGGATCATGCAACTAGGTTTCAAAACAACTCCTGAAACTTAAATGCACAAAGTAAAGCATAAATGCTGAAAAGTAAAAGACATGATTTTAATTTAAAACATGGGTTAGATGAAACCGGTGCTTGCCTTCCTCAGAGTCAGCTCCTAAACTAGCCTTTGGCTCTTCTGGACTTTGGTCCAGGTCTTGCTGCACACCAAGCTGGTTCAGCTCACCATCAACAGTCCCGTCTCCCTCCTGGGCGAGTGTGTACGTACCGTCGGGGAGATCTACATGTTTACATGCACATGCAAGAGATTAAAGTTAATCTTGATGGTGATTGTGTGTACATCTAAGTAATTTAAGTTACTTAACTTCACTAAACAGCAAGGGTGTTGTGTTTAAATATTAAAAACAGAACCAAACCTGATTTTACCATTTAGTACATTTAATTTCCATTGCTTTCTTTAATTATCTAAAACAAGCCTTTCTACCATAAATCCAAATTAAATCAAAAACACTTCCAATGAACCTAATCTTTTGCACACAGCAACACATGCTTAGTTTAAGCTCTCACACCAAAATTTGGCCTAAGATCATTTATAAATTAATTTATACGAAAAAGACAAATTTCAGCCTAGTAAATCAACATTAATTCATATAAAAAGATTTAATAAACTTTTTGATCTCAACTTTCTCCTGCAGGTCAAATATGCCAAAAAGGAGGTTCTGACCAAGGCATGGTTGCAAATTCAATTTTTTTTTCAGATTTTGAATTTAAGCCCCTACACACGGTTAAATCCAAAACACCAAGTAAACAATTCCCTAAAATCACATCCATCACACCAGGGTTACTACTCATCAAGTCAAAGCCCTAGGGTGCACTTGTGCTCAAAGAAAAGTTCATTAAAGGTGCTATAAAAAGCATCAAACTTATTCTAGCATAAAGCTTACAAAAATCATAACTGAAAATATATACATCAAAATCATGCAAATTTTTGTCACAGATCTAGTCATGACATAAAGAGCAACATATCCAAAATTCAAGTTCATAGCATGTGTAGTTTTTAAATCACACTAAAAACACTCCAAACTGAGTTTGAATTTTTAATTCAAAAACTGTGCAGAAAAACCCTATACATGCTTTCTAGAAAAGGTAGATTTCTTCACCACGAACCCAACAAAATTGGTTTTGCATTTTTCTGATTTTTCTACGATTTTTAATGATTTTTCGAAGGTACTGCCGAATACCTAAAGTTCACCTTTACAAACAGGTCCCTGGGTTTTGCGTTATAGCCCCTGAAAAGATCTCAGACCTCGCAATGTCACCCCTGGTCGCGGCCAGCGACGGGGATCGCCGGAATCCGGCTAGGGGAAGGCCGGGCTTGGCCGGGAAAGGGCGGGTAAGTGGTGTAGGCTCACCTAGGGTCCCATTTGAGGCAGTCCGGAGGTCGGAGGATGCTCCGGCGATGGAGAACAGCGGCGCGGTGGATCTGAGGCCGCCTCAGCCTCTGTTCCGGTGTACGGCACCGTGAATGCCGGGCAAGCCGCGGCTCCGGAGCATTCGAGAGAGGGGCGGGGAAGGTGTGTGCGTGCTAGAAAGGGTGGGAGGAGGCGCGACACCGGCCCGGGGCGAGTAGCGGCGGCGGCGTCGATGTCAAGCCCGGGGCGCACCGGGCACGGACGACGGCGCTCACATGCGGCTCCGGTTTTTGCCGGTGGATGACGGACGGCGCGAAGGGGGTATAGGGAGGGGCACATTGACCAAAGAGCGGCCGGATGGCCCGCCGCGGGTGCGGCACGCACGCACGCGCGCGTGCGGGCGAGCGCGCGCGTGGCCGGCCGAGCCTCGCGCCCGCCACGGTCGTTCCCTAGGCACGGTGCACGGGAGGAGAAGAGAGAAGGAGGGCCCACGGCGGTGCTCCGGTGTCCACGCCGACGTCGCCCGTGCGTCCGTACGCCGGACCGCCCGACCTCGCCACGTGGACGGCCGGCGGACGGGGCGCGCGCGGCGCTCTAGAGCGCGAGGACACGACGCCCGCCTCAATTTATTCCGTTTAGCCCTTTTCGAAATTGCAAAACTCCAAAAATCGTCAACTAAGTGAAAAATCTCCCAAAAGCAAAGTTGTAGAGGAGCCGTAGATCTACAACTTTCCCGAAGGGCGACATATGTTTTGATCCATGGTTTGCCCGTGAACGCCAACCGAAGTTGCAGATTTTCCACGGCTCGGCCATCGTTCATAGCGCAAGAAACTCGATTTTTGGCCAATTTGCGCTCAAAATTGGAATGTCCGCCAATTACGAAAAATGTGTTCCGGAAATAACAAACAACTTTCGTATTGGCAGATTTTGAACTTCTATAGTGAAATTTGGAGAACGCGCAAGAAAACCATTTCAGCCTTTAAAGTAGATCTAGGGTTTGACCGTGGTTTGAGATGTTGACCGGGGTCTTTTGTGCAAAAGTGTGCCCAATCATGTCAAACATGTTTATGAGCCAAATTAAACACGATTAAAGCCGCTAATTAAGTTAGTTAGCTTTAACAAACACGGGGTGTTACGATCTACCCCCCTTAAAAGAAATCTCGTCCCGAGATTAGAAATTTAAAAATTAGATTAGGGGAGGTTGTTCTCAAATAGAAAGGTATACCCGTGAAGTTATGTTTGCCTTGTTTCACTTGGGGTTTTGGTCGTTTGCCTTGACTTCCCTCGCTTGGCTCTTGAGCCTCGACCGTGCTTGGTTTGTTTTGTTCGCTCTCGCTTCCGGCACTCCCTCACAAAATGTCCCGGATCTCTACAATTGAAGCAGAGACGAGGTGTGGGTGTATTGGACCTTGGGACCCACCGGGTTTTGATGGGCCGATCCACAACACTAGCTGGGTTGCTTGGCTTTTTCTCACGGGAGGGAAGTTCGGTGCATGTAATTTCCCATCCATTCAAGTCAATCTTTGGCAAATCTCGCTTGTGACTCTTGCTCCTACTTTCTTCCTCCCTAAGGTCCATGGGAAGTTGCGACGGTGGCATGAGTGAATCTAGGAGTTGCTGATTGGAATCTTGGTTCCGTTGATTTTGAGCTTCATGATTCATCAATAGATTGAATAGATAGACTTTCTCCATAATAGATTCTGAAATTGCTTGGGAAAGACTGTCGGATAGACTAGTTTGCGATAGCCCTTGATAACGATTATGGATTACATGTTGCACTAGTTGGCTTAACACAAAATTTTGGCCCTCCAAAATTTTCATGGTGTTGGCAAAGATATCCACCACCTCCTGTGTTGGTGGAAGAGATGGGGACATCTCATTGGGTCGAAGATTGACCGGATCTCCCGTGGTGGATTCCATTTCCCTGAAAGTTCATGACGATCCAATTAGACTCCCTAAGAGTACAAAAATTCGAGTATGGTAGTTATTGATAAACAAGCATATCAACAGGTTAGAAAGTTAGAGAACTCGATCCAAAGGTTTTATAGGGGTTTTCTCCGGTGGAGATTGTCGTCCGGGTCATCCATAAGAAGGCCGATTCATTTCATATCCTTAGAGAACATTCCTCGTCCTCCAAAGGAATTTTAGAAAGAGAAAATTGTTTCCCGAGTTTAACCAACTCAAAGAAGAAGGCGGATGGAGGGTTCTATCTTTATCTTATTCATGTCATACATAGGCCACCCATTTGGGGCGGTGATCCGACGGTTGTCATAGACGACAACCATTGGTATGTCGACGAGAGGGTGCACTACCATCGAGATGTCCTTGGCAACTTGGCCACGGCACTACAATAAGGCGTAGGCGGTGATCGTAGTTTTGAGAAGAGATGGTAGAGCGATGATGTCGCATACCGTCATCACGGCTCCGAAGAGGATGAGATAAATGGCTCGAGAGAATTAACCAAGGTATTGGGGAAATCGAAGAGAGCTCGAGGTGTCCTCAATTTAGAACCAAAATTGCTTTGAGAAGGCCGATCGAAGGATTTGCCAAACTTGTGTTTTGTTATATCCCGATTCCATTAATTTGAAAGAAACATTAAAAAGGATCTCAAATCACCGAGTTCTCGAAGCTCCTCATATCTTGACTTTTGGAGAACCTTGATTGCTCATGAAACATCTCTCGTTTATACACCTTCACCTTAACTCGGTTAAGTTGATGTCGGGCAACTGGTGTGATAAATCGAAAGAAGACCGAGTTGAAAAGTTTTCATAAGGATCTCTATAAGGAATGGGGATCTTAGCAATTGACCATACTAAGATTGCTAAAAGAAATATTTTTGGAGAATAACAAGGGTTTGATGATGGCTTAAGGGTTCTACCATCGTAGCTCTGATGTTAGTTCATAAGAATAGTTAAGGACGGTAAAGTCATAGAGAGCCGTTACCGAGGAGTTCTTACCTATTTTTAGTGGGAAAAAAATATGCAAAGACAAGCTAGTACAGAATTTCGAAAGGCTTGCTCACATGTCACTTATGTTATGAGTATTAGCGACATCCTTCATCCCATTAGTGGTGCAATGACTTTTAACCTGGATATGTGGTGCACCAATGAGACATGCTTGCAATATTAATGCATATAGATGAGTTGTGCATTAGTGGAATGGTGCACATAATGATGCTTATGATGAGGTGCATATAGTATGATGTATATGCACATGAGCATATGATGCTTATGCACATGAACTTATGGTGCTTATGTAATGATGCATAATGAGTGGTGCACATGATGCGTGTATGATGTAGTGCACACATGCCGATGCACATGTTGATGAAATGCGTTGATGCATATGCTCATGAGATATGTTGCTCATGGTGCATAGTCAGTATGCTTTATTGCACCCATGGAGTTAGTTAAGAAAGGCGAAACAAGCAAAGAGTAGGGAACAAAATTGTGGTGAGTCATTTTCCATAACCCAAGATACCCGGCGCGCTCCTTGTGATAATCATATGGCTGCAGACCACATGATACCCTAGGTTCCGTCGCGGCACCTTTAGTTAGGGAAACGTCATCAACCACAATGAAGGTAGAGTTAAAGGATTCCCCTTTTTTTTTATACCTATGCAAGTTAGTCACCCAAGATTTCCCAAATGCACAAGTTATATAATGCGCAATGAAACCGTGTTGTTAAGGTATGCATATGCATAGTGATGAAATGCTCCAATTTGCATGCCACATGATTCTTCACACTTATAAACATGAATTTATTTATTTGTTTGTGAGCAAGCATAGGAAAAAAAAATCAAGTTTGAGGCAAGGAATTTTAGAGCGAGAAAAGTTGGGATACCAATGCCGGAAAGTTGTAGGACCAACGTTTCATGGCTATAAGGAGTTGAAGTGTTGTCTCCTATCTAAAGAAAGTGTGGGGAAAACGACCAAAGAAAAAGAGCACAACGGAGTTTTAGTTGACTTGACAAAAGATATGATATGTTCCTTATGTAGGTAAGAAGGTGTCGATACTCCGTATTCATTTTATTGCCCTCGTAATCGTTGAGCAAGGTCGAAAGAAACATTTTCAAGGTTGGGAGATCAATAGTGATCGAACCCATGATGTCAACATCCAGGAATAGTTGAGTGCTTCGTAGAGCATACCCGCATGATACGGGAGTGAACACGTCGGCCTAAGAAATCATACTCACGAATCCGAAAACCTCTACTCGCCTTGGCGGTTGTGCAGCAAGCCAAGGTTCACAAATATGTTCACAACTCTTAGAGTAGGAACACTAGAAGGCTGAATTTTGATGAGCGTGTTGAATACAAAGTTTCAACCCACGTTTGTATTTTTAATTAGCCCCAAATTTCCAAGGAAATTAAAGGAAGAGCTTATCACGATTTCGCTGGAAGAAAAATCCCAGCTATCAAATGATTTCATTTGGTACCCAATGCTTGGGCCATGCTCTCATCGTGATAATAACGCATTTGCTACGCGAGGGCATATTCAAACTGAGCTAGCCTCATGCATTGATCACCACACCAAATGGGAGGTAATAGCCATTCGTATAGCACAAGTTTGATGACAATGGTGGATCGCTACCACCTGCCTCACTATCAACTACTTCTCCAGAATTGAGGATAGGGTTTCCTTCCATCGAAATCATGTGATTTTTCCCTTAGATATTTCATCTATAATTTTGCCAACAAAATGACAAGTAGGCATGTCTAAGGAGTCTTCAAGTGGAAACTTCCAGAATTTGGACATCAATAGCTCTGAGAAATAAATTCATATCTCTCGGCCCAAGTGTCGAAAATTTCTAAATTTTGGTAAGCATGTGTAGAATTTCATAAGCCACAACTTTGGTATTCAACTCCAGGACAGATTCAACTTTTACCGGGGTCGAAAGGTTCGTTACCAAAGCTCTGTCTAGCAGTTTTTACAGCAAACAGGGGCTTACTAAAAATTCGATATTTCTCAATATACACATGCAAAAATGCTGAAATTTTGTGAGCATGACCATCACAAAGTTGTGAATCATTTTGATATTCAAGGTTTGCTCTATATCCCAAAGGAAGATGACCTAAAAATTTGAATTTCAGAGATCACTAATTCTGAAATTCAGCAGGACAGAGACCTAGTGTTTTGGGTATAACTCTCAAACTAAAACTCTAATGACCTTGAGATTTCTACAGGAGGTAGATAGATACCTAAGGAGCAGTTTTGGTATTCAAAGTTTGAATAGTATCAGATTGGAAAAGGGTCTAATAGATGGATTTTCAGAGTGATATTGCCCAGAAATTTTCAGCAGGATAGCGCTTCACTAAAGAGATTATATCTCAAAGATTAAGAACCCTATGACCATTAGATGTTTACAGCACAAAGTAGGCTATATAAGAAACATTTTTGGTATAGATTGTCTAGGAAGATTCTGATTGGAACTATATTTAAAAATTCGGGTTTTCAGCCTAACTCAGGATTTTGACAGAATTTTCAGCATGACCTAGGCTTAGTGATTTGAGCATAGCTTCAATTTTGTTCATCCTAAAATCATGAAAAAAAAATCATGGAAGAATCTCAACTAGCTGATAAGCAATTTTCCTACTGATTACTTAGTCAAAAACTTCCTAGATCATTCTTAGAAAAATTAGGACAGCAACTAGACATACATTTGACCACATCACATAATTTACCAAACTAACATGAAAGATCCTTAAGAATTATAAATTGACTTATAGATCACATATAAGGATTAGGATCATTTTCAGTTTTGGTAGATTTTAACATGATGCAAGAGCGTCCTATACGTCCTTACCAAGCATTTAAGCTTAAAAACGAAGTTAGTGCCGGTGGCGGTGGCATATATAAACGTCTCTCCCTATAATAACTAGTCGGAAGCTATTCGTTTCTTAAATACCGTACCTAACAACCGTGGTTAGTGTACCTGCAGAAAATCACAGATATTCAAGACCTTTTGTGCCAAGCACTCACAAAAGCGTCCACAATCATTACCGTTCACTTATAGAAACGGTATCCATGCGTAAAGCCGCCGCATGGACGGCGTCCTATTTAAGACTCGACGCGACGTGAGTGCCCATTGGAATAGGCCTCACTCATCCCTCACGGACTTTCCGTGGTACCATCACGTATGGCAAAACGTGACGAGACGCGGACGCGACGTGGCACCCATTGGAATAGGTCCCACTAGTCCCTCACGGGACTTCCCCGTGGTACCACCACGTATGGCAAAACGTGATGAACTATTATGGTTGTGCATGAAAGTAAGTTTTGACATAAATAAATGTGCTGGAAGTCAGACTAAATACACCATAGAATACTAGCCACCTGAAAGAACCCAAAAATTCCCTCTAGGGCCTCTCGGACTAGATTAGACCTTAACGTCCTATTCTTTTAGCAAGATTATTAATCTTGGCAAATTTTATTCCAAAAACAAGTTTGTTAAGGTATTTTAATTACTCGGTGCATATCATTGCTCGGTACCACTGTGACTGAACCGCCCAAAATAGTTCCGTATTATCGCCTAAGCCCGTCCACGTGGCCATTAAGCAATAATAAAGAACTATTCTCGTCGCTTCGCCGGTAAAGCCCGGTAAATCACATACAACAGGATCGCTGTTATGCGCTAAGCCCACACGAAGGCGGGACCAGAGTACAACATTACATTACATTAAAGGTTCACAAGTTCAACATTATTACAAACCAGGTTTTTAGTACATAAAAGTAATAGTGATTCAGAGTTTAAACAGCGGAAAGTAAACTAACGCGTGATACACATAGGAGGCCATCCATGCATATCACTCATCATCATCGTTCTCCCATTCAACCTCCCATCCCTCTGGAATGACACCAGGCCAGAGAGGATTACCTGAAATCAACAAATTAAGCAAGGCTGAGTACTAATACTCAAGCAAGACTTACCCGACAAAAATAAAGTAAGACAAGACATGCAAGGCTTTTTGGCTTGTGGGTTTGTTTTGCCAAAAGCGACTAAGAGTTGATCCTTACTCTCATGTTTTAGCTCAAGTTCTAGTATGTTAACCATTCTATGTGAGCACCCGCACTAAACAAGCATGTTGTTCAAACAATATTAAACGAGTAACAATATTAATCCGAACTCGTTCCATAAATAAACATGGGGTAGCCGGTGGTCAAGCCGACTCGGATAACGGCGAGTGACCGACGATCGATCGATTTATATCCTTGCAAGGTAAACCCAAGATACACGAAAGAAGGTAGACCAAGTGCGGTGTCTACCCCAACCAGGCGGTTCCCAACATCCCACGCTTTAGGATCGGACGCTACAAACTGCGGTACACGGTTATCCGGAGGGTCTAACCCGACCAGTCCGACTCACACACTATACCACGGGTAGCTAGCCCGAGACACATCCCAAGCGGGTAGCTAGAAAGATCCCGCCCCGGCTCGTAAGGTACTAGGCTTACCGGTCCCATTCCCGACAAGTACTTGGTACGTTCAATAGCTTAGGACCAAGCACAATGCTACTCGGCCGAGACCGAACCCATTGCTCTTACCACATGAGCGAGTCATTTTAACCAACTTATGATTCCAACATAAATAACCTATATCTCGCGAGCAATGAGTTATTACTCGACTTCTACCGTATCCTTAGAGCATGGCACTAGCGTTCCTAACATACTAGTAAAAGAGCATAGGAGTCCTAAGGATCATGCAACTAGGTTTCAAAACAACTCCCCGAAACTTAAATGCACAAAGTAAAGCATAAATGCCGAAAAGTAAAAGACATGATTTTAATTTAAAACATGGGTTAGATGAAACCGGTGCTTGCCTTCCTCGACTCGGTTCCTAAACTAGCCTTTGGCTCTTTCTGGACTTTGGTCCAGGTCCTGCTGCACACCAACCTGGTTCAGCTCACCATCAACAGTCCCGTCTCCCTCCTGGGCGAGTGTGTACGTACCGTCGGGGAGATCTACACGTTTACATGCACATGCAAGAGATTAAAGTTAATCTTGATGGTGATTGTGTGCACATCTAAGTAATTTAAGTTACTTAACTTCACTAAACAGCAAGGGTGTTGTGTTTAAATATTAAAAACAGAACCAAACATGGTTTTACCATTTAGCACATTCAATCTCCATTGCTTTCTTTAATTGTCTAAAACAAGCCTTTCTACCATAAATCCAAATTAAATCAAAAACACTTCCAATGAACCTAAACTTTTGCACACAGCAACATATGCTTAGTTTAAGCTCTCACACCAAAATTTGGCCTAAGATCATTTATAAATTAATTTATACGAAAAAGACAAATTTCAGCCTAGTAAATCAACATTAATTCATATAAAAAGATTTAATAAACTTTTTGATCTCAACTTTCTCCTGCAGGTCAAATATGCCAAAAAGGAGGTTCTGACCAAGGCATGGTTGCAAATTCAATTTTTTTTCAGATTTTGAATTTAAGCCCCTACACACGGTTAAATCCAAAACACCAAGTAAACAATTCCCTAAAATCACATCCATCACACCAGGGGTACTACTCATCAAGTCAAAGCCCTAGGGTGCACTTGTGCTCAAAGAAAAGTTCATTAAAGGTGCTATAAAAAGCATCAAACTTATTCTAGCATAAAGCTTACAAAAATCATAACTGAAAATATATACATCAAAATCATGCAAATTTTTGTCACAGATCTAGACATGACATAAAGAGTAACATATCCAAAATTCAAGTTCATAGCATGTGTAGTTTTTAAATCACACTAAAAACACTCCAAACTGAGTTTGAATTTTTAATTCAAAAACTGTGCAGAAAAACCCTATACATGCTTTCTAGAAAAGGTAGATTTCTTCACCACGAACCCAACAAAATTGGTTTTGCATTTTTCTGATTTTTCTACGATTTTTAATGATTTTTCGAAGGTACTGCCGAATACCTAAAGTTCACCTTTACAAACAGGTCCCTGGGTTTTGCGTTATAGCCCCTGAAAAGATCTCAGACCTCGCAATGTCACCCCTGGTCGCGGCCAGCGACGGGGATCGCCGGAATCCGGCTAGGGGAAGGCCGGGCTTGGCCGGGAAAGGGCGGGTAAGTGGTGTAGGCTCATCTAGGGTCCCATTTGAGGCGGTCCGGGAGGTCGGAGGATGCTCCGGCGATGGAGAACAGCCGGCGCGGTGGATCCGAGGCCGCCTCGGCCTCTCGTTCCGGTGTACGGCACCGTGAATGCTGGGCAAGCTGCGGCTCCGGAGCATTCAGAGAGGGGCAGGGAAGGTGTGTGCGTGCTAGAAAGGGTGGGAGGAGGCGCGACACCGGTCCGGGGGCGAGTAGCGGCCGGCGGCGTCGATGTCAAGCCCGGGGGCGCACTGGGCACGGACGACGGCGCTCACATGCGGCTCTGGTTTTTGCCGGTGGATGACAGACGGCGCGAAGGGGGTATAGGGAGGGGCGCATTGACCAAAGAGCGGCCGGATGGCCGCCGCGGGTGCGGCACGCACGCACCCGCGCGTGCGGGCGAGCGGCGCGTGGCCGGCGAGCCGCGCGCCCGCCACGGTCGTTCCCTAGGCACGGTGCACGGGAGGAGAAGAGAGAAGGAGGGCCCACGGCGGTGCTCCGAGTCCACGGGCCGACGTCGCCCGTGCGTCCGTACGCCGGACCGCCCGACCTCGCCACGTGGACGGCCGGCGGACAGGGGCGCGCGCGGCGCTCTAGAGCGCGAGGACACGACGCCCAGCTCAATTTATTCCGTTTAGCCCTTTTCGAAATTGCAAAACTCCAAAAATCGTCAACTAAGTGAAAAATCTCCCAAAAGCAAAGTTGTAGAGGAGCTGTAGATCTACAACTTTCCCGAAGGGCGACATATGTTTTGATCCATGGTTTGCCCGGGAACGCCAACCGAAGTTGCAGATTTTCCACGGCTCGGTTCATCGTTCATAGCGCAATAAACTCGATTTTTGGCCAATTTGCGCTCAAAATTGGAATGTCCGCCAATTACGAAAAATGTGTTCCGGAAATAACAAACAACTTTCGTATTGGCAGATTTTGAACTTCTATAGTGAAATTTGGAGAACGCGCAAGAAAACCATTTCAGCCTTTAAAGTAGATCTAGGGTTTGACCGTGGTTTGAGATGTTGACCGGGGTCTTTTGTGCAAAAGTGTGCCCAATCATGTCAAACATGTTTATGAGCCAAATTAAACATGATTAAAGCCGCTAATTAAGTTAGTTAGCTTTAACAAACACACGGGGTGTTACAGGCCTCCCGTGATGTTCACCGTTCCGCTAGTTTAAATTATTCCGCCGTATTTTCGAACTCGAATCTTTATCTTATGCCATGAACAATGGTTTGTAATCAAATGATTAATCCACGTTGTACTCGGACTCGCCTTCGCGTGAGTTTTAATGCATGTATCGATCCTCCGTTCGATGTACAAGTGATTTACCGGCGTTAACCCGCAACCAACGACAGGATGATACTTTACTATTGCTTAACGACCAAAGTGGATCGGTCTTAGGCGATAGTACGGTATTTTCCGGGCAGGTTGTCACAAATTTCGGTATCGTAGCGACTACATGCACCGCAGTTTAATTAACAACTCTAATCACATGATTTTCGAATAAAATTTTCCAAGAATGTTTGAATTGCAAAACACGTTGGTCCGTTAAGGATAAACTAGACCGAGAGGCCCTAGAGGGAAATTTTTGGTTTCTTTCGTGTGGCTTATTAATCTATGGTTTATTTTGCTAACTTCCAAAGACATTACTTTATGTCGACTTACTTTCTCGCACAACCAAACTAGGAGCCACGTGTTTTATACGTGTGCCGATCCGCATCACGGGAATTGCGAGGGTTGATGGAGTGATCCATTCCACGAATCCCATCTTCGCGTCCGATTATGAATTGTGTCTTGCCACGTGTTTCATACGTGAGCTTTCCGCATGTCGCTCATGCGAGGCAAGGATATACTCCATTCAAACGGAGAATGTCCGAGGTTGGACGCCGTCCATGCAGGCTTAACGCATGGATGCCGTTTCTATAGTGAACGGTAATGTATGTGTACGCTTTCATGAAGTGCCGGCATGAAAGGTTCGATATGTGTCCGTGATCTTCTCGCAGTACACTAACCCCGTTACGTAAGCTCGCTAAGTAAGCATCGACTAGATCTCGACTAGTTATTATAAGGAGATACGTGTATGTGCCATGCCACCGGCGCTAACTCCGAAGTTAGGCTTGATTGCCTTGTGAGGACGAATAGGACGTCTTGCATCATGTTAAAAATCATGAAAGAACCTAAACTAAACTCATGTCTGTTTTCGTGCTCTCTGAAGTAAACAGTTATAGCGTGTTTTGTTCTGTTTAGCTTCTTTAGGTGTAGAAGTGCTGTCGAGCTTAAAATTAACAAAAAGTGTTGCTTAGATGGCTGTTCTTGTTTCCGAATCTGTCGTCTAGGCGATTCTAACCTAGGTTGCTTCAATCTAATTCGATCTGCTAGCCCCAGTTCGTGATCATACCTTGGTCTACTGCAAGTTATGCTTGGAAGTCAACCTTGTTTGCCATTCCTTAGAACCTTTGAACCTTGCTTGGTTCAAAGACCTTTCGAATTCCTTAGCTCAACCTTGAGTACCCAACTTAAGTTTCTTAACCTCGCTAAGTTGCTACGCCAATTGGGGAAGTGTTGAACTCGAGTTGAGTAGGATGTTAGGTTCCCGATTGCCCGACCATGTATCGTTGGTATGCCTCGCTCGTTCGAGCTCGCATACGATGGTATTAAAGTATGCATGGTTACCCCATACCTTAACCCTTACCCAATTCGTGGACCGAGTTACCTTTGTACACTCGCACCCGCCCGATTCTCACTTTTGTCATTATGTCCGGATGGACAACACCGGCTCTACGTCGGGCCGATGTGGAATCATGGACTCTCGTGAACTACCTCGAGGAGGGTGGTTTTCCCCGCACTTTTGTGGGACACCCTAAAGGACTTTGGGTACACCACTTATCCGCAGTACTCGACACGTGAGATCATGACCACCGGTCAACTCCTTCGTTGTGAAGTGAAGGTGAAGATTCCAACGTGCCCGACCAATCCTCGCTTGGGATGAGTGGGAATGTACGGCACATGGAAGAAACTTGTCCGACACGGTGCGTAAGGCGCTCTCGAAGCACTCACCACTTTCGTGGAAAGCACCCCGCCGAGATAGCCAACTCTCGACTAAAGTCATTCCGGTACCCGAGCGACACATTGCACCGGTGGTGAACGAGAAACTATCCTTCCAACCCGAACAACTCTCACTATAGTCCCGAACTCGTCGCCTCGGTCCGCTTTTCGAAGCCATGTACGACACCTATCCGCGAATGGTGGGAGAAAGCGTATTCTATAGACATCAAGTCTATAGATACAAAGTTAAGGAAGTGGAGTGTTCACTCAAGCGTTGAAGGAAGCCCGAGCAATGATTGCTACTCTCGGGAAGGAAAGACGCAAGGACAAGGCAAAGATACAAGAGTTAACGAGAGATCATCCATGAGCAGAATTTCTTGTTGCAGCATAACGATCAGTATATGCTTGAACTAGAAAATCAATTGGAAGCTCTAGCCGTTCCACCCCCGTAACTCCGTCATTCCGGGACCAGCCCAAGAAGAAGATGTTGAAGATATCCAGGGTGAATCTGGAATTGAGTCTGGACCCGCGTCACCGTAGTCTTTCGAAGATGGAGGACCCCACCCTTGGAGGTTGATCTCGTCGGGAATAAAGTTCGAGTCGTCGAATCCAGGTGTTGTGAGGAATCCTAGTGTACCCCGACCACTTTTGGTCGGATATCGCCGCTGTCGGATAGACTAGGAACCTTGTCATTGCAGCTAGTTGCTTTGTAATCCTAAAGGTTGTTGGTAATTCTGAAAAACTCTCATCGATGTACTGCCTTGATTAAACATCCTTTCTGTAATGATGTTCGTAAAACATTAGTTACGCTAAGTTGTGATCAATCAAGCTCTGTGCTCTACAATTCCGTGTCAATCACAGATCTAATCGATTCCTAAATTCTGAACTTGTTCTTTTCGGTCTTGCTCAAACCTTGTGATTTGAACTAAAATGTGGCTTGAGCATGCGTGCATAGCATGTGCATTTGGGAAGCATGGGTATACTAACGTGCATCCGCATGAAATTCCGTACCCTTACCCTACCTCTCTTGTTTGGTGATGTCGTTACCTCATAGTCAAAGGTGCCACGACGGAACCTAGGGAATCGTGTGTGCTTTGCAGCCACACGACCGCCACTAGGAGCGCGCTAGGTATCTTGGTTGTGAGATAGCAACTCGTCGCACGTATCTTCCCTCTACTTTTGATTGCATTTCCAATCATCAATGCATATGGGTGCCCGAGTCATTCTAACGTGCATCATGAGCACCATACCGCACAAACATATGCATTGCATCAACTTTGAAAAGTACTGCACTTTCGAAACGATGAGATGTCAAAATCTCAAGAATTTGCGAAATAAGTAAAGGTGTGAGCAAGATTACTCCTTGAAATTCCCACTTGAAGTCACCTTTCGTACAAGAGATTTTGGAACTCTGTCATTAGCTTTCCCTCTCTTGTAATGGTCTGTTAGAGCTCTCTGACCAATTGGTCCCTTGCCATGAACCTCGACAATCTTGTAGCATCAATTCTTTTCCTTCTAGCCAAGTGGAAATGGTAGAAGTAGAAACTTTTCTCTTGAGCAGTCAAGGTTCTCGAATAGTCAACATGGAGAAGCCCTCCATCGTGTATTCGTTCTTGGTCCGTGCTCTTAACCTTCGGATCCTCAAAATCGAGCAAGGAAGTACGCCCGGTGATCGATCGAAGCTTGATGCTACGCTCCTCTCGTGATTGCTATCGCAAACGTAAAGCGTTGTGCACGAAGTTTTGCTCGTTTCGCTCCCCGTTACGGTCAATTATTTAGACCATTGAGCGCCATCGTCATCGGTGCCACGATCATACGACGCCATGACGTCGTTCGCCTTCGATTTCCGCAACCGTATTCGCGACGCCGTGATCGCGTGAGCCGACCTTGTTGAGCTCCGTGTTGAGCACACCGGGTAGCCAACCGGGTCAAGCGACCGTTACGGCCCCGCGTCGGTTATAAAATGGAACCTTTTACCCGAACCGCCGATACGAAAGCTCCATTTCCATCGAGCCCGGCAAAGTATCACTATTCTTGTTCTTCTTCTAGCTAGCCCGGCTATTTACCACTAGAAGCACCTCTCCCGCCTACTTCAATCTTCCCGAGCGAACCGTTCGCCGTATCATTTCCGACGTCAAGAAGAAGCTCGGAGTGGACCGAAAGCGTAAATCAATCCAAGTCGCCACCCATGACTCCGTCTTCGGAAGAGCTCGAGTCTTTTCGCCGGACATTGTTAGGGATGTACCTCTCGTATTGTAGGAGGATTATGCTCGCTATTAGCCGTGCATGTGCACATTCATCGTCCGCTTCCTCATGAACGGCGATGAGTTAGTAAGAGGACACACCTTGTACTTTTTGTTCCATCTCGCATTCCCGACCATGGGATGTGTGTAGACCAAGCTTTATCGGTTGATATTTTGGAAGTCCGGTTTGCATTGCTTACCGTGAACGAGTCTCGTACAATATGTCCGAATTATAAGTTGGGTGAGATTCAAATCATGCGCTAATTAGGGACTCAAATTTCAGATGTTCCGACCGGCATGGAATAACCCCAATGGTTTTGAAGCATCGGGTAGTGGCGATCGTACGCAACCGCCACCCACAATGTTGACTGAAGCTTTCATAGCAGCACACACTGAAGTGTTGTGCCAACTCCTACAGACCCAACAGAAATGGCTCAACAACTACAACAAATGCCACCGATGCAATCGAAGCTTCAACCTTCCAAGCCCGGTTCACCAGAAGTACCCACCCAGAGGGACATCAACACCATTGTCGGCTTAACCCAACTGTTAGAAGGGCAAAATTCCGTGCTGAATCAGATAGTGTACGATATCATCAACGGACGTTATGGGAAACCATATCAGAATAGTTTGGCAGATAGTCTCTCTCAGTCCTTATCTGCCTCTATGGTCGAACAAGCCCGTTTGTTCAATCTGTTGGAGGAGTATGTTAATCAAGATCAACCCCAAGTCTCCGACTCCATATTACCACCTTCTCGACTACCAATGGATCTTAGGGCGTAAGAGGAGCCAATCCGAGGCAACAAACGAGGATTATCCGAAATAGATGTAAGTGAGTGGAAAATTACCCGCACGCAGAGACTTGTCCACGTGAAGGCAAGCGAAGCCGTAATCCTAGCAAGACTACTCAACGCACCGCTATTACAACACCCGCGCGAATCTCGAAGAAGGCAAAGAAAAAGGAGAGAAGGAGGCTCCGCCTTATCCAGAAGCCCAAAGAACCGATCTCCAAACCCAAAGATCTTCCTCCCCGGTTGTGCTACAATTGTAGACGGCCGGGCATTTCGCCGATAAGTGCCCGAACCCCGGACGGCAAGCCCCGGCGGCAGCAGCGCGGAACCCCGGACCTCGCTATCAACAACAACGAGCCAAGCCCTCGAGTGGAGCAACGCCAACTGAATATCATGGGTAACACTTCTGTCCCAGAATCATCCTTCACCTCCCCTTGTAAATTCGAATCTCGGGACGAGATTCTTCTTAAGGGGGGTAGACTGTGACGCCCCAGGTTTTTAATTACCGTCATTATCGCTAATGACCGGATCGGCCGGTCAAATCGGTCAAACCCCGGTCAAACCTAGGTCAACCCGGGTCATCACCCGAAAACCTCGTCAATGAACCCCGGTGAACCCCTTGACCGAGCCTACACACACCCGTAGTCAACCCTTGGTCAAAGACACGGTCAAAACCCACTTGACCGTTGACGTCGCCGAATGTCGTCCGAACTTTTGCCGCGTTCCCCAAAATTCACCTAAACACTTCAAAATCTACCTTTATGAAAGTTGTCCATCTTGTTGAGGGACATAACTTTCATGTAGATTGGCATTTCAAATTTTGGGTGGAAAATTGTGAAAAACCCCTTGCAAGACAGATTTTCCGTTTTCCGAACGTGTCGACATTCAAAGTTGGCACGACGTTCCTGCTAAATCCGTTGAGAAAAACACTATAGGACCTTTTTGAAAGTTGTAGAGGGTAGCTAGATCTACAACTTTCCTATTCATTGGTTTGAGCACTTTTATTCAAATTTTTAGAGAAAACGCATCTTGAACAGAGCCACTCCGCAGTTTTCAGCCGGCCGACGCCGCGCCGGGCGCGACGTCGCGCGCGCGCGCGCGCGCGGCACCCCGCCGCCGCGCCGCCGGCGCCGCCCCCGTTCCCCCCTCCGCCGTGCCTCGGTCCGAGTGCCGTCCGCGCCTTCCCGAGGCCACCGCTCGCTCCCGAGGCGCACGCACACCGAGGAGATACCCCCGCCCGCGCCCGGAACGCCGCGCCGCCGTACCCCCCCCCCCCCCCCGCCCGACGCCGTACCCGCGCCGCCCGTGCTCGCCGCCCCCGCCCGCGCGCGCGCCTTAAGAGCCGCGCCGGCCCCGCCGCGACGCGCGGACCCCCCCCCCCCCCCCCCCTCGACACACCAAGCCGCACGGCCCCTCCCCGTCGCACCGCAACGCGCGCCGGCGTTCCCGGCACCGCCGCGGCGAGCTCCCGCCGTAGGCCAACCTCGCGCCCTTCCAACCACCTCTTCACCTCTCCTAGCACCTACAGAGGCGTGCCTTGCCGCGCATTGCCGACCACGGCCCTCCTCGCCGGTGCACGCGAGCAGCCGCGGCCGCCCCTTCCGCCCACCGCGCGCGCGCCGCCGGAGCCGCCACCGGCCCGGTCCAGCCCCCAAACCGACCCTCCCTAGTCCCCTAACCCTTCTCCACCCCTTCCCCGGCCGGAAGCGCCGGCGAGCTCGCCGGAATTGGCAAGCCGCGCCGGCCAGCTGCCCATAGGGGCCACATTGCAAAGCCCAGAAACTTTCCAGGGTCCTATTCGCAAAAGGTAAACTCCAATAGTATTGCAATTTCCCTGGTTCTTGTAAATTGTGTAGAAAATCACAGGAAAATCAGAAAGTTGTGAAACCAATTTTGTTGGATCCATGGTGATTTATACTACAACTTTTGTTATTCTACCTGAGCTGATTCCTTTTTGTTTTTGCATGAAAAATACAAATGTGAAAAACCTAGATCTGCAATATCTCAAAAACCACCACTCCTCTGTAGCTAATTTTTTGATATGTTGTGTACTAGGTCATGACTAGCTCCTATGCCAAAAATTGCACAAAGTTATCTCGTAAATCTTTTTATAAAAATGTTTTTCTATCTCTGGCAGAACTGCATAAATGATTTTTCATGTTAAATATATTATTGTTCTTGAGCCCAACTTGTGCACACTGTCTTACAATACCAAGGGGCACATCTTGTGAATTAATCATGAATTTTGGATTAACAGAAATAATTATTCCTGATTTATGCATGTTTTCCTTGGTAAATTAATAAAACAAGATCAGTAGAGGTTCCATGTGAACATGTTGGTTTTCTAATCTTGTTTAGGACCAGAGAGCATCCACAAGAAAGTTTGGATGATTTGGATGCTTAATTATTTTTATATGCATTTAAATTGAATCACTAGATAACCTTTGTTATTTTCCATAATATTTAATTTCCTAGCCTCCAACACTTACATGTGGGTCCAATGGACCAGTATAGATGATAGTAGGCTTAAGAAACACCCCATTAATTTTTGGTAAATTAATTGATTAATAAAAGGCTTAAATGCCCTTTTAATATTAAAGGGAGATTAAATAAAGAAAAGCCTTATTTAATTCTTTTTCCTTTTTTGGAAAATAGTATATAATTCAATTAAAAGATAATTAATTCTAGATGCTGATAAGAAATTAATTCAAGGATAAAAGTATTATTTATATCTTACTTGTGAAAGGAAAATGATTAAAAGCTTTCACATGAAATGACCAGTATAAAGAAACCTTTATTCAATTGTACAATAAAAAGAAATCACCCAACCACCCATGTAACTTGAGTGTGGTTGCAAATCATGTTAAGAAGGTTAAATGTACCTACCCACTACTGTTGATGAAGTTAAATTAAATTATTTATATATATATGTACACAAATACCATCAAAAAGAATAATTAATAAAGAGTTGCATATTACTCCGTTATGGAAGATTATGTCGAATGTATTCTTATCTAGGTGAATGTGCCCAACGAATACACCCCTTGATTGTTAAAATGGTTTGTAAGTGACGAAAGTATAACCCGTCGAATAAATCTTGCATTTGCATCTTCGTATAGATCTTTCCGCCGCAGTAGACGTACGCTCGTGTCGGAAGGAGGAGACGAAGGTGCCGACCAAGAGCCGCCGTGCGTAAACGTAGCTCAAGACCTGGACCCAAGTCCGGAAGGGCCCAAGGCCAACCTTGCCGGCCGAAGGCAAGCCCCGGATCATTAACCCCGCCTTTTAAAATTATGTGATTATGTTTGTTATGATTGTGCATTTACGTTTCAGAATTGAATTGAAACCCTAGATGCATGATCCCTAGGTACCTATGCTCTATCACTAGTATGCTAGGTCGTTAGTCGCCATGCTATAGGACCGATAGAAGTCGAGTGATGTTCGTCACTCGCGAGAATAGGTCCCTAGATAGGAATCATAAGATATCCTTAAATGGATCGCTCATGTGGTAAGAGCATGGGATTGGGCTCCGGTCCAGTGGGCATGTGGGCTAAGCTTTTGAACGTACCAAGCATATGCCGGGAATGGGACCGGTAAGCCTAGTACCTTAATGAGGCGGCACGGGATCTTACTATTACTACTCTTGAGCAATCTCCTTACCGGCTAGCTACCGGAAAGGATGGTGTATGGTGACTCCGGGTATCTCGCGGGGTATGCCGGATAGCCTGCACCAGGGACTGTAAGATTCGATCCCAACCCGAAGATTTATGGGGACGGCCCGGGGAGTTGTCCTCGCGGGGGCACCGACCGTGTGTTTGGGTTTACCTTGCAAGGTTTAAATCAATCGATTGTCGGCCTCTCACCGTTATCCGAGAACCGCTTATTCTATCGGCCATGATATCCCATAACGATGGAACTCGAGAGATATGGTTGGATGAATTAATTGCTTGTCAAAATTTTGATTGAATTAGTTGGCACAATTAGAAATGGTAATCAACTAGAACCCGTGCTAAAAGATTGAAAGTAAGGATCCACTCTTAGTGGCTTTCCCGCAAAAGAAACTCCACCGGCCAAAAGCCTTTCATGTCTAGAGGTTGGTGATGTAGTTATCACCCGACGGTTAAGTCTTGCCGAGTATTAGTATACTCAGCCTTGCTTTAAAAATGTTGTTGCGGGTGTGCTTGATCGAAGGGTGACGACAAGTGATGACATCACGGATGGCCTCCTGTGATGTTCACCGTTCCGCTAGTTTAAATTATTCCGCTGTATTTTTGAACTCGAATCTTTATCTTATGCCATGAACAATGGTTTGTAATCAAATGATTAATCCACGTTGTACTCCGGACTCGCCTTCGCGTGAGTTTTAATGCATGTATCGATCCTCTCGTTCGATGTACAAGTGATTTACCGGCGTTAATCCGGCAACCAACGACAGGATGATAGTTTACTATTGCTTAACGACCAAAGTGGATCGGTCTTAGGCGATAGTACGGTATTTTCCGGGCGGGTTGTCACACACGTGCTCTCTCGACGCGGACTTTATGGCCGCGGTCGAGCGAGTCAACAACGTCGGCTCCGTATGTTGAGTCTAGTGGTTACCACTTTACGGGTCTAGGTTGTCCTTTTTGCCCTATAGTCATCTAGTGTTGTAACTCCGTGTGTGCGCCTGGTTGGGCCGCGTTGTAACAAACCAATTTAATTCTTCTTAATACAATGATATGCAGCTCTCCTGCGTATTCCGAAAAAAAAAGACTTCGCCCAAATGGTGGCCTTTTCCATCTCACGGCTTTGTTCGCTCGGCTTATCGGCCACCAACAAGAAGACTTTTCTCTCGGAACAAACCAGCCATCAAGAACCACCAAAGAAGATTTTCTCTCGTAACAAACCAAAGACCTGCCATCAGCCACCAGCCAACCGCACAGTGCTGTCAATTTGTCACACAATAAATTTACTAGTGTTGGATATAACACCTTTCTTCCAATTTTTACAGTAAGTCTGGATCTCAGTTTTAACATGGTGGAGGGGCCAATACCCCTACCCCAGTATTCTGCAGAAATCCTTGATTACTCTAGCAACAAGTTCTCATCCATGCCGCATAATTTTTCTGCTCAACTTGCACACGCACTTCCGTTTTCATGGCCTCTAAAAACAACCTTTCAGGAGATATTCCAACATCTTTTTGTGTGGATCTTGAATTTCTTGACCTCTCATACAATACCTTCAATGGATCAATCCCCTCTTGTCTGATGGAGGATCCCAGTTCACTGAGAGTTTTAAATCTCAAAGCAAATCATCTTGATGGAGAGCTTCATAATAATATGAAAGAGAGTTGCAAACTTGAGATGCTAGACATTAGTGGCAATATGATTGAAGGGCGGTTGCCCAGATCTCTAGTCGCTTGCAAAAAATTGGAGGTCCTTGATATCTCAAATAATGAGATTACGGACTCTTTTCCATGCTGGATGAGTACACTCCCTAGACTTCAAGTTCTCATCCTAAAACACAACAAGTTCTTTGGACCGGTTACACCATCTAGCCACATAGGCGCAGTCACTTGTGGATTCCCGAGTGCAAGGATTTTGGATCTATCCTCCAACAACTTCTCTGGCACATTGCACAAAGAATGGCTTTCAGAATTAACGGGCCTCATGGCCAAAGTTAGTAATGGCACATTGGTGATGGAATATAAGAGTTCTCAAAATAAAGTATACCAGGTTACCATTAAACTCATGTACAAAGGCTCAGAGCTCACATTTGATAAGATATTGACGACCCTTGGATTCCTTGATGTCTCAAATAATGCTTTCCAGGGAAGCATCCCCGCAGCTACCGGGGAACTTGTTTTGTTGGATGTGCTCAACATGTCACACAACTCCTTCACAGGGCCAATTCCATCTCAGCTCGGTCATTTGGCACAGTTGGAGGCCTTGGACCTGTCCTCTAATGAGCTTTCTGGGTCGATCCCGCTGCAGCTAGCATCGTTGGACTCGCTTACAACACTGAACCTGTCCAACAACAAGCTGACGGGGAGCATACCAGGATCACCACATTTCTCAACATTCTCCAACAGTTCATTCCTTGGAAATGATGGTTTGTGCGGGCCTCCCTTGTCCAAAGAGTGCGTCAACGCAACAATACCAGATGTGGCGTCAAACAATTCTAAGAAGAAATACAAAGACATTATTGTGCTGTTCCTCTTTGCTGGGCTGGGATTTGGTGTTGGGTTCGCAATCGCCATTGTTTGGAGATGGAGAATCCCAACCAGGAAGACATAACTTTCCACAAAAAAAAAAGGAAGATATAAAATGTCCTGATTGAGGATCACGTTGCTATATGGAATTTGCTGTTTGTATCACATGAATTTTTAGTTTGGCACGTTTAATAAAATAATTTGTACACACTTTAGATACAAGCAGTCAGTTGGTTCGTCTACACTATATTCTGTTTCGGATCGCGTGATTTCAGAGCCTGAATGAACCCAACTGCACCGGGCTTCCAAATGGGCGAAGGAGATCCGAAGCAGCCCAAAGTGCAGTCCGCCGCTCAAAAGGAGAGTTCAAGACGGGGCCCGACACTCTCTCGTCTCTCCTACCTACCGTCGCGGTGCTCCCGGGTCTCGACACGGCGACGCTCCGCTCCATGGATGTATGCCTGCCTGGCCGCCTCGCTCGTTTCATCAGATCGTGTAAATGCGGCAGCCGACTAGTTGGCTTCCATGACTCAGCTTGCCGTTCTTGGCAGCTCTGTTGCGATGCGTCTTCACGAGGGTAACCATCCATTTCCGGAGCCCTCTCAGTTGCTCATCTCATCCCTTTCGGCCACTTGATGCGTCAGGGGGTTGTGCCTTTTACTCCCTCGCCGGGTATCTACTCAGGCTGTCAGGCGGCGTCCATTGGAGTTCAGAGAGGAAGAAGCGGCTAGCAGACTTGGAAGAAGCTCGGTGAGTACCCACTAGCCACAAGAACGTAGCGCAAAAGTGAATATCGTGAGCTAGAGGTAGTAGGTAGCTCGAGAGAGTGATCGGCAGTTCCGCACGAACGTGATCGGCCATGAAGGACGACGACCTCGGCTGCTGCGTCCACTGCTGCTTCCTCTGCTGCATCTGCGGCGCCAAGGCCATATGCAACCTCTTCACGTTCCTCGTCGCGGCGGCGCTCGCCGCCGTCCTCATCGCGGCCTTCGCCTTCGCGCTCCCCGTCCGCGCCACCGTCACCGACGCCTCCCTGTCCCGCCTCGACCTCATCACCGGCGGCAACGGCACCACCCGCAACGGCGGCGGCGGCGGCGCCACCACCGCTTCCCTCGCGTACAACCTCTCCCTCACCGTCGTCCTGCGGAACGCCAACTGGGCGATGCGCGCGGAGCTCACCGCCCAGGTCGACGCCGAGCTCCGCTTCGCGGGGCGGCGCTTCGACGGCGCCAGCCTCGCCGAGGCCGGGAGGAGGATCCCGCCGCGGAAGGCCGGGGAGTTCCGCGTGCTGGCGGTGTCGGAGCGGCGCGGCGTGGCGCTCGGGAGCGGCGGCGCCGCGGAGTTCGCCAGGGAGCGCGCCGCGGGCGTGTTCGAGCTCGAGCTGAAGCTCTCCGGGGAGGTCAGGTACCGACCGGTCCACCTCGGCCGGAGCAGGAGCGTGGAGGTGACGTGCCCGGTGAAGATGCTGATGGCGCCGGCACCGGCGAACGCGCCGCGGGGGACGCACTTGATGGTGTTCGACAAGGTCATCGACTGCTACTAACTTGAATTCTCGAAAAAAAAAGACTGCTACTAGCAGAAAGTACTGTACATTTCCATGCGTAGTTGCATCATCTGACGCAGTTTAGGAAGATGTGATCATCGGATCTGCACGAACAGAGAAAATCTAGCATGGATTCATATGCATTCATAACTGATTAATTAGTAGTACTTGTAAATCATCGCGGCATGCATGCATGTCTATCATCATTCCCTTTCTACGATCACCGATTTAGATACGGTTCGGAGTAACTGCGTCATCAACTGCATAGATACAGTTCGTAACTTCGTATGTTTGCAGTGTTGCAAGTATGTCAGTTTCGAGAATCTCCAAATCTCCTGCCACGTAAAATCATCTAGAACGAATGAACGATCACTTCAATCGATCGATCTATCTACCCACTCTGTTGTCGTTTTTGCGTATACCTGACATGTATCAGCAGAAGAATCAACTGCCGATCACCATTCTTGATGGTACCTACAGGCGGCTATTGTGGCCACGATCATCCATTTACTTTGTCAATCGCCGAGCGTTTGCGTTGTTCTTTGAAGACTCCATGGGCTTGTCACTTTTGAACTTTGTCGTTCTTCTTGTGTACCTTATTCGGTTATTCCAACATCAATTGCCAATCGCGCGCCGAGCGTATCGTCTATCCATGTTAATAGTGTGAGACGCCCAGGGTTAACAACAAATAAAGAGGTACTTCCTCCAATTCCATATTAGAAGTCGTTTAGGATAGCGACACGGTCACCAAAGCACAACTTTGACTTCTCTTTTCTATAAAAAATCTTTATCGGAAAGTTATATATATGTACACTACGGGAGCCATCTGCTTCCCCGAGTGCCTCAAGCACTCGGGGAAGAGCCAAAAACAAAAACACTCGGGGAAGAGCTTCCGGGAAGCGGCTCACGGGAAGAGCTCTTCCCCGAGTGCCACATATCGCACACTCGGGGAAGAGGTGTTCACGGCGTCCGTGTCGTTTCCTTCCCCCGTGGAGATGTCTCGGTTTTAGACATCCGACATTGCCACTTGCTCGAAATCTTCTCAATCGTGTTACACAACCTCTACATGACATAACATGACATCCGGACAAGTTTCATGATTTTCGGACTTCGTTCGGATTTTATATAATTTACTAATACATTTCACGCAAGTTGTTGGTCATGATACGGCAACAAGACGCTCAAAATTTTATGTGAGTTCCCATATATGACCTCAAAATACATCAATTATAATGAATATCATTTTTTGAATGAAGAAATCCCATTACTTCATGCACACTGCGAGCTCAAATTCGAAGTATGTAAAAAATCAATGAAAAGAAAAAAACTAATGAAATATACCAAAATAATTTAAAATTACCTCAATTTTGAACAAGAAGTTTAAAATAATGTGGGGTGGCCTCACAACTTAGGGCAAAAAAAACTAAAAAAAGAAAAATTATTCCCCGAGTGCCTTTCCCACTCGGCGAAGAGTCTCTTCCCCGAGTGTTAGGGGAAGGCGCTCGGGGAAAAGGCTTACTTCCCCGAGTGCTAGGATGAGGCACTCAGGGAAGAGGCTTGCTTCCCCGAGTGCTAGGGGATGGCACTCGGGGAAGAGTGTTTTTAACGTAGCTTCGTCCATTTCCACCGTTAAGTACCAATTTTCGTCCGCGAGTGCATCTCTTCCCCTAGTGTTGCACTCGGGGAAGAGGGCCTTCCCCGAGTGTCTCTCTTCGCCGAGTGCCATGGACCCTATGGCACTCGGGAAGCCTCTCTTCCCCGAGTGTTTTTCTTCCCTGAGTGCAACACTCGGGGAAGAGGCTCTTCCCCGAGTGCCTGATTTTTGACACTCGGGGAAGCAATGGACACTCGGGAAATGTCCATCCTCCCGTAGTGGTAATTTTCAAGATAAATCTTTATATGATTTTCACATTTTTCAAACTCAATTACTTAAAAGTTATTCATGATTTATATTCCTAATATTTGACTCAAACCTTGTTCAAAACGACTTCTAATAGGGATCCGGAGGGAGCAAGCGAGATGTAACTTACCATGAAAGAATTTATTAGTCATACGTGTACCATTACAAGTGTGCTCCTAGTAGGTCGTTTTACTTTTTCTTAACTCCAAATTTGACCACTTGTCTTATTCAAATAGTAGCGTATTAATAAATTTTGACCACTTGTCTTAACTCCAATTGTGTAAAATATCACATTTTTAATTATGTAACTAGCTTACCATGAAAGTTTATTAGTCATAAGTGTACCGTTACAAGTGTGCTCCTATAGGTCGTTAAACTCCAGATTTATTAGTCCTTCGGATTTTCTAAATTTGTTGGTGTTCGGTCCTTCGACGGTGCTCATAGGGGTAGTAGGGTTTGCGTATGTGTATTCATAGGGGTGAGTGTGCTTGCGTGTTGTGATTCTAAAAAAACTCCAATTTTGACCACTTGCCTTATTCAGAACTTTATACAAATATAATCAAATTTAATTTATTCTTGAACAACTATTATTAATAAATCAAACCATAATTAAAAATGTGATATTTACACAATTTGAATAAGACGAGTGACCAAATAAACTATAACTTAGCTCCTTTTGTTTTATGACCGGGTGCCTCGTGAGGCTTGGAACTAGCTAACTTGTTAACTGTTCTACAAAATGAACAACTAATTACCATATTGAAATATATGTCGTTGTTGACCTTTTCCTATAACTTTGACCATTCGTCTTATTCAAAAAATTATTGCAAATACGTAAAAGGGTAACTTAAACTTAAAATGCCTACCATAATAAAGCATGTAGCAAACAAAATAGGTGGTACTTGCATTATTTTTTGAATAAGACGATTGATCAAAGTTGTTGAAAAAAGTAAATGGCCACAAGTACTTTGATATGAAGGGAGTATCTCAACCTCCTCGTGTATGGCAAAACTTTTGTGGTTCAATGCATCGGCAGGTCTTATTCAGGTTTGTTCTACAGTGATTTTCTCTAAAAAAATATGGCGACTACTTCTGCACGTATTACTTTTCTCACACAACAAATCTGCCGGAGACCTGCCGAATGCATCCACATGCTACCATGCTTTTCACAAACCGAACTCCACAACACTTTCACGTCGCGTGCACAATGAGCCGGAGTTGTACCAGCCCCTCGTTTTGCGGAACTGCGGATGAGCTGAGCTAGCACAAACCGAGCCGTGAAACCGGCTCGTTGTACCAATCCCTCATATGCAGGTGCGGTCCCACCCAAAGCTCAGACTATCCACAGCGGGGGACGGGATATCCCCCGTCATCCTTTTCCCGTCGTTGGATGGCGTCAAATGGCCTGCACCGGGGCTCCTACAGGAGGCCAGGGGAATGGCGTCGGCCCTGGAATCCTCTGGATCCAGAGGAATTCAGAGGCTCTGCCATCGCGGACGTGGCGACTGACGCGGGGCCCACCCTGTCCTCGCGACCTCCGCCGTTCCTCGCGTGTCGTGAGCAGGAAGGGGGGAGAAGGGGATGAAGGGGATGACCGGGGTGGGAGGGAGGGATGCCGACGGACGGAGAGGGAGAGGTCGTCATCGTCGTCCCGGGAGCCCGCGGCGCGCGGACCCGCTGCTCGCCGCCGCCGGACCGGAGGAGGGAGGCGGGGATTCGGACTCTGCGCCGCCCACCTCGCCCAAGACCGCGGCCCGGCACCTTCGTGGCCACCACCTCAAGGCGGCGCGGAGGAGTGGGAGGCGCCGCCGGTCCGCGCCAGCGAGCGGGCGAGCACGGCGAAGGGGAGGAGAGGATCGGTGGGGGAGACCTTCATGGCCTCCACCTCGAGACCGCCGCGGAGGAGTGAGGGTGTGGCCGCCTCCTGCATCCTTGCCTCGCCACCACCACCATAGCGAGGGGGGAGGGGAGGAGGTGCGCGCGCGGCGCCCGGCGGAGGGAGTGCCGCGCGTCCGGCCATGGGTGCCACCGCCGGCCTCGGCTCCTCCGCCGACGGAGGGAGAGTAGAGAGAGGAGAGAGAGAGCCGGGGTGGGGAGCCCGAGAGGAGGGAGGCGGGTGGGTGGGGGTGGGGAGGGAGGGGATTAAAAAAATTTGTGTGGGTCATGAAGGAGAGATATGAAGGATTACAAATGCGGGAGTAGTGAATATGAATGAGAATATGAATGAATATGATTGAATATTTCGTTTTGAATGAGAAGATGAAGGAGAACGAATGTGGATAGTCTCCGAGCGGGCCCACTGCCAGCCTCTCAAACACCCCTGCGCCACTCTGACTGAACGCCCTGTCACGTGGTGTACGCGCGCACAATTGCTTCACCCCACTCGCCCACATCACACGAGCACACGACACAGGCGCACCACACCACACCACCACAAGCGGCCGCCCCCATGGTCGCTGCCCCTGCCTCTCGCCGCTGCCGCGCTTATTAGGCGAGGCGATCGAGCTAGCGGGGGCGGCGGTTCCAGCAAGCGTCCCGCGACCGATTCCGCGTCCCCAGCGCCCCGGGCACGTAAGCGATCCCTCCCCCTCCTCCTTCTCGCCTCAATCCGGGCCCCGATTGGTGCTGGTTTCGCCCCCCGTTTCGGTGGGGGGTTTTAGGAGGGTTTTGTGGTCGGGGACGATGGCGGGCACGGATCGGTGCTCGCTTCCCTGCGGATGGCGCGGCGGGCGATCCGGCGCCGTTTGGGGTGGGTTTGGTGCTAGGGTTTGTGGAGGTGGGGCGGAAATGCGGAATGCGCAAGCCCTGGGATGCAAGCGGGTTGAGGTGGTTCTGATTTCTCGGGGATTTGAGGTGGAGCTTGCGAGCTTCGTAGGTGCGGACTGCGGAACTGCGATTACATTCCCACGAGGTGTTTGTTGGTTTTGCGTGTATCCTCTCTTGTGCTTCGCGCATTTGGCGAGGGGAACGTTGCCGCTGTTTCGAATTTGTGGCATTTTTTTGCGGTTCTTCTTTTGTCAGACCTGAATTTGCTGTGACAGTTTATCGCTTGTAAATCGGATGATTTTGAAAAGCTTGGCCACCCTGAAGTGCTGGGATTTTTGGTATTTTCCGAGCTGGGGGGTTTGTGGAGGCGATGATTTTTGTTTGAATTTGCTTATAGACAAAAGCACTGGAGCGTGCGTGATTCACTGAATCTCGGAGGTCACTCCAATTTTCTGTGCCGCTTTCCTGTAGCAAATGGTGGGGGAGCACTTGAGTAGCATTTGACCCTTTCTTTCAATGGATGTCTTGCTGCTATGATCCTTTTGTGACTGTTCTGCTTGGGCACTTTGTAAACATGGTGGATTGCATACAGCTTACCTGATGTTGATATGTGTATCGATACTGACTTATGAGTTCAGCATGATATGAACATTGGTGGTGATATTTGTGCTATGAGTGTTTTGTTTTTTCCTGTTAGTAGATGATGTTTTGTATATTACTTCACTTTTCTGTCTGTACTTTGTAGCTCCTTGGTGGCTATAGTTGTGTTAATGATACCAAATCTGTGTTTAGCTGTTTACTTTACATTACTATGTGTTCCTACCTGTGATAAGTTATCTCTGTACCGAGTTGTTGCTCCAGCGAACCAGCATGTATGCATACTATTAATATTTGCATTTTGCATGTTTTTTATGATTTTTTTTAAAGAATGGGTGCTGGAAGAAAGACTGAGACTTTCTATGCTGCAACACCAAGCACACCAACACAAACTCGAAATAATGCCTGGCACGGTACCTGTTCTGTTGCTGCCCGCAATCTCCGAGAAGATGAGCTAGGAGGAGTTATTTTTGGCTGCAAACACAACACGATGAATGAATGCCTCACTAAACAGTTGTTTGGTTAGTAAATTCATTTCCCCCCTTATTTTTCTGAACTAACAATTCCTTGCAGTGCCACTACTGATAAATCATCCCATAAAACGATGAACTATCATCATCGCATCAGTCAGTTCTTGTTTTTTTTTTGGAACGTCAACTTGTGTAGCATCAACATTTCCTCCTACCTCTTGCCTGATTGGAATTGACTGGCTTTCTGTCTTTCGTTTAATAGGTTTGCCTTCAGGTCATATCTCATATGTCAAGAATGTTAAACCTGGCATGCCTCTATTTCTGTTCAACTATAGTGACCGAAAAATGCATGGAATTTTTGAGGCTGCATGTGCTGGCAAGCTTAACATTGATCAATTTGCTTGGAGTGATGGTGGTAGAATAAAGACACAATTTCCTGCACAGGTATCATCAAATAACATCCCTTCCATATATGTGGCATCGTAAATTCATGAATCTGGTCGTAGTTTCATTAGCTAACTGACTTATGATTGACTTCTGTATTCTTAAGGTCCTCGTCTCTACAAAGATACAATGTTATCCAGTTCCAGAGTCTCAATTCAAAAGTGTGATCAGTGACAATTACCATAGACCTCGGCACTTCTACTTTGAGCTAGACCATGAGCAAACAAGTGCTTTGATATCTTTGTTTAAGCCTGCCCCTGTTCATGCTGTTGCAACCGAGTGGGATCCTTCAAAATCTCTGCAATCTCCAACAAGCAAACCATACCTTAATCCTGGCCCAACAAAGTCTGAGTTTTATACAAAGGATCTTGATCCATCTCGTGTCTCTTCTGAATCACACTATGCTGCCCCGTGCAAGTTGGCTGATCTGGAAGGTGAATATGTTAATGCTAGCAGGACATCAACAAGCCACCTTGACGAGGAGTCTTCTAACTGGGATGATTTGGATGATGTTGCGACCAAGGAAGGAACGGAAACTGTCATCAATGACCATCAACATAATCCACCACATGAAGCACAACATGACACAGCGGCTGTTAGGCAGAAATTACAAGAACTGTTTGTTTCGCGACAGCAGGAGTCCCAATTCTCCAATGACACTTTTGATTCTGCTTCATATAAATCAATGCCTCAAGAATCACAGTTTGGTTCTGCTCTCCCAACAGACCCACCCGATTCCATCTCAAAGGCTGAAGCACCTATCAAAGACCTGACATCATTGGGGAAATGTCATGGAAATGCTGAGGTGCTTTAAGCTAATGACACTCCTTACTCTGACTACAACTATTTTCATATTATGTCCTGACCCCTGTATGATTTGTAATGTTTGTTTGGCTATTATTTCCTGCATGCTGACATATCTCATTTTCTGTAGCTACTCCACATCATCAATGAATTATCCAAGAGGACCCGAGCAATGGAGAAAAAACTGGTATTACCTTCATGACTGTTTATGTGTAAAAAATCAATGGCATCATTATCTGTTAGAGAAAAGTGTGTATAGATGAAGTTACACTTTCCTCATTCGTTTCAGCTCTGCATTGGCATGTCCATGGATATGATTGCACGTGTTTTGAATCTAACTCAAATGCGCAAACAGAATTATGGAACAACACATGTGTACCTGTAGTTGTACTTTGATGTCGAGTTAATTATGGTATTAATGCATGATTTATGCGCAATCGCCCCCCCTAATTGTGGTTCTTCAATGCACCAGGTTGAGTCAGATAAAGAAAAACTGTTTCTGAGGGAATCAGTAAAGGACACAGAAAGAAGAGTTCAGCAACTGGAATACCATTTTGAGAAACTACAATTAAACTATAACTCTTTAGTGCCACTCCTTGGTAGACCATACGATAATATGGAAGGAACATCAGTATTTATACTGGGTGGCTACAGAGGGAGTACTTGCTTGTCATCACTGGATGCCTTTTGCCCCAGAACAGACAGACTAGTGCCATTATGTCCAATGAACTCAGCCCGTGCTTATGCAGCTGCTGCTGCACTGAACAATAATATCTATATTTTTGGTGGTGGGGATGGCAATTCATGGTATCACTCAGGTAACATTCTAATATGATCAAGTGTCTAATTATTCAGAAAATATCAAGTGTCTAAGTGTTTTATTTAAGTTCCAAGCTGTTAACAATCTGGATTTCTGTTATTGAAGTGGAATACTACAGCAGGGGAGAGAACCGATGGATGACATGCCCACGCTTGAGACACAGGAAAGGAAGCCTTGCTGGAACTACGCTGAATGATAAAATATTTGCAATTGGTGGGGGAGATGGATCTGTGGCTTTTTCAGAAGTTGAGATGTTTGATCCGGCACTTGGGAGATGGATAGACAGTCTCTCTATGCGGCAAAATGTATGGTATCACAGTTACTCCCTATTGCATTTGTCGATTATTACAGGGCTTTACTACCTGTCTACTCAGCCTTGTCGGTGTGATATTTAATAAGGTTTGAGATCCACAAGACAGCAAAAATGAAAAATAAAATTTTGCATAATGAAGGTGTTTAAACTACCTTATGGAATCATCGTTTACCAGTAAAATGGTACGATGCTTTTGCGAACCATATTGTCATATTGTAGTTTACTCATCGCAAATACGTAGCATTGCTATAGTTTACTCATCGCAAATACGTAACATTGCTACTTAGTACAGTAAGATCTGTAGCAATCTAATGCGTTAGAATACAGATAGCTGCTTGAGCATTAGAACGGTGAGTATTATTTTGATACATCTAATTTCACGTATTCTTTTAGAACTACCATAGGTCCTACATATTTTCAAATCTAGAATGTATCAAACTATGATAGCATGTCAGCATATTTTCTGGAAAGAATTTGATGGCAGATCATGAGATTTTGTGTTCTCTAGGATAAGGATAGTGTTCGTGCAACATGAATTAATTCCTTTTTCTAGCTTACCCTCAATGGTTTGATTGTGGAATCAACATTTGTTCTTTTGTGCACTATATGTTGTTCCAGAGATTTGCTCCTGCTGCAGCTGTACATAACGGCTCTCTCTATGTAACTGGCGGTTATGATGGCAACATGTACTTACAGTACGATCCCTCGTCGATATCTCCATGTTATAATCAAGGTTATAGATACCATGTTTGTCCTCTCCTACTGAACAAATTGTAATACACAGGTCAGCAGAAAGGTATGATCCAAGGGAAGGTTTCTGGTCGCTGCTTCCAAGTATGAGCGTCAGAAGAGGTTCCCACTCGGTAGCTGTCTTGGGGGAAGCCCTGTAAGACTTTCTCTTGACTGGATGGAATCCCTTTTATCATGCGAACTCACTGCTGCAACATAAAACTTACTTGCTTGCCTCATTGCAGATATGCTGTGGGAGGGTACGATGGAAGCAATAAAATATCTACCATGGATATTTTTGACTCACGCACGAATTCATGGAGGACAGGCAGCCCATTCAGCGTCGCGAGAGGATATGGATGTGCGGTTACAGTGGATGATAATTTGTTCTACATTGGTGGGGTCAATGATGCTGGAGAAACCATTGATACTGTAAGTCTGTCTGCTGTTATTATTCCATTTGTTTCATCTTTCTCAAACTTGGTAAATAAACCTGTCTGGCCTTACTATTCCATTGTTCATCGTTCTCAGACTTGGTAAAGGACCCTTAGCCCCTTCTATTGCTGTTTCACAGGTGGAAGTTTACAATGAGAGGCAAGGCTGGTCGATCTCTGGATGCCAATCGGTAGGGGGCAGGGGCTTCGCCTGTGCTATTGCCGCTTGACAGGACTGCGGGTCTCATATCGTGCCGGTCTTTTCCATAGTTCATGTTCTGTACATTGCGATACCTAGGTGGGTCAGAGTATACCTTCTCGTCTTCTCCCCCAAAGTCACAGGGTTGAGAAATTTTGCCCCCTCCTTCCCCCGTCTGCTGATATACAAAGCCACTCCCTTTTTTGGGCATCAGAACAGACAGGTTTGACAGCGGCAGTATGACAGCAACAAATGGCTAAGGCCACCCGTAGCATGTTCGGCTATGTGTTCAGGCAGTTTGCTGATATTGTGGCGATTTTGAGAATCGATGGTAACGATTTTGAGAATCTATATATGGTAGGCGACGAGACGTAGATGGTGCAGGAACTATTTGAATTCTGATGGTAGGAGAAATTGAACAGAGCTTTGGAGCATCGTTTTCCATGTACTAATTGATTTGATTGTCGCAAGGGAATCGTTGGGGACTTGGTCGCTCTCCAGCATGTGGCTGTAAACCTATAGCATTTCTGTTTTATCCTTCGTGATACTGGCCCTGTTTGTATCCATGGGTTAGAGTTAGTTTTGGCTAGTTGGAGCTTAACTAGCCACAAAGTATCCAAACATGAGGGCTAGATTGAGCTAGTTTGCATTTAACCCACCCCAAAAAACTATCCCACCCAAGAGGTGCTTATTGGGGTTAGTTCATGTTGGGTCCACCAAAAAGTGACTTTTCTCTCTCCCTCCACCTGACCTCTGTAGAGTTAGTTTAGAAATTTAGAGGTAAAGTCAAACTAGCTCTAACTCTAACCCTGCGGAACGGTTGGTGGAATCTTGGACTCTTGTGTGGCAGTACAGTTTTTTGCTTGTTGAATGAAATGAAACGCTGTTAAGCAAGGAATATGATCCTAACGTTCGGTGATTTGGCTTGCCAAACTGCCTATCCTAGGAGCATATATGCGGGGGGATTGCGAACATATTGCTTGTTTGAAATTTCACAAGGGAGTTGGTTCAAGGATGCCATCACCAGAGCTGTCGAACGCGAGCCCTGGTTGGGAATATTTTTGCGTGTGATGGTGCTTGCTTGCCTTGTCAAGATATCAGTATCTCCGGGGTGTTGCACAAATAGGTATTTCTTAGTGACAAATGCGTGGGAGAGAAAATAAGAAACCTTTGTGTTAATCCTTAGGTTAGGTGGGGAAATGTTATGCGATTGGACCTGATAAATCCTAAAACCGCCAGCGAGCAGAAAATCGAGATTCTTCAGGCGCCGATTGGTGATTGCCAATCGGCAGCACAAGTTTTCATCCCTCGTCCAGAAAGGCAGAATCTATCTATCATCTCGATTTCACCCATAATTCTGCAATGCAAGTGCAAACTCCAGCAGTGGACTGGATCAGAAGTACTCCTACACACCAGGTCAACAACCAATTATCCAGGATCTGCAATAACATATCTGCTTAGCAATAACGTCGCACTTTCCCCAGCTTTCTTCTTTCAAACAACACTAAATTCTCTTCGCTACAGAAAGCATAAACCACCAACTTGAGTTTGAAGTTCGTTGCAGCAATTTACCTTGTGCTCTGCACGGAAGTATAAAGGGAGGTTCCTCGAGGTCCAATTGAGAACAGGAATTCTTCAAACCAGACACTAGTTATCAAACAGAGAATCTGCTTTTCCCCAAACTTTGCCGGGCCTTACTGGACTCAATCATTGACGGCCAAATTTATCCACAAAATACTGCCTTCATCCTCTATAAAACCTACCTATTCTCCACATCGATCAAACCACCATCAGCTTAAGCTTCCAACACTAAAGCAATGGCCTCCAACTTTGCTCCTGATGCATGGGCTTGGATCACCAGCCTGCCCCAGTTCTCCCAGTGGCGCACCAATGCCATGTCCCTTTGTATTTGCACCACACCATCAGCATCATCACAGCCAACCATGAACCTTTCAGTTGTGAAAAACCCTCACATCCCCCAGCCATCCTATGTTACCTTCTCCATCTTTGCAAACTACAGTGTTCCAATTTCCCTGTGGACGTCAAGACCAGTCCACCTGAAAACAAAGACACAGCAAACTCTAGACGAACAGGATATGATACAGGTGTTCGTCGACATTGTCAACTCAGTGTTGAGGTATGGTCCAGACAAGAAATCATCCTTTCGGTTCCCTGGGGCACAGCACCATGGCAACTTCAAGGACGTGTTCAACATAGTTTTCTTGTCCCTGGCCTTCCTGGTTTGCATCTATGAGGCTCCTCGTGATCTCCGTCCTGGATGCTTGGATTCACTGAGAGCCCAGCTTACTGGTCCAAAGTGCAGAGATGCTTCTAAGAACCTTGTTAAAATGCTTGGGGCAAACCTTGAGGACCAGTGGATGCAGGCAATGAATCTTGCAGTAACTAACTGGATCGTGGAGCTGAGATCCTCAAACCACTCGTTTGGGGTGCCATCACCACTGTTCTCATATGCCCTCTCAGCAAGTGGGCTCTGGAAGGTGCAGCTGTACTGTCCAGTCATAGCCATGGGAATTGAAGAACCTGCAGAAGCAACACAGGATGAGCGCCTTCTCTTCTCACTCATTTATCAGCAAGTGGAAAGTGTGATTCAGCTAGCTTACAGAACAATCAGAAGGGACAAGTGGATAGATGTTGAGGTGAAGGTGGATAACATAAGGTCAGTGATTTTAACATACAAAAATTTGACTACTCAAATTAATCAATTAAATCACTATTACTTTAGGAATCAATTTCTCATCATTTTCCTGATGTAGCAAGAACTTAATTTTCCATTTTAAAGGTAAACAATTATTAACGGAGATAAGTGAAAATTTGGTTGAATCCAAGAGTAAGGTAAATTTGTCCTGGTGAAAAGCAGTCATGTATATTTTTTGTAACAGCTTCTCACATGTGAACAATATAAGATCTTAGTAAAAGTCCTGTTTGACTAGTCTAAAATCAGAACTATCTAGGAATTCATTAGCATGTCGCAATCTAAAAGCTAGTTTGTTTCACAGATTATGATTAACCATGGAAAGCATATTTTACAGAAAAATACAAATAAACAGGCACTATTCGTCCACATACATTAACCATCTAAAAAAAGGGAAACAAGTAAAGAACAACACTTACTTTTGGCTTTCATCACAGGTGTGATGTGGACTCTTTAGTCTCTGAGACCCTCATGGCAGAACGCGGATATGGCTCCGAGGAGAAGCACTTCCCATCACGTGTCATGCTGCAAATCACACCTATGCAACAATCTGATGTATTGTCTGTTTCAGTCGGCAAATCCAACGATAACCCCACACATGAGTTTGGTATTGAGAAGGGCTTTGAGGGTTCGTTTGATCCCCCAAACTCATTTGGTCTCAAGGCATCAGTCACTGAAAGCCTTACACTGGCCATAAGGCCCTGGAAATTTGAACAGTCCGTGCATGGCAGCACTGCAACCTTGAACTGGTTTCTTCATGATGGTGTAAATGGAAGGGAGGTTTATTCTTCAAAGCCTTCAAAGCTTTCGCTGCTTCAGCCAAGGGCCTGGTTCCGTGACAGATACTCAAATGCGTACCGCCCGTTCACAAAGCAGGGGGGCGTCATTTTTGCGCGTGATGAGTATGGAGACAGTGTCTGGTGGAAGATCTGTGGTGCGACATTAGGGAAGACAATGAACTGGGAGATACGGGGCTGGATTTGGTTAACCTACTGGCCTAACAAACAAAGGACCTTTCACAGTGAAACAAGGTGCCTCGAATTTAAAGAATGCCTGCAACTTCCCCTTACAAGTTTTTCATAAATCACATGTACTTTGAATAATTGTATAGCTGTGTGGGATCTAAGTACTGAAAAATCCATGCATGTATCAGGCACAAAAAAAATAAACTTACTTCGAGTAACTGCATAGCTGCATGAGATCTTAAGTATTGAAAATCCATCCATGTATCAGGCACAAAAGGTAAGATTACTCTATTGTAACTGAATGTGCCGTTACAGAGAAATAACTTCCCTCATATGACCGTTTGAACAATTCAATGCAATCCTAAAGTCTTATACGGTCTTCTCACAACTCCTTTTCTCAAGCTAACCTGAGTCCTCCCGAGCAAATGTGCAATATTAACAACCAAGAGAGCTCATTAAACATGGACTCATTTCCTACTATGGTACAGGAACTCAACACACAGGACAACTTCTTGTACTGGTTGGCTCATAGTATAACGCTATGTCTCAGTAAGATGAAAAACACAAATGACTACAAAGCTTCAGGTTGAAGCGTTTCCTAATAGCTAGAACGAAGTTATTCCTACTGCACCGCATGACCACACTTCTAATATGCAAAAAGGCTAAATCCATCATCTCCACCAATACATTCTTCATTTACTTCAATTTTTTTATCTGCATTCAATTCTATAATTATCATCTCAACAACTTCTTCGACGTTGAAGTAATCATAACTTACGTTCCCTTCTTTCTGTAAAACACTCTCCTCAGACTGAAGTACCTCCACGGACTTGCACCCCCCGTGGATACTTCCCAAGTCATTGTTCGCTTCTGCCTTCACCTCATGCACCTCAGTTTCCACAGATTCCACCTCATCCTTCTCATTAAACCCGTGCAACGCAGCAGCTGGTACACTAGACGCCAGCAAAGAAAGGGCTGACGTGCAACCAGAGTTGGCATCAGCAGAGTTCTCGGAAAAGTTGACACGTGCCTTAGGACCATACATCGCCTTTGCAGCCTCATCGTATGCATGAGCAGCCTCCACAGCAGTAGGGAATGAGCCTAGCCACAGCCGCTTGCCACGGTTGGGCTCGCGGATCTCTGCCACCCATTTGCCCCAAGTCCGCTGCCTCACGCCACGGTACGGACAGTTCCCATTCTCAGGACCTCCTTTCCCCGCCATGCACCCTTTCTTTGAACCCTTGGCGGGCGCTTTCCTGGAACCACTCTCATCCTGGAGCTTCTGGTTCTGCTCCTTCCACCACTTGATTGTTTCAGCAATGGAGTCAGGGCCAGTGCTTTTCCTCCTCATCCTCTTCTTCCTGACCCAACAAGGCAAACCATTTCGTAAGGCACAAACCCAGCACATTCAAATGAAAATCACAGGACATACAAGTCATCTATGATCTATCTAATAAGCTTCAAACGAAACAACAAGTAACCCTCTTTCATTTCTAACCAAAGAAGACACAGAACCGAAACTGTATAAAAGAGGCAGCTTCCCCCCTGTGTATGTGCACAAATCAGACCTTCCACCATATCAGCGTTCCAGGTAGCAGTCAGCGTGCACCACCAAGAACACGGAAGATTTTTCCCATCCACCGCCAAAGGACAGCATCAACTCACTTAATTTTCAGAGTCAGACACTGCCCCCCGCAGATCTTTCTGAACTATAATTCCCCCACCAAGCAGGTTGACGAAGAAACAACACCTACTCCGTTTGGACACGGGTACTAGAAGAGAAGAGAACATGCTCTGCAAAAAATAGTTGCAGGAGCGCAGGGAAGACAAGACCGATTCGGCCCCACAAATCCACCGCCTCGCGAGGCGCAGCGAGAAGGACAAGCCCCAAGTCAGCACGAGCACTCGGCAACACTGGCGGCTACCAAGCACGAGCGCCGCCGGAACACGGAACACCCGTCGAATTCAGTCAGCGCCCAGCTGCTCCGCCGCCAGCCGCGACAGCAGCCACCGCCCCAAGTGGCCCAGCAATGCTCGGCGGCGACTAACCCAGAGGAAGAAGAACACGGGGGGTGGAGAGAGAGAGAGAGGGAGAGGGAGAAAGAGAAAGAAAGGAAGCTGCGGTGCTCACCTGAGTTGCCCACCGGAGCCGGAGGAGTCGCCTTCCCCTCCCCCCTGGGCGCCGTGTCCGAGGTCCATGGGAGAGCGAGAAGGGAGATCTCCCCCTCCCCCCTCCTCCTCCCTAGATTTCCTCCGGCTGCTGGCTCCCTCCCACTCCCACCCCTGCCTGCCTGCCTGCCCTCCCTTCCCGCTGGGCGCTGGCGGTGGTATCCTCGTTGTTTCTTCTATGGGCACCAGCCAGATCTTCTACGGCCGGAGCGTCCCCCTGGATCTCCCTCCACCTCTCTCCACCCCCTCCCTCCACCTCTCCACCTCACACGCCCCGCCCGCCTCGTAACGCGGCAGGTGTCGGTGTCCCGCACCCGCAAGCACAGCGGCAGGCCTTTCCTCTGACGCTGCCGCCGCTTCGGTTTTGACGTGGACGCCAGCTCGCGGTGCGGCTAACCTGGCGGCTGGCGGTGGGCGGGGCGGGGAGGGGAGGGCGTGGTCAACACGAGCGTTTCCAATTCCACCCACCAGCGTCACGCATCCGCCCGCCCGCCCGCCGCCCTGCGAGAGCCTACGCATCCTCGACCGTGTCAGTCTTCTATCCCCTGTTCGATTTCCGGATGTCGTATGCGGCTGCTGACGCTGTCATCGCCCATGGGTATATGCTGGTGGTTTTGGTTTGCATTGGGTAGCTATTGCTACCACCGCTAATGGTCATTCTAGACGTGCATTATTTTTGTGTCGAAGGAACGTGATTTGTAATTGCATCGTAGAGTAGTGGCGAGATAATATTTTTTTTCAAAAAAACTGTTTTTCTAAAAAAATTGGAAGCTGAAAGAATGTTTTATATTTTATCAACAAACTATAAGGTGTTAGAGTACGAAACATTAACAATTCTTGAAAACACCGAACTGAGCCCATGAAGATTAGGTTTGCATGTTGTCGGTGTCCACAAGTAGAAACTGACGAATGTGGAAACACTAATAAAGATCTTGAAGTATCTGATACGACATACAACCCTCGTGAAGTCTAGATATGGTGTCGTAAGGTGGAAATACTTGACTAAATTACGGGAGCAACGTGCATGAACGCATTTTGTTTTGTCGCGACTTCAATGGCCAATCGCATGTGGCGTCGATGATCAATGCGCTTTTCATATCCCTTTTTCCTCGTATCGAAAGCTCCTTCAACTCAAGTACGAATAGCGTCAAGTTTCCTTTTCCAGTAAAGACATGTTTTTATACCTTTTATTTCTCCTCTGATTCTCTTAACATCAAGTCTCCGGTTGTATTGTTAAGTGGATTTTTTTAAGTTTCTATGTAGATGTGGTTGTCGCGCAACTTCAAATGTATAAGAGTAGTTAAAAAACAATAATCACAACGACTTCACACGTCAACGTAACTTACATTTTGCCTTGTATGTGGTTTGCATTGGATTGCTTGCTACCACCGCTAGTAACGTGATTTGTAATTGTATCATAGAGTGGCAAGAGACTTTTTTTCAAAAACAAACTGCTTTTCTAAAAAAAATTGGAAGTTGAAAGAATGTTTATATTTTATCAACAAAGTATAAGGTGTGAGAGTACAACACAAACAATTCTTGGAAACACCAAACTCATGAAGATTAGATTTGCATGTTGTCGGTATCGACAAGAGGTAGAAACTGACGAATGTGGAAACACTAATAAAGATCTTGAAGTATTTGATACGACATACGCCCCTCGTGAAGTCTAGATGTGGTGTTGTAAGGCGGGAACACTTGACTAAATTACGGGAGTAACGTGCATGGACACATTTTGTTTGGTCGTGACTTCAATGGCTAATGGCAGGTGACGTCGATGATTAATGCGCTTTTCATATCCTTTTCCTTGTATAGAAAGCTACATCAACTCAAGTAACGAATAACGTCGAGTTTCCTTTTTCCGATAAAGACAAAAAACATGTTTTTATATCTTCATTTCTCCTCTGAATCTCTTAATATCAAGTCTCGAGTTGTATTGTTAAATGATTTTTTTAGTTTCTATACATTTGTGGCTCTCGCGTAACTTCCAATATATAAGAGCAATTCAAAAAACAATAATCGCAACGACTTCACACGTCAACGTAACTTACATTTTTGCCTTGTAGGTGGCTTACATTGGATTGCTTGCTACCCCCGCTGGTAATGTGATTTGTAATCGTATCGTAAAGTAGTGGCAAGAGACATTTCTTTCAAAAACAAACCGCTTTTTTGAAAAAAATGGAAGTTGAAAGAATGTTTATATTTTTTATCAGGAAAGTATAAGGTGTGAGAGTATGAAACATAAACAATTCTTGGAAACACTAAGCTCATAAAGATCAATTTTCATGTTGTCGGTATCGATAAGAAGTAGAAACTGACGAATGTGGAAGCACTAATAAAGATCTTGAAGTATTTGATACGACATACGCTCCTCGTGAAGTCTAAATGTGGTGTTGTAAGGGTGAAAGGACCTTGATGCCGCCTAGAGGGGGGGTGAATAGGCGCGATGACCAAATAAAACCCTTTTTCCCGAAAAACTTGAGCTTAACTAGCCAAGGCGGTTAGACCGCCGTACCGAGCGGTTAGACCACCCACGATGTGCGGAACCACGGGGGGCGGTTAGGCCGGGTTTGGGGGCGGTTAGACCGCTTTCCCGATAAACCTGCAAAACAACTCAAGTGTTCTCTTGACTTCTAGCACGAACTGAAATTCTTGAGTAGCTCCTGTAGATGATCACGAGCAGGGTAATGATCCCTGCACTCAAAGACAACCACACCCAAGTAGATCGAGCGGAAGCAAAGTAAATGTGCTAGAGATCAAAACAAGTGAGGCAAACCACCAAGGAGAGACGAGGATTTGTTTCCCGAAGTTCACCGCCCACAAAGGAACGGCTACGTCTCCGTTGAGGAGCTTGTAAGGGAATTCTCACACAACAAGCCGGGTCTCTTTCAACCGCTTTCCTCACTTCCACTAAGGTGATCTTTTTCACCAAGAGGCAAGATCACAGCCCTTACAAACTTGCCGCTGCTCACCACAACCTTGGGAGCTATCCGGCGACGCCTAGCCGTCTAGGGAGGCAAACCTCCAAGAGTAACAAATGCTTCAAAGGCTTTCCGACGAGAATCACAAGTGCTCAAGCTATGGGTTGCTCTTGCTCAGCTCACACAAGCTCACAAAGGCTTAAACTCTCAACCCAACACAAAGATATGTCTTGAATAGCTAATCTCACAAAGAGAGAGTTGGGGAGGGTTTCTTTGGCTTTGGCTTATGAAAAACGAGCGGGGGAAGCACCTCGGCAACCCTAGAATCGGCGACCCCAACAAGTGGAGCTCGTGGGGTACTTATACCCCTCACAAGGAAAACTAGCCGTTAGTTCTCGGACAAAGGCGGTTGGGCCCGCCCCCCAACGGTCGGTTTGAAAACTAGCCGTTGGGCTGCTCGGGGCGGTTAGACCGCCCTGGCGAGAGAGAGCCCAAAAGCCCTTTTCTCTTCTCACAAGCTCTTCAACATGAGTTGAAAAGGCAAAGGTGGGTTAGAGGCTTGTTAGACTACTCGAGAGACTCTCTCAAGGCTTGTTCTCGCTTAGGTCAACTAATGAGCACTTTTGATCTTTTGTCTTAGAGCTAATGTTGCATCCCTCTTGATAGTACGGCATACCTAAACCCAAGAATAAATATAAAAACCGGTTGATCGCTTGAGTTGGTAGATATTCAATCTTGTCGTACTTTTGTAAATCCATTGAGAGGGCTTTTAACATAGCCGATGTCTTGAGCAACTTCATACTTGAGCTAGTGACTTAGGATTTTCCCTTTTTGCATGAGAGTGAACACTTTAGTCCTTAAGTCACTCCATATTGTCAATCATAACATTTTGACATGTTGCAACGCTTCCCTCGGTTAAGGCTTGAATATGATACTTGAAGACCCCACGGATGCTAGAACTTCACCCTAGCAAAACACTAATGGCGGCGGGCCAAGACCCCAAAGATTGCTTAGTCCCTCACCCTAGACATCTCGGTTGGTCTCTTCATCACTTATCCAATCCACTTTGAGTTCCACTTTGCTTCATACACAGTTAACCTTTTATTTGAAAACACTGCTTCAAATGCGAGATCTTGATTGACAATGGATATGCAAGCTTCCATTTTTAGAACCATGAAAAGTATACTCATCATCTTGTTCTCTTTCAATAAACTCATGAAGTCTTGCACCATATGTTTGTCTTTGCAAGTGTGAGCCATAAAATATATCCATAATTAAAATACTTCAATGGTTGCTCATGAATATACAAAGAAAACCTGCTCATAATCTTAGACAAAATCATTAGCCCTTTAATCGCTTTGTCATTCAATTTACCAAAATCCACTTAGGGGCCTAGATGCACTTTCAATCTCCCCCTTTTTGTGATTGATGACAATTCGATTAAAGCTTACAAATAAAACAATAAGGCGTATTTAGATTCTTAGATATAGCTAGAGCTCCCCCTTAATTTGTGCTTTGAGTTGGATTTCAAAAAGTTGGCCTCAAATGCCAATAGCACAAATTTGGAAGAAAAGGCGTGTGAGCTCCCCCTATATCTAGGAATCGGTGGAGTGCAACATGTGTGAGCGACAAAAATAAAATCCGTGATGCGTATGGCATGGCAATCACTCAACAAAGTGAAGGGTAGGCAGTTTGTTTGGGCGAGGGCGGTCGAGGCGGGGTTGCGGGCCGGTTAGACCGCCTCCCCCATTCGGCTTACAAAAACATTCATCAACCAAGCTATGCATCACAAACTATCACAAATGTCAATTAAGATACATAAAGAAGTTCTTCACATTCGGTAGCACTCATACAAATACTCAAGTCCACAAGATAGGGTAGAGATTCAATTATTACAAGCCACTCACTCTCAACTCATAGGGGCGGGCGGTTAGACCGCCGACCGAGGCGGTTAGACCGCCCCACACGGAGTAGCTACAAACACAAGGCTTTAATCCATCTCTTCTCCCCCTTTGTCATCAAACATCCATAAAGGGCACGGAGAAGAAATCTTTCTTGTCAAATTCTGCTGCCGCCACCGATCCCACGTTTCGCCTCACGGTGCTTGGATTTGCAACTAGGCACCCACAAAATAGAAGCTAGGATAAGAAAGAGCTAAATATGGATGGATTTCGAAATAAAGACAAGAGTGAACTATCCATACCATAGGAAGTGGCGGGGCGATCAAAGAATTCATGTGAGACACGTGCCGCCCACTCATCGGTCGATGGAGGAGGAAACCATGGAGGTGGGGCGGTAGTGTCATCAACAAACATCGCATCAAAACCGGTAGGGGGTGGAGGAGGAGGAGCCGAGGAGGAAGGTGCACCAATGTCGATCCAAAGTTGCTCCCATGCGATTGTAAAGATCGAGTTGAGAAAAGCATTCACCCTATCATCCACGGAGGGTATCTCAACCTCTGGAGGGGATGGTGAGATGGGAGACCTAGGTGGGCGACAACCGGCACGATTATGAAGAGCTTTCATTGTATCCCTCATCTTCTTATTCTTCTTCCTTTCATCTTCTTGAGCAACTTCAATGTCTCTCTGTGTTTTGCACATACCAAGGAAGATGCGATCGGTTTGCGAAGAGGCGATGTGTGCTTCTTCTCCTCCGCCGGGGGCGGTTAGACCGCCCCCCGGGGGGCGGTGAACCGCCCCCGGCCGGTATGCCTCCCGGCTGCGCGGCGCCTCCCCTTTCTTCAAAAATTTCTTGCTCCTCTTGCATATCATCCTGTGGAGAGGGCACCCTCCTTGTCCCTGTGGGTTTAGGTTGCAACGGACGATGCTTTGTGTCACTTGGATAAGCTCTTTGTGTTACTTTCTTGATGATGTAGCTAATGTAGGGGCCATAGCTACATAACCTTTGTGGATTTTCGGATGAGTTCTTTATTTCTTGCCACAAAAAGTCACCAACATGAAATGCGGCTCATAGGGCTTCATAGCCACCATCAAGTTTCTGCGAAAAGCGGTGATGTCCGAGGTGTTGCCATCCCTAGGAGTGAGCGTTTTTCGAATAGACGGTTGAGGATGGAGTAGTATGTGTATAGGCCCTTCACATGTCCCCAAGCGTCCCTTGCATTTACGGGATACATAAATGCCATCCTTTTTGCCTCAAGCGGACCCTCATCATGAAGAAATCTAGCAAACCCATCATCAGGTAACCTGAACGAGTGAGAAAGTTTGAAAATGAGAGGTGGTGACTCTCACCCTCGGTCATCCAAAACATGGCTCTGTCACTCCGCCCATCCTCTTTTGGCACATAGCCAAAATACACTGTCGCATAAAAGCTCGGGCAATGAGTTCTTTATTCCAATGCTTGCTTGAATCCCATGAGGGCCTTAATCCCTTTAGCCTCACAAGCTTTGAATTACCTCATCAAAGATCGGATTATTCTTCCTCTCCATAAACTCCCAATCCACATACTGAGCATCATTAGTGATTTTTGATTTTCTGCCAGTGATGATAGCTGTGGTGTAGTAGTCCTGCTGAAAGATGGTACGAAACCTGTAGTCTGTAGCAGACCTCTCCTCATTAGCTGGGTTAGTCCTTCTCAAGTTCACTACAGTGTCTGCCATCCCTGCCTGATAATAATCAACGGGCCCTCTGTAGGAAGGATAGTTAGGCTCTCTGATGTATGGCCTACCAAGCTGCTGCTGCTGACCACCTTGCTGCTCTTCTTCCTCATCCTCTTCCTCATCACTGTCATCATTGCTATCATTTCCTCCACTCGCAACTCCCCGATTTCTCGGTGAGCTCAAAGTTGAGAGAGGGATCCTCAACATCATCATCACTACTCTCCACCCTGTCACTCATCTCAATATCATCCCCATAGTAGACGAGGAGGTGGTGGCGGTCCTCTTGGTCTCAAATTAACGCTAGGACCGGAGGATGGTCCCGACCTCACCACTACCTCTTTTCTTCATTTTCGAACACCCGCACCCTTTGGCATTCTGCTTGTTCTGGATCACAAGATGTGAAAAAGCGGTGTGTGAGATACCGGGAACAAGATTGGCTTGAATGAGCGTCGAGGCTCGGCGGTCCCGAGCAATTGGCACAAAGCGGCCGGGCGGTTAAACCGCCCCGGGGGGCGGTTAGACCGCCCCTGCTAGTTTTGAGCCAATGGCTTCTTTCGGCCAAACACGGCAACACGGATATTGAATAGGCGATTCTTGTTCATGAGACGACCCTAAAGTGATTGAGGATTCAAGTACATGCGAGAGATCAACAAATGGCTCACTAATGCGCGGGGCGGTTAGACCGCCCCTGCGGGGGCGATTAGACCCCCCCCCCCCCCCATGATCAACCAAAAAGAGTTCATGACAATGTACTAAAGGAAATGGAACCAAACTTTAGGAATGTATTCTAGGGGTTGCCGGGATATGTTCTACCCAAGGATATTCAAAACTACTCATGGAGTTGATAGATCGGGTAAAAACAAGATTTGAATACCTTTGGAGAGATGAAACCGGGATGAAATCCAAAGAGCCGGGTGGGGAGCCGGTTCGGCCGCCTTAGGGGAGTGCTTTCCACGGATTGGATTTGATTTTTAGGGGTGGAAACATGAAATCTCCATGGGAGGGTGTGAGAGCTTGAGGAGGAAGAAGGAGTTGAACCCCTGGTCGAAAATGACCTGTTCCGGTCGTTGGAGAGAGATAGGAGTGAGAGGATAGGGTTGAGGGGGTGAAGAGTCACGGGTTGGGTAAAAACGAGAAAGACCCACGGGACCGGTCCTAGCCGGGTATGGGACCCGATTAGACCGCCCCCCCCCCCCCCCCCCCCGCCGGGCGGGGGCGGTTAGACCGCCCGGAACCGGTTAAACCGCCCTCCAGAAAAATTGTTCCAGAGACGCCATATCGGTAATACCGACGTGGTGTCGGAAGTACCGAGAAATTCCAGCATTTTGTACAGAGAGCCCTTATCGGTAGTTCCGCCCTAGGGTCGGTAGATCCGGAAATCACCTTTTTCAAGCAATAGTGGTTTGGATCCTTTATTTCCATGGAATGTTTGGATGAAAGATATAGAGTAGAGTTTGATCCAACATTCACTAGACTTAGAGGAGTTTGAGATAATCCAAATGAGTCATATTCTTGATTCTTCCAAAAGATTTTGAGAGAGAGATAAAGATATGGATCTAGGGATAATATGGACTTGAGTAAAATATCACCACTTGTGACTAGCCATCAAACAAACACGGAGAACTATAGTCACAAATGGATCAATAGGGTCACAAAGACCAAGAACCAAGTATATTCTAAAAATAAGCACACTTCCTACTCATGCTAGTTTTTTTTTGAGAAATCTATCCTATTTCACAAAGTGCATGCATCCACCTCAAATGAATGGCTTTTCAAGAATATTTGACTCATACCTCCATCCTCGAGACACAAAGATGAGTGATTGAAAGATATCAACCAAATATCTAGAGTAGCCCACAAGGATTCATTTGAGGCAATTACAAGCTAAATGAGGCACACTAGCATGGTATTATGGCCTAGATGCATTTCGGTAAACAAATGAGTTCATGATGACATACCTTTGCATTTAGACCACTTGAATTTGTGCATAAATAATGTTTGCGAACAAATAGCTTACTTGATTATTTGAGATTTATCGATGGAGTCAAGCGCTCGCTTAAGATGCACAAACGTATGAGACTACAAGTTTACTAGAAGAAATTGTTAGTCCCACAAGAGACACAACCTTTGAAGTAAACTCCCCCTTGATTAGTGCGTAGAGAATTTTGAATTTCTCAGACTTAGCACATATTTCAATAAAGAATAAGGGAGATTGCTACAAAGGCATGTCTTTGGCATAAAATGGTTTACAATAATCAAATATGTCGATGGTCTCATTACCACTGCCTTGTAATCACCAAAATGTCGACGATCCGCTCCAAGTCGGGTTACCGGGCATAGGTGCGGGTCACCCGCCACACTCCCGAGAGGCGCATCGGGTCACCCGCGAAACACATCTGCGGGGGCTAGGCGGTTAGACCGCCTCCCTGGGCGGTTAGACCGCCCTACTCTTCCTTGGTCGTTTTGATGATCTTTTGGCTCTAGATTCTTGATAAGCCTCTATTTTACCTGTAATACATCCGCAAAGCTTATAAAAACAAGTGCTCTTTTATAGAGCCATTAGGAGCATTGAATGGCATGAGACAATGAAATCATTGAAAGTGTCAAGGTCACTTCCTCATGCTTCACAAACCTAGGTCTAGTGATTCATGAGTGTTCACAAAGGACTAAGAGTGACCAAGGCACGGCTCAAGTACTAGTTATCGAGATTGCATTGGCCGAGTGATGCTCTCTTGCTAGTCCGTCTCATGGCAAGTTATCAAGTAGCTAATTGTTTCTCCATTGCCATGACTTCAAAGCAACTCGATTAACCTACAAGCTCGGCAAGCACCTTTTGGTACCCAACGCTTGTTGGGTCCTACAAGATTAGTCACAATGTGCTTTGGAACCCATATGGCCCTTGTACCGACTTGAGGTGAACAAATCAACCTCATAGTACAAATGTCCACCTTGTCATTCCTAAGCTTATGAAGATCATAATGGACAAGGTTGGATTGAGGAGTGTTACCATTCGGGGGGTTATTGCCCAAGTGACCCTTCTTACGACATGTGTAGCAAATGCGGCCTTTGGGACTTCGGGCTTGGGATCCACTTGCTTGTCTTGTCTTGGCTTGCATAGCGACTTCTTGCTTGAAGGGTGTACTTTCTTCTCATCGTTGCATTTGTGCACCGGACACTGGTTTAACCGCCCCGGTGTGGCGGTTAGACCCGCCCGGTCCGTGCGGCTATCTTGTTTGCAATCCGTGCCCAAATGACCCTTCTCTTTGCATATATAGCACAATCTCCCTCTGGTTGATTTTCTTTTCTTCTTGGAGATTGTTTCTTGAGCCTTGAGCTTGGTGGGGCGATGTGGAGTGTCATGCCCCGTTTTCTTTGCTTGAATGTTGCCTTTGATTATCTTGATATGTTGTTGGGGAGTTGAGCTTGTGACGGTTGAACCCTTCTCAAGCTTCTTCACCATGTTGTCACGGTTATCTTGAGAAGGTTGCACTTGCCTCTCTTCCTTCAACACATGCAAGTCTCTTTTAAGCTTTTCAACTTCTTGCTTGAGTTCATCATTTTCTCGGGCAATGAGGTCATCACGAGGTTTCTACAAATACATGCTCAATACTAGATTGGCTTGCTTGGATACAACAAGGTTTAGTACAAGCAAATTCATTATTGACAAGTGAGCATGTGCAAATGGGTGTGAGAGGTTGTAGATGTTTTACCGATGAGAGGACAACCTCATGAGCAATTTCTAGTGAGGCATATGAATCCACAAGCTTCTCATGTGAACACTTAAGTTCTTTGTGAGTTGCTTGCAAAGTCATATGCTCACTAGTGAGCTTTGCTAGTTGAGCTTCTAGCACATCATTAGCTTCTTCTTCTATCTTTGTTCTAGACGAGAAAGATTTGATATCATGATCATATTTGTTAGCCAACAATTCATACTTACAAACCAAGGAAGCAAGTTCGGATTTGATAAGATCAAGTTCTTTTGACGAAGATCTTGAATCTTCGATCTTTTGACTCTTTGCACCCTTGGCCTGCCTCTTTTTCTTGCTTTTCTTCTTTGCCACGAGACAAGCGCCTTCAACGCAGAAGGTTGAGGTTTCTCTGCTGGGGGTGGTTAGACCGCCCCTCGTGGGCGGTTCAACCGCCTCCTCCAGAGAGACTCTTCTTTCGCTTCTCTTGTCTCCTTCTTGCTTGAAAGTTGATGTTTGATGTTCAGTGGTTGTTGTAGAGGTTGTAGGGCACATCTCCTTTGGTTCATCATCATCCTCACTCTCAACCTCATCCCATTTGATGTGTGCTATCCCAAATAGCAATTTCCAAATGAGATGAGCATCCTTGCTAATTCCTTTACTTGTTAGAATGAGATGCTTTAGTTCACTACATACACAACTACACAAAAGGTTAGTAACAACGGCATTGAGTCGCTTCTTCTCCAATTCCGTTGGTAAGACACAAGTCTCATCCTCAGGAAGAATACTCGCAACCATAATGCCCTCAGCGGTGGGACCCAAAACCTTAAGTGCAATGAGAACATTGGAATGCCAAGAAGAGTAGTTTGAGCCATCAAAAGCTAGAGGCTCAAACGGTACCTCACAAGTAGTCGACATCGAAAAACTCCGAGCGGTTAAGCTCGAATCGGAGCACCAAGCTCTGATACCAATTGAAAGGACCTTGATGCCGCCTAGAGGGGGGGGGTGAATAGGCGCGATGACCAAATAAAACCCTTTTTCCTGAAAAACTTGAGCTTAACTGGCCAAGGCGGTTAGACCGCCCGTACCAGGCGGTTAGACCACCCCTGATGTGCAGAACCACAGGGGGCGGTTAGACCGGGTTTGGGGGCGGTTAGACCGCCTTCCCGATAAACTCTGCAAAACAACTCAAGTCTTCTCTTGACTTCTAGCACGAGCGAAATTCTTGAGTAGCTCCCGTAGATGATCACGAGCGGGGTAATGATCCCGCACTCAAAGACAACCACACCCAAGTAGATCGAGCGGAAGCAAAGTAAATGTGCTAGAGATCAAAACAAGTGAGGCAAACCACCAAGGAGAGACGAGGATTTGTTTCCCGAAGTTCACCGCCCACAAAGGAACGGCTACGTCTCCGTTGAGGAGCTTGTAAGGGAATTCTCCCACAACAAGCCGGGTCTCTTTCAACCGCTTTCCTCACTTCCACTAAGGTGATCTTTTTCACCAAGAGGCAAGATCACAGCCCTTACAAACTTGCCGTTGCTCACCACAACCTTGGGAGCTATCCGGCGACGCCTAGCCGTCTAGGAGGCAAACCTCCAAGAGTAACAAATGCTTCAAAGGCTTTCCGACGAGAATCACAAGTGCTCAAGCTATGGGTTGCTCTTGCTCAGCTCACACAAGCTCACAAAGGCTTAAACTCTCAACCCAACACAAAGATATGTCTTGAATAGCTAATCTCACAAAGAGAGAGTTGGGGAGGGTTTCTTTGGCTTTGGCTTATGAAAAACGGCGGGGAAGCACCTCGGCAACCCTAGAATCGGCAGCCCCAACAAGTGGAGCTCGTGGGGTACTTATACCCCTCACAAGGAAAACTAGCCGTTAGTTCTCGGACAAAGGCGGTTGGACCGCCCCCCAACGGTCGGTTGAAAACTAGCCGTTGGGCTGCTCGGGCGGTTAGACCGCCCGGCGAGAGAGAGCCCAAAAGCCCTTTTCTCTTCTCACAAGCTCTTCAACATGAGTTGAAAAGGCAAAGGCTGGGTTAGAGGCTTGTTAGACTACTCGGAGACTCTCTCAAGGCTTGTTCTCGCTTAGGTCAACTAATGAGCACTTTTGATCTTTTGTCTTAGAGCTAATGTTGCATCCCTCTTGATAGTACGGCATACCTAAACCCAAGAATAAATATAAAAACCGGTTGATCGCTTGAGTTGGTAGATATTCAATCTTGTCGTACTTTTGTAAATCCATTGAGAGGGCTTTTAACATAGCCGATGTCTTGAGCAACTTCATACTTGAGCTAGTGACTTAGGATTTTCCCTTTTTGCATGAGAGTGAACACTTTAGTCCTTAAGTCACTCCATATTGTCAATCATAACATTTTGACATGTTGCAACGCTTCCCTCGGTTAAGGCTTGAATATGATACTTGAAGACCCCACGGATGCTAGAACTTCACCCTAGCAAAACACTAATGGCGGCGGGCCAAGACCCCAAAGATTGCTTAGTCCCTCACCCTAGACATCTCGGTTGGTCTCTTCATCACTTATCCAATCCACTTTGAGTTCCACTTTGCTTCATACACGGTTAACCTTTTATTTGAAAACTCTTGCTTCAAATGCGAGATCTTGATTGACAATGGATATGCAAGCTTCCATTTTTAGAACCATGAAAAGTATACTCATCATCTTGTTCTCTTTCAATAAACTCATGAAGTCTTGCACCATATGTTTGTCTTTGCAAGTGTGAGCCATAAAATATATCCATAATTAAAATACTTCAATGGTTGCTCATGAATATACAAAGAAAACCTGCTCATAATCTTAGACAAAATCATTAGCCCTTTAATCGCTTTGTCATTCAATTTACCAAAATCCACTTAGGGGCCTAGATGCACTTTCAAAGGCGGGAACACTTGACTAAATTACGGGAGTGACGTACATGGACACATTTTGTTTTGTCGCGACTTCAATGGCCAATGGCAGTGGCGTCGATGATCAATGCGCTTTCCATATCCCTTCCCCCCGTACAGAAAGCTACATCAACTCAAGTAACGAATAACGTCAACTTTCCTTTTCCAATAACGACAAAAAGACATGTTTTTATATCTTCATTTATCCTTCGAATCTCTTAACATCAAGCCTCAGGTGTATTTTTAGGTGACTTTTTTAGTTTCTATACAAATGTGGCTCTCGCGCAACTTCCAACATGTAAGAGCAGTTCAAAAAGCAATAATCGCAACGACTTCACACGTCGGCCTTCGCCACTGTTCGCTTGGCTTATCGGCCACCGGCCAACGGCAGTACTTTTCTCTCGAACAAATCGGCCACCGGCAACCGGCCGGCGGTACTTTTCTCTCGGAACAAATCGGCCACCGACCATCGGCCACCGGCCAACCGAACAGTGCGCTTATAGGTGGATGGCAACTATTGTAAAAGGCACTACAGCCAGAAGAGAGATGTGTGTATCTGGAGTCGATCCAAAATATAAATTTGTAACCATGTACTCCCTCAATTCCAAACTACTTATCGTTTTGGTTATTTTAAACACATTTCTTCTGTTACATATCGACATGAATATATATAGGTGCATAACAAAATAAATGTATTTTAAAAAGTCAAAATAACAAACAATTTAGAATAGAGGGAGTAGAAGCATTATTTGGATTGTAATGGAGATTTGGGATGTACTAAAATTTTGTTATCCCGCTCTCTCTCTGATTTTGGTATATACTCGTATGCTAAATTTTGATCGTTGGACCGTTTGACTTGAGGCAGCAAGCCTAGCAACATACTGCTAGGAGTGAAAAAAGAGAGAAGGTTACACTCCCGCTGATTTGGTAAATTTAGTAGTTTAGATAAGATTTGAGTCAAACATTAGGAATATAAGTCATGAATAACTTTTAAATATTTTTAAGTTGTTGAGTTTGTAAATGTGAAAACTACGGGAATAAATTCGTCTTACAAAATACTTTCATAAAAGTATACATATGTCAGTTTTTTAATAAATATTTTATAAAAATAAGAAGTCAAAATTGTACTTTCAAGATTGCATTGCTACCCTAAACGACTTCGGCCCTGTTTGGCACAGCTCAGCTTCACCAGTAGAGCTGTTTTTTGGAAAACAACTTCACGAGCAACTTCATGAGCAGGGGAGAGTTATGTTTTTGCAGCTTCACCGTGTGCTTAACTTTGTGAGAGAGAGTTTTCAGAGAAGCTGACCAGAGAGCTGGGCAGAGAGCTGGTCGTTTGGCTATTGAAGTTGTGAAGCTGCTTGCGAAGCCGCTCGTAAAGCTCTACCAAACGGGCCCTTCATTTACCAAACCGGTGGAGTATTAGTTGACTACGGAGGTCTACCTCTGTGATTTTTTTCTTTGCATGGATTGAAAACCATCGGTTTTGTGCGCTTGCGTGGGGCCTTCACCAACGTCGTCACCGCCGCCGCGCCGTTAATCCCGGCTGGGCGAGGGCGATCGACTAAGCTCGCACTTCGGGGAGGGTATGGACAAATCCACTCTTGTTCATACCCAAATCCAAATAATTATTATCCACTTCTTACCCTCCCCATTCCCACCCATACCCAATGGATAACTAATTTTGTCTTAGATTCTATACATACTCAATTGATTATTTGCACCCTCCCCACACCCTACCCCTCCCCATTTCTTCAATGGATAATTATTTTCTACCCATACCCTCCCCATTGGGGTGGGTGTGGATTTGAATATGGACGATGATAAAAACAACAGGCATACGATGGACCCTCCACAGACAGGTGGGGAGGAGTCGTCACCGCCGGCACCCGGGACAGGTCGGAGCACGGGAGGACACCAGCAGGCGGCTGATCTCGGGTGGGGGTATGGGTAGCACGGCGCCGCCGAGAGAAAGTTTGGTAGGGGCGGGCGGAGGGCCGCGGGCCGCGGCTGTGCTGGGCCGTGAGGCCCGTGCACGCATGGCACGCCGTCGTCTTCACTTCACTGGGCCCACTGGCCTACCGAAAACGCCAAAAAAGAAAAACAAGTCACGCCCGCAGAAGGAAGCGCAAATCCAGTAGCTCCCGCGCCGCTCGCTCATTTCCCTCCCACCCCCTCCGCCCCATTTCGTTTTTTTCGAATTATTTCCCTTCCTCCGCCTCTCCCCCGACTCCGTCGCCGCGCCGCCGCCGCTACGCCGCCTCGCCGCGGCACAGGAACCATGCCGAGCAAGTGGCAGGTCTGGGGCCAGCCCGACGGCAGCCTCGTCTGGGTCCCCGCGCCCGACGCGGCTCCCACCACGACCCCGTCGCCCCCGGCGGCGGCGGTGCCGGCTGTGGACGCGGCGGCGGGTCCGCCTGATCCTGCCCCTCCTCACCCGCCGCCGGCCGGCGGCGCGCCAATCGAAGGTTCGGTCTCCATCTCCCTACACGCCCCTGCATTAGCGTCGACCTCAAAATGGGATGATGATGGCTTGCTAACTGCTGGTCCGATCCCCTCTCCTCCGCCGTCAGAAACCCTAGGCCTGGACGGCGCCGACGGACGCCGCCTACCCTGCATGACCGACCTATTCCTCCAAGGTACCCGCCTCCTGTCCACAGTCCACTCGCGCGCGCATGCCGCGTGTCACTCTGTGTCTTTGTGTGTGCCTGCCGCTTCTGGCAGTCCGACGTTTGCGCGAGTGGCGCGGTGTCTAATTGGCCGGTGGCCGCCTGTTTTCCTCGATGGGATCCGCAGTGCTGGACAAGCTGGTTGAAGGCAATGGAACGGATGCACTGACTGAGGGTGTCAGTACGGGTGGACTGTTCTCCACTGGGTCGGGGAGGTCTTTGGCTATCAGCGGGAGGGCCCTAAGGAGGGCCACGACATTGGTCGGTGACGAGGTGGACGAGGCTACTAACAGTAACAGGAAGAGAAGTAAGAGCTTTTGCGCCTGCCTGCGGTTTGATTGGTTGTGTATTGTTGGATATTTGGTCGCTTGGAATTGGTGACGAGGTGGACGAGGCTACTAACATTGGGTTGATGAGTTTGTCTATTGCAGAACAACCATTTGGTGACGATGCTGCTCTAGAGAGTGAACGGAGAAACTTAGATGTTCCATTGGGAGGTTAGACTTTTTCACATTGTCTGTCCTGGAGATTATATTGGATCTTGCAACTAGAAACAAAGGCTGAGGGTTTTATAACTTTTATGAAATTCTATGCTTCCATATTGATATAGTATAATGTGAAATTCAGGTGATGCACATAAAGATAATTTGCTGCCAATGTTCCAAACTGGATCAGGCAAAGTAGTCTCACTCAGCAAGCACTCGATTCAGAAGGCAAGAGCTGTTTTAGAAGGTAGGAAGTGCTTTCTTATTTCGCATGTGATGACAACATGCGGTTTATATTATTCCATATTGCGTACTAGGAAAACATATCATTAGTAATGAGCTACCTTTCTCTTGTTTTTAGAAAATGTCGAGAGTGCTGCTGTTGCCAGACAACCAATGTTCCATACAGGTACGAGTAGATCGGTCTTAGTCAGCAAGAGCTCCGTTGATAAGGCGAGAACTGTTTTAGAGGGTCAAGTGGTTGCAAATGAAGGTTTGTTTATCCTAATTCCTAATAAAAACTCTATATCAAGAAGTGCTGAATATTTTGCTGAATGATTCAAGGCATGCCTTATTTTGTGATTAATGAGCACTATTTCAGGAGATGTAGGTGGCATGGAACATTTTCCAATATTCCAAACTGGTTCAGGTAGAGCTGTATCAATCAGTATAGCATCTGTACAAAAAGCTAAGGCTGTGCTAGATGAAAATAATATAAATACAGGTAAAATTGATTATTGTACTATTTAGATTTACTATAAACTTTTTGCCTAATTACTTCAGAATGGGTGCCTTCTTAGTGACATGATGCAATTACTTTATTGTTAGGAGATGCAGAGGGTCTTAGTAGGCCCGATCAATCAATGATATTTCAAACTGGGTCTGGAAGACCAGTCTTGATCAATGAAAGATCCATTGAGAGATCTAAGGCTGTGCTGATGGATGAAGGTGCTGAAAATATTGCTAAGACACTAAAATTGGACTATATGTCTTTGCACTTTTCTAAATTTTATTGTGATAATAAGTGTTTGCTTTGTGTGAAGGACGACGGGATACTGGCTGCGAGCTCCCAGTTTTCCAAACAGGACTAGGAAGGTCTGTTGCTGTGAAACATAGCTCAATTAAAAAGGCAAGGGCAGTTTTGGAGGATGGAGATGTTAAAAGTGGTAAAGAAAAACACTCATACAGACTTAATTGCTTTCTGTACTATGTAATCCACACTATTCATTAGTTTTACCCCCCTTTGCGAGATTCAGGAAATGGAGATACCAATGTTTGCGCTACATCTTTCCAATTTGAAACCCCAACGTCTGTATTGTTGAGTAGCAGTTTGATTATGAATGACAGAACTATTACACCAAAGGAAAATACTTCAGTGCAAGGTATATATAAGTATATACCTTTCTTGAGTTCATTGTAATAACTTCTCTTTTATGCCATTGTGCGTGTCACCCAATTCAATTTATTAACAATACAAAAATAACATTATTAATAGATTGTAGACCTTCCTCACTTGATAATCCGCTTCCCTGCAGAAAAATGTTACAAGGATGATGGCCACTTGCCCTTGTTTCAGACTGGGTCAGGGAGGTCAGTTACAATAAGTAAGAGCTCAATTAAAAGGGCAAGTGCAATTCTGGAGCCAAGGAACATTGCAAAGGAATTGGAAGGTACATCATGCTCAAAACATTACATAGCACCATTTTGTAATTGCCATCCACATGTATTTTTCCCTGACAAACATATTTTCTACCGTGATTACCTCAGATGAAGCTCATGTAAATGATGTTTGTGCCACCTCCATAATCAAAACTGGTCTTGGAAGGTCTATCTTAAGCGAGAACTCAAGAGAAAATGCACAAGTTGTCACAGAGGTTGAAGAGGTTGTGGAAAGAGGTACATTTATATGTTCGAAATTAAGAGTTCTTTCACTTGGATTTCAAAGTTCTTACAGATTGGTTTTGTGTTGCCTTCTAAATACTGCCGTCTCTTGTGCAAACCAGTAAATAGTGATCTTGGAGATGGCTTTGCTGAAAACCCAGTGTTCCAGGCTGGTATACGACAGTTTTCACTTGAGAATGAAAGTTCAAGACATGGGGCCATCCTCTTGGAGCAAGGAAAATTTGCAACAAAAGGTATCTGGTGAAATACTAGGTTACACTGTAGGTCATTTTACACAGCTGATTTTTAGTATAGATTCACAAAACAAACCACACATGATACAAATTCTATTCCTTTGTTGATCTGTAAAATATTATATGCAACATTATTTTTGAAAGGATATGGAGACAGTGGAAGTTCATTTCCAATGTTTCAAACTGGAACTGGAAAGTCTGTCTTGGTCAGTGAAAGCTCAGTGCAGAAGGCAAGAGCTGTTTTGGAGGAAGAAGGTGACACAAACAAAGGTATTAACTATTTAGCATGCATCTCAAACTTTACAGGTTGTTTTTCTGTGCAGCAACTTTATAGGCTTTCTTCTGTGAATATTAGTAATTTTTCTATTTAAAAATACAAGGCATATTTCTTATGGTGCAGTGTTCAAAGTTAGATTTTGACCTAGGTTTTCTCACAAAATATATACTCACACCTATATATCACGAAAGCATCTTGGAATATGAATTTAGTTGTATAATTCATTTACACTAAACATGCTTAATGTTACTAATTGTCGGCACAAGCATCCAAAGTTTGATTTTTCCCAAACAAAATTTGTTTTGTATTTAAATTGAGGGATTACAATTTAGCAAAATTATAATATCATAATGGTAATTTTGACAATGTTACTATGCAGTTACAGTTTAAATGCACACATTGTAAAATATCAACTAAAAAAGAACAGATGGAGCATATTGACAAAAAGTCATACCACCGTTATGATAAGATATCATCTGTTAAATTTGAGGACCTATCATTCCTTTTTAGTTGCGAAAATTAAGCTACTAGATGCATGATGTAAATGATCATGCTTGCACTTTTAAACCTATGTGCATTCTCCCTTTATTTGTTGCTGATCTGAGTTGTTCTTTGTCAGAGAACTGCAAGTTTGTTAAAATCGACAAAATGTTTCCTGTCTTTGCTTCACCTCTCAAGACAAGCTGTACAAGAACAGTAAATGTATCTTCCACTGGTGTTTCTCGAGCTGCTACCTTATTGGGCTTGGAGGAGAATACCCTTTCAACACAATTTTTTGGACATGTTGGTGATAAGTTAGGTACAAAGATAACTGTTAAGAGGGGAAAACCAGAACAAAGGCTTGATGTTGTATCTGCACAAGCAATTTCTGGTGGACCTCATAAGGATGTTTGTCCAACAGAAAGCCCCATACTTATAGATAGATATCAGCAGTTCGAATTTTCTAAAACTACCTCTGATGCTGGTGAGCATTCTATCAGGTTCAACACTGCTGGTGGTCGATCAATGGCTATTTCTACTGCTGCACTACAACGTGCAAAAAGCCTTTTGGGTGACTCAGATTTAGAGGTTTTACCAAAGGATTTGGTAGGCTGTTCTCTGGCATCAGTTAAAGAGAAGCTACCAGGCTCAATTATTTCTCCAAAAGGAGATGAATCTAACTTATTGCATAGAACTAGAGCAATCGGATATGCTGTACCTGATACCCGTGTAATTAATGGAAATGCTAATAAGTTGGGGAGGGAACATCGTCCAGTCAACGAAATTCCAAAGGTCCCGAAGGCTCCCTCCAGATATTTATCCGATGTTGACAATGCAATTGACACCAAGGACAAAACCCAGAAGCATCATATGCCAGCTGGACCATTGGTTGACATCACTAACTGCATGACTACATGTTCTGGAAATACGGACAACTTTGCTAATGGAAAGAGAATAATCGGGGGAAGAAACTCAATATCTCCATTCAAACGTCCCCGTTCTTCCAGGTCCTTTGATTTGCATCCTGTCTAGCAAGTTATAAACTCCTTGATGTCATGCTTCTGATACACCCTTAATAAAACTGGCTAGGTTCGTCACACCAATAAAAAACAACAAACTGTCCTCTGCTGGTAAGCTTATCATGATGTGTAGTTAAGCACATTCTCCAGATTCATTCCTACTTGATCGGCTGGACTATTGTTCACAGGAGAATTCAAATCAGTGTCAGCTGAGATCAGTCTCTGTAGGACAAAGCTGTCTGCACGTTATCCTTTCCAGCATCAAAGGAAAAGTTGCAAAGAATATTTCGGTGGTCCTCCTTGCTTCAAATATTTGGTACATACAGCGTTGCATTCTTGCATTTCATTTCTGCAGTTGTTGTTTCCTCAGTTTGTTAACTACATACTGTTTTTGTGATCAGACTGAACATATAACTGATGACGTGAAGCTCATGGATGCAAAAAGAGCTGAGAAGTTTAAGTTTGCGCATATGGGTACTGGGGCAGAAGATTTTCAGAAGATGCTGCTCAAATCTGGTGCTTCTTTATCATACGCAACTAAAGAGTAAAGATCGTTCTTGGATTTCATGTTTAAATATTTCCTGCTGATGATACAAGATTGTCCTTTACAGGGCATTTGAATTGTGGGATTTTGATAGGTATATGGGGTGATATAAGGCTAACCCTTAATAGAAACGAATGAAGGGTTCTACTCAACAACCCATTAGAAAAGAAAAACTGTAAAACAAACACTGTGTTATGGTAACCAACTTGATAATGGTGCTGTTGCTCAGCCAGTGATAGAAAATGTCATTACCTTTCTGACTCGTGTTTCTAGTGAGCTGCTTAATTAATGAACTTTTGTGGACCTGTTCCTTTAAGCCTACCTTTGTTTCGTTTCATTTCCACCATGTTAGGGTTATTGTATATTGACTTAGATGTTTTGCATGCTGGATGCCAATAAAATTATGAGAATGTTTAGACATCCTGGATTTCAAGTCACCTTGGTTTTCTTGTTTTAGATGGGTCAGTAACCACTATAAATGGATTGTGTGGAAACTGGCTTCACTTGAGAGATGCTACCCAACTAGAGCTGCTGGTAAATTATTGACGGTTGACAATGTTTTGGAGGAGCTTAAGTACCGGTGAGATGATAGACATGCTTTCTATTTTCCATTTCAGTTGTATGGATGCATTTCATTTTATTCGTGAAATTTCATGGATTTTAGGTATGACAGAGAAGTGAGCCATGGCCATCGGTCAGCAGTAAAAAGAATTTTAGAAGGGAATGCTTCACCATCTTTGATGATGGTCCTGTGCATTTCAGCTATTTACTCTAGTCCTGACAAAAGTAACAATAAGTTGGAGGTTGACAATGTAGATAACAATGAAGGCAGCAATGAGAATAAAAGCTTGTCAGCAGCTAATAGAAACATGTCTGCAAAAATTGAATTAACTGATGGATGGTATGTGGTTGCATTTGACTTATCGCATTGAATTGAAACTGAAAGCATCAACAATAAGTGTCTGGCTGTCTGCCTCTTCACAGGTATTCACTCGATGCATCATTAGATATGGCACTTTCAGAACAGCTAGCAAAAAGAAAGCTTTTCATAGGACAGAAGCTCCGGGTACTATGCTAATTTCACTTCTCATGGGATCATGGCTATAGTTAATTTCCACCTTCAAACATGTTTGGCCTAACACATGTTCCATGTTGGCAGATATGGGGAGCTTCTTTATGTGGTTGGTCTGGGCCTGTGTCATTTCTTGAGGTTTGCCTGATCCTCTGATCTATTAATTAGCTGCAAATAAGGATGAACATGTAATCAAATGTCTTTGTTAACATCATATTTCCAGGCATCTGATACTGTCAAATTAATGATCCACATAAATGGCACCTATCGTGCGAGATGGAATGAGATCTTGGGATTCTGTATGTGCTTGTTGTACTTAATTTCTTTTAAAGATATCATTTTGAGTACTTGTAACTGATTATTTGCACTCGGCCCGCATTGTGCTTATCCCATGTCAAACTGGTATTCTCTTTGATAACCATTCATACATATCAGGCAAGCATGTTGGGCTCCCACTGGCATTCAAGTGCATAAAAGCTTCTGGTGGTAGAGTTCCTAGGACACTGGTTGGAATCACAAGGATATATCCTGTTCTCTACCGGGAAAGGTATATGGCTGGATGCAAACAAAACACATCACAATTGTCAGAAAAGGAAATAGGATCAGATGCGCACATGCTAGGTGAACTTTCTAATTCTCAATTGTGTACTTCAGGTTGCCTGATGGTTGTTCTGTTGTGAGATCTGAAAGGATGGAAAGAAAGGCACTGCAACTGCACCACCAGAGGTACTTAGTTATGTGACTAGTAAACAAATATAATTGAATGGACTGATCACCACAACTCAAATAGAAGTAGATTAACTATTAAGCTATCGAAATACTCTTACAATCACTGTTATGTGGAGCGTGTGAAGGAATAAGTCTGGCATGACTGTTTTTGTTCTGTTTGGAACATTCTCAACGTGTTTTGGCATATGAGAACTACGAAGTTATATTATTGAAATGCATATGTCCTTATCAATTATCTTTGCTCCTCATCCTGGTAGCTCGGGACATGATTCTCTCCTGACAATGCTTTATTTGATCAATTAATATAGCAGTTGTTCTCTTAAACATATAATTAATTATCTGTTAGATTCATTTGAGTGTGCACTTCTAATATTCATAAACACAACTGGATTTGTATCTGCAGAGATTTTCCCTGATAACCAGTAGGCAGGTCGTTTGGAGAAACCATGTTGCAAAATACACTTGCAAATGTAGTTGCTTCTAACAAGTGGCACCATATAAATGTCCACATGGACTGGTGACTGGTGATATGCTGCTGCAGGTTGCCTGTTGACGCCATTGAGTTTTCAGGCAACATTCCCTAGTGTAATGAAATTCGTGTTATTGAATCTATAGATTGTTGCATGGGACTAGTTAAAGTTCATTCAGACCAGAGCCTTGAAGTTCTTGGCTCACAGTTGGTTTTATTTAATATCATCTCCTTTAATGCCATTGCAGTAACATTTACCTTTTTTTGTAGAGTATCTAAGATCACAGAAGATATCCTGTTTGAACAACAAGAAAACTGTGACAGTGCAGATGATACTGACGAAGGAGCTAAACTTTGCAAAATGCTGGAGCGTGCAGCCGAACCTGAAGTTATAATGGCAGGCATGACCTCAGAGCAGTTGATGCAATTCTCATCTTATAAAGAAAAACAGAAGGTAAGTAGATGCGGCTTCTGTTAGTTCATATTTATATGGAAAGGTTCACATGCTATACCAATATGCTGCAGGTGATTATGCAAAACGAAGCAGCTAAGAAGGTTCAAAAGGCCCTTGAAGTTGCTGGCCTTAGTTCAAGAGATGTTACACCATTTTTGAAAGTGAGGGTGATGGGCCTTGTCAGTAAACTTTCTGCTTCAACATCCAGTACCAAGGAAGGGTTAATAACAATTTGGAATCCTACTGAGATGCAGGTAAGGCGCAATCATCATCAATGTTTAAGTGTGGCAAACATCTTCTCTGTTGAAAAGGGAAGGAATGGTTTTCTTTGTGCAAAGCACTGAAAGCTTCTTGTCACTATTGACAGAAAACCGATCTTGTGGAGGGACAAATTTATTCTGTTACAGGATTGATGCCTTCAAACTATTGTACTAATCTCCTCTATTTGCACGGTAGAGGATCTTCTACAACCTGGAAACCCTTAGCATCAGCTCAGACTACAAATTTTAAGTAAGTGACATGGCTGCACTCTGATTCTATTGAATCATCGTTCATTGTTAACCATGTTTCTTGTTCCAGACCATTCTTCACCCCTCGTAAAGCAATCGAACTGTCAAAGTTTGGTGAGGTGCCGCTTTCAAGGTCAGTCTAATTCAATATTTTACCTTCTGAATCTGCTCCCTTGTATTGATGAACCTGTTGAATAATCCTTGTTTGTTTCAGTGAATTTGACGTTGCAGGTGTTATTTTATATGTTGGCAATATTTATTTATGTGACAACCAGAAAAGGCAGTGGCTATTTTTAACAGATGGATCTAAGTTTATCTCCGGACAAATGTCTGAAGAGCAAGATTGTCTTCTAGCAGTTAGCTTTTCTTCCCCAACCACTGGCGAAGACTCTGCGTTATTTAGTTACAGCCTCTCTGGAAACACAGTATGTGATATTTTGATTGTGGTGTCTATATCTCAAGTTTTTTTATCTTAATTGAAACCTCTAAATTAAACGCCACTTTGTGGACATCATTACTTAGACATTTGAAGGTCATTTGTAGTATTACATTTGTTCAGATTTGATCCTTTCAAAACAAATGCAGTTTTTAGCTTAGTTCTAAATTTGTTGCACAGGTTGGTTTTAGTAATCTGGTCAAGCGACAGAAAGACCAGATGAGGCAAATATGGGTAGCTGAGGCAACAGAGAGCTCTACCTATGCTCTTTCCCATGAGATTCCTAGAAGATCTCACCTAAAAGAAGCTGCAGCTTCTGCTGAGAGATGGGCTTCAAGATCTTCTCATGTGAGTTTCTACTATATACAAAGACCCCAATTAGGTGCGATGTTCCTAATGTCACTCATTATTTTCCCACAATGTCCTTACAGAAAATTGAAGAACTAAAAGAAAGGGTTTTATGTATAGTTGGTGACAGTGGTGGCTGAGTTATAATAAATGCTGCTCCCTGTGACCCTGTCGTTTTTTAAAGTGGTGCAACTATTTGTTGCTACATCAATATGTCTCACTGGCACTAGTCACTGCTGGTTGGAGGCAATGTGTTCTAATACCGAAGCAGAAGTGGAATGTTCATGGCCAGTGAACAGTATAGAGACATGGAGCATTTTAATGGCCAAAGTAGGTCGTGGCAACCTGCAGTTTGAAATTATTTAGACCAGTCCTTAGCAACCCTCAGCTCCCCACCTGATGGACAAGGGAATGAACAACTATGATACGTGCTGCACCGGGATGCAAGTGACAAGGACACAGATTTCTTCAAAAGGTATAGTGAATCTATCTGTATCGCCTGTAGATATCAGCAACTACTGCACATAACTTGTACAAATTTCATAGGTTACACCTAGCTGTAACCACGATCATTGTTGTACTTTTGCATATACAGGGTTTGCTATTGATTGAATAGAGATCTCTCTCTACTGGCACGGGCATGCTAAGTGCTCAACACTGAGAAATCACCTTATGGAGTTTGACTGCTGTTGATGCCACTTTCTTGCTTACAACAGGGAGCCTTTACAGCCTCGCCCCGTCAACTGAGCAGGCTGCTGGGCGGGCCCAGGATTTTGGGAATGGGTATTCAAGATTTTGAAGGTTGAAGAAAATTTTTTGGTAGCCTACCTTATGGTTCATAAGACATAGAGATATATGTACTCAAATGGTCAACAAGGTAGCAAGGGGCAATATCACGTATATATATAGTGTAAAATCGTCAAAAAGCAAATAGCATTGATAAAAAAAACTTACAAATTACATGATAACTCTCCTGTCCTTGATGTCCTCATCTTTGGGTTGTAAAAAGATTTCTTTTTTAATCACTGTAACCAAGCAACCATTCAAATATTTTTACTGCTACTGCTTACTGCTATCATATATTCACATTGTCCTAAATTCATAAGCATGCAAACTGATGTTTAATTTCACAAACAATTGGAAATGTTGAAGAGGGCCAAAGTGGGCTTGTGAGAAACAGCCAGGCAGAAGAAGAGGTAAGAGCCAGATAGAAGTAGGTGCGATGGGCCTTTTTCTTTGGATTGACTGCTAGCTTATGTTTTCCACCCATATAACTAGAATACACTATATGTATGAATTTTTCTTTGCAAAAATAATGGGTATTCAACTGAATACCCATGAATTCATACTGGGCCCGCCACGCATGATCTCGGGGCTGCCAAGTTTTTATCATGAGCAACATATTGTGAGAGAGTTGCCTAAACTAGGCTATCTTATCATCATTATAACAAAATGGTGTACCGATAACTATTTATACTTTGGTAAAAGTTGTACGTATGTTTGTATGACTGTATGAGCTGTGGTGTCGCCTGGTCTAGCTTATTCCAAAATACTCCCTCCCTAATAAACACAAAGACAAGGAGAATTTTAATTTTTCTTTGTGATGCATCGACAAACGAGCCAGCCAACTAAGCAACTCATGACACGATTGACTCTAATTAGGAATATACATCATTCATGGGCACCTTTTATTTTGTTATACGAAGATCAAATCAGGACGGAGTGAGGGGTTCTATTAAGTCTTTTAAGCTTCATAACTTTGCTATATATGGACGTAGCCTATACGATATACTATGTATATAGTTAAATTTACCAATCTTGTAATTTGGGACGTTCGAGCACTACCTATTGGAGATGAAAAGTGGATCGTATCCATATCAATATTGTTTCGATAATGCTCGATCGCGGACGTCCGACGCGGTTGAAAAAAACAGACGCCCTCCCAACCGTCCATTTCCCTTGCATCTGACGGCCACGTTTTACTCACAACCGCCCCCCACTCGTCCCCATTTCGCCCCCACCCTCCTCGGCCCCACCACGCCCGCATTTCCCACTCGGCCACACCACACACGCGTGCAGCCTTTGCAACCGTCGGCGACCCCAGCGGCGGTGATGCGGTCGCCACGACCGGTTCGATCGGGGGCGGCGTGTAACGCCCGCGTTTTTAGCACCAAATAAATAACCTAATAAATCATGCATATTTTCAAAACTGTCCAGCCGAGCTCAGCTACCCCCCTTCAAACCCTAACCATCATCTCTCCCTCTCACCCCGCGCGCGTGCCGCGAATCCCGCCGCACCGCCCGCACCCGACCCGGCACCCACGCGTGCCTTCCCAACGCCGCGGCCGGCCACCGTGCCGGGAATCCCGCGCACGCCGCGGTCCCGCCGGCCGGTCCGCCTCGCCATCACCGCCGTCTCGAAAACCACGCCGACGCCCGGAAATCATAGAACCCTGCAAAAACCCTTCCCCTATTTTCCTAACAACTTTCTCTAATTTTTCTAAACTTTTTCCCAATTTCTTTCCTCTCTTTTTCCATTTTATCTTTTCTTTTCCTTCCTTTTCCTTCTTTTATTTCTTTTCCTTCCCTTTTTCTCTTTTCTTTTTCCCCTTCCCTTTCTTCCTTCTTTTTTCCCTCCTCCTTCTTCCTCCCGCGGCCAGGACGCGCGCCGCGACGCCGCGCCCCCGCGCCCGGCGCCGTTGACGCCCGCACCGCTCCGGCCCGCGCGCCCGTCCACGCCGACTCCCCCTCCCCTCCAAAGACGCCACCGTCCCTCGTCTTCGCCGGCGCCGCACGCCCGCCGGTCCCGCGCGCGCCGGCAGGAGCCCGGGATCGAGCCGACAAGCGACGACCCGACGCACCGCCCCTCGTCATCACCGCACGCCACCCCCGCCCCGCGACGCGACCACACACCGCCATTACTCCGCTTGTCCCAACCACCACCCCCCGCGCCCGGCCCCGCCGCCCGCCACCATCACCACCACCGCAAGCCGCCACCCCCGCTCCGCACCCGGACGCGCCGTCCCCGCAACAAGTTGACCCGCCGCCGCCGAGCCGTCTCGTCGCCGGCCGCCGCGAGTCCGCCGGACTTCGAGAAGACGCGCGAGCTCACCGGCGGCCTCCCGCCGGAAATATCCTCCCCCCCGAACCGCCTTCCGCCGCCTATAAAAAGGGCCGGCGACTCCCCAAGCCGCCGCACCTCATCACCAACGCCTCACAGCAACTCCCTTCCCTTTTCCCCTAGCTCCACCGCGCCGCCACCCCTAGCACCGCCGCCGCGCCACTGCCTCACGCGGAGCCGCCTCCACAGCGTGTTGTAGCCCAAGGTGAGCACGGGGATGAGATCCCCTCGTCCCCCTCTTCGCGTTGCCCCATTCCCCGGTCGCCGCCGTGGCCGGGCCGCCGGCGCCCTCCCTCCCGAACCGGCCGCCGTCCGATCCCCCTCCTCTCTCTGTTCTGAACCGTGAGGGGAGGAAGGAGATGGCCTTTTAGCCAAAACCCCCCTCACCTTTTCCCTTTTTCCCCACCAAACAGTGACCCTATTCCCTCTCTCTCTTGTCCTTTTCAAACAAGCCCCTAGGATCATGATTAATTGTGAACTAAATACTGTTAGGCCCTAAAACAATTTATAACTAGGCCCTAATCAAGTTTATATAATCATAACTACACCCTTTTCCATTAATAGAAATTACCAATAGGCCCTTAGCCCTTGTAACCCCTCTTTAACCCAACACCTTATGCACAATTTTATTCCCGATTAAATCCAAAATTTCACCACACCTTTCCCAGTAGTACCCCCGCCGAACCAACCCCCTCCCTAGGACTTATATATACCCCCTCTCCGCTCATTTCCCCTCCTCGAGCTCGGCCGGAAATATGTGTGCTAATATTGCTTGCTTGCCTATGTGTGCACTATAGCCGACGGAGTAGACGGAGGAAGGTACCCCGAGCCGGAGATCGAAGCCGACTACTGCGAGCAGGAGCCCGAAGTCCCGAACGCCGAGCCGGCACTCCCCGAAGACTTCGAAGACGGCAAGTTCACCCTCATCCTTTGATGCATGCTTCTGTCCTAGTTTTATAAATATACCCTATACCCGTTTTATAAATTGCATATTGTTTTACTGCAAAACATGGTAGGATAGCCACCCTTGATTGCTATGATTGAACCTTGTTTTGGCCTAAATGAGTGCTTTAAAAATGTGTGAGTGTTTTCAAAATGTGTGAGTGCTTTAAAAACAAAAAGGGGATATGTTTGGGAAAATGAGTAAAGAACTGGGTAGACGGGATGGACGTGTGTGTCAGGAGTGTGGGTGAGCTCGTACCTGTGTGGTTGAGCGTGTTGGGAGTTGTCCATCTTGTCGGTTAAGGATTGGGTTGCGTGACATCTCACCTGACCCAAATCATCATACAACCACTCGACCGTTGTATGTGGCAACGGCTTAGCATAAACCCCACTAGTTAATCTACTTGCCATCTGGTGTGCGGGTGAGCAGCGGGAGACCAAGGAGTAGGGGTACGCTCTGTGTGAGGTACGCCCTGGTTATGTGGTATAACCCCTTGGGTGCTTCCGTGGTGGCTCGCAGATGTTAGCTAAGGTGGGTAATGGCTTTGATAGGATCCGTACCGCACCGAGGTGTCCGTGTGACGGTACCCTACTTGTGGGTAAAGATGTACAACCTCCGCAGTGTCAAACCTATTCGAATAGCCGTGTCCACGGTATTGGACGAGTCACGGTGTGGTCACAAAAACTAGTGTTTGGGATGGGATGTTTACTGGTGTGAGTTGTTTTCCGGGTGAAGTGTGTGGCTGTGTGCCTGGGCTACGACAGACGGGAAGTCCGGTAGTTCCACAGTGGTTTTCCTAAAACAATTGAGTCACTTTGGTTATGAAAATGATTTGCGAAAACCGTTTTGAAATGAACCCCTGCATGAGTAAGTTTGCAAAATGAACCTTAACCTGATCCTTGTTATACTTTATGCATGATTCGCTTTATAAGCCCCTCCGTGGGTGGGGTTGGATTTGCCGAGTACGTATGTGCTCACCCTTGCTTTACTAACTATTTTTCGAGGAGGATCCCGATTATATTTCCGAAGACGTCGAGTAGGGTTGCCCTACACCCAACCGTGCCTGTGTACCCAGGGCCCCCGCAGAAAGCTTCCATGGTGTGGTACTCTGAGGAGGCTATGGAAGCCTTTGCTATCGTAGTGTGGTCGTTAGCGTTTGTGTTGTTCCTTGTAGCGTTGGCACTTCCGTGCCCTCTGTGTCGCCGTGATGTAAAAGACTGATCCACCTGTTGTAATAAATGTGTTGCCAGCCTCCTGATACTGGTATTTGTGTCACATTTAGTCACCTCTGATGAGGGGACGCTTCAGGTGGTATCAGAGCCGCAGGTTGGCCGTAGGACACGACCCCTAGGACACAAGACCTCCTCTGGCCCTCTCTAACCTTTCCTTTGCTAAGCTCATCTTTCCCAAATCCTTACCTTGATTCTTGCCTGTTTCCAGATGGCTAACCCCGAATGGAACGGAGGAATCTGCCCCGTCCAGCCTGGCCTCCTTAACCTGTTGCTACTCAGCCTAGAGTGCGTCGGAGTAAGGGATCCGCCGGAGTTCGTCTACCGGGAGTACGAACGTTACGGCACCCTTCGGTGTAAGTTGCTGATCTTTGTGGGAAGAAGCACGCTTTACCCCGACATAGAACCATGGTTCGTCTCCGCCACTGGTTTTCGCTTCGCCGACACCTACCCCAAGGCTGCTCGGAAGGCCCCCGCGACGCCTACGAGTGGTTTATAGACAGCACCTCCGAAGGACTCCAATGGGATTCTTTCCACCCTCCGGAGGAAGAGGACGCTCGTGGATTGATCGCATGAGAGGACTAGAACGAGAGGAAGAAGACTTAGAAGAAGCAGTGTCCCACCTATCCATCTACCTCAAAGGCCTAGACCACCTTTACCAGGAGCAAGCCCAGCAACTGAAGCAACAGATTGACAGAGCGGAAAGAGCGGAGCAGAGGATAGAACTGGAAAGGATAAAGACAACCATGGCAGAAGTTGAACTACACAACACGAAGCAAGAGTATCTTAGGGAAAGAGAGCGTACTCTATTAGCCCATAAAGCCCTATGGGATGAACTAAAGGAGCGTAGAAGCAGAGATGAAGAGGCTGGAGTAGATGAAGATGAACCCGAAGGGACTCACTGGGACAAAGGGACCCAGACCGAGGATGAGATACTGGAGCAAGATCTCCCATTGAAGAAGCGCCGTATGCCCGTATCCAGCTAGAGGAAGAATCACCATGAGGATAAGACTAGGGTGTTTAGTCTAGAAGCTGAGTCCTAGTAATAATAAGTGTACCCCAAAGAATGTACCCCAACCTTGCTACTAAATAAAGTTATCCATCTCTTGTACCCCACCACAACCTGTTCAACTCTACCTTTGTTTTCAGATGGCGGAAGATGGATGGACCCAAGGCGTGTGCCGGGGAGGAGCCCGGTTTTGCTCGCCTTCTCATCAACTCCCCGGGAGCGCCTCGGTATCACCGAGCGCCCTAGGTACTACAAGAAAGAGTACGAGCAACTCGGCACTCTTCGCCGTAGAGTGGTCCTCTCCGTCGCTAGAAGCAACCGCCACACCAACATCGAGCCGTGGCGCGTGACCGCCACGAGATTTCGACACCGAGACACCTATCCTTTGGCCCTCGAAAAGCCCTCCGCTACCCGTGCCGGATCTACGAAGAACACCTCGTCCCCACACCAATGAGGTACTTCCCTCCCCGCCATCGAACCCCGCCTTGGCGTGCCCGCATGAGAAACCTGGAACGACGCTGCCACCAAGAAGACCTGCTGTACCACGTAGTCGCCTACCTTGTCTCCCTGGATAAGCTATTTGATGACCAGGCCAGGCACTTGAGGGAACAAATCAGTCGGGCCGAGCAAGCTGAAGTCACAGTGAGGATGCACCAAGTCCGAGTGGCTCAAGCTGAAGCAAGGACCGCACCGCCATAAGCAGTGAAGCCGTTGCCCAGGAAAGCCTCAGGAGAATCCAGGACCAACGCATGCAAGAATGGACCAACGGCGGAACACCTGTTCCAGCCATTGGAGAAGCTCAAGTCCCGCTGGGAACACCCCTTGTAGGATGGGGAGGAACTATCGAAGTCCCGCCAGCACCACCAGCAGTCGCCGAACCCCCAGCAACGACCACAGAAGCCGTAGCACAGCCTCAGGAAAACGGGAACCCCGAAGGCGGAAATGATGACGAGCTGTTCATTCCGCTGGAAGAACACTCGACCCCGGAAGATGGCTCTCCTCGCGAGTAACGTGCCCAGTGACCCTGACCCAAGGGATGAAGCCGTACTGGTCCAAGTCGCGCCCTTAGTCCTTAGTCGTGTAGTGTGTCCGCATAGTTGGGATGTATCCTCCTCACCGGTTTGTAATAAAGACTTGTTTGTGCTTGCTTGTTTTCTATGTGCTTGTTGTGTGCTTACCGGCAGGAGTAGACCCTGCCTTTTCAAAAAGAAAATCCGATATAATCCACTTAAACATCACATAAAACTAGATCTCTTAGAAAACTCGCTTCTTTACAGATGGTTTCCAGGCGCCCTGTCAGGACCCACCAAGGCCCCGGCCGATCGGACGCTGAAGGTTCGCAAGCCGATCGGAGGGAGCGTCTTCACGACTAGGAAGTTAACCAAAATGAGGATGGAGGAGAGAACGTGGTCCTGCCACCGCCACCCCCTCCCATTGACTTGGCACAAGTCTTGGCCAATCAGACTGTCCTGATGGAGGCTATTTTCAACGCCGTCAACCGCCCGAGACCCCGAGTTTTGGGCATGAACGAGAAGCTGATTGAGTTCCTCAGGACTAAGACGCCTGTCGGTGTTTTAGACCGGCAAACCTACCAAGGGGTACCCGAGGTAGTAGATTGTGCGGTGAGGATCGTGATCGGGAGACCGAGAACTCGAAGGTATGCGCAAGGACACGGGACACAAGATTTATACAGGTTCGGGTCGCCAAGGCGGCTAGCCCTACGTCCTGTTTGGGGAACAAGTATGGCGCCCTGCGCTTGGTGTTGTCCCCGGAGGGATTGGGATGTGCGGCTAGGTACCCGGCCCTCCTTTATATAGTACAGGGGGCGGGTTCCTAGTCGGTTACAAGGCAGGAGTCCTAGTAGGAGTACACAGAGCGAGTCCTAGTAGGAGTACATGGGAATTCTACTAGGAGTCCGTCTTCTACTATTCTTCCTTCCTTGCATGAGTACCCGGGGAGTATGCCCGACAAGCCCCCGAGCACGTTGGTGTCGAGAGTAGTAGTTCGAGTAGTCTTGAAGCCTCTTCGAGTAGTTCTTGAGCGTCCTCGAGTACTGCTTGGAGAAGCCTTCAATAGTACTTGAATCGGCCGCGAGGCCGGAAGGTGGTCCACTCAATCGGCCTTGAAAAAATTTGAATGATGGGTGTAGCATAGCAGCCCCCCGAGCATTGAAATGATTAGGTAATCAATCCAAGGGTCTTCGGTGTTCGTGAAGCCATCATCCGAGTACTCTTGCGCGTGTAGCCCCCGAGATAAGAGAGCCGTATGAGCCACGTCGAGTAGTGATTGGTGAGGAGCCCCCAAGCTTGAGAGCGAGCGAAGCATGTCGAAGTTATCTTCAAGTAGCCCTCGAGCCGGAGAGATTCCAAGTAGCGGTTTGGCGTCGAGCCGTGGAGCTTGAGAAGTAGTCGTGCCGTCAGAGCGGACTTTAGAATGCGACTTAAAAACCGAAGTCGACTTTGTGCCGCGCGGAGCGGACTTTGAGATGCGACTTGAAATCCGAAGTCGACTTTAGTTGCCGCGCGGAGCGGACTTTGATATGCGACTTAAAAACCGATGTCGACTTTGTGATGCCGCGTGGAGCGGACTTTGAGTTGCGACTTGAAAACCGAAGTCGACTTTAGGGTGCCGCGTGGAGCGGACTTGATATGCGACTTTAGAAGTCGACTTTAGGATGCCGAGCGGAGCGGACTTTGATATGCGACTTAAAAACCGATGTCGACTTTAGTTTGCCGTGTAGAGCGGACTTTAAGATGCGACTTGAAAACCAGTCGACTTTGTGCCGCGCGGAGCGGACTTTGAGATGCGACTACGATAGCCGGCTTTGTGCCACGCAGGGTGGACTTAAGATGCAAAAAACGAAAAGCACTTTCCGGAAAGCCAAAGCGAATAAAAAATCAGAAAAAACGAGTAGTTTTGCCGCCGGAGCGGGCTTAAGATTGCGACCGGAGTCGGCTTGTGCCACCGGAGTGGGCTTAAGTACCTGAGCCATGGATTTCAGACCCAAGGTACAGTTGCCGCCGGAGCGGGCTTGTGCCACCGGAGTGGGCTTGGATGCGACCGTTAGCGTCGACTTGTGCCACCGGAGTGGGCTTAAGTACCGAGCCATGGATTTCGGACCCAAGGTACGCTTGCCGCCGCAGCGGGCTTGAAGGTGCGACCGGAGTCGGCTTGTGTACCTAGGCCATGGATTTCGTGCCCAAGGTACGGGTGCCACCGTAGTGGACTTGAAGGTGCGACCGGAGTCGACTTGCGTACCGGGCCATGGATTTCGGACCCAAGGTACGGAGCGCGAGTACTTAGGGCACTTGGACCCATGGTACGCAGCGTGAAGACCACGTGTAGCTAGGTTCCATCGTCGCCAGACCCGAGGGCCGCTTACGCCCGGTGTTCCATCGAAGCTTACACACGTAGTATGCCACCGGGCGGGCGAAGATGCGACCGAGTCGACTTTAAGATGCCGCACGGAGCGGACTTTAGAATGCGACTTTAGAAGTCGACTTTAGATTGCCGCGCGTAGCGGACTTTAGAAACCCGCCTCCTAGGGATAGCCCCCGAGTTGATGAAGTAGACTCGCGGCGACTTAATTGATATGCCCCAAGAGTAGTCAGCAGAGTGTAGCTCCCGTGAAATCCCGCCGAGAAGCATACACAAATGAGTAGTCGGCAAGTAGTCCTACATGATGAGGAGAACAAGCCAAGAAAACAAAGAATCATTTAGATAAATGACTTAGCCGTTGTCGCCCGGCGTACTTGCAGATGAAGCCATGGCGATCGGCGATGGAGCCGCGACGGTTGTTGTTGAAGTCGACTAGTCAGAGCTGATTCCGACTAGTTGTTGGGGGCGTGACTGCCATTCTCGACTAGTTTGGAAAACTAGTCGAGATGAATGGTCGACGCGATGCGACTGGGGAAGATGACGTCGTGGCGGCGCGCGGCGTACTCGAAGTAGAGACAGTGTTGCCGCGAGACAAGTAGTCACCACGTACGGTGTGGCTGAAGTAAAGCCAGTGTGGCCGCAAGACGAAGTCGCGGCGCACGGAGTAGTCGATGATGAGCCGTGTGACGGGTCGCCCGACGTGCCGAGGCACCCGACGCGCAGCCGTAGGCGGAGTAGTCGACGATGAGCCTGCGTGAGGCGAAGTAGTCGACGACGAGCGGCGCGACAAGCCGCGGACGAGCGCGCGCGACGTGCCGAGGCACCCCGACGCGCGGCGGAGACGAAGTAGTCGACGACGAGTAGTCGACGACGAGACCGGAGTAGTCGACGACGAGCGGCGCGACGAGCCGCATGATGAGCCGCGCGATGTGCCGAGGCACCCCGACGCGCGGCGTAGTCGAAGTAGTCGACGATGAGCTCGCGCGAGGCGGAGTAGTCGACGACGAGCGGCGCGACAAGCCGCGGACGAGCCGCGCGACGTGCCGAGGCACCCGGGACACGCGGCGGGAGACGAAGTAGTCGACGACGAGACCGGAGTAGTCGACGACGAGCGGCGCGACGAGCCGCATGATGAGCCGCGCGATGTGCCGAGGCACCCGGACGCGCGGCGTAGTCGAAGTAGTCGACGATGAGCTCGCGCGAGGCGGGAGTAGTCGACGACGAGCGCGCGACAAGCCGCGGACGAGCCGCGCGACGTGCCGAGGCACCCGGGACACGCGGCGGAGACGAAGTAGTCGACGACGAGACCGGAGTAGTCGGCGACGAGCGGCGCGACGAGCCGCATGATGAGCCGCGCGACGTGCCGAGGCACCCGGGACACGCGGCGGAGACGAAGTAGTCGACGACGAGACCGGAGTAGTCGGCGACGAGCGGCGCGACGAGCCGCATGATGAGCCGCGCGACGTGCCGAGGCACCCCGACGCACGGCGGAGACGAAGTAGTCGACGACGAGTGGTCGACGACGAGCGGAGCGACGAGCCGCAAGACAAGCCGCGCGACGTGCCGAGGCACCCCGGCGCGCGGCGTAGTCGAAGTAGTCGACGACGAGCACGGAGTAGTCGACGATGAGCGGCGCGACGAGCCGCAAGACGAGCCGCCGCGCGACGTGCCGAGGCACCCCGGACGCGCGGCGGAGGCAAAGTAGTCGACGACGACGAGCTCGCGCGAGGCGGAGTAGTCGACGACGAGCGGCGCGACGAGCCGCGCGACGTGCCGCGCGACGTGCCGAGGCACCCGGACACGCGGCGGAGACGAAGTAGTCGACGACGAGACCGGGAGTAGTCGGCGACGAGCGCGCGCGACGAGCCGAATGATGAGCCGCGCGACGTGCCGAGGCACCCCGACGCGCGGCGGAGACGAAGTAGTCGACGACGAGTGGTCGACGACGAGCGGAGCGACGAGCCGCAAGACAAGCCGCGCGACGTGCCGAGGCACCCGGGCGCGTGGCGTAGTCGAAGTAGTCGACGACGAGCACGGAGTAGTCGACGATGAGCGGCGCGACGAGCCGCAAGACGAGCCGCGCGACGTGCCGAGGCACCCCGACGCGCGGCGGAGGCAAAGTAGTCGACGACGACGAGCCCGCACGAGGCGGAGTAGTCGACGACGAGCGGCGCGACGAGCCGCGCGACGTGCCGCGCGACGTGCCGCGCGCGACGTGCCGAGGCACCCGGGACACGCGGCGGGAGACGAAGTAGTCGACGACGAGACCGGAGTAGTCGGCGACGAGCGGCGCGACGAGCCGAATGATGAGCCGCGCGACGTGCCGAGGCACCCCGACGCGCGGCGGGAGACGAAGTAGTCGACGACGAGTGGTCGACGACGAGCGGAGCGACGAGCCGCAAGACAAGCCGCGTGACGTGCCGAGGCACCCGGCGTGCGGCGTAGTCGAAGTAGTCGACGACGAGCACGGAGTAGTCGACGATGAGCGGCGCGACGAGCCGCAAGACGAGCCACGCGACGTGCCGAGGCACCCGCACGCGCGGCGGAGGCAAAGTAGTCGACGATGACGAGCCCGCGCGAGGCGGAGTAGTCGACGACGAGCGGCGCGACGAGCCGCGTGACGAGCCGCGCGACGTGCCGAGGCACCCGGACACGCGGCGGAGACGAAGTAGTCGACGACGAGACCGGGAGAAGTCGGCGACGAGCGGCGCGACGAGCCGAATGATGAGCCGCGCGACGTGCCGAGGCACCCCGGGACGCGCGGCGGAGACGAAGTAGTCGACGACGAGTGGTAGACGACGAGCGGAGCGACGAGCCGCAAGACAAGCCGCGCGACGTGCCGAGGCACCCGGCGCGTGGCGTAGTCGAAGTAGTCGACGACGAGCACGAGTAGTCGACGATGAGCGGCGCGACGAGCCGCAAGACGAGCCGCGCGACGTGCCGAGGCACCCGGGACACGCGGCGGAGGCAAAGTAGTCGACGACGACGAGCTCGCGCGAGGCGGAGTAGTCGACGACGAGCGGCGCGACGAGCCGCGTGACGAGCCGCGCGACGTGCCGAGGCACCCCGACGCGCGGCGAGGCAAAGTAGTCGACGACGAGCGGCACGACGAGCCGAGGACGAGCCGCGCGACGTGCGGAGGCACCCGGACGCGCGGCGGAGGTGAAGTAGTCGACGACGAGCCCGAGTAGTCGACGATGAGCGGAGCGACGAGCCGCAAGACGAGCCGCGCGACGTGCCGAGGCACCCGGACGCGCGGTGGAGGTGAAGTAGTCGACGTCGAGCCCGGAGTAGCCGACGATGAGCGGCTCGAGGAGCCGCGTGACGAGCCGTGCGACATGTCGAGGCACCCGGACGCGCGGCGTAGGAGAAGTAGTCGACGACGAGCCCGGAGTAGTCGACGACGAGCGGCGCGAGGAGCCGCGTGACGAGCCGCGCGACATGCCGAGGCACCCGGACGCGCGGCGTAGGAAAATTGATTCCACTTTGACAAGAGCAAGGCGACTTGCTTCAATGGATCTCAGCGAGTCGACGAGTAGATTGATCTTGCTGACGAGGGTCCTTCGAATTCGCCCGGTGGTGATGATCTCCCCTACCTGGCGCGCCAGCTGTCGGTGTTTTAGACCGGCAAACCTACCAAGGGGTACCCGAGGTAGTAGATTGTGCGGTGAGGATCGTGATCGGGAGACCGAGAACTCGAAGGTATGCGCAAGGACACGGGACACAAGATTTATACAGGTTCGGGTCGCCAAGGCGGCGAGCCCTACGTCCTGTTTGGGGAACAAGTATGGCGCCCTGCGCTTGGTGTTGTCCCCGGAGGGATTGGGATGTGCGGCTAGGTACCCGGCCCTCCTTTATATAGTCCAGGGGGCGGGTTCCTAGTCGGTTACAAGGCAGGAGTCCTAGTAGGAGTACACAGAGCGAGTCCTAGTAGGAGTACATGGGAATTCTACTAGGAGTCCGTCTTCTACTATTCTTCCTTCCTTGCATGAGTACCCGGGGAGTATGCCCGACACCGCCCACCTTTGGCGGGTCGGTGAATCCTTTGGATGCTGACGACTGGCTGAGAGCCATTCTGAGAGAGCTAGAGCCCTTCAACTGTGAGGACCGCGACAAGGTTCTCCCCGGCACTCATCGCCACCGGACAGCCCCTAGCCTGGTGGGAGAATTATTGCGCAGCAGCCAAGGATCCCTCCGCCATCACCTGGGATGAATTCGTGGAAGAGTTCCGCCGCTACCACATCCCGGAGGCCACCCTGAAGCGGAAGGCGGATGAGTTCCGCGAACTCCGCCAAGGTAACATGTCTGTGGAGAAATACACGTACCAGTTCATAGAGCTGGCACGCTATGCCCCCGAGGAGGTGGACAAAGATTCCAAAACGCAGGAAATGTTCAAGAAGGGGCTGACTCCGGAACTGAGGACACTGCTGACCCCTCAGATCTACCCGGACTTTAACACCCTCATGAACATGGCAATACTCACGGAGAGAGCAAGGGCTGAAGAGAAGAAGGAAAACAAGCGCAAGTTCATGGAACACAAGGCCAAGCAGCAAGAGCGGTCCCAGAGGCCGAGAAACTTTGGATACCCCATGTCCAGGTTCCAAGCTGCCATGCAGTACAGAACCTAATCCCAAGCCACAAGCTCGCAAGCCCCCAGAACCCAGTTCAAGCCCTACAACAACCAAAGTGCCATGAAACCCCCACAGAACAACACCAGCCAGATCACTGCCAACAACAATAACAGCTCCCGAGTGTGTTTCAACTGCCGAGAAACCGGCACTTCATCGCCAACCGCCCGTATGCCAAAAAGCCAACCACCACCACCTACTCCAACTCGGTAAACGGCCAAGGCCACTAGTGTCCGGAGCCAACCGCAATCCGGCACAAAGCAACAATAACTTCAAGCAACAACAACAAGAACCACAGATGAGGCAGCCCCAACGGCCGTATGGACGAGCCGGAGTCAACCACATCAATGCGCAGAGGCACAGAAGCACAAGGCGTAGTGCTCGGTGAGTTCCCGGTCGCCCCGCCTTGGCTACCATACTATTCAATTTGGGAGCATCGCACTCATTCATATCCTCAAGCTTTGTGGAAAAGCATAGCATACCCACAGTACTACTAAAAGCACCCCTATTAACTCGAACACCCGGAGGTGACATTAAGTGTCAACTGGGATGCCCCCGGGTAAGGATTATTTTAAGTGGGGTAGAGTTCTTAGCAGACCTGGTAGTGCTGAAGTCCAAAGGGATAGACGTGATTCTTGGGATGGACTGGTTAAGCCAACACCATGGCCTCATAAGTTGCGCCGATAAAGTAGTGCACCTGACCAACCCAGACGGGATCCAAGTGACCTGCCACACCCGAGGACACAAAGCGTACATAATGGTTTTCAACATAGAAGCCAAGTCCATAGAGGACGTCCCGTAGTACGAGAATACCCTGCATGTGTTCCCAGTAAGAACTCCCCGAATGCCGCCGGATAGGGACATAGAGTTCGTAATCGACCTTATCCCCGGAACCTCTCCCATAGCCAAGAGACCCTATAGGATGGCAGCCCCCGAGTTGCGTAATTGAAGAAGCAGCTAGCGTAACCCGCCGAAGTGGGTTCATCAGACCAAGCTCATCACCATGGGGAGCCCCAGTGCTTTTCGTGGAAAAGAAGGATAAGAGCATGAGGATGTGCGTGGACTATCGCTCGCTGAACGAGGTCACTATCAAAAACAAGTACCCTCTCCCCACAATAGATGACCTGTTTGACCAGCTGAAGGGAGCCAAGTATTTCTCGAAGGTGGATCTAAGGTCGTGGTACCACCAAACTCAAGATTAGGGAAAGTGATATCCCCAAGACTGCCTTTGTCACTCGCTACGGGCAGTATGAGTTGACGGTGATGTCCTTTGGACTAACCAATACACCAGCATACTTCATGAACCTCATGAATAAGGTATTCATGGAAGAGCTGGACAAGTTTGTCGTAGTCTTCATTGACGACATACTTGTTTACTCCAAGAGTGTGGAGGAGCATGAGCAGCATCTTCGAGTGGTACTGGGGAAATTGAGGGCACACAAGCTGTACGCCAAGTTCAGCAAATGTGAATTTTGGCTGGAGAAAATATCCTTCCTTGGGCATATTCTGACCGCAGAAGGAGTAGCTGTAGACCCCGGGAAAGTTGAAATAGTCTCCAACTGGCAGCAACCGACCAACGTGAGCGAGATCAGGAGTTTCCTTGGTTTAGCAGGGTACTACCGGAGATTTATCGAAGGATTCTCCAAGATTGCCCGGCCCATGACAGAGTTGCTCAAGAAGGAGAAGAAGTTCAACTGGTCCTACGAGAGAAGTTTCCAAGAGTTGAAGAAGAGGTTGACCACAGCCCCGATGCTGACTCTACCGGACATTCAACGGGACTTTGTCGTGTATTGCGACGCTTCCCGACAAGGGTTGGGATGTGTTCTCATGCAAGATGGGAAAGTAGTGGCATATGCTTCCCGTCAGCTCAAACCCCATGAGCAGAATTATCCCACCCATGATCTGGAGTTTGCAGCCGTAGTGCATGCCCTGAAGATCTGGAGACACTATCTGATTGGGAACAAGTGTGAAATCTACACAGACCACAAGAGTCTAAAGTACATCTTCACCCAGCCCGACCTGAACTTAAGACAAAGAAGGTGGCTAGAGCTGGTCAAAGACTATAACCTAGAGATTCACTACCACCCAGGGAAGGCCAATGTAGTAGCAGATGCCCTAAGTCGGAAAACCTACGAGAAGGCAGCACCCAAGAGTGCCCAGTTGCAAGAGGAGATGGCACGGCTCAACGTACACATCGTCCCACAAGGCTACGTCCGCCAGCTGAGTGTTCAGCCTACCTTAGAAGAGAAGATCCGGAAGGCCTAAGAAACCGACGAGAATCTGATGAAGATCCGCAAGCATACCGGAGAGAACAAGGCCCCTGACTTCAGAGTAGATGACCAAGGCACCCTGTGGTACAAAAACAGGATATGTGTGCCTGAAGGCGGGGATTTTCGACAGACCATCATGGATGAGGTACACAACTCGGCATACTCTATTCACCCGGGAACCACCAAGATGTACATGGACTTAAAACAGAAGTATTTGTGGAATGGGATGAAAGCAGATATTGCCCGATTCGTCGCCCACTGTGATACTTGTCAGAGGATCAAAGCCGAACACCAGAAGCCCGCAGACTATTGCGGCCTCTACCAATCCCGGTATGGAAGTGGGACGAGATAGGTATGGATTTCGTAGTAGGGTTGCCAAGAACTCGAAGGGACATGACTCCATATGGGTGATCGTGGACCGACTCACTAAAGTCGCTCACTTTCTACCCGTACGGACCACTTACTGGTGGAGAGAAGTTGGCAAAACTCTACATAGAGAATATAGTAAAGCCGCAAGGAGTACCTAGCCGAATAGTCTCGGATAGAGGGACCCGCCCACCTCTAGGTTCCGGAAAAGCCTGCACAAAGCCATGGGTACCAAGCTAGACTTCAGCTCAGCATACCACCCGCAGACAGACGGACAGACCGAAAGGGTGAATCAAATCTTAGAAGATATGTTGAGAGCATGCGTCCTCACCTATGGCAAATATTGGGAGCAGAGTCTGCCATATGCAGAATTTTCCTACAACAACGGCTACCAAGCAAGTCTGGGAATGTCACCATTCAAAGCATTATACGGGAGAAAATGTAGGACACCCCTGATGTGGTCCGAAGTAGGAGAGCGTGCCCTGGCTGGGCCCGCACTTATAAAGGAAGTCGAAGAGCGAGTAGCCGATATTCGGGAAAAGTTGAGAGCCGCCCAATCTAGACAGAAGAGCTACACGGACAAGAAAAGGCGTGAAGCAAGCTTCAATTCGGGAGATTTCGTCTACCTCAAGGTTTCACCCATCCGGGGGACTCGGAGATTTCAAGTACACGGGAAGTTGGCCCCTCGGTACATCGGACCGTATAAAGTGCTAAAGAGAGTCGGAGTAGTAGCACACCGGTTGGAGCTACCCGAAGAGATGTCGGATATACACCCAGTGTTCCATATCTCCCATCTACGCCGATGTTTGAAGGTTATTGAAGAGAAGCGAGTACCAGTGGAGACCATTGATCTACAGCCAGACCTTAGGTACCAGGAGGTGCCCGTTAAGATTTTGGACACAGTGGTCAAGCGGACAAGGACGACAGAAGTACGGGTGTGCATAGTCCAATGGAGTAGACACGGAGTGGAAGAAGCCACGTGGGAGCGAGAGGACGCATTAAAGAAGGAGTTTCCCCACCTATTCGAAACCTAGCCGAATCTCGAGGACGAGATTCATTTTAAGCGGGGTAGGTTTGTAACGCCCGCGTTTTTAGCACCAAATAAATCACCTAATAAATCATGCGTATTTTCAAAACTGTCCAGCCGAGCTCAACTACCCCCCTTCAAACCCTAACCATCATCTCTCCCTCTCACCCCGGCGCGCGTGCCGCGAATCCCGCCGCACCGCCCGCACCCGACCAGCACCCACGCGTGCCTTCCCCAACGTCGCGGTCGGCCACCGTGCCGGGAATCCCGCGCACGCCGCGGTCCCGCCGGCCGGTCCGCCTCGCCATCACCGCCGTCTCGAAAACCACGCCGACGCCTGGAAATCATAGAACCCTGCAAAAACCCTTCCCCTATTTTCCTAACAACTTTCTCTAATTTTTCTAAACTTTTTCCCAATTTCTTTCCTCTCTTTTTCCATTTTTTCTTTTCTTTTCCTTCCTTTTCCTTCTTTTCTTTCTTTTCCTTCCCTTTTTCTCCTTTTCTCTTTTCTTTTTCCCCTTCCCTTTCTTCCTTCTTTTTTCCCCTCCTCCTTCTTCCTCCCGCGGCCAGGACGCGCGCCGCGACGCCGGCGCCCCCGCGCCCGGCGCCGTTGATGCCCCGCACCGCTCCGGCCCGCGCGCCCGTCCACGCCGCTCCCCCTCCCCTCCAAAGACACCACCGTCCCGTCTTCGCCGGCGCCGCACGCTCGCCGGGCCCCGCGCCGCCGGGCGGAACCCGGGATCGAGCCGACAAGCGACGACCCGACGCACTACCCCTCGTCACCACCAAGCACGCCACCCCGCCCCGCGACGCGACCACACACCGCCATTACTCGCCCGTCCCAACCACCACCCCCGCGCCCGCCCCCACCGCCCGCCACCATCTCCACCACCGCAAGCCGCCACCCCCGCTCCGCCCCCGGACGCGCCGTCCCCGCAACAAGTTGACCCGCCGCCGCCGAGCCGTCTCGTCGCCGGTTGCCGCGAGTCCGGCCGGACTTCGAGAAGACGCGCGAGCTCACCGGCGGCCTCCCGCCGGAAATATCCTCCCCCCCGAACCGCCTTCCGCCGCCTATAAAAAGGGCCGGCGACTCCCCAAGCCGCCGCACCTCATCACCAACGCCTCACAGCAACTCCCTTCCCTTTTCCCATAGCTCCACCGTGCCGCCGCCCCTAGCACCGCCGCCGCGCCACTGCCTCACGCGGAGCCGCCTCCACAGCGCGTTGTAGCCCAAGGTGAGCACGGGGATGAGATCCCCTCGTCCCCCTCTTCGCGTTGCCCCATTCCCCGGCCGCCGCCGTGGCCAGGGCCGCCGGCGCCCCCTCCCTCCAGAACCGGCCGCCACCCGATTCCCCTCCTCTCTCTGTTCTGAACCGTGAGGGGAGGAAGGAGATGGCTTTTTAGCCAAAAACCCCCTCACCTTGTCCCTTTTCCCCCACCAAACAGTGACCCTATTCCCTCTCTCTCTTGTCCTTTTCAAACAAGCCCCTAGGATCATGATTAATTGTGAACTAAATACTGTTAGGCCCTAAAACAATTTATAACTAGGCCCTAATCAAGTTTATATAATCATAACTACACCCTTTTCCATTAATAGAAATTACCAATAGGCCCTTAGCCCTTGTAACCCCTCTTTAACCCAACACCTTATGCACAATTTTATTCCCGATTAAATCCAAAATTTTACCACACCTTTCCCAGTAGTACCCCCGCCGAACCAACCCCCTCCCTAGGACTTATATATACCCCCTCTCCGCTCATTTCCCCTCCTCGAGCTCGGCCAGAAATATGTGTGCTATTATTGCTTGCTTGCCTATGTGTGCACTATAGCCGACGGAGTAGACGGAGGAAGGTACCCCGAGCCGGTGATCGAAGCCGACTACTGCGAGCAGGAGCCCGAAGTCCCGAACGCCGAGCCGGCACACCCCGAAGACTTCGAAGACGGCAAGTTCACCCTCATCCTTTGATGCATGCTTCTGTCCTAGTTTTATAAATATACCCTATACCCGTTTTATAAATTGCATATTGTTTTACTGCAAAACATGGTAGGATAGCCACCCTTGATTGCTATGATTGAACCTTGTTTTGGCCTAAATGAGTGCTTTAAAAATGTGTGAGTGTTTTCAAAATGTGTGAGTGCTTTAAAAACAAAAAGGGGATATGTTTGGGAAAATGAGTAAAGAACTGGGTAGACGAGATGGACGCGTGTGTCAGGAGTGTGGGTGAGCTCGTACCTGTGTGGTTGAGCGTGTTGGGAGTTGTCCATCTTGTCGGTTAAGGACCGGGTTGCGTGACATCTCACCTGACCCAAATCATCGTACAACCACTCGACCGTTGTATGTGGCAACGGCTTAGCATAAACCCCACTAGTTAATCTACTTGCCATCTGGTGTGCGGGTGAGCAGCGGGAGACCAAGGAGTAGGGGTACGCTCTGTGTGAGGTACGCCCTGGTTATGTGGTATAACCCCTTGGGTGCTTCCGTGGTGGCTCGCAGTGTTAGCTAAGGTGGGTAATGGCTTTGATAGGATCCGTGCCGGCACTGAGGTGTCCGTGTGACGGTACCCTACTTGTGGGTAAAGATGTACAACCTCTGCAGAGTGTCAAACCTATTCGAATAGCCGTGTCCACGGTATTGGACGAGTCACGGTGTGGTCACAAAAACTAGTGTTTGGGATGGGATGTTTACTGGTGTGAGTTGTTTTCCGGGTGAAGTGTGTGGCTGTGTGCCTGGGCTACGACGGACGGGAAGTCCGGTAGTTCCACAGTGGTTTTCCTAAAACAATTGAGTCATTTTGGTTATGAAAATGATTTGCGAAAACCTTTTTGAAATGAACCCCTGCATGAGTAAGTTTGCAAAATGAACCTTAACCTGATCCTTGTTATACTTTATGCATGATTCTACTTATAAGCCCCTCTGTGGGTGGGGTTGGATTTGCTGAGTACGTATGTGCTCACCCTTGCTTTACTAACTATTTTTCAGAGGAGGATTCCGATTATATTCCCGAAGACGTCGAGTAGGTCGCTGCCCTACACCCAACCGTGCCTGTGTACCCAGGGCCCCCGTAGAAAGCTTCCATGGTGTGGTACTCTAAGGAGGCTATGGAAGCCTTTGCTATCGTAGTGTGGTCGTTAGCGTTTGTGTTGTTCCTTGTAGCGTTGGCACTTCCGTGCCCTCTGTGTCGCCGTGATGTAAAAGACTGATCCACCTATTGTAATAAATGTGTTGCCAGCCTCCTGGGACTGGTATTTGTGTCACATTTAGTCACCTCTGATGAGGGGACGCTTCACGGCGGCAGAAGACTCCGATTGGGAGCCAAGCGACAGTGAGGAAGGCGACGACTCCCCGCGAATGCGCTCGCCTCGGCCCCCTTCATCCTGCGGCGATCCAGGCGGCGCAGAGGCTTCTGTGGACGCGAAGCGGACACCGCGGCCGCGCCGTACAAGGGCGGCGGCGGATGGAGATGTTGGGGAGGACTGCGACGTCTTCTCGCGGATGCGGGGACGCCGCTCGCGCTCGGCCGGCCGGCGACGCAGACGGCGCGGATTCTCCGGTGGACCATGAGCGCGCGCCGAGCGAGACCCGCGACGGCATTCATGCGAACAAGTGCACGAGGCAGCCCAGTAAGTTCATCACGCGCTCATCCCCCTCTCCCGCTAGGGTTTGCGACACCTTTTGCGTCAAATTTCACTCGATGCTAGGGTTAGGGTTAGGACAACGACCGAAATTAATAGGGTTGCTTGATGAGTTTGCCCACACTACACGGTTCCATGGACGCTGTAGGGGGGTGCTTTTTGCTGCAGGGTGATCTCTATACCATGCGAGTGCTACAGGGAACTGAACTCAGTTTCTCTAGTTTTTTTGCTTCTGGTTTTGTTCCCACGTTGCAGTGATGCTGCTTTTTAGATTCATAGGTTTTAGATATCGCAATCGGTAGGTTGCGATGATCAAGGGTTATTCCAATTTTTCTAGTGTTTTTAGCAGAGTCCACTTATCACAGCATGATTTTTACCCGAACCCCTTGCTTCAGTCACCTGCATATGAGCATTGCCTGAACCCGGCAAACGTCAAGACTGGATGAACAACAGTGTTCTGGTTAGGTTTTTGCTTTTAATGGCTAGATAAATACTACGAGGCATGACTGATAAATACTATGAGGTACGGCTGGTTGATCTTTTTTTGAGGGTGTTTTCGGGGGGTCTCTGCGGTTAAGAGCCGTGCGACAACGCCACAAAGGATCGGGCAGAGGTTGATGCTTCTGTCCCGCGCCCATTTTTACATGGATAACAATTGATCTTCATTTTCATACCCATCAGTTACTTTTGGAGAAAACAGAGCCCTGCCCTGCACACCCTTCAGTTTTTGGAGAAAACAGAGCCCTGCCCCCCATCCCAACCCACATTGTGATGTTTATCTTTTTTCACACACACAAGCACCCATGTTGCATTCATTCATTTGTTATGTTGCATTTTATTTTGTTGTTATGTTTCAAGCTTGCCCAATTTTCAGTGTTGGAAAAAACAGTCCTGCCCCCCTCCCCCAAACCACACTGTGATGTTTTACCCCTCACGCACCCCATGTTGCAAGCATCCATTTGTTCTGTTTCAAGCTCACACAGTTTTCATTATTTTTTCAGAGAAGACAAACATCAACATAAATGAAGAGCATTTCAAGTGTCGGTTCTCTGCCTGCTGGATTCGTTCGCTTGTACCACAGCTTTTCGACCAACAAAAGCAATGGGTGATCGATGCTGATTTTGGTGCCCTTTTGTCGATGCATTTATTTTCTGTTCCTACCAAGCTTGTCAAGTGGATGATGAAGCGTGTAGACCCACTTCTCAGTGAATTTAGATACAAGAACAGAGTCATCATTTTCAACTGTGAGCTTATCTGCAAGATTCTCGGTTTGGAAAATAATGCCAGAGTTATGAGGATTTCCGGGGATTCATACGAGGTGATCAAACTCAAAGAGCTATACAGGGATGGAGATAGAGCCAAAATTGGGAAGTGCATTTCTATTGCTACAGAGAGCAAGGACAGGGAGACCTTCATGAGGTCGTTTTCCCTATTGGCTTTAGGGAGCGTGTACAACCCTGGCACGGGTAATGATGTGAGCCTAAAGTACCTCAACAACTTAGAAAACGTTGAGCTGATCAACACCGATGATTGGGCTGGGCACATTTTGAAGGAATTGATGGATGAAGTGAAGAAGTACCAGAAATTCTCCCCTGAACGTCTTGAGAAGGATCATCAGATTGGATCATGCCTCATCATTTTAGCGGTATGGGTTACCCCTCTTTTTTTTCTGATATCCCATTGTTGTGTGCTATTATGTCGTTTTCACTTTGCAAAAAGTCATATGCTACTGTTTTCAAGATTTATAAATTTGTGAATCTTGTTTTTGCCTTTTCACACAGATTGCCTGTATGGACCACCTTGATCTGCCATCCGACAGAGGCCACCAAATCAACTACAGTCTACCCCGCACCTACCATGTCAGAAACGCAGACTTCAACATTGATGGCTGTTGACAAGAATAAGTTGTGTTGACAGTGTATTTTGGTACACCAAACATGTCCATTACACTTTGGTTTGGATTTGTTTATGGAACTAACCCGCCACTAGGCACACTAATCATATAACAAGTTCATCTTTGTGCATGCATTTGGAAGTGTTGTGTTTATGTAGGAAAACATGGACATAAAGGACGAATTCACAACAAGTTCAAAGGAGAAATTAAGGAGTTTTGTTCGTGTTCATGAGCTTGACGAAGTCACTTCCAATGGTGGCAAGGACCGAAGTGCCACGAAGGAACATCCCCGAGGATTGAAGCGTAAAAGATCGGACTTCATGCAAAGAGAACCTCCATCTTGGACGCGAGTAGGGATGGCAGTTTTACCTGCGGGCGCGGGCACGGGTAAAAAAATCCACCCGCGAGTGTGGGTACGGGCATCAAATTCCGCCCGCGGGTAGCTAACGGGCATCAAATCTCACCCGCGGGTATACCCGCTACCCGCATCTAAATAAAAGAGGCCCATATATGTACAGCCCAACCCATGAACACAAACCCTAACACACCCCAAACCCCGCCGGCCCCTCACCCCCGTCACCCCCAATGCCCGACCCCCACCAGGCCGCCCCCTCCCACTCACATTTTTCTCTCCCCGGGCTCCAAGCGGCGGTGCATCTAGGGTTGGACTTGACGCGCGGAGCCACGGATCGCCGGACGCGGGCACCCGCCGGCCGCGCACGCAGCACGCCGCACGCCGCACTCGGGACGCGGCGCACCTCGCGAGTCACGACTCCCCGATCCCCGTGTCGCCGGTCGCCGCCTTCGCCCGCCGCGCCACCGGCGGCCTAGGCCGACCTCCTCTTCGCCGACCGCCTCTTCGCCGACCGCCTCTTCGCCGAACAGGGATGAGGCCGAACGAGGACGAGGCCGCGACGTCGGGAGGAGGCCGCGACGTCGGGACGAGGCCGCTGCCGGCGGGTCAGTGGAGGTGGCGGTGGTGGGGAGGAGGCGGTTCGGCCCTGTAATCTCCTCCTCAATCCTCATTCCTCTTTGTGGGCACGAGTAAACCTGATACCCGCGGGTACCCGCTGGGTGCGGGCACGGGTAGGGTTTTTTACCCGCGGGCAGATTTGCGGGCGGGTAAAGGCCGGCGGCGCGGGTATGCTCACGGGCGGGTAAATGTCTTACCTGCACATACCCGACCCGCTGCCATCCCTAGACGCGAGGATGACATTGTCGAAGTGGTGCAAGTGGAGGGGGCAAAGTGCATAATCACATGAGGACCCACGGGAGCGAAGGGGCGACCGAGCCGGGCCGGGATGGGCATGGGCCGGTCGGCCCAAGTCGGCCGGCCTGGCCCACTCCCAGGGCCGGTTCGGCCCTCCTTTCCTTGCACCCGAAGGATTTTCAACCCTAAGTCCGTGGAGGCGCCGCCATTCGCAATACGGAGAGCCATTCGCACCGAGATGCCATCCACAAGCTAGAGAGAGAGAGAGAGGAGGGAGATCTTCGGAGGAGGATCGCTCAACTCGAAGGAAGCACCCTCAAGAGGAGAAGGAAGAAGACACCGTTAGAAGCGTCACCATGATCAACAGTGCCATATCTAGCACCTTGATGGGGTAAACTTCTCATTTGTCCATGGGTTGTAATCGATCTTGAGATGTAATCGCTACATTGTTCGAATATCTATCTATCATCTTGTGTTGAATATGCTTTCATGATTAAGGTTAGCTACCATGCCGTAAAGGGAGTAAGGCCCCAATGCTCTCTTGGATCCATTCAATACGCTGTGCCCATCATAGGTCTAGTCACGAATACCTCCGCGTAGTGAAAGTATGGGGGGAGGGAAAGGGTGAAATTGTGGTCACAACCCCCGATAGATTAGATCGGTTTTCATGTTTAAAGCGGTTGCATGTTCGAGTATCGTAGACCCATGGGCGAGTATCTTTTATCTTGTTAGCTTAATTGTTCTCTCTAGTGTAGTGTAGTCGTTTTCTAGTTTAATCATAGATAGGGTTTAGGTAAGTAGTGAGTAGAGGTAGATCAAACGTTTGTAATCCCCTTGCTCCGCGGATTGACAAGAACCTAGGGAATCCCGTGGTGAAAAAGGTGTAGGTCCGTACGCTTGCGGATTGTAGGTGGATACGTCTTTTATTCGTCAACAAGTTGTCACTGGGGAATTCTTTTGGGAGGCTACCGATATGTGCAACATTACATCCCCTCTCTCCTCTGTTCATTAGTTTTTCTTTTTGATTTGCTAATTCCTTTTTTATATTATTCAAAGGCACTTATATCTTCACTTTTTTCTGCAGTTCCGCGACTTCTCTCTCACTCCGTATGCCCCTACCCCCGCCCTTGCCCCTGCTCCTGCCCACACCCCTGCTGCTGCTGCCCCCGCCCGAGCCCCTGCTCCCGGATCTGCTGACCCTGCTCATGCACATGGCCTTGAGGCCTCTGAAGAAATTCCCTATCGTCAGCTCTCTCATGAATGGCTGAAGCAACCTGCTCAAATTGACTTCCAGGAGGTACACCAAAGCCCCTCATTTTTGTATGTTGCAAATACCATTATTATACCGTTGCAGACACACCATCATGATGTTTTTTGAGAAACATTCTCTTTCTTGTGATTTTATAACCATGATTTTTAGAATACGCTTCTTGTTTATGCGAAACATGTGTAGTACCCCCTGCAACATAAAAGAAGAACATGTGCAACATCATATATAACCTGCATCCACACGCACATGTTGCTGTAATAAATTATATATGTTTTTCAGTTTTTTATAGCCACCACCCCCCTGGTGATGGTTTTTGCAAACCGCTAACACTTGCGTACCATGAATTTTTTGCAGATACCGGCTGAGTACCAGCAGGTTGCTGCACACTTTTCCAAGGTTATGGATGAAGATGTTCGCGAAATCGCTGCTGCTGTATCTATATCATTTAATGATCAGATTTCGGCAAGGCTCAGGCAGCGTCAAGGGGAGATGTTGGCCAAGATGGCTGAGTTAGCTAGCAGGGACATGATAAATGTCGATGGAGCAGGACCATCAACCACCGATGGTGATGCTGGCAAAACAAGCGCTAGCGCTGCAGCTGAAGGAGGTATGAGCAAAAGCACCACTAGTGCAGCCGTAGGAGGCACCAGCAAAAGCGCTACTGGTGTAGCTGAAGGAGGCACCGGGAAAAGCGCTACCGCTGGAGCTGAAGGAGGCACCAGCAATGCCAACACTGACGAGATTGATGATGATTACTCGACCCCACCAGAAATCACACGCAAAGGTGCCCCTCCTCCTTCCTATCTATTTTTGCCTGCAGATTCAACAATTTTATGTTTTCATTCTCTCTTTTCTTTTTCAGCTGAAACAACTGTGCAAGATACTGAAGCTAACAAGCAAGATACTGAAGCAAACAAGCCCGGCTCAAGCATAAATGAGAAGAAAAACATGAGGAAGCGGGCTGCCATCAATTTGAATCAAGGAAAGAAATCAAAGAAACTGAAGTTGGATGAAGAAACCAAATCTGTGTATGAGAAGCACATCAGCAAAAGAATTTTGAAGAAGACGGTCACCAAAGAAGGTATCTTAGAAGCGTAAGCTAACTCTCTAAAATTCTCCCTTCATTCTAGTACTCAACTTCTAGATTTTTTACATGTTGCAGCAGTAGACATGTTGCAGCATTAGACAGTAGATGTTGTAGGCTTAGATTTTAAATGTTTCAGACCTGTTAACTACTGCTCAATTTTGCCTTTTTTTACAATACATGTTACAACAGTGGTTAGTAGATGTTGTAGGCTTAGATTAAAATGTTTCAGCCATTATATCGATCAATTCAACACATGTTGCAGTAGTAGTGTTTAGATGTTGCAGCCTTAGATTTAAAATGTTTCATACTTGTTTAATACTGCTCAGCTTTGCTTTTTTTACAACACATATTACAAAAGCGGCCAGTAGATGTTGTAGGCTTAGATTTTAAATGTTTCAGACCTGTTAAATACTGCTCAGTTTCTGCCTTTTCACAATACATGTTACAACAGTGGTTAGTAGATGTTGTAGGCTTAGATTTAAAATGTTTCAACCATTATATCCATCAATTCAACACACGTTGCAGTAGTAGTGTTTAGATGTTGCGGCCTTAGATTTAAAATGTTTCATACTTGTTAAATACTGCTCAGTTTTGCTTTTTTTACAACACATGTTACAAAAGTGGTCAGTAGATGTTGTAGGCTTAGATTTTAAATGTTTCAGACCATCATATCATCAATTCAATACATGTTGCAGCAGTAATGTGTAGATGTTTCACAATCAGAATTTTTTTGTTTGTCACTCATTATACACATGTTGGGTTCCATGCGGCCCTATTTTTGTTAAAATAGGTGGTTTCCATGTCTGCTACGAGGAGTTCTACAAGTCGTTTAAGCCCGTTGACGCGGAATATGCACTCGGCGCCAATCACACAAATGCAAGCCGAAAAGCTTAGCTTCGCACGCGCGAGAGAGAAAGTGACGTGCCGATCAATTTTTCCCGAAAATTAACAAAAGGGAAAACAGTTAAATACCAAAACTTGGAACCCACGGTGGTACCGGCAGTTCCATATTTACGGCTAAGAAGCCAAGCAAGACGACATGTAGCTATGTGAAGCTACCTGTCAAAGAACCGCAACCATTCGGGGAATCATGAAGGAAAAAAGAACATTGCCGAATGGATGACGTAAGCATGACAACGATCGGTCTTTGAATAAACAGAATGCATGTACAAAGCCATGACCGATCCTCAATGAAGATTAACATTAAATAAAGCAAAGCACGAACATGATCATGTATTAAAATAAGCATGCATAGATCCAAAGCATTAGTCTACCGCATGTCTAATCACTTTAAGATCCGTCGGGCACGACATCAAGCAAATCTATCCACCGCATGATACAACTTGCATGAAAGGACGCACCACTTTCCACAAATAGATCTATCCACCGCATGATACAACCTAAATATGGAAAGCTAGAAGCACACGTCTTTTAAAACATAAACAACGCACGTGATCTACTCGTGAAGATATAACCGAATGCGGCCGAACAACCGATTCGGGGTCCATGAAGAAGGAACAAACATTACCACGTGAATAAATCTATCAAGCCGAATTGGAAATCTAATCCACCCGATGACTAGCTCCAAAGCAACCCAAAAACCTCGCATCTACCGCATGATACCCGGCTCTTTCAAGATTTATACTAACAAAGCAAGCTTGAACCCGCAACACGTAACAACCTAGATCGATTCGGTTTCGGCTATCGAAGAGCACGAGATCCACGCGTCAAAACACGAAACCTACTCTTGCACGGATCTTAAAAGGAAAAGAGCCGATCCAAACCCATCTAGATTGGGCAAAAGAGTGTTACATGAATTAAAACATAATGCAAAACTCATGATAACACAGGGGTAACTTAATGAATCTATTGGATCTTGCCAAAACCCAATAGAGCCGATAACTAGCTTCGAGCTAGACCTTAGCCTACCGCATGGCTCGTGATCTAACAAGAAACCCTCTTGAACCAGGCTTGAATCTACCGCATGACACGAAGCATGGTAACAAGACTACTTGCATCGATCTAAATCCACCGCATGATACTAGACATGATACAAGGTTGCGGTACTCACGGAGGTCGACGGATCGATTGGCCCTCTCGAAGAACTCGACGACACGACAAGGGACTCTAGGGTTTGGCGTAAGGCCGGTGTGTATTGAAGAATGAACGTCTTTTTGTTACATACATCCAGGGATCGTATTTATACCCTGCTAATTACAACTGCGAATGGATTCATTGCCCAACTAAGCTTGATCGCCTATCCATCCATTCGCTTCCTCTGATCGAGCCACGTCACCGTCCAATCCCGCAAAATCAGCTCTACGTTCCTTTGCCGAACCGGGAGCGGATAGCCGACCGCGGATCCTTCTCGCCGAAAATCTCCGAAGATGCCTTTCCTTCCACCGGACGGACTCTTTTCCGAATTGGACCCACATGTCATACTCCTTACCAAATTTTGGTGTTAACACATGCCCCTTCAATTGTGGGATAAAAGTAATTTTATTCCACAATTGACTCCAGCCACGAATCCTTGAGCCAAACCTGTCAACACCTGTTCTTCGCAATCCGCCGGATTCTTCGTTCAGATCCAACCCTAGATCCCCTTTGTTCCGAGCTCGAATCTCCAATGGCAACTCAGCACCAAGCTACTCAGGTAACTTCACCCCTCCAAACCTTTGTTCGGCATTAGGTTTTCAATTTTACCTAAGATTTTCTTCTTCCGCTCTCTTCCAGGAACCATCTACTGCCCTTCGATTCCCATTGAGGCGTACTTGGAGGAAATTGCGCTCCCGTTCGGCCATTGAAAAGGAAAAACTCGATGCCGAACAAAGCCATGAACGGGATACAATCCCAAGCAAAAAGCCATAAGGATGCCTTGGCCGACCCGCAAGCCTCTTACGATCCGAAAGTCGCCGTAAAGGCCGCTCTAGAGGCGGAATTGAAAAGCCCGTCGGCCGGAAATGGAGATTGTCCGGAAGAAAATAGCCGATCTCCCCGGATTGATAGCAAAGACCGAAGCGGAGGCGGAATCGGTCGTTACCGCAGTAAAGCAAAGTGCGATGCGCAGCTTATCGACTTATCCGATGCCCAAAAGGACTATCGGGAGATCTTGGATAACTCCCACTTGATAGTATCCAATGTTCGTCACGCACTTGCAAAACTCCTTAACGCTTGAATGTTCTTATTGATGTATACCCGGACCGGTCGTTCTTGTATTATTTCCTTTGCAATTTGTTTCCTTTCCTTGGCGTGCTTTGAGATGTGATGCCGAACGACCCATTCGGTAGTGAAACGCTAATCGCCGAACGACACCTTGAATTCCTTTAGCCGAAACCATCGACCCACGCGCGTTTCAGCTTAGAACTCCAAACGACCCGCCGGCGGGTTGGTCAAGGAAATCTCTCCGCCTTCCGATTTTATTGGGACGTGCGCCACGATCCACGCCCACGATTCGAAGCCACAATTACCTTGCCGGCCTATAAATGTTGCCATAGGTGCCCCTAGCTCTCCACCAGGCCTTCTAGCTCTCGAATCTTTGCCAATCTCTGGCCCTCTTGCAAACAAGGCACATCCCCAAACCGCAATGGTGCGCCGTCTCAACCGCCGCCGCGCCTCCGACGAGGCCGAGGGAAGCGCGCGCCAGCGCGCGCGGCGGTGATGATCATCAACTTCTCCTTGTCGATCTCCCTTTTGATCTTCCTTTGCCTTGACAATCATCTCCCTTTTTTCGCTTGATTCGGTGGAATCCGCCCCGCGCGCCGCCAATCAGCCCCTTCCCCGATGACTCTTCGGAGTCCGATGGCCACTCCCCGTGCCGTACGGGGGAAGCGAGACGCTATTCGCTTCAAGGAGGAGCTAGAAGCGTCTCGTCTTGAGCCGGGAGGCCGTCTCCAAAAAGCGGGCGTGGCCGAGCTAGAGTGGGAGGACCGGCCGGAAACAATCGCCGGAAGCCATCGATGGTATGGTTCGATTCTTGATTTAGTCCGGCCTTTGATGCTAATCCCTTCTTGTTTGCCCTTCGCAGCTCGTGATGCCGAGCTCAACCGCCCTAAAAGCGCTGGTGGAGCAGCTGGCGGAGAAGGTGAACGCTCACGGCGACGCGCCCGGCGGAGCGCCCGGCCGCGGTGGAGCGCCGCATTGACGAGGTGGCCGTCCATGGTGTTCGTCTGGGCACCACCTTGGGCCTGGCTGCGATGGCGACGCATACGGACGTCGACTATTCCACCAGGCCGCGTGGCTTCCAGGGCGGCGCGCCGGAGGATATCGACGAGATCGAGCTCATCCCCGGGAGCGCCTCGACGGCCACGGCGACGCCATTGCCGAAATTACCCATCCCCAGTCTGTGCTGAACAGACTTTTTGATTAGATTGTACTAGGGATGTGTAAATGTCGGCAATATATGATGAACTTTTGGAATCTCGCATTTGTTCCGTGATATTTCCCTTCGCATTTACATCCGTGAATTTGTCCTCTCGAATGCATCCGGGAACCGTCTTTAGCCGAACGCTCGCAAACAACCGCCCCTTGGCGCAAGATCCACAAAGGATCCCAATTCGGCAATCCGTAAATACCGTTCGAAGAAAACCCTTCGCACTCGGTGGAAAACCCCGCCGCTTGGTATTCCAACAAGGTGTGTACCGGCCGATCATCACTCCCAATGCGCCTCCTTGGTCAATAAAATAGCCCGTGGGGTGCTCGCAATTCCACTCGCACACTCCTCCATCACTTCTCGTCTCTTCTTCTCGTCGCTAGAAGAAAAAACCCCAATGCCATGGACAAGGGTAAACAACCTCGGGGAGCGGCTCGTCAAGGAAGCGTACGATTCGGAAGTGAGTTCTTTCTTGATCTCGCTCCTCATCCTTCGCTTGATCTTGCGCTTCATGTTTTTCCTCCGCCTCTTTCGGCCTTGATTTGCTTCCCGAAGAAATCATCGGAACCGAAGATGTTCCCGAGTACATCTCCTCCGATTCTTCTCCCCGAGGCGGAGGATGCCACGCCCGAGCAAAGGGTCATCCATCACCGCGTCGCCGTGTCCGGCACCCGGAGCGTGACTTCGGGGACATGTCCGTCCGCCGTCAAGCCGAACGCGGGCGTCGTATGGCGCCGGAAGCGCTAGTAGGGGGTAAACGCCCCCGCCCCCCTTCATGTTTGCATCCGGATTTCTTGCCCCTAACCTTGATTCTTTTGCTCCGTATGTCTCTCGATGTGTACGGCAACCCGAAGGCGGCTCGGGATAGCTTGGTAGAGGCCGCCAATCGTGGTCATCCTCGTGCGTTCCAAGTCGCCGTCACGGTGGTCCCGGAACAACTAAAGAGGGAGCAAGCAGCCGAAGAAGCAAAGAAAAGATTGAACCATACTTTCGCTTCTTACTCCACGCCTTCTCGCTTCCCTCCCTTAGGGGACTTGGCCTTCGTGGTCGCTATGTGTAATCCCGCAAGAAACCAGTTGTAGTGTAGTATTGATCTAAGGGCAATGCATCGGCATCGGCCATTTTCTTTTGTTCATGGATTTTTGTTCTAAAGGCGGCCTCATCCCCGAGCGCCGGCCGTTTCGTGTCGATGTGTATAATCATCGATCGATTTCAATGCTAGGATAATACTTCTTCGGGGTATCTTCCATTTATTGCGGCGGAAAACTCCTCTCCTAGCAAAGTTTTCAATATGTATGCATTACCGAGGAACGCATCCGACCACGCGAAAAGGCCCCTCCCGCTAGGGGACCATTTGCCGAATTCACCGTATTTAGTTCCAATCGGCGTAGCGCTTTCCAAACTAGATCGCCTTTCGTGAATTGCTTTACTTTTACTTTCTTGTTATAGTATTTGGCGACCCGCGGCTTGTTTTTCTCGATGTTCTCCGTGGCCCCGAGACGGATCATATGCAAATCTTCTAACTCATCCATCATTAGGCCACCGTAATCCTTGGAGCTCAAATCGTTTTGCAAAGACTACTCTCCTTGATTCGATTGCATTTCCCGGGGCAAGACCGCGTGATGCCCGTAAACCAACTCGTAAGGAGAAGTCTTTGTAGCTCCATGGGGGGCCATTCGGTAAGCCCACGGCGCTTCACCGAGTACCGAATGCCATCTCCTCGGCTTCGGTCGATCTTCTTTTGTATAAGCTTGATCATGATCTTGTTAGAAGCCTCTCGCTTGACCATTAGCTTGGGCATAGTATGGGGAAGAATTAAACAGCTTTAATTCCCATGCTTTCGGCAAAATCTCTCCGAATTCCAATGACACGAATTGTGCCCCTTGGTCGGTGGTAATCGTCTGTGGAATCCCAAATCGATAGATGATGTGTTCCTTGACGAATTCGATCATGTTTTCTGACGTCACCCTTTTGAGTGGGATTGCCTCGACCCATTTGGTGAAGTAATCGTAGCCAAAAGCACGAACTTATGCCCCTTGCTAGATGGTGGATTAATTTGGCCGATCAGGTCTATGCCCCAGCCCCTGAATGGCCATGGCTTGATGATGGGATTTAATGCTGATGCAGGGACTCTTTGAATATTCCCGAACTTCTGGCAATCTTGACACCCCTTGTAATACTCAAAGCAATCCTCTAATATCGTCGGCCAAAAGCATCCACTCGCCTAATAACCCATTTCATGCGATAGGCCGATTGGTGCGCTCCACATATCCCATCGTGCACCTCGCTCATCATGTTCTTGGCTTCTTCTCGGGACCCTGTGCATCGTAGCAGCACTCCATCTAATGACTTATAGAATAAATTGTCATCCGGAAGAACGAACTTGATTGCCTTATACCCGAGCTTCCTAGAGACTTTTCGGGATGGATCTCTCAAATATTCAACGATCTCTTTCCTCCAATCATCTTCTCGTAAGATCCGTCCCCTGCGCTCACCTCTCGCAAAGAAATGCTTCTTGACTCTCTTTATAACCGCAGGCGCTCCGAGCTAGCCTCGTTTGCTTCCTCGTTATGCTCTCTAGGAATGTGCCGTAGGGTTACCAGTGGAAAGCCCTTCAAGATTTCTCTCGCATTCCTCGTAGTAACTCCTCGCCGCCTCGCTTCGCACTCGTATCGGCCGTTCAATTGCTTGATGACCAACTCGAATCCCCATAAATTTCAACCGAAACGGCCCCGCTTCTCTCAAATATTGAAGCCCTCGCGCGCCTCGTACTCGCCCCGGTTATTTGTGACGGTGGGTTGTATAGGAATGGCAAATTCGAACATCTCACCTCTCGGGGAGAAATTAGTAGGATCCCTACTCCTCCACCTTTGCCACATGATGACCCGTCAAAGAATAGAGCCCATGGGGTAATTTCAAGCGGATCAATCGAAGGGTCACGGTGTTCGCTATAAAATCGGCAATGACCTGACCTTTGATGGCTTTCGCCGATTCGAACTTCAACTCGAACTCTGATAGAGCTAAAATCCATTTGCCAACCCGACCATTCAAAATTGGCATGGATAACATATGTTTTATCACATCAAACTTCGAGTATACAGTGCATTCGGCATTCAACAAGTAGTGCCGAAACTTTGTACACGAGTAGTATACGCAAAGACATAATCTTTCTATAGCCGAATACCTGGTTTCAGGATCAAGTAGTTTTCGGCTAAGATAGGCTACTATCCGCTCCTTCCCTTCGAATTCTTGAATAAGGGCCGATCCAATAGTTTGGGTATCGGCCGCCACGTACAACTTGAAAGGCTTGTTCAGCTGAGGAGGAACCAAAGACCGTGGCTCCTTCATGTATTGCTTGATTTCCTCGAAAGCCTTTTGTTGTTCGTCACCCCATGTGAACTTCTGATCCTTCTTTAGCTTCAAAGAACGGAGAGAACGGCAACACCTTCTCGTGATAAATTTGAGATGAACCTTCTCACAAAGTTGATCTTGCCGAGCAAAGTTGATTGCAACTCCTTGAGGTTGGTTGGAGGAACGACTTCATCAATGGCTTTCATGCTCTTTTTGCCAACTTCAATCCCTCCTTCGTGGACCAAAAACCCCAAGAACTCTCCAGTCGACACCCCAAATGCACACTTGTTTGGATTCATCTTCGACCATGCTTCCGGTGCATTCCAGGGTTTTCTTCACGTCCTCCAGATGGGAGTCATGGCTTAAGGACTTGATCACTACGTCGTCAATGTAGATTTCCACGGTTTTGCCGATCAACTCATGAAAAATGTAATTCATGGCCCGCTGGTAGGTTGCACCGGCATTTTTTAACCCAAATGTCATGACGATCCATTCAAATAGGCCTATATGACCAGGACACCTAAAGGCCGTCTTCGAGATGTCTTCTATTGCCATAAAGATTTGATTGTATCCCGCGTTGCCATCCATGAAGCTAATCACCTTGTGTCCCGGAAAGCGGCGTCAATTAGCAAATCGGCAATAGGCATTGGGTATCCATCCATGGGAGTAGCTCTGTTTAGGTCCCTGAAGTCTATGCAAACTCTCATTTTCCCATTTTTCTTGTACACGGGGACGATGTTAGAAATCCACTCCGCATATCGCAGTGGCCGAACGAAGTTTGCATCAAGTAATCTTTCGATTTCCTTCTTCACATCGGCCAATACTTCGTCCTTGTAGATTTTCCGGGGCGGTTGCTTATATGGCTTGAATCCTGGCTTGATTGGCAACCGGTGCTCGACGATGGATCGATCCAATCCAGGCATCTCCGAGTAATCCCTGTGCGAAGCAATCTTTATATTCTTTGAGAAGCTTGATTAAGTTTCCCCTGAAGTCTGGTTGCAAACCTGCACTGATGAACGTCGGCCTTGGTTTATCACCGTTTCCAATGTCAACTTCCTCCAGCCTTATCGGCCGACATGAATCCTCGTCCCGCCTTGCCATCGGTGCCATCCACGGGGTTCTCCATTAAAAATTACCGTAAGAGCCGACCGCTTGAATCGGCCGTTGGTCACCGCCGACAGTTCAACAGACCTTCTCCCCGGTCCTTCCCCGAGAAGCAATCGATGCCTTGGTATTCCCGAAGGCCGGTTCCATGTTAGCCACGCTCACGGAGTCGTCCGCCCGCACGACCTCAATTTCATCGTCCACCCACCGGATCGACCGTTGATGCATAGTGGATGGGACGCAGCAGCTTGGCGTGGATCCGGCCCCGCCCAAGCAAAGCAGGCCGTAGGCTCCCTTCCCTTCGATGACGAAGAAGGTGGTGAGCAGCGTCTTGGACCCGATCATCAAGTCCACGTGAGCGCATCCTTTGGTATCCGAGGGGTTCCCGCGAAGTCGTTGAGGATGATGCTTGTTGGTGTCAAATCGCTCGGGGTCATGCCAAGCTTCCCGAAGGTGGTGTACGGCATCACGTTAATCGCCGCGCCACCGTCGACGAACATCTTGGTCAATGGCTTGCCATTGACGTACCCCCTCAAGTACGCCGCCGGCCTCATGTGGCGATTCTTGGCCGGCTTGTCGAAGATGGCCTCGCTTGGCAAGCACCGCCGCGCCATCATCTCCTCGGGCCGCTCGTCGTCAAAGGCGCCTTCCTCCCCGCATCACCTGGTTAGCGGGAGCCATGAACTCGTTTGGCAGGAAGTATACCATGCATGCAGGGGCTTGACGCTTTGATCCTTCCGGCTGGTCCTTGGGGCGCCACTTCTGTCTCGTCCGGACCCCGCTTGCTTCATCTCGCGGTTCCTCAAGCGTTGGACCCGCCTCTTCTGGCTCTTGCGTAGACCGGGTGGGCACCATTGCCCCTTCTCGCCGTACGTAGACCTCCTCGTCCTCCTCGTGGTCGCCCCACCCGAGATCAGCTCGGCGCTTCCCGGGATGATCAATGATTTCAATTTTTTGCCGCCGATCCCCATTCGGGTGGATCCTTCCAAGTCTTTCGTGGACGGATCGGCGATTGCGCTTCCCCGCCCGTACTCGCATATCCGTCGCCGCATTCGGGACGCTCCTTAATGTGGGTAGTTTCGTGCCTTCGTTCCCAGCAGTGCTCGAAAAGGCGCACCCCCGGGGGCGCGCTCCCCGCCGCGCGCGTCGTTCCCCGATTCCATCCGCGCGCTTCCTCCCCGCCCCGCGTTGCTCCTCCCTCGTGACGACGCTCCCGGTAGCGTTCCTTCTCCATCCGGCGCTGCCATTTATTAAGGAGGATGCGCGACGTCACCTTGGGTTTGGGCTTGGACGACTCCCCGATCTCGATGTGGCTCTTGAGAACGCGGGGGGCTTCGCCCGGACTTGCTCTATGGTAACCCGGCGCTTCGGGTCAACCGATCCATCTTGCTTGGACCGTCGAGGTCGGGACCTTGACTTTCCCTTTCTCTTCGCCGTTATCGCATTGACAGAAAAGCCGAGCATGTTCTCGCGGGAAGGGGTGGCCATCCAGCCTTCATCTTGTTATCGAATTTGAGGTGCCCTTCCGGATAGCCTTTTGGATCCTCATCCCGAAGACCCCGCAGCCGTTGATGGAATGGGAGTCCCCGTCATGAAAGCCGCAAGTAACGTTTCGCTTTGACTCCATCAGAGCCGAAGCATAGAGTGCCCTTCAGAGCCTTGATTCGGCCTTCTTTTACCAAGAGCTCAAACAACTTGTCGGCCCTTTGTGATGTCGAAGTCATAGGTTCCTTTGGTCTGCCTGACCCAACGCTGATTCATTGTGAGAGGCTCTTTACCCCACATGATTTTCGCCGCAGCCTATCTCCAGTTCGTCGTCGAATCCTCGAACAAATCAGCTTTGTCCAAGAATTGATTGTAGATATCGGCGATGTCGTGCTGCTTGCCAAACTTGGGGTCCTTCTTGAGGCCATATGCCTGATTGCTCATCAAGGATAATTTCTGCGACAGTTGGCCCAAGTTTTCAAACTCCATCCCAAAGAGCTTTTCGCGCACGGCTGGTAACATCCGGCGACGGCCATATCGGCTAGCTGATCGTCTGGCAAGTTCAATGAGAAGCACATGCCCTTGACTTCTCTCGAATCTTCTCGAAACTCCGCCGGTGTTTCATCGTGCCTTTGCTTCGGGGTGGCGAGATCGATCAACTTTTTCTCGAATCGCCGCCGAAGTAGTGAGCGTGGAATTTACGCTCCAAATCTTTCCACCGGCCACCGACTCGGGCGGCAAGGATGAGAACCACCGAAAAGCCGGGACCCGTCGCCGAGGCGGGGAAGTAGCGAACCCCGAACGTCTCTTCGGCCGAACATTCCCCCACCCGCATGAGATAACGAGCGATATGCTCGACCGTGCTTGTCTCGTCCCGCCCGGAGAACTTTGTGAATTCCGTCGGTGGTTTTACCCTTGGCGGTAGGAGCACGTTATAGTACCACTCCGGAACGGCGGCCGTAGGTGGGGCCCCGCATCCTTGGCTTGAGGCCGAACCGATTCTCGCATCAATTCGGCCATCTTGCGAGCTAGGGCATCTTCCTCCCGAGCGCCCGCGCCCCGCGCGTACCCCGGGTGCGGGGAAGGCGTCGAACGCCCCGTAATTTCCCACTTCATGATAGCCACCGCCGTATAGATTCCTCTCGGGAGCCGTTGGTCGATGGAGCTATTCTTCGACCGGGGTCAAGTGGGGCCCCGGATGAGCCGAACGCTAGGTCTCCGTACGTGGGCCGGTACGGATTCGGGCCGTTGCACGAGCCGACCCGTGCCGCTTTGTGGTGGCGGCGGGATTGGTTGACTTCCCCGAAGCTTGCGGCGGAGGCCGAACCGGCCGCCCCCCGCGCTCCCCGTGGAGGAGGTTGGAACGCTTGGCTCCCGGAGCTCGAGGAGGGGGCCGCCGCACCGGCCCCGCGGTGGCGGCCGAGAGCTTGATTCACCCGGCTCCACGGTGCTCTTTCCGGCGTACGCCTTTCCGAACGCTTGCCCCGCGCCCGACCGAAGAGGGCCACCATCATCCGTTGGAGCGACCCAAGGAAAGCTTGGTTGTGCTTGGTGAGCACGTCGTCCATTGACTCTTGGAAGATCCGCGCGCATTCTTCCTTTTCTTGTTGGGTCGTTGCGTCGGTTTCTCCCGCAAGCGCACCAGGCGGTGCCATTCTTCAAATATGGTACACCACTTCGATTCTTCTTGAATGACATGAGACACTTCGTTGAAACCGATTCACGGCGTCTACGAGCCGCCGATGCCGCTCGGGAGAAAGCTCCTCAATGTCGACATCCGGGAGGTCCGTGATCTCGGGCATCCCGAACCAACTCGGCTGTTTGGTCCCACCGAGCGTGCCAAAAAGTGTGTTGACGCAGAATATGCACTCAGCGCCAATCACACAGCAAGCCGAAAAGCTTAGCTTCGCACGCGCAGAGAGAAAGTGACGTGCCAGTCAATTTTTCCTGAAAATTAACAAAAGGGAAAACAGTTAAATACCAAAACTTGGAACCCACGGGTGGTACCGGCAGTTCCATATTTACGGCTAAGAAGCCAAGCAAGACGACATGTAGCTATGTGAAGCTACCTGTCAAAGAACCGCAACCATTCGGGGAATCATGAAGGAAAAAAGAACATTGCCGAATGGATGACGTAAGCATGACAACGATCGGTCTTTGAATAAACGGGAATGCATGTACAAAGCCATGACCGATCCTCAATGAAGATTAACATTAAATAAAGCAAAGCACGAACATGATCATGTATTAAAATAAGCATGCATAGATCCAAAGCATTAGTCTACCGCATGTCTAATCACTTTAAGATCCGTCGGGCACGACATCAAGCAAATCTATCCACCGCATGATACAACTTGCATGAAAGGACGCACCACTTTCCACAAATAGATCTATCCACCGCATGATACAACCTAAATATGGAAAGCTAGAAGCACACGTCTTTTAAAACATAAACAACGCACGTGATCTACTCGTGAAGATATAACCGAATGCGGTCGAACAACCGATTCGGGGTCCATGAAGAAGGAACAAACATTACCACGTGAATAAATCTATCAAGCCGAATTGGAAATCTAATCCACCCGATGACTAGCTCCAAAGCAACCCAAAAACCCGCATCTACCGCATGATACCCGCTCTTTCAAGATTTATACTAACAAAGCAAGCTTGAACCCGCAACACGTAACAACCTAGATCGATTCGGTTTCGGCTATCGAAGAGCACGAGATCCACGCGTCAAAACACGAAACCTACTCTTGCACGGATCTTAAAAGGAAAAGAGCCGATCCAAACCCATCTAGATTGGGCAAAAGAGTGTTACATGAATTAAAACATAATGCAAAACTCATGATAACACAGGGTAACTTAATGAATCTATTGGATCTTGCCAAAACCCAATAGAGCCGATAACTAGCTTCGAGCTAGACCTTAGCCTACCGCATGGCTCGTGATCTAACAAGAAACCCTCTTGAACCAGGCTTGAATCTACCGCATGACACGAAGCATGGTAACAAGACTACTTGCATCAGATCTAAATCCACCGCATGATACTAGACATGATACAAGGTTGCCGGTACTCACGGAGGTCGACGGATCGATTGGCCCTCTCGAAGAACTCGACGACACGACAAGGGACTCTAGGGTTTGGCGTAAGGCCGGTGTGTATTGAGGAATGAACGTCCTTTTGTTACATACATCCAGGGATCGTATTTATACCCCGCTAATTACAACCGCGAATGGATTCATTGCCTAACTAAGCTTGATCGCCTATCCATCCATTCGCTTCCTCCGATCGAGCCACGTCACCGTCCAATCCCGCAAAATCGGCTCTCTCGTTCCTTTGCCGAACCGGAGCAGATAGCCGACCGCGGATCCTTCTCGCCGAAAATCTCCGAAGATGCCTTTCCTTCCACCGGACGGACTCTTTTCCGAATTGGACCCACATGTCATACTCCTTACCAAATTTTGGTGTTAACAAAGCCAAAGGCTTAATTGACAATGAGGTCATGACCCTTTGGACCAATTAGTTCAACATCGAAGAAGCTGAACTTCGTATAAAGGACAAGAATGTTGTCAAGAAATATGCTTTCTCAGCCGCACTCACAGTTAGTATCTTTTTTATCTCTCTTTCAAGCACCCCTGCATTTCTACTTTAGTTTTTAGTTTTACTAACATTTTTCGCCTCTTCTCCCTATTAAGGATAAGCTGATCATCGACCCCGATAAATTCATTGATGATAGCTGCAACAGGATGCTAACCATGCTGGACAAGACATGGGAGTTTGCTAAGATGGACCTGGTACTGTGTTGCAAATCCAAATCCCCTTTTTTCTCCGTTTTTAATTTTTTTGCAAAAATATATTATAGCTTGATGTTTTCTTTTTTAGCTTTTCTTCTCCATTGCCTAAGAACGTCATTGGGTACTTGTCTGCATTAACATGTTTCTTCAGCAAATTTCTTGGTTTAACCCTCCAAACGCCTCCAAAGACACAATATGTTTTGGCTGCACGCAGAATCTGGTCAGTAATTCCAACTAAGCTTGCCTTTGTTCATCAATTTTTATCCCCTTTTTAGATAGTTGCTTTTCCTATTCAGCCAAACGGAATAATTAACATTCCATTTTTTATAACTAGGTCACTAACTTCTCTAGAGCTTGCCTGAAATCCAACGTGCTGAGGAAAGATGTGTCTGGGTTTGTCTGGAATTACCCCAAGGGCTACCCTTAGCAAGATAATCTGTAAGTTTCACTTAAAAAAACAAAACTTTTTTCCCAATTGATGTTGCAGCAGTTGTAGCTGTAGCTGTGGGTGATGTTTTTCATGCTAGATGTTGTGAACTCAGATTAGAAATGTTTCAAATTTTAATTATAAATGTTCCAGATCCATTTTCCAGACAACCAATATCTCATGCTTAAAATGCAAATGTTTCAAACTCTTCTTATGCATGTTGATATAATAAATGCTAAATGTTTCAGATTTTTAGTCCTTTTCCAATTGATGTTGCAGCAGTTGCTCCCATATGTTTCAAAGACAAATTATAAATATTTTAGAATCAATGTTTCAGAATCAGCAGCTATTTTGTTCACCATTCAATGTTTCAGAATAAAAAAATATCAATGTTTTCCATACATATTTTTTGGCATGTTGTGTTTGATATTTTTTTCTCAACATTTTTTTTGTTCTCATAGGCATGATTGCAGACTGTACACAATGCTTTATATCGAGTCCTGGAATGGGAAGAAGGTGGAAACGGCATTGCAGTCGGTAATAGCTGCAACATACTAATCATATCTTTTTTCCTTCAGGCTTTCAATTGTGTCAGCCTTCAATTTTTTCAACGAATGATCTTTTTTATACATGAACTGATGATATATCTTTTTTTCAGCATATGATGGGCGATTACAGGAAAGTTAGTGCAGCCATACTTCTTCTTTCCCCAAATAACGAAGTCAAGACGAGCGAGTTTGTGGAAATGCATTGCAGGAACAAGAAGTAGAAATGGCTCATACCTTTGTGTAGTAGAATACCTTCTGTGCCAGTAGTTTCTTAGGATCTTTTAGACTTGTGAACTTTTTTCAGAGATTCCAGTTATTCGTCCCACTCTATGTAAACATATGTTTCACGATGTTGCCGCAGTGTGTCCTGATTGTTGCACACTACGCTTTTATGATGTTGCAACTAGTGATTTTTTACATATTGTTTACGATGTCGCCGCATTTCGTATTCTGATTGTTGCACATCACTCTCGAAGATTTGCATTAGCATGTTTCCATCTTTATTACCCCCAACATTAGCTAACACCTTCTGAAACATCTTACAATAACAAACACAACATGAAGTGATTTCCATCTTTATTACCCCCAACATTAGCTAACACCTTCTGAAACATCTTACAATAACAAACACAACATGAAGAGATCTAATTATCCTGTTTCCATCTTTATTACCCCCCAACATTAGCTAACACCTTCTGAAACATCTTACAATAACAAACACAACATGAAGTGATCTAATTATCTTGTTTCCATCTTTATTACCCCTCCAACATTAGCTAACGCCTTCTGAAACATCTTATAATAACAAACACAACATGGAGTGATCTAATGTTTCATGACATCAAGTACTTTTGTTGCTTCTGCAAACACAAAATGTTTCAGGATAAAATGAAATGTTGCAGCATCTACATTCTATTGTTTCACAAGATCAACTCAATGGATACAAAGATACAAAATAATTTACTTCAAAGCTTTAGTTCGGTTTTGTCGTATGGACCTCCCTGGGCCCACTACCTCGGTGGGTACCAGGACCGACTACTCGGTGGGCCCCTGGGACTACTCGGCTTGCGCTACACGGCACCTGAAGGCGTGGAGCACAAGGACTACACAGGAGTAGTACTCGGTTAGGGAGCTGTACATGTTCCGCACTGTATAGAGGACTCCTAGACGTACTCGACTAGTACTCTCTCCCTACTCCGACTTGTAACCCTGCCTCCCGGACTATATAAGGCGAGGCAGGGACCGATCTCTAGCATCCAATCTCCTCTCATACAACCCACGGTGCACTATTGCACCATCTTGTAATCGTGCCCAATCAATCCAGAGCTACGCAGCATACAAGACGTAGGGTATTACGCACCTCGCGGCCCGAACCTGTCTAAATTGTGTGCCACGTGTCTCTTCCTTCGAGTTACCGATCTCGGCGAGTCACATTCATCTACTTCGGGTACTCCCCTTAGTAGGTTGCCGGTCTAAAACACCGACAGCTGGCGCGCCAGGTAGGGGCTCTCGCCCGAGATCACATGGCGAACTCGACGGCTCCCGTCCACTTCAAGCCAACCGTCGCCTTCAACCGCGGCGACACCTTCGTGTTCGGCGCCTGGGTCTGCACTGCTGATGGCGCGGGCTCCTTCCAGCGCCGCCTGACCATGCAGCCCAACCCGAAGACAGGCTTCGTGACGCTTCCTGAAGTCGTCACGGGCGAACTCGCCGGCAAATTCGGCGAATTTTCGCTCTTCAACCACCACGCTGACTTCGAGCTCGAGACCGCTTCGAACTCGAACTCGACGTCGCCATGGGCCATCGCGTGCGAGCCGGCTGCTCAACCATCGCAGGCGGTCCCCTCACCTCGCGAGCGCCCGCGCGCGGCCCCCACATCCTCGCCCCGGCCCGCACGGGGGGCTCCCACTTCGCGCCGGACGGCAAGGAGCCCGTACCCGAGTACAACTCGGACTCCGACGCCACCCCCGATCGCGCTTCGTACTCCAGCCCCTCTCTCCGAGTTCTACCTCGAACCCGACTACGAGTTCGACTTCGGGTCGGACCCTGAGGAGCCCGAGTCCGAGGACAACTCCACCGAGCTTCCCTTGTCAGGGCCAGCCTCTGGGCTGGTTATAAAATCCACGCCGGCCGGGAGATACGTCTACTGGCCAGACCGCAAACCTGCTGACCTGATAAAGGGAGACTCACGCTACGTCGCCTACATCGACTCGCTACCGTTCCAGGAGGGAACACCCCTAGCCCGGGCTGACTCGAGCACACCAACCGAGGTGGCACCTTCTGAGTCCAGCCTTGGCACCCCTGATCGCCAAGTCTTCATGGTCGCCGGCGACACCCCGGGGCCTTCGGGGGACGGCCCGGGACGTATACCCCGGAAGACATCTCCTCCGACGAGCTCTCTGCTGATGCTCCACCCAACGAGAACCCTGCAGACATAGACGCTCGACGTGAGCGTAACCGAAAGTGCAGCGAACGTCGCCGGCACCTCCGCGACAACTTCCCCGTCCGCAACCTTGCGGAAGCTCTCGAGGCAGTCGAGAACAGAGTACACACCACCCCTGAGCAATGCCTCATGTCGATCACAGCGATCGCACGCCAGGCTCAGGGCATTCGCGCTGGAGAAGTCATCGCCAAGCTCGCTGAAGACGCCTACTTCATGCGGGTCGACAACAGAGTCAACCAACCTCCTCCGGCCAGGCACCGCGACAACGAAGCCACAAGTCGCAGCGCCAACAACGGTCCCAATCGTACTCAAGCTGACCTCCCAGCCGAGCCCAACCGTCGTCGCTCCAACGCCGGCGGACCTTCACAGCAAGACCACGGCAACCGGGAAGTTGTTCCCCACCGCGCTCCGGCCGGTGGCGGCGGCAACGATCCCGACGGCGGCGGCAGCCGACGGCGGCGCCTCCAACCATGGGGCCAACAGAGGGGCCGGAGACGGCGGCGGCCCGCGGTGGCCGAGGCCACGCGAATGCCCACGCCTCCGGCGCCTCACACGGCGGGTACGACGCTCGCCGAAGATTGAGGAGCCGCGGCGGAAGAAGTCGACCACCGCCGCCGAAGGCGACCGCTTCCCCGCCTTCTCACCTCGACTTCGCAACTTGCTCCTCCCCCGACAAGTTCAAACCTTTGGGGATCACCAAGTACGACGCGAGCAGATCCCATCCGGTGGCTCCGATGCTACACCCTCTCCATCGAGAACGCTAGCGGCAAGCGGCGACACCAAGTGCCTCTACTTCCCCTTCTGCCTAGACCAAGCACCACTCACATGGCTCGAGTCGCCGGACAAGCACTCGATCGACAAGTGGGACCACCAAGGAGCAGCTCACGAGCAACTTCGGCAGCGCCATGGGCCGGTCGGTACTCGCATGGACCTGGCCATGATCAAGCAGGAACAAGGCGAGACCCTCCGCAAGTACATGCGCCGTTTCTTCGACAAGCGCGCTACCGTCGTCGACGTCACCGACAAGGAGGTCATCGACCTCTTCCAGGACGGCCTCTACCACCGCCGCACCTTCGAAGACTTCGGTCGTCGCCGTCCCAGGTCCATCCCCCATCTCAAGGACATGATCACGTCCTGGGCGGATGAAGAGGACAAGGGCAACGCCAAGTACGACGCCATCCGTGGCAAGACCAAGCAGAACCAGGGCGGCGGCAGCGGCAGCAACACAAACCAAGGCGGCCGCAACAACAATAACAACAACTACTCGGGTCCCAATCGCAAGCGCAAGCCAGACAACACTGTCGCGGCTATCCAGCGCCCTGCGAAGGGGAACTCGAAGAAGAACTCCGGCGGCTTCAAAGACCTGCTGAAGGAGAAGTGCCCATGGCATCCAAACGGCAACCACACTACCGAGCAGTGCTACCAACGCAGGCACGCACTCAAGGATACGCCAGAGCCACCGCACCCTCACGATCAAAAGGGCAAGAAGAAGGACGGCGACAACAACGACTTCCAGGAGCCGGACAAGACCGTCAACGTCCTCTTCGGCGGATTGCCCAGCAGGCGGGAGCAGAAGGCTACCCGTCGTGAAGTGATGTCCATTGAACCGACGGTCCCGACCCCTATCAGGTGGTCGGAGGTACCCATCACCTTCTCCTGCGCGGACCAATGGAACAGCTTCTCTGAACCAGGACGGTTCCCCCTCGTCCTGAAGCCAGTGGTGGCGGGCTCCAAGCTCAACAAGGTGCTCATCGACGGCGGAAGCGGGCTCAACGTCCTCTTCACCAAGACCTTGAAGAAAATGAAGCTCGACATCACTCATATGCTCACCAAGAGCAACACGCCCTTCTACGGCATCGTCCGCGGCAACGCGGCTATTCCACTGGGCTCAGTGGTCCTGCCAGTTACCTTCGGGGCGTCTCGGGACAACTACCGTACCGAGTACACCAAGTTCGAGGTCGCGGATTTCGAGACCTCTTACCACGCCATCCTCGGCAGACCGGCCATCGCCAAGTTCATGGCGGTGCCCCACTACACCTACTTGGTACTCAAGATGCCAAGCCCAGCCGGTGTACTCTCCCTCCAGGGAGACTTGAAGATCTCCCACGACTGCGACAGAAGCCGTGGAGATCGCCTCCACAAACCAAGTACCCAACACGATGATGGAGGTCTACGCTGCGTCGAAGAAGCTTGCTACAAGTGAACTCGACATCCCAGAGAAGTCTGACAGCACCAACAAGCCTCAACCACTTGAGGAGGTACTCGTCAAGACGGTCGACCTCGGAACAGGCGACCCCAGCAAGACCACCACCATCGGGGCTGGCCTCAACCCCAAATAGGAAGACGCGCTCATCGCCTTCCTTCGGGCCTAACCGCGACATCTTCGCGTGGAAGCCACGGACATGCCGGGAGTGCCCGGAGGAGCCGATCGAGCACCGCCTCAACGTCGATCCTAAGGCCACCCCCAAACGACAACACCTCCGACGCTTTGCCGACGACGAGCGGGACGCCATCAAGAAGGAACTCGCAAAACTACTAGCAACCGGCTTCATCGCAGAAGTCTTCCATCCCGAGTGGCTCGCCAACCCCCGTCCTCGTCCGCAAGAAGAACTCGAATGAGTGGAGGATGTGCGTCGACTACACCGACCTCAACAAGCACCGCCCCCAAGGACCCCTTCGGGTTGCCGCGGATTGATCAAGTCATCGACTCCACGGCGGGCTGCGACCTGCTCGCTTCCTCGACTGCTACTCCGGGTACCACCAGATCGCAAACAAGGAAGAAGACCAGGAGAAGACCGTGTTCATCACCCTGTTTGGCGCGTACTGCTACACGACCATGTCCTTCGGGTTGAAGAACGTGGCGCTACCTACCAACGAGCTATCCAGGCCTGATTCAAGAGGCAGCTCAACAAGAACGTCGAGGCCTACGTGGACGACATGGTTGTCAAGACCAGGGACTCCAGTACCCTCATCGACGACCTTGAAGAGACCTTCGCATCACTGCGTGAGTACCGCTGGAAGCTCAACCCGAACAAGTGCGTCTTCGGCGTCCCTTCGGGCAAACTACTCGGCTTCATCATCGCCCGCCGCGGCATCGAAGCCAACCCCCGAGAAGATCTCCGCCATCACTAGCATGAAAGCTCCCACGAGCATCAAAGACGTCCGTAAGCCGACGGGGTGCATGGAGGCGCCGAAACCGTATTCATCTCGAGGCTAGGAGAACGGGGCCTCCCCTTCTTCAAACTACTCAAGCATCATGAGAAGTTCGTGTGGACTCCGAGAGGCGGATCAAGCCCTTGCCCGCCTCAAGGACTTCCTATCAAAGCCACCGATCCTCACGGCTCCTCACAAGGGCGAGCGCCTATTGCTCTACCTCGCCGCGACTACCCACGTGGTCGCATCGCCATCGTTGTCGAGCGGCAAGAAGACGGTCACGCCTACCCGGTCCCGGGCCGCCCGGCCTACTTCGTCGGCCGAGGTTCTATCAGAGTCCATGGCCCGCTATCAGCCTGTGCAGAAGCTCCTGTACGCACTACTCATCACCTCACGGAAGCTACGACACTACTTCCAGGAGTACTCGGTCTCCGTCGTCACCGACTACCCGCTTGGCGACATCCTGCAGAACCAAGATGCTACTGGAAGAATCTCCAAGTGGGCTGTCGAGCTCGGTGCCCTTACTATCGACTTCAAGCCATGCACAACCATCAAGTCGCAGGCGCTAGTCGACTTCATGGCGGAGTGGCGGGAGAACCAGCTACCCACTCCCACCGTGCGACCAGAGCATTGGGTGATGTACTTTGACGGCTCACTCAACCTCGAGGGCGCAGGTGCAGGGGTACTCCCGATCTCTCCAACGGCGAACAACTCAAGTACGTCCCGCATCTTCTGGAAGGTCTCGAACAATGAAGCCGAGTACGAAGCCCTCCTACACGGGCTCCGCCTCGCGGCTTCACTAGGCATCAAGCGGCTACTAGTCTACGGCGACTCCGCAGTGGTCATCAACCAAGTCAACAAGTCCTGGGACCGCAACAAGGAGAACATGGATGCCTACTGCCTAGAAGTCCGCAAGCTCGAGAACAAGTTCTACGGTCTCGAGTTCCATCACATCGTCCACGACAACAACGTTGCAGCAGACGTCCTCTCGAAGCTCGGATCCACCCGCGCTCAAGTGCCAGCGGGTGTTTTCGTCCACGAGCTTCACACGCCGTCCATCCCGGAGCCGGCGCCTCCGACCACTGTCCCAGCCCATCCACCAGCTGGGCAGGAGGTCATGATGATTGACGTGGACTGGAGGCAACCCTTCATCGACTACCTCAGCGAGCAGAAGGTCCCCTCCGACAAGAACGCGGCCGAGCAACTCGTCCGCCGCGCCAAGTCCTATGTCCTCGTCGGAGACAAGCTTTACAAGCGGGGCGCATCTTCTGGAGTACTCATGAAGTGCGTCCCTCGTGAAGAAGGCAAGGACATCTTGGAGGAGGTCCACAAGGGCGTCTCGCGGCAACCACGCGTCCTCACGCACGCCGGTCGCCAAGGCTTTCCGACGAGCCTTCTACCGGCCCACGGCTCCGGGCGACACCGAAGAACTCGTCGAAAGTGCCAAGGATGCCGGTACTTCGCCAAGCAGCGCAACACGTCCCACCCTACAAGCTAGTCACCATACCGCCAACCTGGCCCTTCGCTTGCTGGGGGCTCGACATGATTGGGCCACTGCCAACTGCGCCAAGAGGATTCAACAGGGTATTGGTGGCCATCGACAAGTTCACCAAGTGGATCGAGGTCAAGCCGGTCACATGCCCCAAGGCTGACAGAGTACTCGACTTCCAGGATGAACTCGTACACCGCTACGGACTACCCCACCGCATCATCACAGACCTGGGATCCAACTTCAACAACCACCAGTTCTGGGAATATTGCGAGAACAGCGGGATCGACGTCCGATACGTCTCAGTTGCCCATCCATGGGCCAACGGACAAGTCAAGCGCGCCAATGGAATGGTGCTCGACGCTCTCAAGAAGCGGCTACACGACGCTGCTAACTCCAAAGGGGGCAAGTGGATCAAGGAACTACCCAACGCACTCTGGGGGCTACGGACTCAGCCATCCAAGTCAACGGGGCAATCCCCTTACTTCCTGGTCTACGGCTCCGAAGCAATCCTTCCTGCCAACGTCATATGGAACTCGCCAGCAGTGGAGCACTACGACGAAGGCGTCTCGAAGGCGACGGACGAGTTGACATCGACGCCCTCGAAGAAGCTCGCCGCGCCGCCCTCGTCCAATCGGCAAGGTACCGGAGGGTATCCGACGCTACCATGATCGCAACGTCAAGGAACGCTCCTTCAACGTTGGAGATCTCGTCCTCCGCCGTATCCGGAACACGGAAGGACTTCACAAGCTCGCCTCCCCTCGGGACCGGTCCCTTCACCGTGGCAAAGGTGACCGGGCCGGGCTCTTACCGCCTCCAAACACTTGAAGGCGAAGACATCAACAACTCGTGGAACGTCGACCAGCTCTGTCGATTCTACGCCTAGTTTACATGACTACTCTGGGGTTCAAGTCTACACGACTACTTCAACACCCCCTTGCCATAAGCGACCCCCCCGGTCCCCGGCTCCGGGCCTCCGGACTTCTCCTCTCCAGATCCGCCCCGTGCGGCTACCTACGGACCCTGGGCTGCAACGAGCGTCAAGGACTCTAGCAAGCGGTCTACTAAGAGACCACACTCCAAGATCCGGCCCCCGCACGGCTACCTACGGATCTACGATCCAGCCCTACACGGCTACCTACGGATCAACCGCCGTAAGCGGCTACCCGCTTCAGCGCCACTCAGCTGTAAGCGGCCTCCGGGTCCAAGCGACTACTTTGTAACTACGACTCTGGCCATCCAGGTGTACTCCTTCAGTAATAAAGTTTGATCGTTCATCAACTTCTTTACTGCCTACTCCCTACAACGGGACTGTTGAAGCCGAGTACTACTACTCGCATACACTTCCCGATGGGGGCTCCGCACTCTGAGATCGCGACTACGAGTACTCATTGCTGGAAAATTCTTTCATTAATACTTAAGCAATTCATTACAATTGTCTTCCTGTACAACCATGGCTACTAGCTACCTATTACGCAGCTACCGGGAGGTTCGGCCTTCTCGCCTACCGCTCCGCGATGGGGAGCCATCTCGCTCCAGCTTTGCATACCGCTCATCGGAGCGTTGGCGGCTACTCCGCCGCGACTACCTCCACCGGGGCCTTCGGGAAGTACGACTTCATGAAGGCCAAGACTTTTCTTGGGATCGACCTCGCCATATGCTTCACGTAGGCGGCCGGCCGCGCCGGAGCTTCCTTGAGGCGATCCACCGGAGGAGCTATCTTGGGGCCGCCCGGTGCGGCACCGGGAGTCTTGCGGTCGAGCAAGTGCGCCTTCTTCCAACTCCTTCAACTCGGGCCCGCAATGCCTCGCAGCCTTCGTTCAACTTCTCGCAAGGATTTGTAGCAGATTGACGAGATCTCGCCGAAGCAATCCGAAGCTCCATATGCTTCTCGCACTCGAAGGCGAGTTCTTTGTAGTCGAGCTCGAGTACCTGGCGGGCTTCTTGCTCCCGGTAGAAGAGGTTCTTCATGCTCGTCTCCGAGGACTTCAGCTGCTCCACCTGGCCCTCAAGCTCTACAACACGACAACAGCACAGCGGGTTAGGGACTTCTCGACCTCCAACAAGTACCCGACCAGTTCAGCAGCGTACCTTTATTCTTGTTGCGGAGGCCCTTATTCTTCCGCACCAAGTCGTCGCCCTTCGCTTGCAACTCTTGGACGTCGTTGTGGTACTTGGCAAAGGCGGCGTCGAGCTTCGACTGCATGGCAGCCGCGTGCTTCCGCGACTTCACAAGTTGCTCTTCTAGCACCTCGGCTCGGAGCACCGCGTCGCCATAGCCCTGCAGCAGGTTCGACTTGTCGCGGGACCGCTCCGCAACGTCCTACACAAGACAACTCAAGTCACAAGAGTACTCAACGACGGAGGATTGTCTACTCAAAGGCCACAGCTACTTACCTTCATCCACTGCTCGGCCTGACGGATCGCCTCGAGATGCTTGTCCACCGTCGCCGGCTCGACAAGATTGTCCGCGAGCAGCTCTATTCCTCCGCGACTACTCGCGGTGGCCTCCGTCATCGCGCGCAGCGTATGGGCTCGCGTCCCGGGATCTCGGGGGAGCTGATAACCACCTCCAGAGCAACCTCTGGCGACATGGTGACCGCCTCTCCCCCGGCGGCCTTCTCGACGACCTCATCCATGGGCTCGGGGGCTCCTTCAGCAGCCTCCGGGGCCTCTGGTGTCAACCTCTGCATCGGCACCCCTGCAGGGATGTCACCACCTTTAGCTTCAGCGCCTGTCAAAAAGAAGATGGGTGCATCAGTACCTACGACTACTCCTCGTGGAGCCCTGTAGCTTCAAGAAGGGTACTCACCTTCGACTACGGTGGCCTCCGGCAACGGCGCCTCGATAGCCGGTGGCTCAGTCGCGGCTTGGGTAGCGGGAGCAGCCTCCTCGGCGGGCGGCGCGTCTTCTCCCGCCACCGCTGAAGAGGGCTCATCTCCCTCCCAGGACAAATCCGTGGATTTCCGCGAAACACTCACGCATGGTCGTCGCCCTCAACCTCGACTACTACAACAAGTACTACTCGGACGGATACGGTACTTACAAGTTCGACCAGACAATTGTCACGGCCGGAGCACCGAGGATGTTGGCGATGTCGACCAGTCCACCCTCGGCGTGCGCCTCCTCCCCGCGCCCCCGCGGCTACCGCCTCCTCCACGCGGGGGCGGCGGCGGCGCGCGCAGTGCTCTCCTGCGCTCCTGATGCCACCACCTCTTCGACGGTGGCGGCTACGGGTTCCATGCTCCCCCCGAGGAGCGGGGGCCGGCGCTCCACCGCGCCAAGATCTCCTCAACAGTGGGGGCTGGACTACGACTTCCAGCTAGCTCCCCCACTGTGTCCCACACGCCTTCGTCGCCCTCTTCGACGGGCTCCGTTGGCGTACCTCCCCGCATACAAGGGAGACTACTCATCGGCAAGCGTACTCATACAACGGGTACTCGACTACTTTGTTCAATACAACTTACCTCCCGAGGCGTGGTCTCCGAGACCTTAAGCTTCTTCGTCACCCGCTTCCTAGCGGGGGTTGCGCGGCTTCCGTGGCGCGCGCGGCCGGGCTAGCCTCCGGTGCTAGTCGGGGGATCTTGTACCGGAGGAACATGAGGCAAGCCCGGCGGCTAAACCTCGACCGCACCGAGTGGGGCCCCGCAACGTCTCCTCGTCGTCATCGTCGTCGTCGGTGGTATCCTCCACGACGACGGTGTCATCGCCTTCACCGACTTCTCGCCGCTCCTTCGCCTTCCCCTCCATCGGGATCTCGATTCCGCTCGGAGGTGGCTGCGGCTCGGAGATGAACTTCTTCAAGTCATCCTGTGAAAGACACAAGACGTCAGCAACTGTACAACAGGCAATGACTACTCGACCAATAGAGTACGACTACTGACCTCCTTTGGCGGGCGCGCGGCGGAGTACTCCTGGACAGGGCACGCCGTGTACGGCGGCATATCTTTGAAGATCCGCGACAACCTCTTGATGATGTCGCTGTCGTCCAGCTCGCCTCCGAGCATCCGGGACGTGTCGTCGTCGCCGGTGTACTCGAAGCCTAGGGTGTCTCGAGCCATCAACGGCTGCACCCTCCGCTTCATGAAACTGAAGGCCACGTGCTCGGCCCTCAGTCCCGCTTCCCTGAGCACCTTAATGCGTGCCAGCAGCTCGGGAAGCTGGATCCCTTCCTGCATGGTGGGCTCCGTGTTCCACCATTCTCTGTGCCTGGGCTGCCGTCCGCTCGGCTTCGGCAGGCCGGGGTGGTGGTTCGTGATATAGAACCACCTGGTCTTCTAATCAGTATTGGAGTCGACAAGTTTGTACGCCAGATATTGTTCCGTAGTGTCCTCCCTCAACTGGATGTCGGCTCCTCCGACTACCCTTGGGTTAGTGGCACTTGGCTGTGGCTTGACGCGGAAGAACTTCCGGAAAAGCACCCAATGTGGCTTGATCCCAAGGAAGGCTTCGCAGAAGTGCACGAAGACCGCCGTGTGGAAGATGCCGTTGGGGTTCAGGTTCAGGTACTCGATCCCGTAGTACCCGAGCAGCCCCTTGAAGAAATCACTGGCCGGGAGCGCAAGCCCGCGCTCCACGAACCACGCGAACATTGGGATCTCGTCTTCGGACTTCTCCATCAGATATGGATCTCCAGCAGCGGATCTCCACATGTCGACTTCCTCTCCCTGATGAACCCACTGTTCAGGAGGGTCAGCAGACCCTCTGTCTTCACTTTGGATTTCTTCCACTCGCGGCTTGGATCAACCCGCGGTGGAGACATGGGCGGCGCTGCTCCGGTGGCAGCCGCGGCGGCCTCTTCGCGGCCCCTCTTCTTCCCGGCGGTCTTCGACGTCTTGGACGGTGACGGCTTCATCCTCCAAGTGCAGGGCGTCTTCACGCGCATCCGCTCGGGGGCTACCCTAAAAGCTTTGGGTGGTGGCGCACTTGAATCTACTACGGTGGCATCAAGCACTGGGAGTGGATTTGCTTTAGATGCAAACGGAATGGCTGCAGCTCGAATGGGTGAAAAACCCTAAGGGTTTTGGCTTCTATTTATAAGTCAAAACGGCTCCACAACGGGCGGCTGGATAAGTCCACGCGCGGCTGACTCAGCGGCTGCGCGTGACCCTTCGTATTCTACTAGTCGACGCGCCTCACCTCGGGGGCTCGGTTACTTCTACTCGACTACCTGGGAAGCGGCTAGTCTCAAGAGCATCTCAGGACACATTCTTCAAGATGACCCTTCAATTCGTGAGGAAGTACTCGACTCAAGGCTCGGGGCTTTGTGCCACGTGTCCTTCGGTTTTTTCTCTCCGGATTTCTCGGGGTTTTCTTGCCAAGACTTCGGATGGACCCTCGAGCCGAGCCCGCGGCGCCCGAGCCCGCGGCTCAACCTAAGGCTCGGGGGCTACTCCATATGGAGTACGATTTTGCAAATCGCACCTCCATATCAGCTCCGGCTTCAAGACAAGACAGGCATTTTTTGAAGACTTTCGAAGGCAGTTTTCGAGGACGCTTGGGACTACTCGAGAAGACTTCAAGATTGCTCAAACATCAGCTGGAGTACATTCCAGCCTCGGGATGCTTTGAATACTTTTGAGGACTTTTGACTTGTAGCACTCAGAGACGCTTGAGGACTACTCGTTAAGGCCGTCAAGACTACTTGAAGCTATCCTTCTCGACTACAAAGTACTCGGGGGCTTGTCGTATGGACCTCCCTGGGCCCACTACCTCGGTGGGTACCAGGACCGACTACTCGGTGGACCCCTGGGACTACTCGGCTTGCGCTACACGGCACCTGAAGGCGTGGAGCACAAGGACTACACAGGAGTAGTACTCGGTTAGGGGAGCCGTACATGTTCCGCACCGTATAGAGGACTCCTAGACGTACTCGACTAGTACTCTCTCCCTACTCGACTTGTAACCCCGCCTCCCGACTATATAAGGCGAGGCAGGGACCAATCTCTAGCATCCAATCTCCTCTCATACAACCCACGGCGCACTATTGCACCATCTTGTAATCGTGCCCAATCAATCCAGAGCTACATAGCATACAGGACGTAGGGTATTACGCACCTCGCGGCCCGAACCTGTCTAAATTGTGTGCCACGTGTCTCTTCCTTCGAGTTACCGATCTCAGCGAGTCACATTCATCTACTTCGGGTACTCCCCTTAGTAGGTTGCCGGTCTAAAACACCGACAGGTTTGCCTCAGCTCCGCCCTAAGCGCCTCTGCCTTGGCCATGTACTCACAGGTCTGGACACTATGACCAACTTCGTAGCAATAGGATCATGGTTTCTTCGCTGCACTCTTAGGCTTTCTCTTCTTTTTCATCGCTTTCTCTCTAGCCTGCATCACTATAGACTTGAACCTATCCACCTTCTTCTTTGGGCGCCCTTTGCTGTTTGTTCTCGGTGGATTCTTCACCTTCGGAATGGGGTTTTAATTTGCCGTAACATTGATCGCAACACCATCCTCAACTTTAAGTTGATTTGCCGATGAGTCCCTTGCTGCCCTGACTATTTCAAACAAATTAGCTATACCAGCCGAAACAATGGTGTACTTCTCCGGATCCAAACAAGCTTCTGCTGTCAAGGAGGTCATCTTCCGGCACAACACATTGTACCTCAACTTGTTTGTTGTCGGGACACCAAATGTTGGTTCAGGACCTGAGAGGCTTTCTGGTACTTTAGTTGTTGCTTCCTTTGGCCACCTTTGAAGCAGATACCTCTCTGGAATTGCATCAACATCCCTATTCGTCAACACTTTCAATATGTGTGGGCAGAGCAGATCAAACATGTTGCACGAGCATGTATACTTTGTTGCATGTTTATCAACTGACACTGTGCGGACTCTGACGGACGTCGGGTGCACAACTTGAAAGGACCAACCTTGGTCATCAGCAGTCGCACCTCCTATCTTGAATCTTGTTGAATCACGCAGCAACTCTTGGAATTTACCAAACACTTCACCAGTGTAGAATTGCACTGCCTGTTTCTTGAAAGAGTACCTACCCCACAGTGGCGGGTCTGAAATCACTCCTTTGTGTGATAACCCACCCAGGAAAATACCGTACTATCGCCTAAGACCGATCCACTTTGGTCACTAAGCAATAGTAAAGTATCATCCTGTCGTTGGTTGCTGGGTCAACGCCCGGTAAATCACTTGAACATCGAACAGAGGATCGACACATGCATTAAAACTCACGCGAAGGTGAGTCCAGAGTACAACATGAGTTAAACAATTTATTACAAACTATTGTTCCTGTCATGGAGTAAAGATTCAGAGTTCGAAAACAACGGAAATAAAATAACAAGCGCAGCTGTAAACATCACAGGAGGCCATCCGTGATGTCATCACTTGTCGTCACCCTTCCGGTCAATCACACCTGCAACAATAGTTTTAAAGCAAGGCTGAGTATACTAATACTCAGCAAGACTTAACCGTCGGGTGATAACTACATCACCAAACTCTAAACATGAAAGGCTTTTGGCTGGTGGAGTTTCTTTTGCTGAACAGCTACTAAGGATAGATCCTTACTTTCAATATTTTAGCACAGGTTCTAGTTGATTATTATTTCTAACTGTGCCATCTAATTCAATCAAGAATTCGACAAGCAATTAATTCATATATCAATATTCCTCGAGTTCCATCATTATGGGATATCATGGCCAGTTGATTAAGCAGTCTCGGATAACGGTGAGAGGCTGACAATCGATTGATTTAAACCTTGCAAGGTAGACCCAAACACACGGTAGGCTGCCCCCGCGAGGACAACTTTCCCAGGCTGTTTCCAAAAGTCCTCGGGTTGGGAGCAAAGCCTACAGTCCTGGGTGCAAGGTTAGCTGGTATACCCTGCAAAGTATCCAGTCCGGCGATTACTCAAAAGTAGTAGGGAAGAGTTCCCGCGCCGTCTCATTAAGGTACTAGGCTTACCGGTCCCATTCCCGGCAAATGTTTGGTACGTTCAAAAGCTTAGCCCACGAAAGCCACTGGACCGGAGCCCAATCCCATGCTCTTACCACATGAGCAATCCATTTATAAAGATCTTATGATCCCAACATAAGAACCTAGTCTCGCGAGTGACGAACATCACTCGACTTCTATCGAGTCCTATAGCATAGCAGCTATCGACCTAGAATACTAGTGATAGAGCATAGGTACCTAGGGATCATGCATCTAGGGTTTCAATTCAACTCCTGAAACGTAAGTGCACAGTCATAGCAAACATAATTGCATAAGTTTCAAGACGGGGTTAATGATCCAGGGCTTGCCTTCGCTGGCAAGGTTGGCCTTGGGCCCTTCTGGACTTGGGTTCAGGTCTTGAGCTATGTCCACGCACGGCAGCTCTTTGTTGGCACCTTCGTTCCCTCCTTCCGGCACAAACGTCCGTCTACTGTCGGAAAGAACTACACGAAGATGCAATGCAAGATTTATTCGACTATTTTTAATTTAATTAATCACCAACTATAAATCACAACCAAGGGGTGTATTTGTTGGACACATTCACCTAGATAAGAATACATCTAGCATACTCTTCCAAAAAGGAACAATTTGCAATTCTTTGTTAGACATTCTCGGTTATGGTGACCGTGTACATATATATGTAAGTAACTGAATTTAAATTCACCAACAGTAGTGGGTGGACATATTTAGCCTTTTGAAAAGATTTACAACCACACACAAGTTACTAAGGATGGGTTGGTGATTTTTTTCCCATTTAATGACTATTAAGCCTTTAAATGCTTCCATAGTTTTTATTCATGAAATTTATTAATAAACATCATTGGAAGGGTGTGTTACACACTAAACACCTATAACAAGCCACTGGACACACATGCATGCTTTGGATAGCTAGAAATTAATTCTTTTTGAAAATAACAAACGCTAGCTAGATGGACAAGGTAAATGCACACAAAAATAAATACTCGACAAACTGATCCAAACTTTCTCACACATGTCATATGGTCCAAAACTAGCCTAGGGATGTAGCACATACACCTAAAACTATTGTGGAACTTGAGTTATATATTTTCAGAATAAACAAGAATAATTCAAGAATAAATATGTCTGTAATTATAAAATTGTGGTTAATTCACCAGAGGTGGGTTTTGGAATAAAAAAACAGTATGCAAGAGTTGGTTGCAAAAATCTATTTATGTTTAGCTAGAAAAATCATTTATTCAGATCCTGAAGAAATGGAAAACATTTTTATAAAAAGATTTACATCACAACTTTGTGCAATTTTCGGCACAGGAGCTAGTCATGACAAGGCAAACAACATATCCAAAAATTAGCTACAGAGGATTTATGTGTTTTTAGATATTGCAGATCTAAATTTTTCACATTTGTATTTTTCATGCAAACACTAACAGGAACTAGCTCAGGCAAGAATAATAAAAGTTGTGGGATATTTCACCACAAATCCAACAAAATTGGTTTTGCATTTTTCTGATTTTTCTACGATTTTCTGCGGATTTTACAACTTTCAGCCAAAGCACTAATACTATTTAAGAACCACTTTGCAGTCAGGCCCTTGAAGTTTTCTGCGGTTTACAACTATACCCTACTTTTGCGGTGTAGCCCTTAGAAAGAAACTTCACCTCGCAATGTGGCCCTCGAGGCGGTGGCCGGCACGGGTGGGGCTAATTCCGGCGAGGCTCGCCGGAGTTTGGCCGGGGAAGGGCTTGAGGAGGGGCTAGGGGTCACCGGCGTCGGGGTTTTGGCCGAAGCTAGGGTCGGGGCGGCTCCGGAGGTGGGTCGCGACGGCGACCGGCATTGCGGGCACGGCAGCTCCGGCGCCGGCGAGCTCTCTTGTTGCCTCATTCTGCCCTCTCTTCTTCTCTAAGATCCATTGGTATTCGAGAAGGTGGTAATATTGAGTCGGAGGCCTGGGGTTGGTCTTGACTAACATACTCCTCCAACAGATTGAACAAACGGGCTTGTTCGACCATAGAGGCAGATAGGGACTGAGAGAGACTATCTGCCAAACTATTTTGAGATGGTTTCCCATAACGTCCTTGGATGATATCGTGCACCATCTGGTTCAGCATTAAATTCTGCCCTTCCAACAGCTGAGTTGCGCCGACAATGGCGTTTATGTCACTCTGGGTAGGTACTTTGGTTGAACAGTGCTCGGGAGGTTGGAGCTTCTGTTGCATCGACGGCATTTGCTGTAGTTGTTGAGCCATCCGTTGTTGTGCCTGCAGGAGCTGGCACAACACCTCGGTATGTGCTGCTAAGAAAGCTTCGGTCAGCGTCGTGGGCGGTGGTAGAGTTAGATCACCACTACCCGACGCATCAAAACCATTGGGGTCACTTCGCGCCGGTATGAACATCTGAAAATTAAATCCCTAATTAATACATGTTCAGAATCTCACTCATAAACTCATAATTCAAACATACTCTATGAGACTCGTTCACGGTAAGTAATGCAAACCGGACATCAAAGTCACAAGTATCCAAATCGGTAAAGCTTGTTTACGCATCCCATGGTCAGGAATTCAGATGGGACAAGAAGGTACAAGGTGCTTTTCCTTACTACCTCATCGCCGTTCATGAGGAAGCGGACGATGAATGTGCACATGCACAACTAATAACTAACAGATTCCGCCTACGATACAGAGATACATCCCTATCAACGTAGTCATGGGTGGCGGCTTGGCTTGAATTCTTCTTTCAGTCTACTCTGAGCTTCTTCTTGTCGTCGGGGACGAAGACGGAGAACAGCTTGCTCGGGAAGAATGAAATAAAGGGGAGAGATGCTCTAGTGGCAATGTGGCCAAGGCTAGCTGGAAGAAGAACAAGAACAAGGATAATGCCGAGCTCGGATGGAAATGGAGCTTTCACATTGGCGGTTCTGGGTAAAGGGTTCCCTTTTGTAACCGCTGCGGGGCTGTAACGGTTGTTTAACCATCCGGGTATCTGGTGTAGACAACACGGAGCTCAAGAAGGTCAGCTCGTGGGGTCTCAGCGTCGTGAGTACGGTTGCGGGAAAAGATGGCGGAGTGACGTCATGGTGTCGTACGGTCGTGACACTGACGCAGATGAGGTCCAACGGTCTAAAGAATTGATCATGGTGGGGAGCAAAACGAGAAAAGCTTTACGTTTGCGATAACAACAAGAGAAGCTTAGCAAAAGCCTCGATCGATCCTGGGTGTGCTTCCTTGCTCGATTCTGAGGATTTGAAGGTTAGGAGCACGGACCAAGAACGAATACACGATGGATGATTTCTCCATATTGACTATTCGAGAACCTTGACTGCTCAAGAGAATTTATACTTCTTCTGCTTCTGCTTGGCTAGTCGGAAGGAAATTGATGCTACTAGGTCGTCGAGATTTGCGGCAAGAGACCAATTCAACAGAGATTTCCAAAAGACCACTACGAAGAAAAAGGAAGGTTACCAAAAGAGTGCTAAAGTTTTCTTGTACGAAAGATAACTTCATGCGGGAACTTCAGACTACTCTTGCTCACACCTTTACTTACTTCGTAAATTTGAGGTTTGATAACTCATTATTTTTAAGGTGTGATAATTTTCAAAGTTGATGTGATGCACATGCTTGTGAAGACACTATGCACATGCCCGTGCGGTATGGTGCTCATGATGCACGTTAGAATGACTCGGTTACCCATATGATGAGTTAATGACTGCGAGAGCAATCAAAGGCAGAGAGAAAATTTGAGTGGCGAGTCGCTTTCTCATAACCAAGATACCTAGCGCGCTCCTAGTGGCCGTTGTGTGGCTGCAGCACACACGATACCCTAGGTTCCATCGATGCACGTTAGTATACCCAAACTTCCCAAATGCATATGCGATGCAGGGCACGCTCAAAAGCAACATTTATTTTAATTCACAAGGTTTTGGGCAAGACCGAAAAGAATAAGTTCAGGATTGAGGAGTCGATTGGATCCTTGATTGGCACGAAGTTCGTGGAGCACGGAACTTGATTAATCACAACTAGCATAAATAATGCCCTACAAGGATCATTATGGAAAGAGATGTTTAATCGAGGCATTACATCGTTGAGGGGTTTTCAGAATTACCAACAACAATTGGAATTACAATGCAGACTAGCTGCAACAACAAGGTTCCTAGTTCAACCGACCGCAATAGTTAACCAAACGCGGTTATGGTACACTAGGGTTCGTTACAAACACTACACTCTTACGACTCAGAATTTTATTTCCAACAGACCAACTTCCTAGGGTTGGATCTGCCACGCTGAGGGACTATGGTGACTCGGGTCCAGACTCAATTCCAGATTCTCCTTGGATATCTTCGGCATCTTCTTCTCCTACTGGTCCAGGAATGACAGGTTCTAGGGGTGGAACTGCTATAGCTTCCAGTTGGTTTTCTAGTTCAAGCATATACTGGTCGTTATGCTGCAACAGGAAATTCTGCTCATGTATGATCTCACTCAATTCTTGTATCTTTGCCTTGTCCTTGCGTCTTTCCTTCTTGAGAGTAGCTATCATGGCTCGGGCTTCTTTCAACGCTTGAGCTGTACACTCCATTTCTTTAACTTTGTATCTATAGATTTGGTGTCTATAGAATACACTTTCTCCCACCATCCGTCGGTAGGTGTCGTACATAGCTTCCGAAAAGCGGACTGAGGTGACAAGATCAGGACTATAGTGAGAGTTGCTCTGGGCTGGAAGGATAGTTTCCCGTTCGCCACCTAGTACAATGTGTCGCTCAGGTACATGAATTACTTTGGCTGCAGACTTGGCTATCTCGGCAGGGTGCCTTCCACAGAAAGTTGTGAGTGCTTCGAGAGCAGCCTTCTGCACAGCGTCGGACAAGTTTTGCCCTTGTGCCTTACACTCCCACTCTTCCCAAGCAGGATTGGTCGGGCACACGGAAATCTTCACCTTTACTTCACAACGAAGGAGTTGGCCTGTGGTAATGACCTCACGTGTCGAGTACTCTGGGTAAGTGGTGTACCCAAAGTCCTTCAGGGTGTCCCATAAAAGTGCAGGAAAACCACCCTCCTCGAGGTAGTTCACGAGAGTCCACGATTCCACATCAGCCGACGTAGAGCCAGCGTTGTCCATCTGGACATAATGACAAAGGTGAGAATCAGTAGGGTGCGGGTGTACAAGGATAACTCGATCCACGAATAGGGTAAGGGTTAAGGTATGGGGTAACCGTGCATACTAAATACCACCGTATGCTGAACTCGAACGAGCAGGCATACCAAATGATACAAGGTTCGGGTAATCGAAACCGAACTTCCTAACTCAAACCAGAGTCCAGAATTCTTCTCAAATCTGCGTAGCAACTTAGCAAGGTTATGAAACTCAAGTTGGGTACGCGAGGTTGAGCCAGAGGATTAGGAAGGTGCTTAACCAAGCAAGATTTCAAGAGGTTCTAGGGAGATGTCAAGACAAGGGTTGACTACCGAATATAACTTGAGATAGACGAAAGCTATGGTCACGAGCTTTTGCAGGCAGGAACTAGATTAGATGTGGAGCAACTTAGGCAGAGATCACCCAGACAAAAGAATCTTGGACAAGTACAGCGATCTAAGGAACAACTCTAACAATTTTATGCACAACAACACATCCACACTTGAGAGGCTAGGCGGGACAAACACACTATCACTATTTTACCTTAGAGAGCACGGAAACAATTGCGAGTTCAGTTTAGGTTCTTCCACGATTTTTAGCATGATGCAAGACGTCCTATGCGTCCTCACAAGGCAATCAAGCCAAACTCGAAGTTAGCGACGGTGGCATGGCACATACACGTATCTCCTTATAATAGCTAGTTGAGATCTAGTCGATGCTTACTTAACGACTTACGAAACGAGGTTAGGGTACCTGCAGAAGATCACAGAACACAAGGAACCTTTCATGCCAGCACTCATGAAAGCGTCCACAAACAGTACCGTTCACTATAGAAACGACATCCATGCGTTAAGCCGCTGCATGGACAGCGTCCAACCTCGGACATCCTCCGTTTGAATGGAGTGTATCCTTGCCTCGCATACTCGACATGTGAAATGCTCACGTATAAACACGTGGCGACAACACAACTCTTAATCAGACGCGAAGATGGGATCCGTGGAATGGATCACTCAATCAACCCTCGCAATTCCCGTGATGCAGAACAACGCACGTATGAAACACGTGGCTCATCTAGTTTGGTTGTGCAAGACAGTAAGTCTGAGATAAAGTAAAATGTGCTCGAAGTTAGCAAAATAAACCATAGATTAATAAGCCACCTGAAAGAATCCAAAAATTCCCTATAGGGCCTCTCGGTCTAGTTTATCCTTAACGGACCACGTGTTTTGCAAATCCAAACAATCTTGGCAATTTTGTTATTTCAAAATCATGTGATTAAGGTTGTTAATTAAGCTCTGGTGCATGCAATCGCTCTGATACCAGCTGTGACAACCCGCCCAGGAAACTACCGTACTATCGCCTAAGACCGATCCACTTTGGTCACTAAGCAATAGTAAAGTATCATCCCGTCGTTGGTTGCCGGGTCAACGCCCGGTAAATCACTTGAACATCGAACAGAGGATCGACACATGCATTAAAACTCACGCGAAGGCGAGTCCAGAGTACAACATGAGTTAAACAATTTATTACAAACCATTGTTCCTGTCATGGAGTAAAGATTCAGAGTTCGAAAACAGCAGAAATAAAATAACTAGCGCAACGGTAAACATCACAGGAGGCCATCCGTGATGTCATCACTTGCCGTCACCCTTCCGGTCAATCACACCTGCAACAACAGTTTTAAAGCAAGGCTGAGTATACTAATACTCAGCAAGACTTAAAGGTCGGGTGATAACTACATCACCAAACTCTAGACATGAAAGGCTTTTGGCCGGTGGAGTTTCTTTTGCTGAACAGCTACTAAGGATAGATCCTTACTTTCAATATTTTAGCACAGGTTCTAGTTGATTATTATTTCTAACTGTGCCATCTAATTCAATCAAGAATTGGACAAGCAATTAATTCATACATCAATATTCCTCGAGTTCCATCATTATGGGATATCACGGCTAGTTGATTAAGCAGTCTCGGATAACGGTGAGAGGTCGACAATCGATTGATTTAAACCTTGCAAGGTAGACCCAAACACACGGTAGGCTGCCCCCGCGAGGACAACATTCCCAGGCCGTTTCCAAAAGTCCTCGGGTTGGGAGCAAAGCCTACAATCTTGGGTGCAAGGTTAGCTGGTATACCCCGCAAAGTATCCAGTCTCACACAATACACCCCCCTTCCCGGTAGCTAGCTGGTAAGGCGATTACTCAAGAGTAGTAGGGAAGAGTTCCAGCGCCGTCTCATTAAGGTACAAGGCTTACCGGTCCCATTCCCGGCAAATGTTTGGTATATTCAAAAGCTTAGCCCACGAAAGCCACTGGACCGGAGCCCAATCCCATGCTCTTACCACATGAGCAATCCATTTAAAAAGATCTTATGATCCCAACATAAGAACCTAGTCTCGCGAGTGACGAACATCACTCGACTTCTATCGGGTCCTATAGCATAGCAGCTATCGACCTAGCATACTAGTGATAGAGCATAGGTACCAAGGGATCATGCGTCTAGGGTTTCAATTCAACTCCTGAAACATAAATGCACAATCATAGCAAACATAATTGCATAAGTTTCAAGACGGGGTTATTGATTCGGGGCTTGCTTTCGCTGGCAAGGTTGGCCTTGGGCCCTTATGGACTTGGGTCCAGGTCTTGAGCTATGTCCACGCACGGCAACTCTTTGTTGGCACCTTCGTTCCCTCCTTTCGGCACGAACGTCCGTCTACTGTCGGAAAGATCTACACGAAGATGCAATGCAAGATTTATTCGACGATTTTTAATTTAATTAATCATCAACCATAAATGACAACCAAGGGGTGTATTTGTTGGACACATTCACCCAGATAAGAATACATCTAGCATACTCTTCCAAAAAGGAACAATTTGCAATTCTTTGTTAGACATTCTTGTTGATGGTGACTGTGTACATGTATATGTAAATAACTGAATTTAAATTCACCAACAGTAGTGGGTGGACATATTTAGCCTTTTGAAAAGATTTACAACCACACACAAGTTACTAAGGATGTGTTGGTGAATTTTTTCCCATTTAATGACTATTAAGCCTTTAAATGCTTCCATAGTTTTCATTCATGAAATTTATTAATAAAATTCATTGGAAGGGTGTGTTACACACTAAACACCTATAACAAGCCACTGGACACACAAGCATGCTAGATGGACAAGGTAAATGCACACAAAAATAACAAACGCTAGCTAGATGGACAAGGTAAATGCACACAAAAATAAATACTCGACAAACTGATCCAAACTTTCTCAAACATGTCATATGGTCCAAAACTAGCCTAGGGATGCAGCACATACACCTAGAACTATTGTGGAACTTGAGTTAGATATTTTCAAAAAAACAAGAATAATTCAAGAATAAACATTTCTGGTAATTATAAAATTGTGGTTAATTCACCAGAGGTGGGTTTTGGAATAAAAATACAGTATGCAAAAGTTGGTTGCAAAAATCTATTTATTTTTAGCTAGAAAAATCATTTATTCATATCCTATAGAAATGGGTAAACATTTTTATAAAAAGATTTACATCACAACTTTGTGCAATTTTTGGCACAAGGGCTAGTCATGACAATACAAACAACATATCCAAAAATTAGCTACAGAGGATTTATGGTTTTTGAGATATTGCAGATCTAACTATTCACATTTGTATTTTTCATGCAAAAACTTACAGGAACTAGCTCAGGCAAGAATAACAAAAGTTGTGGAATATTTCACCACGAATCCAACAAAATTGGTTTTGCATTTTTCTGGTTTTTCTACGATTTTCTGCGGATGTTACAACTTTCAGCCAAAGCACTAACACTATTTAAGAACCACTTTGCAGTCAGGCCCTTGAAGTTTTCTGCGGTTCACAACTATACCCTACTTTTGCGGTGTAGCCCTTAGAAAGAAACTTCACCTCACAATGTGGCCCTCGAGGCGGTGGCCGGTACAGGTGGGGCTAATTCCGGCGAGGCTTGCCGGAGTTTGGCCGGGGAAGGGCTTGAGGAGGGGCTAGGGGTCACTGGCGTCGGGGTTTTGGCCGAAGCTAGGGTCGGGGCGGCTCCGGAGGTGGGTCGCGACGGCGACCGGTGTCGGCGGGCACGACAGCTCCAGTGCAGGTGAGCTCTCGGCCGGGATAGGGGAATGAGGGGCACACACAGCTCTACAGGGACCTAGGGGAGGCGTCGGGGGCGTCAAATGGCAGTGGAGGCGGGTGGGGCGGCGGTGCACCCACAACGGCGCTCCCGGCGCGGTGGCGGCGGTGGGACGGCGCCGGAGAGCCGGCCGTGGCTTTAAAGGGTAGGGGTGGCTCGGCAGCGTCGCCTCGAAGCAAGGAGCCGGTTAAACGTCGCGGTACGGCGCCGATGCCTTGGTAGGAGCGTCCGGCGGGGGAGGCAGTCGACGGACTGCCGGACACCGCACAGCGCGTGAACGGCGAGTACGACCGGTCCAAGGGGGGTGTGTGCGCGGACTTCAAGGGAGCCTCGATGCGCGTGGCCGGGGAAGGAGCGGCCTCGGGGTGCGGCCCGTGGGCTCGAATGCCGAGGGGGGGGGGCGGCCCGCGGCGCGCGGCGACGGCGGCGCGCGCGCGCGCGCGCGCGCGCGCGCCGGGAGCGCGGACGACGTCGCGGCCGGCCTGCTTTCGCTCGGACTGGCGCTGTTGACCACGTTTTGCTCAAAAATTTTGAATAGAAGTGCACCAAGTGATGAATAGGAAAGTTGTATATCTAACTACCCTCTACAACTTTTGTAAAGGCCATATAGTGTTTTTCTCAACGGATTTTGCAGGAACGTCGTGCCAACTTGGAATGCCGCCATGTCCCGGTAACAGGAGGTACTGCCAGTCGATCAAGTTTTTCACCAATTTCCACCCAAAATTTGAAATGTCAATCTACATGAAAGTTGTGTCCCTCAACAAGATGGACAACTTTCATAAAGGTAGATTTTGAAGTGTTTAGGTGAATTTTTGAGAACACGGCAAAAGTTCCGGACGACATTCGCTGACGTCACTGGTTAAGCCGGGTTTGACCGTGTCTTTGACCAAGGGTTGACCACGGGTGTGTGTAGACTTGGTCAAGGGTCTAATAGGATTCATTGGCGAGGTTTTCGAGGTGATGACCCAGGTTGACCTAAGTTTGACCGATGCTCGGCCGGTTTGACTCGGCTGATCCGGTCATTAGCGTTAATGACGGTAATTAGAAACCTGGGGCGTCACACTTTGCATCGCTCCTTGTTTTCTCTTTCAGCTCTGGTGTCCATGATGTAGTCGTACTGCATCACGAACTGTCGCACTGAGTCCTGAGGGTGGATGACTTTTTTGAACAATGAATTCATGCTTTCAGACCTTGCTTTTCTGCCCGTGAAAGGAAAGAAGTTATTTCTGAAGTATGCAGGAGCCCACATGCTTCGTGTTGCTGAAATGCTTTGGAAGAACTCATTGTCTTGCAGCTTGTACTTTCCCCCAACATTGCCCACCATCCCTCATACTCTTCTGGTGTTTCAGTGCAGTTCACACAGTAATCAAACTCCTTTGCGAAGTCCTTCTCATGACTGATCAACCACGCAAACTTCTCGGTTGCCTTGCTCAGCACGTGCCACTTGCAACATCGGTGGACTGCCTTTGGGAAGACTATAGCTATTGGCGCTTTCATTGCCTTATCCTGGTCTGTCATGGTTGGCTCTCTTCCACCCATCGCTTCCTTCAACCCCTCCAACATCCAAACAAATGTTTCAGTTGTTTCATCAGGCAGCAACGCACACCCAAGTAATATGCTTTGTAGGTGGTTATTTATCCCAACAATAGGCGCAAACAACATGTTGTATCTATTTGTGTAAAATGTTGTGTCCAGGAATATGCAATCACCAAAACTCTTGTACAACTCCCTAGTCCCGCCATCAACCCAAAATAGCCCTCGCACAACATTATCTGCATCAATCATTGGAGCATAGTAGAAGGAAGGACTCTCAGCCTGCTGCTTCTGGAAATACTCCAATGTCGCATCCATGTCTCTATAGCTCAGACCTCCCCTCAAGCGCGTCCTCATGTTCGATACATCCTTGCTGCTGAAAGTAAGGTTGGCAATCCCATCATGGAAATCACCAAGAATCCCCATTATTTGCATGGTGCTGATGTTTCTATGATGCAACGTTTTCAGCAACTCATAGTCAGCCCACGATATGCTCCGGTGGGACCTCAAATGTTTCCTCACCCCAACCCCCTTCACAAGAGGGTGGCTATGCTCAGGCTGCATTACAATTACTCTCCACTTCCCATCTCTTTTCCCAACTGCCATATGAGCTTTGGAATCAAACTTTTTGATGGTGTTGCGCTTCCTTGCTGATGTGGTTAGTACAACGTTCCCTACCCTCTTTTTTGTACCATCCGCTTTAGTTGTGTCATTTGTCGAAGCTCCTAAGTTGGCTTCCTCCTCCGTATCCTGAGTTGTCTTCCTAGCATGGGAGCATTCCCATTCTTTTCTGATCAGTTCCTTGCTATCTCTTTTACTACTGATTTTGCTCGAAGCCACCCTAATGCTAAAACCCATTTTGAAAGCATAGTCGTTGTACACTCTTTGTGCTTCTTCTATTGTGTCAAACTCCATACCAACACACGGTTGCACTGGTTGTGAGCACACAACATCCTCGTCCTCTGTAACACCCTAAAATTCCATCACCAAATTAATGTAAGCAACAAGGTGTTTTAGATTTTATTTTCTAAGGATCAAATAAATTATCAAAAAAATTTAGCCTTTAAAATATTTAAATATCATTTTAATAATTTAGAAGCAATAAGTGCTTGTGCATCATGATTTGAATGCATGGTTTTATTATTTTTTTGTGTGAAGTTTTAAAAGCTTTTAAAAATGTTGAAAATCTTGGAGTGTTTTGAAAAGAGTTCAATTTCAAAAGTTTGAAATGTGAGTTTGAAAAGGTTTTTAAAAAAAACTTCCCAAACCCTCTCTCTCCCTCTCCTCTCGGCCCAGCCCAGCAGCCCTCCTCCCCCTCTCTTTCTTTTTCCTTTCCCGTCGGCCCACCTTCTCTTTGAGCCCACCAACCCCGCCGCCGGCCCACTTCCTCCTCCCCACTCTTCTCTCTCACTGCCAACTCGGGCCCGCCCGTCAGCTCTCCCTCCTCCTCCAGCCGCCCCCACCTCTCCTTTGTTTCCTAACAGGGCGCGCCGCCGCCGGCCATTGGCCGCGTCTCCCGCGCTCCCCCTTCTTCAATCGCCTCCATCAAGAAGCACTAAAGCCCCGCCTTCATTCTCCCCCATCAATTTCCTCAGTTTCATCTCCATTCAAGTTTCCCCCTCTTGAATGCCTTGAAGCTGCCGGCCCCCTCGGCCATTGATGGCCATTGCTCCCGGCCATCACCCCCTCTCCCCTCCTTCCCCTATAAGAGCACACCCGAGAGCCTCTGTGGCTGCCCTTTTCACTCACCCGCGCCTCCCACATCCTCTCCCCACCTCCATAGGTGCCGCCCGATCCCGGAACCCGCCGCCGCGCACCGAGCTCCCGCTGGCATTAATGGCGGTCGTCACTGACCTCGCCGCCCACCGCCTCGGCCGCCCTTTCCCCTCCCCCGCCTACGCCCTATAAAGGACGAGCAACACCTCCTCTCCATCCCGCGCCCCTCCCCTTCTCTCCTCCCTCACCACAGCGCCGCCCCCGCGAGTGCCGCCGCCACCGGCCGACTCCGCCGCTGAGCCGCCCCCTCCGGCGCTTCCCCCCTCCCCCTACGAGCCCCCGGTAAGCTTCCCCGACTTCTCCTCCTCCTCCCGGTGCCCTTCCCGTTGAATTTGGTGCTCGGGTGGCTGATTTGGCCATCGCCGGCGAGCCGCGCCGCCGGCGCCGCCGCACGCCACCGTGTGTCGGCCATGCGTCGCCGCCTGGTCGCGTGCGGCCATCCGCAGCCGCTGGATCGGCATCCGACGGCCGGATCTCGCCCAACGCCCGGGTCAAAAGACCAGATAACGGTCAAACCGAGTAAAGAGCCGCCATTTTGCAAATACACCCCTGCCCTTTCTAGATATTAAAAATATATCCTTCCACCTATAGAAACCCTTTCAAGCAGGTCCTTGTTTTTATGTTTAGAACCCTGAACTCCTTAGTTTTCATGTTCAGCGGCCCACCCTTGACCTTTTACATGTTAGACCTCCTAGTTCCACACATAATTATGTTTTAGCCCCTGAAATCTTGCAGAAAACCCCCTAAACTTCCAGATATTCACAATTTAGTCCCTGAACCTTGTTTCAGCCACATCTTTTCCATCCTAACTCCGTTTTAAGCGTTCTTGGTGTCCGCGCGACCGTCTTTTCAAGCTCGTCGGTTTTAGAACCTTGTTTAGTCCATAGATCTAGCGTTTTAGCTCCGTTTAACCCCGTTCTTGTTGCGTTAGGCTCATATAAACTCAAAGTACGCGTTAGGAGCAATGATGTACATGTTCTTTGTTTTATATTTTATAATATTAAATATGAATAAATCCTATTGCACATGCTTTTCTAATTAAAATCTAATTAGAAGTTTAACACGTGTTTTCATAAGAAAGTTAATATGATTAATATTAAATAAATATTTCTTTTAATTAAAAGTTAATTAGATGTATATCTCGGTTTTATAATCAAACTTAATTTGATTAATGATTATGCAATTTGCTTTTTACTAAAATGTAACATAGGCTATATCCCGGGTTTTCTTAATTAAATGTTAATTTGATTAAAAGAATATAAATGTGTTTTTAAATTATAATTTGATTAGAACAACTCGAAATATAAAGATAAACGACTAGATGCTTTTACATGCTTCTATTAAAATTAAATGTTTAATTTGCATAAATCATACTTGAATATTTATAAGTAAAATTGGAATAGGCTTACATCGTCTTTTAAATATAAATATAACTTGCTTAATTATAAATAGGGTATTTCTTTGAAATAACCTATACACATGATTTTACTTAATTAAAAGATGTCAAGCACGTAGCTAGCTCTTGTATGTGATCATCCAAATCTTCCGATAGTTCCTTGTGTTCCTTGTGATCGCTTTCCTAGACCCAAACCTTGTTTTCCCTTTGAGCTTTTCATGCTTGGTGTATTGTTTTGTTTATTGTATGTATCCTTGTGTGCTCGTAGACATCATGCCAGTTTCAAGCGAGCAACCAGTTGAAGTAGATCAGGAGCAAGTGTTTGAAGAAGAACCTCAGTGTTTAAGCAAGGAAGGCAAGTGGTCTTCTCCCCCTGCATTATTCTATTTTATCCTATGTAATTGCATGACAATTAAGTTTATATTTATTATGTTATTGCATTAAATTGATGGAAACACCCTTTTTAAGGACTTACCTAGACTTTTATCCACAATCCTTGGATCAACCCGGTTTAACAAATGTTTTTGGGTAGAATATGCTAGTTGCTCAACTTGGGTTGGATAAAAATGGTTTTCCAAGATAAAGGCTTGTATGTTTAACGGTGATGCTTTTGGTAATACAAGATCATGTGATTTAATCGGAACATGGAGAACCACCCAAGAAAGCATGCGCAACCACAGTGTTACATGGCTTTGACCTTAGCCAATTAATTAGGTGTGCGATTGATCTGATGGCCCTTTTCCGAAAGGAGCAGAGGGGGATCCGGGTTGCAGGGGTATAGCCCGGTCCTTTTGAGGTAGCAGCCTTTGCTAAGGTGCTGACCACTAGGGAGGGTTATGGTCCGCCCTGATCTGTAACTATGCGGGTCGTTAGTCTTTTGTATACCTTTGTAAAGGCTTCGTAGCGTCCCTATGCAATCACACCTCGGAAGTGTGGTATGATGCCTAATCAGCATCGCATGGTTGGGTTCAAAGTTCTTCGGAACTTTTACGCGAGCTGTGGGTAAAGTGTGCAAACCTCTGCAGAGTGTAAAACTGATCGATCAGTCGTGCTCACGGTCATAAGCAGCTTGGACCCTCACCTGATTAATAAACTTGAAGATGAGAATAAATCGTGGTTTGGTGAAGCTCGATGAGCTTTGGGTTGTTCAGCTTAAAAGTTTTTCTTAAGTGGTTGGTATATACTTACATCTAGTAACTAGGCGTTCTTTAAATAAAAGTTTGACCAACATTAAAATGCTAACCGCTGCAAAACCATAGCCTATCCTTGGTAGCCTTGCATCTTCCCCCACTTATTGAGTACCAACCATAAGTGTACTCAGCCTTGCTTACCACTGTTCAGAAGAGAACAATGGTGAAGAGTTCTACTGCGACCTTGAGGAGTTCTGAGGCATGCGTCTCCCCCAGTCAAGTGCCTGTGGAAGTGGAAGACGAAGACTCGACGTGTAGTTATCGTTTTCCGATGTTAAAGACCTTCGTGTCTTCCGAATGAGTGTAGTAAGTTGTTAAACCCCTTATTACGTTTTTACTGTCTATGATATTACACTCATTTCGTCTATCATATGTGTGGAACTAGATCCTGGCACACATATGAGATGCATCTGGTTTCCCTCCGGAAATCGGGTGTGACATCCTCATAATAGACCTCCTCTTATCCAACCATTACTTGCACATGCTCAGTCGAGTTAGCTGAAACATTTGAAATGCCCACACTGTTGCCGCTCGAGCTTGGGGACAGCAGATTCAAATCACGCACCTACATAATTTAATGTTGCAGCAGGGTCAATTACATGTTTCAAATGACATACCAAAATGTTTCGATCATCAAAACCAGCAACATCACTACGCAACATCAAAAGTTGCAGCAAAAAGATCCAAAATAACTAGCAAAAATATCAAACAAGCAGTCCAACATCACACACTACATGGGGATCCTCGCGCCACCAACATCCTCAACTTTTTGTGTAACAACATTGTAGGGGGTGGCGGTGGGGCGGACCTAACTTGCTCTGCGGATGATGACGGAGGCATCGACACCGCGTTGTAGGGCGCATGCGCGTTGTTGTCGTTCGAGCTTGCTGCAGTCCAGGGCAGCAGATTCCAATCACGCACCTACAAAATTTGATGTTGCAATAGGGTCAATCACGTGTTGCAAACAACATACCAAAATGTTTCGATCATGCAAACACTACACAACATCAAAAGTTGCAGCAAAAGGATCCAAAACAACTAGCAAAAGTCGCCAAAATTCCAACATCACGCAGTACATGGGTATCCTCGCCCACCAACATCTCAAAAACTTTCTCGCAGCAACATTGAAGGGGGGTGTATGCGGGGATGTGGCGGATCCAACCTGCCCAGCTGACGACGTCGGAAGCACCGGCCCCGTGCTGTCCGACGCAGTTGTCGTAGTGCCCCCATGGAAGCCACTTGACGAACCTGGGCGGGCAGTGATGGACATCATCACCGGATTCGAAGATTTCCTTCCAACAACGCGTCCAACAATGGCTCCGGGGCGGGCGGAGAAAGGCTCCATCAGATGGGGGGCACTCGATCCCCTGGAGGATATGTGCCATACCCACTCGCGGATCGAAGGTTTGGGCGCCCAGCCCTCACCCCCCGCGAGAGCCACGACCGGGGAGGAAGAGAGCTCGTGCGCCCCCTGGTTATTTTCTGAAACACCGAATGTTGCACGCCTACTGCTCGCAACATACCACAGACAAACTCGCAACATCGATCCTAACATCTCTCGTTGAATGTTGCACAGACGACGATTCGCAACATGGGAAAATCTCTTTCGCAACATCGCAAAAGTTGTTCGCAACATTGTCGGTGTTTTGGACCGGCAACCTACTACGGGGAGTACCCGAAGTAGATGAATGTGACTCGCCGAGATCGGTAACTCGAAGGAAGAGGCACGTGGCACACAATTTAGACAAAGTTCGGGCCGCGAGGTGCGTAATACCCTACGTCCCGTATGCCGCGTAGCTCGGGATTGATAGGGCGCGGTTACGGGATGGTGCAACAAAGTGCGCCGTGAGTTGAGATTGGATGAGGTGATCCGAGGATCGGTCCCCGCCTCGCCTTATATAGTCCGGGAGGGGGGTTACAAGTCGGAGTAGGGAAGGAGTACTAGTCGAGTACGTCTAGAAGACCTCTACACGGTGCGGAACATGTACGAGTCCTATCCGAGTACTACTCCTGTCTTTGTCCTTGTGCTCCACGCCTTCGGTGTGCCGTGTAGCGCAAGTCGGGTAGTCCCGGGGGCCCACCGAGTAGTCGGTCCCGGTACCCACCGAGGTAGTGGGCCCGGGGAGGTCCATACGACAAGCCCCCGAGTACTTTGTAGTCGAGAAGGATAGCTTCCGTAGTCTTGACGGCCTTAACGAGTAGTCCTCAAGCGTCCCCGAGTGCTACAAGTCAAAAGTCCTCAAGAGTAGTCGAAGTATCCCGAGGGCCGGAATGTACTCCACCGATGTTTGAGCAATCTTGAAGTCTTCTCGAGTAGTCCCAAGCGTCCTTGAAATCCGCCTTCGAAGGTCTTCAAAAATGCTCGTCTTGTCTTGAAGCCGAGCCGTCAAGAAGATACGATTTGCGGAACCGCAATCCACGTAGGGCAGCCCCCCGAGCCTCGAGCCGCGGGCTGCGGGCCGAGGATCTATCCGAAGCCTTCGCGAGAAAACCCCGAAAAATCCGGAGAGAAAAAACCGAAGGACACGTGGCACGGAGCCCCCGAGCCTTGAGTCGAGTACTTCCTCTCGAATTGAAGGGTCTTCTTGAAGAATGTGTCCTGAGATGCTCTTGAGACTAGCCGCGTCCCAGGTAGTCGAGTAGAAGTAGCCGAGCCCCCGAGGTGAGGCGCGTCGACTAGTAGAATACGAAGAGTCACGCGCGGCCCGCCGAGTCGCCCACGCGCGGACTTATCCGGCCGCCCGTTACGGAGGCGATTTGGCTTATAAATTCAAGCCGAAACCCTTAGGGTTTTTCACCCAAGTGAGCCGCAGTCATTCGCCACTTGAATCTTGAAGTAGATCCACTCCAACGAGCACTGCCGCCGCAAGAGATCCAAGCGCATCGCCACCCGAAAGCTGTAGGGTAGCCCCCGAGCGGATGCGAGTGAAGACTCCCCGTTCTTGGAGGATGAAGCCGTCCCCGTCGAAGACGTTGAAGGCCGGCGGGAAGAAGAGGAGCCATGCGGAAGCCGCCGCGGCCGGCACGGAGCGGCGCCGCCCACGTCTCCACCGCGCGCCGACCCAAGCCGCGAGTGGAAAAGGTCGAAGGTGAAGACCGAGGACTTGCCGACCCCCGTTGAACTCCGGGTTCATCAGGGAGAAGGAGATCGATATGTGGAGATCTGCCGCAGGAGATCCCTATCCAATGGAGAAGGCGCAAGACGAGATCCCGATGTTCTCGCGCTTCGTGGAGCGCGGGCTTGCGCTCCCAGCGAGCGATTTCTTCAAAGGGCTTCTCAGGTACTATGGCATCGAGTACCTCAACTTGAACCCCAACGGAATCTTCCACACTTCTGTCTTCGTCCACTTCTGCGAAGCATTCTTGGGGATCAAGCCGCATTGGATTCTCTTCCGGAAATTCTTCCGCGTGAAGCCGCAGCCCAGCGCTTCCAACCCCAGAGTAGTCGGCGGGGCCGGGATCCAGTTGAGGGAAGATGCCGCCGAGCAGTACCTGGCGTACAAGCTCGTGGACTCCAACACGGACTGGAAGACGAGGTGGTTCTACACCACGAACCACCATCCCGAGCTGCCGAAGCCGAGCGGACGGCAGCCCAAGCACCAAGAGTGGTGGAACACAGAACCCACCATGCAGGAGGGGATCCAGCTCCCGGAGTTGCTGGGACGAATCAAGGCCCTGCGTGATGCAGGACTGAGGGCCGAGCATGTGGCCTTCAGTTTCATGAAGCGTCGGATCCGGCCCGCCGTCGCCGCGGGATACGATGGGCTTCGAGTACACCGGCGACGACGACACGTCGCGGATGTCGGGGGGCGAAAGTGAAGACAACGACATCATCGAGAGGTTGTCGAGGATCTTCAAGGACATGCCGGAGTACACGGCGTGCCCCGTCGAGGAGTTCTCCGCCGCGCGCCCGCCCAACGAGGTAAGTAGCCGTACCCGCCTCGTCGAGTAGTAGGCACTTGTAGCGTAGTTGCTAACGCCTTTTGTGTCTTTTTGATGCAGACGATGTGAAGCGGTTTGTCTCCGAACCGCAGCCACCACCGAGCGGAATTGAGATTCCGGCGGTGGAGAAGGTGAAGGAGCGCCGAGTAGTCGGAGACGACGACGATCCCGTCATCGTGGAGGATACCTCCGATGACGAAGAGGACGAGGAGACGCTCGGCAGATCGCTTCCACCGGCGGTCGAGGTTTAGCCGTCCGTGCTTGCCTCATGTGCCTCTCATCCAAGACCCTCCGGCTAGCTCCGGAGGCTAGCCTAGCCGCGCCGCCGAGGAAGCCGCGCAACCCCCGCTAAGAAGCGGGTGGCCAAGAAGATGAAGGTCTCGGAGGCCACGCCTCCGGAGGTAAGTCATCTTGAGCGAGAAGGCGTCGAGTACCCAATGATCGAGTACGGTGCTGACGAGTAGTTATCCCCATGTGCAGAGAGGCCGCCAGCGGAGCCCGTGGAGGAGGGCGATGAGGGCACGTGGCCCACAGTGGGGGAACCGGCTGGAAGCCGAAGTCCAGCTCCCACTGTCGAAGAGCCTCCCGGCGCCCGGGAGCGCCGGCCCCCCCGCCCCGAGAAGGGAGTAGAGTACCCGCGGCCACCGCCGCTGGAGAGGTGGAAGCCGCGGGGGCGCAGAGAACGTCCGCGCGCGCCACCGCCGCCGTGGAAGAGGCGGTAGTCGGAGAGGCGGAGGAGGAAACGCCCGCCGAGTGTGGACTGGTTGACATCGCCAGCATCCTCGGTGCGCCGGCCGTGACTATCGTCCGGTCGAACTTGTAAGTACCACACTTCATGAGTAGTACTCATTGTAGGAGCCGATGTTGTCTGATGAACCTTTGTGGATACTTGTGCAGAAAATCCACCGACTTGAGCTGGGACGGAGAGGAGCCCGCGGCAGCAGAGGTAGAAGAGGCCGCGCCGCCCGTCGAGGAACCCGCTCCAGAAGCCCAAGCCACGACCGAGCCCCCAGCTGCCGAAGCGGCGCTGCCAGAGGCGGTCATAGTCGAGGGTGAGTACTCTTCCTGAAGCTGTAGAGCCCAAAAAGAGTAGTCGAGAATGCTGATGCGCGTGTTCCTTAGTGACAGGCGCTGAAGGTGGTGACATCCCTGCAGGGGTGCCCGTGCAAGAGTTGACACCAGAGGCCCCGGAAGCTGCGACAGGAGCCCCCGAGCCCGTGGGGGAGACCGTCGAGAAGTCCGCTGAGGAGGAGGCGACTGCCACGTCGCCAGGGGTTGCCCTGGAGGTGGCGATCCGGTCTCCGGGAGATCCAAGACGCGGAGCCTATCCGCTCGGCGCCAATGACGGAGGCTACGACAAGTAGCCGTGGCGGGATCGAGTTGCTTGCCGACGATCTCGTCGAGCCGGCGGTGCCGGCGCGCGCATCCGGAGGCGATGCGGCGAGCCGAACAGTGGATGAAGGTACGTAGCCGTTGCCTCCCGAGTAGTCAATCCTTTCGTTGAGTACTCTGCTTGACTTGAATTGGTTTTGTGCAGGACGTCGCGGAGCGATCCCGCGAGAAGTCAAATCTGCTGCAAGGCTACGGCGACACGGTGCTGCGAGCTGAAGCCTTGGAGGAGCAGCTCATGAAGTCGAGGAAGCACGCGGCCGCCATGCAGTCAAAGCTTGACGCCGCCTTCGCCAAGTACCATAACGATGTGATGGACTTGCGGGCGAAGAGCGACGAGCCGGTGCGGGAGAACAAGGGCCTCCGCAACAAGAATAGAGGTATGTCTCTTGACTCGTCGGGTACTTGTTAGGAGTCATCAAGCTCTGACCCGTTGTGTGTGTTCCGATGCTGCAGAACTCGAAGGCCAGGTGGAGCGTCTGAAGGGCTCGGAGATCAGCATGAAGAATCTCTTCTACCGGGAGCAAGAAGCCCGCCAGGTACTTGAACTCGACTACAAGGAGCTGGCCTTCGAGTGCGAGAAGCACATGGAGTTGAGAATTGCATCTGACCGGGATCTCGTCAACTGCTACAAATCCTTGCAGAAGTTGAACGAGGACTGTGAGGCGCTCCGGCCCACTCGAAGGACCTTGAAGAGGTCGCCCTCCCGATCGCGAGGCTCCCGGTGCCGCACCCGGCGGCCCTAAGATTGCTCCGTTGGCGGATCGACTTCGTGAGGCGCCAAGCCGGCCGGCCGCCTACGTGAAGCACATGGCCAAGTCAATCCCGAAGCAGGTGCGGCCTTCATGAAGTCGTACTTCCCGAAGGCCCCGGTGGAAGTAGTCGCCGGCGGGGTAGCCGCCAACCGCTCGGATGAGCGAAGATGCGGAGTTGCCGGAGCAGATGGCTCCCATCGCGGAGCGAGTAGCCGATAAGCCGAATCTCCGTAGCCCCGCATAGATAGCTAGTAGCCATGGTTGTATAGGAAACAGTTGTAATGAACTATCTCATATATCAATGAAATGTGAAGTTCCATCAATGAGTACTCGTAACCGCGATCTCAGAGTGCGGAGCGCCCATCGTGGAGTAGGTGCGAGTAGTAGTACTCGGCTTAGTAGTCCCGTCGCAGGGAGTAGGCAGTAAAGAAGTTGATGAACAATCGAACTTTATTACTGAAGAAGTACACCTGGGTGGCCAGGGCCGTAGTTACAAGTAGTCGCCTGGACCCGGAGGCCGCTTACAGCTGAGTAGTACTGGAGCGGGTAGCCGCTTACAGTGAGTGATCCGTAGATAGCCGTGCAGGCTGGATCGCAGATCCGTAAGTAGCCGCGCAGGCTGGATCTTGGAGTGTGGTCTTCTTGGTAGACCGCTGCTAGAGTCCTTGACGCTCATTGCAGCCCAGGGTCCGTAGGTAGCCGCACGGGCTGGACCTGGAGTAGAATAGTCCGGAGACTTGAAGCCAGGACCCGGAGGGTCGTTTGCGGCAAGGGGGTGTTGATGCAGTCGTGTGGACTTGAACCCCCGAGTAGTCGAGTAGACTAGGCGTAGAATCGACGGAGCTGGTCGACGTTCCACGAGTTGTTGACTTCTTCGCCTTCAAGTGTTTGGAGGCGGTAGGAGCCTGGCCCGGTCACCTTAGCCACGGTGAAGGGTCCTTCCCGTGGGGAGCCGAGCTTGTGAAGTCCTTCCGTGTTCGGGATACGGCGGAGGACAAGATCTCCCACGTTGAAGGAGCGTTCTTTGACGTTGCGGTCATGGTAGCGTCGGATACCCTCGAGGTACCTTGCCGATTGGACGAGGGCGGCACGGCCGAGCTTCTTCGAGGCCGTCGATATCAACTCGTCTCGTCGTCTTCTCGAGACGCCTTCGTCGTAGTGCTCCACCGCCGGCGAGTTCCATATGACATCGGCAGGGAGGATGGCTTCGCAGCCGTAGACCAGAAGTAGGGGGATTGCCCCGTTGGCTTGGATGGTTGAGTCCGCGGCCCCCGAGTGCGTTGGGTAGTTCCTTGATCCACCTCGCCCCTTTTGAGTTAGCGCGTCGTGTAGCCGCTTCTTGAGGGCGTCGAGCACCATCCCGTTGGCGCGCTCGACTTGTCCGTTGGCCCGTGGGTGGGCGACGGAGACGTATCCGACGTCGATTCCGCCGTTCTCGCGGTACTCCCGAACCGGTGGTTGTTGAAGTTGGACCCCGTGTCCGTGATGATGCGGTGGGGTAGCCCGTAGCGGTGTACGAGTTCATCCAGAAGTCGAGTACTCGTCGGCCTTGGGGCATGTGACCGGCTTGACCTCGATCCACTTGGTGAACTTGTCGATAGCCACCGCACCCTCGTTGAATCCTCCCGGCGCGCTTGGCGGTGGCCCAATCATGTCGAGCCCCCGGCAGGCGAAGGGCCGGGTTGGCGGTATGGTGACTAGCTTATAGGCGGGGACGTGTTGCCGCTTGGCGAAGAACCGACATCCTTGGCACCTCTCGACGAGTTCTTCGAAGATCCCCCGTGGCCGTGGGGCCGTAGAAGGCTCGTCGGAAGGCCTTGGCCGACCGCCGTGCGGGAGGACGCGTGGTTGCCGCGACACCCTTGTGGATCTCCTCCAAGATGTCCTTGCCTTCTTCGCGAGGAACGCATTTCATGAGTACTCGAAGATGCGCCTCGCTTGTAAAGCTTGTCGCCGACGAGGACGTAAGACTTGGCGCGGCGAACGAGTTGTTCGGCCGCGTTCTTGTCGGAGGGGACCTTCGCTCGCCGAGGTAGTCGATGAAGGGTTGCCTCCGGTCCACGTCGATCATCATGACCTCCCCGCCCACCGGTTGGTTAGCCGGGACAAGGGTCGGTGGCGCCGCTCCGGATGGATGGCGCGTGAAGCTCATGGACGAAGACGCCCGCGGGTACTTGGGCGCGGGTGGATCCGAGCTTCGAGAGGACGTCCGCTGCAACGTTGTTGTCGCGAACGATGTGATGGAACTCGAGACCGTAAAATTTGTTCTCGAGCTTGCGGACTTCTAGGCAGTAGGCGTCCATGTTCTCCTTGTTGCGGTCCCAGGACTTGTTGACTTGGTTGATGACCACTGCGGAGTCGCCGTAGACTAGTAGCCGCTTGATGCCAAGTGAAGCCGCGAGGCGGAGCCCGTGTAGGAGGGCTTCGTACTCGGCTTCGTTGTTCGAGACCTTCCAGAAGATCTGCAGGACGTACTTGAGTTGTTCGCCCGTTGGGGAGATCGGGGAGTACCCCTCGCGCCCGCGCCCTCGAGGTTGAGTGAGCCGTCGAAGTACATCACCCAATGCTCTGGTCGCACGGTGGGAGTAGGTAGCTGGTTCTCCCGCCACTCTGCCATGAAGTCGACTAGAGCTTGCGACTTGATGGCTGTGCGTGGCTTGAAGTCGATGGTGAGGGCGCCGAGCTCGACAGCCCATTTGGAGATCCTTCGGTGGCGTCTGGGTTCCTCAGGATGTCGCCGAGTGGGTAGTCGGTGACGACGGAGACCGAGTACTCCTGGAAGTAGTGTCGTAGCTTCCGCGAGGTGATGAGTAGAGCGTACAGGAGCTTCTGCACGGGCTGGTAGCGGGCCTTGGACTCTGATAGAACCTCGCTGACGAAGTAGACCGGGCGCCGGACCGGTAGGCGTGGCCGTCTTCCCCGCCGCTCGACGACGATGGCAAGATCGACCACGTGAGTAGTCGCGGCGAGGTAGAGCAAGCGGTGCTCGCCCTTGTAGGGAGCCGTGAGGATCGGGGGCTTCGACAGAAGTCCTTGAGCCGGGCAAGGGCTTGGTCCGCCTCTGCAGTCCACACGAACTTCTCGTGGTGCTTGAGTAGTTTGAAGAAGGGGAGACCCCGTTCTCCTAGCTTCGAGATGAATCCGTTCAATGCCGCCATGCACCCCGTCGCCTTCCGGACGTCCTTGATGCTCGTGGGAGCTTTCATGCTGGTGATGGCGGAGATCTTCTCGGGGTTGGCTTCGATGCCACGTTGGCTGATGATGAAGCCGAGTAGTTTGCCCGAAGGTACGCCGAAGACGCACTTGTTCGGGTTGAGCTTCCGGCGGTACTCGCGCGCCGATGCGAAGGTCTCTTCAAGGTCGTTGATGAGGGTACCGGAGTCCCCGGGTTTTGACAACCACGTCATCCACGTAGGCCTCGACGTTCTTGTTGAGTTGCCGCTTGAAGCAGTGCCCGGATGGCCCGTTGGTAGGTAGCGCCGGCGTTCTTCAACCCGAAGGACATGGTCGTGTAGCAAGATGCGCCAAACGGGGTGATGAACGCGGTCTTCTCCGGTCTTCCTCCTTGATTGCGATCCGGTGGTACCGGAGTAGCGGCCGAGGAAGCAGAGCAGTCGCGGCCCGCCGTGGAGTCGATGACTTGATCAATCCGCGGCAACCCGAAGGGGTCCTTGGGGCAAAGTGCTTGTTGAGGCTCGGTGTAGTCGACGCACATCCTCCACTCGTTCGAGTTCTTCTTGCGGACGAGGACGGGGTTGGCGAGCCACTCGAGATGGAAGACTTCTCCGATGAAGCCGCAAGCCGAGTAGCTTGGCGAGCTCCTTCTTGATGGCATCCCGTCCGTCGTCGGCGAAGCGTCGGAGATGTTGTCGCTTGGGGGTAGCCTTTGGGTCGACGTTGAGGCGGTGCTCGATCGGCTCCCCGGGCACTCCCGGCATGTCCGTCGGCCTCCACGCGAAGATGTCGCGGTTAGCCCGAAGGAAGCCGATGAGCGCGTCTTCCTATTTGGGGTCGAGGCCGGCCCCGATGGTGGTAGTCTTGGTGGGGTCGCCCGTTCCGAGGTCGACCGACTTGGTGAGCACCTCCTCGGGTGGCCGAGGCTTGTTGGCGCTCGTCGTACTTCTCCGGGATGTCGAGTTCGCTTGTGGCAAGCTTCTTCGACGCGGCGTAGACCTCCATCATTGGGGTGGGTACTTGATTTGTCGAAGCAATCACCACGGCCTCTCGTATCGCGGTCGTGAGAGATCTTCAAGTCCCCTTGGAGGGAGAGTACGCCACCGGGCTTGGCATTTTGAGTACCAAGTATGTGTAGTGGGGCACCGCCATGAACTTGGCGATGGCCGGTCCGCCGAGGATGGCATGGTAGGAAGTCTCGATATCCGCGACCTCGAACTTGATGTATTCGGTGCGGTAGTTGTCGCGAGACGCCCCGAAGGTAACTGGCAGTACCACTGAGCCCAGTGGGATAGCCGCGTTGCCTGGGACAATGCCGTAGAAAGGCATGCTGCTCTTGTCGAGCATGGGGGTGACGTCAAGGTTCATCTTCCTGAGAGTCTTGGTGAAGAGGACGTTGAGCCCGCTTCCGCCGTCGATGAGCACCTTGTTGAGCTTAGAGCCCGCCATCGTTGGTTTCGGGACGAGAGGGAAGCGTCCCGGTTCGGAGAAGCCGGTCCATTGGTCCGCGCGGGAGAAGGTGATGGGCGTCTCCGACCACCCGAGAGGGGTCATAACCGCCGGTTCAATGGACATCACTTCACGGCGAGTAGCCTTCGCTCCCGCCCGCAAGGTAGTCCGCCGAAGAGGACGTTGACGGTCTTCTCGGGTTCTTGGAAGTCGTCGCCGTCCTTCTTCTTGTTCTTCGATCGTGAGGGTGCGGTGGCTCCGGCGTATCCTTGAGCGCATGCCCGAGCCGGTAGCACCGCTCGGTGGTGTGGTTGCCGTTTGGATGCCACGGCACTTCTCCTTCGACAGCAGTCTTTAAACCCGCCGGAGTTCTTCTTCGAGTTCCCTTTCGGGGGGACGCCGGATAGCCGCGACGGTGTTGTCCGGCTTGCGCTTGCGGTTGGGACCCGAGAAGTTGTTGTTGTTGTTGCGGCCGCCTTGGTTTGGGTTGCGCGCCGCCGCCGCCTTGGTTCTCGCTTGGACTTGCCGCGGATGGCGTCGTACTTGGCGTTGGCCTTGTCCTCTTCATCCGCCCGAGACGTGATCATGTCCTTGAGGTGGGGAATGGACTTGGGGCGGCGCCGGCCGAAGTCCTCGAAGGTGCGGCGATGGTAGAGCCCGTCCCGGAAGAGGTCGATGACCTCCTTGTCGGTGACGTCCACGACGGTAGCGCGCTTGTCGAAGAAGCGGCGCATGTACTTGCGGAGGGTCTCGCCTTGTTCCCGCTTGATCATGGCAAGGTCCATGCGAGTACCCGAACGGCCCATGGCACCCGCGAAGTTGCTTGTGAATTGCTCCTTCGGGCCGGTCCCACTTGTCGATTGAGTGCTTGTCCGGGCCGACTCGAGCCACGTGAGTGGGGCTTGGTCCGAGCGAAGGGGAAGTAGAGGCACTTGGTGTCGCCGTTGCCGCCGCCGTTCTCGATGGAGAGAGCATAGCATCGGAGCCACCGGATGGGATCCTCGCTTCGCGTCGTATTTGGTGATCCCCAAAGGCTTGAACTTGTCGGGGAGGAGCAGGGTTGCGAAGCCGAGGTGAGAAGGCGGGGAAGCCGTCGCCTTCGGCGCGGTCGTCGACTTCTTCCGCCGCAACTCATCGATTCTCTCGGCGAGCATCGTACCCGCCGTGAGAGGCGCCGGAGGCATGGCCGTGCGCGTGGCCGCGGCCGCCGCGGCCGCCGCCGCCTCCGCCTTTCTTGTTGGCCCCGTGGTTGGAGCCGCCGCCGCCGCCGCCGCCGCCGTCGGGGTCGTTGCCGCCACCACCGGCCGGAGCACGGTGGGGGACGACTTCTCGGCTGACGTTGTCTTGTCGTGAGGGTCCGCCGGCGGTGGAGCGTCGACGGTTTGGTTCAGCTGGGATGTCGCCCGAGTACGGTTAGGACCGGGGTCAACACTGCGACTAGTAGCCTCGTTGTCGCGAGGCTTGGCTGGGAGAGGTTGGCTGACTCTCTTGTCAACCCGCATGAAGTAGGCTTCCTCAGCGAGCTTGGCGATGACTTCTCCAGCCCGTATGCCCTGAGCCTGCCGTGCGATCGTTGTGATCGACATGAGGCATTGCTCAGGAGTGGTGTGAACTCTGCTCTCGACTGCTTCGAGAGCTTCCGCGAGGTTGCGGATGGGGAGGTTGTCTCTGAGCCGCCGGCGTCGTTCGTTGCGCTTCCTGTTACGTTCGCGCCGGGCGTCCCTGTTGGCGTCGGTCTCGTCCGCGGGGGCATCGACGGACGGCTCGTCCGCGGAGATGTCCTCCGTGTACTTGTCCGCGGCCGTGCCTGAGGTTCCCGGGGTGTCGCCGGCAGCCATGAAGACTTGACGATCGTGGGTACCCAAGCTTGGCTCGAAGGTGCCACCCTCGCCTGGTGTGCTTGAGTCCGCCTTGGGCTAGTGGTGTCTCCCTCCCGGAACGGTAGCGAGTCGATGTAGGCGACGTAGCGTGAGTCCTCTCGTTGTCGCTCGGCGAGGTTTGCGGTCCGCGCGAGACGTATCTCCCGGCCGGCGTTGATCTTATAACCAGCCCCGAGGCCGGCCCCGACAAGGGAAGCTCGGAGGAGTTGTCTTCGGACTCGGGCTCCTCGTGTCCGACCCGAAGTCGAACTCGTAGTCCGGTTCGAGTAGAACCCGGGAGAGAGGGCCGGAGTCCGAGACGCGGTTGGAGACGGCGTCGGAGTCCGAGTTGTACTCGGTTACGGCTCCTTGCCGGCCCGGCGTGGCGTAGAAGCCTCCGTGCGGGCCCGGCCGGGGAACGCGAGGGCCACGCACGCAGCGCCGACGTGGAGAGGGGACCGCCCGCGATGGCCGAGGAGCCGGCTCGCATGCGATGGCCCATGGCGACGTCGGGTTCGAGTTGGAGACTGGACTCGAGCTCGAAGTCGCCGTGGAGGTTGGAGAGCGAAATTTCGCCGAACTTGCCGGGCGAGCTTGCCCGTGACAACTTCGGGAAGCGTCACAAGGCGTCCGTCCTCGAGTCGGGTTGCATGATCAAGCGGCGCCGGAAGGAGCCCGCGCCATCGCCAGCGGCACCCGTGCGCCGAAGACGAAGGTGTCACCGCGGTTGAAGGCGGCGGTTGGCTTGATGAGAACGGAAGCCGTCGAGTTCGCCATGTGATCTCGAGCGAGAGCCCCTACCGGCGCGCCGGACGCGCCGTGTTTTGGACCGGCAACCTACTACGGGGAGTACCCGAAGTAGATGAATGTGACTCGCCGAGATCGGTAACTCGAAGGAAGAGGCACGTGGCACACAATTTAGACAAGTTCGGGCCGCGAGGTGCGTAATACCCTACGTCCCGTATGCCGCGTAGCTCGGGATTGATAGGGCGCGGTTACAGGATGGTGCAACAAAGTGCGCCGTGAGTTGAGATTGGATGAGGTGATCCGAGGATCGGTCCCCGCCTCGCCTTATATAGTCCGGGAGGCGGTGGTTACAAGTCGGAGTAGGGAAGGAGTACTAGTCGAGTACGTCTAGAAGACCTCTACAAAGGCGGAACATGTACGAGTCCTATCCGAGTACTACTCCCGTGTCGTCCTTGTGCTCCACGCCTTCGAGTGCCGTGTAGCGCAAGTCGGGTAGTCCCGTGGGCCCACCGAGTAGTCGGTCCCGGTACCCACCGAGGTAGTGGGCCGGTGGAGGTCCATACGACAAACATTCCCTGCGCCTTGCACCCCGTTCGACGGCTGATAGGCCCCCTTATCCGAATCGTGCGGCCCAGCACCCGTCCGATGCTAGCGCCCGGATCGGACGTCCAGGCGATAGCAGCTCCGATATTTTTTTCAGATACGTAGAGGGGTGGATATTACAAGGATGTAGTTATGGATGCGAATTATTTTTTAGATGTCAGAAATGGTGTGAAGTCAGATCGGTTTCGGAGCGGATGCTGATTAAAATAGTCAGATAATACATAAGCTGCTTATGTTCAGCTTATGGTAAAGCTGTAAACTAGCAATATAATATGAAAAATACTCATCGTTCACAAATAATGAGAGTGACCTTCACCGTAAAGAATGACACTCCACACTAGACATGGAACAACAATAATTACTGAGTTCTCAATTTATACTTAAAGGTTACTCCACCGGTTCACTATTAGAAGTCGTTTTGGACAAGATTTGAGTCAAACATTGGGAATATAAATCATGAATAATTTTTAAGTTGTTGAGTTTGAAAATGTGAAAATCATATAAATAGATTTGTCTTGAAAATTACTTTTGTAAGAATATGCATATATAACTTTTGAATAAATATTTTTGTAGAAAAGAGAAGTCAAAGTTATACTTTGGTGTCGCTGTCCCAAATGACTTCTAATACGGAACCAGAGGGAGTATAGTGTATTAACTGTGTTGGGCTGTTATAATGGTCGGATATCCTATTATAAACCTTGGATTATCCACGTTTAATTATTGGATAATATATATTATCGGATTTCACTAACACCAAATCCTACTCCATATCTGCACACAATCAGATTCGTATTAACGATATCTGTATGAATACCAAAAACTGTTCTCCTGATCCATAAAAATCGGATTCGGCACACCACGTTCATCCCTACTAATTCAGAAACATGTTTTAGCTTTTTTTTAAAAAAAAAAGATAATTCTATCATATCCTACCACTCGCAAACAAAATGCATTCCTTTGTCCTGTGCTATGATTGTGCATAATTCGAATGATGTGCGCTTTAAATCGGAGCAGAGTTTTTTTAAAAAAAAATGTGTACGCGCTTCCTTTTCTCGCTTGGCGCTTGCTTTTCTCGCCGCATCGCCTTAGCTTGTTCAAGCTAGACTTTCCTTGCTGCAGCGAGCGAGCCAGATCGGCTCTCCACAGCGGGCAAGACAAGCTTTAAGCAAGGAAAGGCAATCCTCGCTGGGCAGATGATTAAATATTGATTAAATACCACTATTGAATTTTGTTGGAGTGCTAAATCGAAGTCACTTTATTAAGACACTAGCTCCTTCGTGAGCTACCTGAACTGCTGAACAACAGCAAGGCAGGTATCCCTAATCACACACACACACACACACACACACATATATATATATATGTATATATATATATGTATATATATATATATGTATATATAGGGTATTTATATTTTATACCCTGGGTATGGAATAACTATTCCACCCCCGACCCATCCGGCGAGCCGAATCCTGGCCGTCCCGAGCTCCCGCACCGGTTTTTTTAGCTGGTTTTTTCTGGGTCCTCCCACGTCCCGCGCGGGCTAATATCATCGGAGGTAGAAATCCTGTGGTGGTTTCCCCACCGCCGCCGCCCACGCTGCACGCCCCCCCCCCCCCTCGTGTGACTTCGTTCCACCACGGCCGGTGCTGCCCACTCCTCGCCCGCCTACGACCCGTCCCATCACCGCCGCACACGATCGACTCCGTCCCCCGCCGCCGCCCACATCCCCCGTCCTCCCGTGCCCTCGTTCCCCGCATCGCCGTCGTGCGCGCTCTGCCCGCACGACCTCGTCTCGTCGTCGTCAACTTCCTGACGACCTCGACCTCGAGCACCCTATCGTCACAGTCTGGCTTGAGCTCGTCCTCTCCATCTCTCCCCTGCCCGCCCAGGTCTAGATCTTGGAGGTAGGTTTGTGCCTATGCGGATCTTGCGGCCGGCGACGGTCTGGCCGACTGCTGGTGTTGGTGCCTCGGTGGTGCTTGCAGGTGGTAGTCGTCTACGGAGGTGCGGTTGCCTTGGGCTGACCGCGGCGTGTTGCCCTTGCTGCCTGCAGCAGCTAACAGCCATGGCTGCGGGGGTTGTGGCTCTACAGCAGCTGAGTTACTTATCTTTATTTGATTCCATCAATTTCCTGTAATGATTTTTTTGGGGTTAACCAATGTTTGCTCCCTCTGTTGTCTAGATAACTTAATTCAGCCCCTACAAAACATATTTGGATGGAACCAGGTTAAATAATCTATACCTGCTCCCATCTTTTATGAATTGGTTTCATTTTAAAATTCATTTCTCCAGTGGAAGCTGCAATGAAATAAAAGAACTGAATCTTGTACGCATTTTGATTTGACAGGAACTTGGAGTGGAGGTTCTTTCACTTTTCTGTCCTTCCAAGTCAACCATGGTGCTTTTAGGTCGGGAATGGACTAATGAAGATTTTCGCAGGTGAGATGGTATAATAATAACTGGAAGTATAAATTATTTTCAATTTTGAATATGTAATTGCTCTATGAACCTTGCGTTATATGATCGGAATGCAATATAGTTTCTATTTATATTCTCATACTGTAAGGTTTCTAAAATAGCATTGCATCCTTGTTCTATATGGCAAACAATTCATTTTCTTTATGACAGCTCTTAAATTTGGTGAGCTATTTTTCTTTATCCTAATAAATCAAGTGGCCTCTTTGTCCCCAAACACTAAATTCCTTTAATCTGTGGGTCTCAATATGTCTCTCTTTATGCAAGATGTCAGTAGAAAAGTATCAAAACAACATAATGCTTGGTCATCGTGAGACTGTTGATGGGAAGGTAACTGCAGTACTCTGAGCATATTAACATCCATGGCCAGATAGTTGCAATTGCAGTCCCTTCCATTCCTTGTATTTGGTGATTCAAGGATTTAGCCATGATCCGGTTTTCATTCTTGGTAGTGCATCGCCAAAGAGATAGAGTTGCAAAATACAGGAGGACTCCCTTAGCATATAATAATTAGAGCATAAAATCTTTTTCAGCTTTGTCGGATAAAAGTAATAAATTGTTTTGACTCCAAATTTGAAAAAACACTTTCGGCTTTGTTAGATAAAAGCAACTCTCAGTGTTTGTAAGAAATATAGTATTTTAAGAAGTTTCTTAATTTAACATTTTGCCTATGGATACCGATGATGGGTATGTTCCGCAAGGAGCAACATCTCCAAGAGTAATAAAGGTCGCGGAATAGGAAATGTTACACAAATAATTTGATTTGATGTGGATGCCATTCTTAAATTCATTGGTAGCTATTGTTTTTAGAACTGAATTGGATCTTTTGTGGGATTCGCAAAGCAACAAGCATGAATTTACTCCTTGGCTCTGTTAAGTGCCAACTTCACTCTTTCTTTTAGTTACTCTCTTTTGGCAGAAAATTAAGCTTTGATGATTAAGATCAGTACCCAATTGTGTTGCTTTGTACAGATCGATGTTCTGTTCCGAACAAAAACGATTGTCATTTGTCAAGGATGCATAGTAGGATATTCAAAAAGAATTAACATACCAAATAATACTTTTGCTACTGCCAGTACTTCAGTTCCTTAGATTGTGAAGCAGATAATATCTTATACAAGTTTAGTACATGATTAGTGTTCCAAGTTTAACCTAGTGGTATTTCAGAAATATATTATAATGGCAGCGGAGTAGAGAATGATTTCTACTTTCTTTTCTTTTGTTTCAAGAAATTACTAGCTCAAATTATGCACATTAAATAACTAAGTTGTGGTCCTTGCCATTCTATTTTTCTAGATCAGTTGTTCCAAGTTGAGTATAATTGTGTTCCCGTCCATTTCTCCACTTTCCAATAATAGAAAACCCACATAACCCAGCTTGTTAATCCAGATACTAGTTCAAGTACAATGCTTAGTGCTCCATGAATCCAATGGCAATTGTAGGATGAGATTCTATGTTTTTCTTGCACATTTGACGAACATTGCTTAGTGTGAGTGATTGTGTGAGATATTACAGCTCATGTTCTCATAAATCCGAGATCTGATGAACATTGCTATCAATGTGCATGGTTATGTACTCTGAAATTTCAGTGCCTAATTATGCCTGCCACTTTGCTTGCTGCAAGATCATTTATATTGTTTTGACGCTTTTCTTTAAATAGATATCATTGTATATTGTCAATTTGTTGCACACTTCATTATTGCAACCTGTTGCTTCATCATGTCAAATCTATGCACATTGACCAATGCTTAGATTGTGCACTAATGTCCAACCATAGTGTTTTGTGAACCCTTGCATACCATATGCCATTGCAACATGTCATATTTTTATGAGAAACTCGGTATTATTTAGATTCAGTGTGATGATTTATTTTTTTCATTAACTGGAGATGCACGATTGGATTGTTCACCTGCCACAAACTGACATACCAGTCATTACCTCAAACATGATGCTACAAGGGTATCCCTTTTTTTAGTTTTTACTGATGTGCATATGTGTGAGACAATATGTTCGACAAACATTCTCGATGTTGGTTGGTCATCAATCTTTGTTTTGGAGCAACCTTCCGCCGATGCATTGTCATTGTAGAAGTTAGCAATCTTTTCTGATACGATTGTAGTCATGCTTGCCATTTTTCTAATTTATTTTCTTCCTATATCCTGTGCATGGATAACAAACAACTTTGCTTGATGCATATAACTCTCTATGCATCATTGGCATGCCATTTATTTATACCTCACATTTATTCAAAATGAATGTCATGCTAGCATATGTCACAGCCAATCACTTAACAAGTTAACATTAATAGACTATCTGCTAATACACATGAGTAAATATGCTTGGATGGATTCTGTACAACATTATGTAAAGGCTATAGCTTCTAGCTATACAGAGATATAACTGTTACCTTGCTCAATCACTTGTTTGAGTCATTTCAATTTCAGATTGTAGACTAGGCCTGCTGGATGTATCATCTATTTTGTTGGATCAGATATTAGTTAATTTTTTTGGTTCCAATGTACTTTGTCGTGTGGTTCAGATCTCATTTCAAAAAATTATGTGTTTAGTCTTGCATGCACCTGTGAGTATGTCATTTGACATGCAGATCCCTCCTTGGCTTTTTGTTTAATTTAATTTGATGTTCTTGTACTCTGTTTCCAACATGATTGTTGCAAAAGACTTTTATTTTTGTCTCAGATTAAGTTCCTTCCTATCATCTCCCTTGCTTTCATCCTCATGAATGTAATTAAATTAGACACAATAAAGGAACACTTAACAGTTTGATGCCTTGCTTAGTAATGCTACCCAATGATGCAATGATATTCCAATTTAGTCGACTTTTACAGTATCATCAATGCCCTTTTTTAGACATATTATTATTTAAATTCTTAGTGCTAATTTACTTCTTCTAGTAACTGAGATGCACGATTGTTCATAAGAGGCGACTAGATCAATCCAAATTTTATAGTATGAGGATACCTATTTTGTATTCTTCGTGATGTCCATATATGTGAAACAGCGTGTTGGGCCAATATAACTCATTGTTGGCTGGCCGTCAATGCTGTTTTGAAGCATCCTTCAGCCAGATTCATGTGTCATTCTTGAAGCTAACAATATTTCTTTGATATGGTTGTGCTCACTTTTTCCTTTTTTCTATTTTCCTTACCTTGCAATGTCAGTGTCATGTGTGTGGATAACAATAATCTTGGTCATTTTCTTTTCTTAAGAATGACACCAATTCTACTTGGATCATCGTGCAGGTTAGGTGAAGCCTCCTCCTGTAGCAGCGGTAGATGTAGGAAGGACCAGGAATAGTCGAGCTGCAGGTGTGACGTCCGAACCTAGAGAAACACACTAAAATTTCAATCTCGTTAGCTTTTCAAGCAACGAGTGTTTAGATGGAGTTGTGACAGGATCTTTAGCCTCTGATACAACTACAAAAGTATATAGAGAATAAGCAACAATGTGGTCACAGTGTTGTGGTCAGTATTGCTATGTAATTAGGAATTTCAATCAACCAGTGTTGTATATTTGATTACAAAACAAGTATTTTTATCTTACGTGTTGAAGAACACTCGATAGATCTATTTCCGAGTTCCTAAAATGTTGTACAAAGGTCTCCTCCGGTTTGTAAAAGGGATTTCATGTGCACAACACACGGTATTATCTGTGATTATATCACTAGTAATATTATTCTCACTATCACGTACTAGTTTTTTTAAAGCATACTAGTAATATTTTGTCCACCACATGTTTTTTTTTCTCTGAACACAATCACGAGACATTCAGTCCCTCGTGTTGCTGACTTGTATGGACCCATGAAAATTGATTATGCAAATCTAATATCAATGGAACTTTGCATCGCACGTGAATGCAAAAGAGAAAAAAGAAAAAAAAACAACGGAACCTGAGCAAGGTGGGCGTTCGTGCATCGCGTAAAAGTCGGACGCAGCGGCCGCGAGAGGTTACCGCGGAAAAACCGGACGCAATGGCCGCGAGAGGTGGTGCCGCTCGTCTAGCTCGGCTAGCTCGGGTATGGAATAATATTCCATACCCTGGGTATGGAATAGCGCTGCCCTGTATATATATATATATATATATATATATATATATATATATATATATATATATATATATATATATATATATATATATATATATATATATATATATAGTATATATATTATGCACCTGGGTGCATCCAATATACAGAATGCACCAGGCCAACAGCCGCGTCGGTGGCAGTCCAGACGGTCGCGTCCAACCAATTTACTACACCGCCTCACCCAGGCCCGCGCACACTAATACACCCGACCGGGACCCACCCCACAGTTCTCCTCCTTCTCTATCCTTTTCTCTCTTTTCTTCTTCCCGATCCAGATCTCCCCGGCGGTGCACGACGAGCTCGGCCCGCGTGGAACGGCGGCACCAGGCCAGAACGAGCTCGGCCCGCTGGGAGTGGCGACGCGTGGCACCCGGTCAAGCTTCCCGCAAGGAGCAGTGGTGGCCCCTTCGACCTGCCCCGCTACGACCCGTCGCGCGCCGCCCGTGGACCTCGCCGTGGTGGGCGGCGGGCCCGCAGGCCTCGTCGTGGCGCAGCGCATGGTGGAGGCCGGACTCTCCAGGTGCGCGATCGACTCCGTCCCCAGCGCTCGTGTGGCCATGGGCCTCTGCCTCGACACTGTGTAGCCATTGGCTTTCGCCTTCATCGGGACAGTCCGCCCCAAGTTCGGCGGCAGCGCATGGCGGTGCGGCTCAAGCACTTGGGGATATGCTTCTGGGGGCGTCGAGGAGGACGAGCGCTGCGTCATCCCCATGGACGGGCCGCTACAGCCTGCAGGTTCCTCAGTTCTGTTCCCCTGTGTGCACTCCTAGATTTTTTTTTCAATTTTAAATCTCAAACTCTAATGATTTGGTCTTGATTGCCGCTGGCTACCATTGATATGCTCTGGTGATGGCAGCGGTGACTCCATCTGCATATGGATACGATGTTGTGAACTACGCCACACTGCTAGGTTTTTTGGATTGCTAATTATTTCTCTAGCAGTTTCTTCTTTCTAGAATGCACTATACCAATACACGTCACAGAATTTTTTAGGATTTAGTTCAGTAATCAAATATCTTAATTACTAATAGATGTTCAGTAATCACATATTCTAATTACTAATTGATGTTCAGCAATCAAATTCCATGTAGAGGCGCAAGAGAGGGTTATGAATGCATAACGTTTTCTTTGTGACATGCAAGCTGAAGTCATATGGAACTCAACATGTTCATTGGGATGAGGTAGAGTAGTGATCAGGTTTGTTGCATTTGAGCAGTGCTGCGAATTAATCAAGTTTAATGCATCATAATAGCATCAGTAATTGATGTTTTTGTATTTAGCAGTGATGAGCTTTAGTATTTGGTCCTTTGGATTTAGTAATGCATGTCAACAACTTTTAGTTAACGACCTTTGGATTTAATAGTGCAGCCTATCTGCTCCTGCGGTCAAACCTTGGGGTCAGTAATGCATATGCTTCCGTAGTAAAACTTATCTACAACTTCGGTAAATTTCTTCTGACCAAATAATTTATGCCTTTTGTCTTCAACACTTGTCTTTGCTCTTCTCTTCGGTAATTTCATTTCCAATAGTAAATTTCCCTTTTCTTTTGCATTTTCTCATACCAATCTCAGTAATTGAAGCAACAGATGCTATGAATCTTGTACAAACAACAGCGCTCACTGCTCACTGATCCCGTAGGCTTTTTTGCTTGAGGTGAAGCTGAGCTCCACACCGGAGTGCCTGCAGCTAGTCAAGGCCCCCGCGGATGTCGCACCAGGAGCATACCCCCGTCCGCCGCACGCACACGAGCTAGCGAGCCGCACGTTGTCGCATGGCCGAACGCATCCCCGCTACTCGCTGCACGCTACGTGCTTGTACTTGCGAATCCCTCTCACCCTACGCAGTCCAAGCTCACTGGATCCTCCTCGTGCTCCGTTGCTCGCCGACGCTAGCCAACAAGCCCGTCGAGACTAACACTTGCAATCACACAAGACTAACACTTGCAATCACACCTCATGAGCAGTTGCAATCATATTTGTTTAACATAATTTTCCCAGAGTTATTCAATACTTGCTATCACACTAGACCAGCAGTTGCAATCACACCAAATCATTTTTTGATAGTTATATCAGTTTTTGCAACCACACCATAGCATCAATTGCACTCATTTTTGTTAAACATACCTCTGTACAGAGTTTTATAGAAGTTGCAATCAAAATTAACGCGGGGTTGCAATCACACCATAGCAGCAGTTGCAATCATTTTTGTTTAACAGGATTTTCGAGAGTTATACAGTATTTGCAACAGAACAGTCCAGCTGTTGTAACCACACCACACCAACGGTTGCAATCATTGTTTTGTTTAAGCTATATAGTAGTTATATAGGAGCTGCAATCATTTTTTTTTGAAAGCTTTGCTGTTGATAAGAAGCTAATAGCACTATGATAACTTTTTGTTGCTTGCAATTCTCAACTGCCTTTTGTACACCTGCTATGGACTTGCTCCTGGTAGGTGTGATATATAGAAAATAATTTTGCATGTCCTGGTTGTTGCTTTGTTCCTCTAGCAGCAGCTATCAAGTGTATGTCTGCTTGCTAGCTCTAAACACTTTATTTATAGACCGTGGTCCTTAAGGAACGAAACCTGTTACTGAATAAGGAGTGATGCCTGAAGCTTGCATTGAGACCATGTTGTATTGCCATTACTTGAAAAGGAGTGATGTCTGAAGCTTTTTATATTAAAGTTTATTACTGAAGCTTTCACATGGACTAGTTTTGAGTTGAATATTGAAGCTTTATCATTCCTCTTTGTCAGCTATGTGTTTGAGACTAACTTTGGATTTTATTTGAAACCGCAGCTAGGTGTTTGATGTGGAAGAGGAGGTCTAAACGGCTGCAAGGCTTAGCTTTTTCTTGCAGTGGGATTCTTGTTCAACCTCTTGTATTTGATGCAAATCCTTCAGATCGGTTATGCTTAGTAGTAAGCTTAAAAGTGTTGTGTCAGTGTGTATCGTGCAGTTTGCATCTCTGAATGATGCTTCTTAATGTAACTTACTTATTGAAGTTTCATGCATTCAGACATGTCTGTATTGTTTACTAGCAGATCTTTGTATGCTCTCTCTATCAAAAGCATAATAAAATGTATCTTTTGTATGTACACGGATGATAAGTTATCTTCAGAGACACCTTAAGTTCAGAGACACCTTAAGCTCTGCTCAGTTTGCAAGACTACGACTCATCTTAGCAGAGGTGATGATATAGGCAAGGTTGCTTGTGGAGGACACGCGACGGCCTCTACGTGATTGGTACAGAGTAACATTCTCGCGGGTTTACGTGGGCTGCCACTAAATCCCGTGTAATACTTGCAGATTTATTTGGGCTGCCGTTGAAACCCGCTTAATCTATGCGGGTTATGCGGACGTGGGGCGGGATAATACATCCCTTCAGTTGCAACCCGACAAAGATTCGAGTTGCAATTGATGTGTACTCTAAGTTGCAAATAATGAATACGTTTTCGCCTGATATTGTACTACCCGCTTAGTTGCAACCTACTACCCCTTCAATTGCAACCCGACAGTGGTTCGAGTTGCAATTGATATACACTCTGAGTTGCACATACTAAGTGCTTCCGCCTGATACTACACTAGCCCTTTAGTTGCAACCCGACAGTGGTTCGAGTTGCAATCGATGTACACTCCGAGTTGCAAATACCGAGTGCTTTCGTCTGATACTGTACTACCCTTTCTGTTGCAACCAGACAGTGGTTCAAGTTGCAATTGATATACACTTCGAGTTGCAAGTACTAAGTTCTTCCGCTTGATACTATACCCCTTCATCAGTTGCAACCCGATAGTGGTTCGAGTTGCAATTGATATACACTCTGAGTTGCAAATACTAAGTTCTTCTGCCTGATACTATACCCCTTCAGTTGCAACCCGATAGTGGTTCGAGTTGCAATTGATATACACTCTGAGGTGCAAATACTAAGTGCTTCCGCTGACACTGTACTACCCCTTCAGTTGCAACCCGATAGTGGTTCGAGTTGCAATTGATATACACTCTGAGTTGCAAATACTAAGTTCTTCTGCCTGATACTATACCCCTTCAGTTGCAACCCGATAGTGGTTCGAGTTGCAATTGATATACACTCTGAGGTGCAAATACTAAGTGCTTCCGCTGACACTCTACTACCCCTTCAGTTGCAACCCGACAGTGGTTCGAGTTGCAATTGATATACACTCCGAGTTGCAAATACTAAGTGCTTCCGCTGACACTGTACTACCCCTTCAGTTGCAACCCGACAGTGGTTCGAGTTGCAATTGATATACACTCTGAGTTGCAAATACTAAGTGCTTCCGCCTGATACTATACTACCTCTTCTATTGCAACAGAACAATGGTTCGAGTTGCAACCAATGCACAATCCGAGTTGCAAATACTGAGTGCTTCCATACTCCTTCAGTTGCAACCGGATAGTGGTTCAGTTGCAATCGATGTACACTACGAGTTGCAAATACTGAGTTTTTATGAGTTGCAACCATTGTATCATTGGTAGTTGCAACCAGTGTATCTTTAGAGTTGTAACTGGGAAGTTGTCGGTGTTGCAACTTGCATTTTAACAAATATCCAATGCTGTAATCACTTTTGTCTTCTTGAAGAGTTGCAACCAGTGTATCATTATAGTTGCAAGCAATATACTATTACAGTTACAACTGGCAACCAAGAAAATTGGCTGAAAAAAGTAGGGAAAGAGTTGCAATTACTCCAGGAGTTGCAATTAAAGTGCTTGTAGAGTTGAAACTAGAGGATTGTCGAGTTGCAATTCGTCTGATAAAAATTATAAAAATTACATGTTTAAAGTTGCAACTGAAGTGATTGAGGGGTTGCAATCACTTTGACTTTCTTGGGTCGCAACTTAAGTGCTTTATTTTTGATGAGTTGCAACCAGTGTATATTTGTAGTTGCAACCGTTGTATCTTAGTATGTTGTACTGGAAGTAATCGTAGTTGCAACTTGCCATTTAAAAATATTAAATGTTGCAATCACTTGGCTTTAATTCATTGACGAGTTGCAACTGAATCTTTTTTAGTGGTTGCAAATGAAGTGCTTTTTGCGACGATTTGCAACCAGTACATGTATCATTCGCAGTTGCAACCAATGTATCTTTAGAGTTGTAACCGGGGAAGTAATCGTACTTGCAACTTACATTTAAAAAATATCAAAAGTTGCAATCACTTGGCTTTCTTGGCCAGTTGCAACTGATTTTTTCCGTGGTTGCAACTAAAGTGCTTTATTTTTAACGAGTTGCAACCAGTCTATATTGTAGTTGCAACCAGTGTATCTTTAGAGTTGTAAACAGAAGTAATCATAGTTGGAGCTTGTCCTTTAAAAATATCAAATATTGCAATCAGTTGGGTTTATTGACAAGTTGCAATTGAATATTTTTTAGTGGTTGCAACTGAAATGTTTTTTTGAAGGTCTCAACCTGTTGCAATTGTGCAAATTAGAGCCACAATTGCATTTTTTGAATTAATAATTAGTCGGTGAGTGAGGACTCATTTTGAACTATGAAATGAATGTAATTGGCAAAACAATATTATATTTACACTAGAACTACCTCTCAAATCACTCACATCAAAAGAATAAGGTACCATAATTTCTCTCGGCAAAGATAATTCACAAGCTGCGAACGAAGCCAGCAACTACTGTACACAGCAACTACTGTACAGTACAGAGATGGTACAAAAGCTACAAGGTCCCAACCTCCATGATCTTTATAAAAAAAGCCTCCATGACTTGCTTCTCGTCCGGCGAGCTGGTGCATGTAGGTCATGCCCTTGGCCACCTCGGAACATGTAGGTGGAGATCCACACCCCACGTCATCATCCGGGGACCGGAGCACAACCAGCAGGTGCACCATGTTGCCGGCCTGCAGGGGATTCACCCGATGAGCTGCGCGCATAGCGTTTTTTTCTTCGGTGGTGTCAGTGACTGAACAAACTGACGCAAAAGCTTCCAACCGGTGGCTGGGCGCCTGGGCATGGAGCTCGGCTTCCACGCCTGACGCAAAAGCTTCCAATCGACTCTGATTCCTGCCCGTTGACCCTTGGACGCCCGAGCTCCCAACCAAATTCCCGCGTCGGTGCTGCTCTCCCAGCTGGATCACGTGTCTGGCTCCCATGTTCTCTCCTTTCTCGGCGTGGATCGAGCGGCACGGCAGAGGCATGCCTTCCCATGGATCAAGGTGCAGTGGGGCCGTGTTTACCAGAGGCCATGGGCGGGCGGGCGGATTGCAGGCGGTAGATCCGGGAGCTGCCTGGTACGGCCCATGTCAAGCCACTAAACTCGCGGCAGCTCTGCTCGATAGCCCCATGCTCGAGCTCCACCGGGCGAACGGCCGCGCACGGTGCCAGAGTCTAGTCTCCGCCTACCGAATCGAGGGTGCGGGAAGAGGACAGCTAGCTACTCTCGCCTTCGTTCGGATTGGATCGCGGGCCCCAATTTAGGCGCAGGGATGCGTGGGTTGCGGGCCAGATTGGCTGCTGGGGGTTGCTGGCCTGCAAAAATTGGGTCTGTGCTTTCCGAGTTCAAAATGCACCCAGGTGCATTTTAGTGTTGCCGTATATATATATATATATATATATATATATATATATATATATATATATATATATATATATATATATATATATATATATATATATATATATATATATATATATATATATCAGCACCACGTCACCCTCCATTTAGACTACCTATTTATTTCTCATACCGACTTTTTGTGACTAATAACATTCATGCATACAATTTGTAAGTCTTGCGAGTACCACGTTACAAAATTCTCGCAGTAGAATACATGAAGGATCAATAATTTAAGAGCAATCACGATCAATAAAATGAAAATGTTATCATTGATAATGTCATTTGCAAAAGATTGTTGCCTTGCAATCATCTTAATTTTCTACTTTCGAAGTTCATCTTAAATTTTTTCTTAAATATAATTCTCGCAGCAAGGCGCAAGGTATCACTATTAAACATAAGTTATCTGCATATCATACTATGATCGAGAACTTCTCTCAACTCCACAACAATGTGCGGGTTGCAATCATCTTAATTTTCTACTTTCAAAGTTCATTTAAATTTTTACTTAAAAATAATTCTCAAAGGAAGGCGTGAGGTATCAGTATTAAACATAAGTTATCTGCATGTCATACTATGATCGAAAAGTTCTCAATCCCGCAGCAACGCGCCGGGGATTCAACTAGTGATTTAGGGCTTGTTTGGGAATCAGTGGAATGACCGGGAATTAAGGACATTGAGGTGGAGGAATTTCCACTATAAGTCAAAATTTCCCAAAATCCCCTTCAATCCTCTTCTATCCACTTGAATCCTACATTTCCCAAACAAGCCATTCAACCAAGCTCATTAACAACACCATAAATTAAAACCAATGAACATAAATCAGCTATCATTTTGATCCACTGTGAGCTACACAAGATAGATCTCCGAAAGTTACCAGGGCAAGGGCAACAAAAGGAAAATAATAAAAACAGAACAAGTAATAGAAAACAAAATTCAGTTATACATAATTTAGGAACAATAGAGCCTAATCGAGGATTTTACAGGTGGGCAGAGGAGTATATATCTTCATGCAGTAAGATGCCAAATGCATGGCCTTGGATATTGATGACAGAGGAAGCACCTTAAGTGAACAAGAGCTGCCATAGCAGCAATTGTATTAATTCGGCCAACAGTTTTGGTGAAGGTATCAACATAAAATTCTCCATCGTGAATTATATCTGCAGAAGAATAAACTTCAAATTAGGCTGACTGTCAACTTGTCGTCCCCACAGACCAAGGAATTTGAGGTTTTACAGAAAAAATTGCTAAAACCAACTGGTGCCTGATAGTGTAGTCAATCAGTCACAAATTGATTCAATACAGCAAGCAGTCATATTATGGTAAGACAAGATGTGGCTTACCTTGAACATTTCGCCGAAAAGTCCTTCTAGAGGGTTCTGGCGCTGTATATTGTAAAATTTTGCAGCTATTTCGTCCAGCAACTGCAAGATGCAAATGCCGTCTCATAAGTAGCAAATGTTTGCAAATTTTTTTTAGTTACTGATAGAAAGTTGGTTCCAGCAATAAAGGGCATATTAGGATTCAAAAGATAAAAGAAGCCTAACTTCATAAACTTTGACTAGTAGTCAAATTATATAATGCTTAGATTATGAATAGATTTATATCTCACAAAAAGAAACGGAGGGAGTACTGAAACAAAGTAGCAAAAAGCATATTCCTAGAGCTTTCAACTGATTCCTACAGGATCTGGAATCATCTTTTACGCAAGCACATTATACTAATGCTTGTTTCCACCTTTTTTTTAAAAGCTGTTATCCTGTAAAATTAATGGTTACTGTCGTAAAAGATGCTATGTGATGCTAAACAGCTGTTCTTAATGAGCTACAAAATATTCGAGAAACAGCACTACCTCCTGAAACACAGGGTCACGATCTGTACTTGTCTTGTACTTCTGTCGAAGAGTCCTAAAAAGCGGGTAAGCATCTCTTTCAAGCCTGTAAACAGTGACAAATGTAACAAATGCCAGAGAGTGTTGGAAACAGCAATATGTTCCATTGCATAAACAAGTAGCATAATTCGAAACTACCCTGAAATCAGTTTGTTTATAAAGAAAATAAAGGTACCTAACAAAACTCTTAATGTGGGACAAAATACCACAGAAGCAAGTAAAAGAATAATAATATGAAAAGATGTCATCACTTAGTTTAAGGCCTTGCATACAACAAAATGAAACAAAATTTCCTTGACCTTACTATCAACAAGAACAATATGTATATCCATGGCCCTTACTATTGTTTTTCTCATAGGGACCAGGACATGAACGAATTAGTTAAATTGTTACTAATTGTTTCAAATCAATTTTGTGGGAAGATCACACAAGATTAAGCACTGATATTTCATATCTATTAGCACAAAGTGCAACATTCGACCTACAATAACTTCTGCTGTCTGAAAGAGAGACATTGCATATGCTGATAAAAGATGAATAAAGAAGTTCTCAAAAAAAAAGATGAATAGAGAAGAGTAGAAACTTACGTTGGTAACAGGTACTTGATAAATTGAATCAAATCTGTTTTTGGAAATTCTGAGTTAGCAGATTTTAGTTGTTCCTTCATCTCATCCATAAGTAAATTTGCATCTCTTAGGTTCCCTTGAGATAGGTACCTTAAAGGAATGAATCTTATGTCAGGAAACTGAAAATCTCTAGTTCTCTACGCAACATTAATATATTGTTCCACCAATGAAACAGTCTAGTTTAACTCCAGACTACGCTACTCTTGACATTCAAATACAACCTGAAGGGAATTTATGGAAACCCATGTCAGGATATTTAATTGTCTGTATTTAATCAAGACAATTTATTCTACGCAACGATCATGTACCAATCATTAACTTGATCAACTAGGAGGAACCGGGCATTGTAAATATAAGAAATAGACACCAAATTCAAGTTGAAGAGCACTCAAACAATGTAAAGATAAAAGAAACCATATATTTCCTGCATTAAAAATACTGAAGAACTACTCATACATGGAAAGGATATCCTCCCTCCCTCAAATAACATTTATGAAATGATATCTTACATTAAGACCCCGCGTGCAATTGCAGTATCATCCTCACCAGGGTAACACTGCACACAACAAAAAGAATTAGAGTATCATACTATGTAAAAGTGTAAAACTTAGTTGTTAAGAACAAAATCACTACCTTGCTCATAAAGTTCACCAGCATAGAAGCGAACTTTTTTGGATCATTTCCGCGCACAAAATGACTTGAGACTTTAGTCATGTCCTGCCATCAAGGTATGAAGGTAATCTAAACATTAAACCTGGGAGCACAATCACAAAGTATGAAAACTACTAATGACAGAAGCAACTCAAAAAATGCAGCTCTAATATACTCCCTCCGTCCCAAATTACTATTTGTTTTGGCTTTCCTAGATACATAGCAAAAAACGAACAATGATTTGGGTTGGAGGGAGTAGAAACATCCACATTATCAGTCAATGAATTGTGGCAAGTTACCGTTTCTGGAGATTCAGAATATATGTATTCTGCTAACATAACATGCAGCTCAGGAGAACCATTTCTTGATGTCCCAAACTCAGCAGACCACCTTAATAGACAAATGACACATTTATTAGCGTCGTAAGAAGAAAGCCTTGATGGGTGGGTGGGGGGGGGGCACCAAATAGTTATAGCATTGCAGTGTCAAAACGACAATATATTTTAGCATAAGCCCGATTCCTTGACATAACAGTATGACCAACGATAGAAACAGCAGCATTATGGTCAACTGTTGAGAGTACTCGCTACTACGGAAAATTATCTTGACCTTTTGGCTTAACCAATTGGATAATTCTAAATTTTCATATAAGATGAGAGTATGAGAGAAAATGAGTCAGAACCATGCATTACTCTATCACCATATTGTGATTTACGGATCTTATCTCCTAGGTCAAATGGTTATGTGTTATGGTACCCAGCCCATTACCATAACATTATGCATATAGCACCAGTTTGGATCAAACAATTTGATGCTTTTATGGCAAACACTTGTTTGATTCACTTACATTTAACAAAATTCGTGTAACCCTACCTGATAGCTGCTCTCAGGAATGATGAACAACTCTCAGCACGCACTTTTGCAGCAGAAATAGCTTCAGATAATTGATGCCCCTCGTCATCATAGTCATCTCCAAGGAAATGTGGAACAGATATCCTGGGGAATGCCTCATATATCTTTCTGATACGACCTAATATTACATAATATAGTTACTATCAAAAAATTGTGCCTTCATTTATTAAAAACGGAGAGCTTTATTCAGCTGATTCAGAACCATACGAGGACTAATAATATTTTCTGTATGTTGAGGAAAAGAAAGTGTAGCCCCGAATGTGCTAAATCACATTTAGCACTAGAGGCCACTGCTTTCACCAACATTTTAGGCTCTTCAATCTTTTTGCACAAAGGACTAGCTAGGAGCAACTAAAGTGACTTATTGTACAAATGGATTAGCTAGGTAATTAAGGGAAAGCCAATGTGATGGACTTTAGGAAATGTTTTTGATGATAAATTATAAAGTAACTTGTGTGCTGTACTGCCTTAAAAGAAAACCTGACCAAAAGTTTCTTCACTGTATGGAAGCTCTCCTGCGATAAGGGTGTCAACAAAGAGCACAGCAAGTTCACCACCACAAGTAACCTGGAATGGTTATAATAATATAAACACATTGAAATTGTTTATCAATAAGTATAAAAAAATGGAAGGATTTCAAAGTTCTACATGCTGCTGCATGGAGGGCTGCCGCAAATATTATAACAGGATTAACTTGTTCTAATATTTGTGGCCGCTTCTAGCAAGAATTAGGTCAAATGCCAATTCAGGTTGTCGCAAGTACATAAACAGATAAGAGTGAAGTTAATGTACCATTTTTCCAGAAAAAAAAGCACCTCACTATACTATAGCATAGCTGCCCTGCTACTATAACATCTGTTTCCAGTTAAAGAGCGAGATGGCAATTTTGTAAAGATCATTTATAAATGATCCCAAAGTGCAAAATAAGAAGGAAAAATAAACATGAGATATTAGCTTGTTGGAAACGAAGAAACTGCAAATAAGACAACCTAGCTTAAGCTGTTTTTCTATTTTTGGTTGTGTAGCCCCTCAATAGAAACAAAGTTGAAGAAAATGTCCAATTGGTTAATTCCTAGATAAAAATTAGGAAAACTCACATGATGAGGTCAGATTAATGAATTATCTTGGTATAAACTGATATATGCAATTAGCTGTGAACAACATATATATTAACTTGCACTTGTGTATTGCAAGGAGAAAGCAACCTGCCCATGCTTCAATTGTACCAAAGCACCTGACTGAAGGATGTCCAAGGCTTCTGAATACTTCTGAGCAGCAATATACCTACATGAGATGTGCCAAAACATTATTGTATATTTTGATTATTTTGATCCTTGACACGATTCTCCCATACCTGATTCTGGTAACAATTTAAGTACAATATTCAGCTATTTATTTTTCTAAATATCTGGTACATTTTGATCCTTGACGCAAAACGACATTGTTTCCCACCCAGTTGAATATTGTAAGCAACTTACGCATACATCCTCAAATAATATTCTTTTGGCTTAAGAAATGCATGCAAAAACTTTGTTCCTTGTTTTACTCAAACTGTGCTATGTGTACATCCTGACATTAGTGCCTTACATGAGCCAAGCTAATCGCAAAGCAGTTCAGCTCTTGCTTAGGGAGTCAAATTTAAGTAATGTAATCATGTGTAGGGTTGACGTCAATCATGTAACAAGAAATTTTAAAATATAGAATGAAGCATAAGCTTGTTGAAAGGTGCAAAAGAGGATCAAAGGGAGCTAACCATTCTTTATATTAAGTTAAACCATATGCATAGTACCTTGCACTGGTTGACTTGTACATTTGTTGAGCTTCATAGAAATTTCCTCCATCCACCATAGCCTCAAGCTTTTCGATTGTCTGAGACACGTGAGTCACCATTATTAATTGAGTAAACATTTTACAGGACCAGTGTGCAAAATAGAACTTAATGCTGCCAGATAAGCACAAGCTGGCATAGCAGCAAATGCCAAAAAGGTGCAAGGAAATACTTTAGAGTAGATAGGATAAGGTTCTATTGCTAATCCACTCCCTTTACAACCGTAGGCAATAGGCTCTAAAGTCACAGCACAAAGGAAGCACTAATAAATATTCACCAAAATGTCATAAGGGAAGTGAAACAGCAATGTTTTTGGAATGTTCAGAGTTTAGATAGAAAATTGCATAACAGAATTTTGGTTCTGGCAAAAGTTGTGCTTGGTTTTGTTCCAAGAAACCGTGCCAAGCTCAGGAAAGATAAAACACCATGTTGGTTGCTAGGCCATTATAGTACGTCAATCTGGTGGAAAAGCATAATTGTTGGAATCTTATGCTGGATTACACCTTGCTTTCATTTTTAATTGAAATGAAATGAGAAAAGTGTGCAACATCCCTTGTGTAAGAAACTAGGTTCAACCGCGCAAAATGTTATCGAATCCCTGTCCTCTCGCACTCGTGCGTGCCCCCGTGCATTGGAGGCCTTCAGCACGAACCGGCACTTGAACCCTAGTTCCGACTAATTGACCATGGGAGGCGTCCCCCGGAGGCGCCGGAGTTGGTATGCTACCCCGAGATCCACTGCGCCCACCCGGAAAACACGAGCGCTAGCAGTAATGCGCACGCGCTCACCGGACGCGGGGGGCTCGAGCAGAGACCTGAAGGAGGGGAGGGGGGTAAACGGGGAGAGGGATCCCTCACCTTGTCCGGAGGAGGCAGGTCGCGGCGCGACCTCATGCTCCCCCTCATGCTTAAGGACCGCGACATGGCTCCCCGGCGGGTTAGCCCCAGCGCCGGCGGCAGCAGATGATCGGAGCACGGCGGGCAGCGGTGGCGATCGGAGTCGCCGCGTCGCCGGTGGGGACGGAGACTGCGTGGCCTGGCTCTTTGTGTGGGCGGCCGCTGATCGTGCTAGCGCGAATCCTAAAGTTTATTTACTCGCTCTTCCTTGTACGCAATGTTGAGTTTCCAAACCCTTTTTGAATTCACTTTTTCAAGACTACTAGTGTTTTTAGAATAAAAAAAGACTACTAGTGTTTTTCTATAACAAACCTCATACAATACGTTATTCTTGACAGAGGAGTACAAGTATCGAGAAATTTTTCTTTCAACTAAAGTTCATGAAATGCCACTTTTGTCATCATCTTCGTAGGAGTGCGGTTGCAAAACAAATGACTGAAAAAAACCTGTAAAATTCCGTAGGAGTGCGGTTACAAAATGGAGATTTTTTTTAAACTTATAAAAAAGCCGTATCTCTTCCATTCCAAATTACAGATTGTTTCGACAAATTTAGATTCATAATTATTATGTATCTACACAAGCATATATCTAGATACATAATAAAAATGTAAACCTTTAAATGTCAACATGATCTACACTTTGAAATGGATGAAGTATTTGGATGGTCATATGAATAAGAATCTTAGGAAGCATATGATCCTCCATGACGTTGGCGTGACATATCATGGCACGAGGAGTCGAGGTCTTGAGGATACAACTATACAAGTGAAGAAAAAGTGTTGAGTGAGTAGAGAGCATTGGAGGCTTTTGGACATTTTCAACAAAAAATGAATAGATAAGTAATAATAAACATTGCACATACTTTCTTACCTTTTTTTGTTTTTATTTTTCCTTTTACTTATGTATGATCAGCTATTGAGCCGTGGACTCCATAATAACTTTGCATGTGTGCTTTTGTTTTTCAGAGGTCGGATACATTTTAATTTTTTTAAAATAGAAACAGTTTGTTGTATTTGCACACGAAGGAAAAATCAAAATACATTTGTATATTTATTAATTTGTTTTTTAGAATTATGTTTATTAATTTGTTAAGAAAGATGGCACGTGGAGGTTGGCCATCAAAGCTTTTGACATCATCACTTTCCAAGTTGCTACTTCTATTTTACTCTCTCCATTCAAGTTATAATTTGTTTAACTTTCCTCAGATTTGACCCCTCGTCTTATTCAATTTTTTTTGCAAACATAGTCAAATTTAAGTAATTTTTAAATTTTTTTATTAATAAAACAAGTCAGAATAAAAGATGTGTTGTTTTACATAATTAATTCGAGTAAGATGAAAAATCAAATAAATTATAATTTGAAATGGAGGGAGTATGTTTTCATCTTCATCAGCGTGAGCAAATGGAGGGATTTGTGCAAAATGAGAACAATTTGCTCCATTTTCCCATTAGGTCAATCATGCGAACAAAGTGATCTCAAATCTACGGTTACCCATTCCTATCATCCTATACGGATTGCCGATTCCTGCAAAAAAAAAATCCCTTTGAGAATCCTCTCATCCAAAGAAGACCTTAATTTTTGTACATCATCTTCTCAGTGTCATGTGAAGCTCTGTACAGAAAGAAAGTTTTGCATCTGAAACGGTTGTAAATATATGAGAGACCAAATAGAAAAAAGTTTAGACCTGGATGGAAGGAACAGGGACTTGTGAAAAAGGTGCCTGCCCACTAGCTAACAACAGGCCTCATCAGCCCCAGCTGATGTGGCCTGTCTGCCTCCACCCCCCTTTACACTACCACCACCGGGCCTCGCATTGCCGCCAGCGACCGAGAGCGAGGAGATTGCAATGGCGGCCTCCACTGCTTCCCGCCTCTCGCCCCCTCGCTTCCACGTCCCTCCCCGGTCTCCTCATCCTCCGCTTCGCCGCCCGCGGTTCTCCCCCGTCCGCGCTGTCAAGTACGCCCCTTTCTTGGACCGCCCCTTCTTTTCTTTGCATGCCTTTGTTGCAAAACTAAGCTGCTTGCTCCAGCTTACCACTGTGACAAACTGACAATTGTTGGCGCAGCTACTTATGATGACTCTTCAAGTTATTTGTAGTCTATTTCATCTGCCATTAACTCAAGTATTTTAGTCATATGAACTTGCGATTGTAGGTTGGAAGCTGTGCTGTCCATTGGTTCTCATCTAATCCCACACCCAAGAAAGGTTAGTCACTTATTTTAACCAAGCTGCTCGCTGATCATATTGTTGCCTGCTGTTTCTTAATCCTTTTTTACAATTGAGCTTGCCCAACTTTGATCATATATTTCATATTTCTTAGGCTGCGAGTGGTGGAGAAGATGCTTTCTTTGTCGACAGCGATGCTGGTGGAGTATTTGCTATTGCAGATGGTGTTTCAGGGTATGCCATCTTTGCTGCTATGAACTGTTTCCACCAAAAGAATTGCTTCAGTGAACTGCGTTCAGTACTTTTTTTCACCTTCTATATCTGAGTGCCAGCAACATTTTCAATAAATATATATGTTACTGTCAGTTATATGCATTAACACATGGTTTTTATCCTGCTAGTCATTCTCTTATCTACTGACAGATGGGCAGAAAAGGATGTCAATCCAGCTCTGTTTTCTCGAGAGCTCATGAGAAACAGCTCTAGTTTTCTAAATGACGAGGGGGTTTGTCTCGCTAAACATTATCAATACTATTAAATAAAGTACTTGTTTGTATACAATCTTCTTTAAGGTGTGTGCATGTAACGTACTTACATCACATGGAGGTTGCAGGTGAATCGTGATCCTCAGAGTCTTCTAATGAAAGCTCATGCTGCAACTTCTTCTATTGGGTCTGCAACAGTGTGAGTATCATTTGTACAGTGTTATATGTTACAGTCGTACAGTCAACTCCCTTGATCTTGATGATTACTTAAAAAGCTGCACAATTCGTTCAATGGTCAATAGAATCATTGCAATGCTTGAGAAGACTGGGACTCTAAAAATTGCAAGTGTGGGAGATTGTGGTCTGAAAATTATTCGGAAAGGTGAAATTGAGTAAACAATATCTAAAATTCTAAATGTACCTATCTTGTACCAATTTTTAACCCTTCGTTCTTTGTCTTCTTCAATGACATACTAGGCCAAGTAATGTTCTCTATATACCCTCAAGAACATTACTTCGACTGTCCATATCAGATAAGCTCTGAGGCTGTCGGTCAAACATACAAGGATGCTCTGGTCTGTACCTTCTTCTAAATTGTGATAATGCTTTTTCTTATTTAAAGTAGCTACTTGGTATTTAAAAGTGGTATTTTTATTCTAAATCTTAGGAAGACCCAATATTTGGTTCTGTTGGATTTTCATTATATATATATATATATATGAAAAAAAATTGTGACTGTGTGTAGGAGTGTTCTATGCAGACATCTTATTGTTACTTTCAGTTACAGTAAGGTTCGCGATGATTGTCAACATAAGCATACATGATTTTGGTATCCTATGACGATTGATGCTTTCTGATTTTGTATGTTTTTTTTATTTATCAGGTGTGTAGTGTAAATCTTATGGAGGGTGATACAATTGTAAGCGGCTCCGATGGACTTTTCGACAATATCTTTGATCAAGAGATTATTTCCATCATTTCTGAGTCGCCAGGGGTAGATGAAGCTGGTAAATCTCTCACTTCTGCAACAGGTGTCACCGTGCTACATTTGCAGTCCTTTTGAAAATTTTATGATGTTTTCTACAGCGAAAGCATTGGCGGAGCTTGCAAGAAAACATTCAGTGGATGTTAAATTTGATTCACCCTACTCAATGGAGGCCCGGAGTAGGGTGAGATTCAATACGAAACACCTCTTGCTGTGTTCTCATTTACATGTCATTGTTTACGTCATCAGCGACGGAACATGTTTCACTCTGGATACTTACATGCAGGGTTTCGATGTCCCCTGGTGGAAAAAGTTACTTGGGGCCAAACTAATAGGCATGGATAACCTCTTCAGAAGATGCCACGCTCTATATTGTACATAGCAAGATCAGTAAACTTACTGGTGTCGAAATTTGAATTTTTGTTACTGTAGGTGGTAAGATGGATGACATTACAGTTGTTGTTGCACAAGTGAAGACAGTTGCGGTTCCAGAAGATGAGGTAGACCCACAACACCACTCAATTTTGGTACAAAAGCAACGCTGCTTCATCTTTTCTATAATGCAAATATGTGCTATTTCAGGGTGGTGACATAGAAGAACAGAAAGTGAATGAGCAAGGCATCGCTGTTGCAGAAGAACAGAAAGGGAATGAGCCGGGCATTGCTGTTGCTGTTGCATCTGCTGGACAAAGTGAAGAATGATCAAAAGCTGGCTTGAGTTCTTGACCCGCCGACATTTCGACATTTCTCTCATTTATTTTTTCTGCGGTGGTGTATTATACTGCAAGTAAAGGAATTGTAGCGAAATACAGTTTTGTACGATCGTGTGCAGCTGTGCATATCAGCATATGTGTAGTCCTCCCAGATTGGGCTTAATATGAATGAAATATGCAGTCAAGGCCTCGGATTTACGCCTTCTGTCGGCGTTCGCTCGCAGTTGGAACGCCAGGAGCTGGCCTGTAGGCGCCGCTCGTCACCAGGACGTCGGAACGAGCAGAGCACAGGAACAGAGCTGGAAGACAGAGAAGTTTTTGTGTGCCACCAAAGCTAGCAGCGTTTTTCCATTGACTAAGCAAAATACATATAGAGGCTAAGTGCTAGAAACAAGCAACTAACAGAACGTGCGATGCGCACGTCTTGACTGGATCACGACATCCCGTGACCACGTACGCACCGCACTAACTCCTACAGACCCGGACGTGCTCGCCACTAAGAGCGTGAGCTCAACGGTGTCGGGGACCGCCCTAGGGGTCCCCTCAAACAATGGGGGAACCCTCACTTAAATTCCCGCACCAAAATGAACTAAGCCTAACCACGCAAAGAACTAACCATGCGAGACGTGGTCCATGCAAACAGACTTCGGAGGCCCACCAAGACAGCTCGCCTATGAGACCCCTCGAGCGGTGCTCCGCCGCCCGAGGGTACACTCCTCCTCGAACGGGCTCCGCCCCGCTCGAGGGGCAACCCCCTCCTCGAACGGGTTCCGCCCCGTTCGAGGGGCGACCCTTCCCTCGAGCGGTCCCGCCCCGCTCGAGGGCTCGCTCCCCCTCGAGCGGGCCTCGCCTCGCTCGAGGGTTCGCTCCACCCTCGGCCGGGGCCCGCCACGCTCACGGGCGCCCCCGCACGCGTGCGCCGGCCCCGTACTTGGGCATTTAACGCCCCGACACCGCAGACCGGCGCCATCATGCGCCCGGGGCTCACGCCCCGTGCCGCCGCACCAACTCCCCGGGGAGGAGCCCATCCCCGCCACCGTGGGGTGGACCGTGCGGTACGGCCGCCGTCGGTCCCATGACACCGCGCGCACGCCACCGTACGGCTAACGCGCTCGACCCTCGAAAGGGGGCCGGCGCACCCTCGACTCCACTTTCCCGTGACCCCGCGTTAGTTGGGTGAGGGACGCTAGGCCGGTGGGTGGCCATCCCCGCCACCGTAACGCGCGGCCGCCGTACCCACGCGCGCGGGCACACGCCCGACTCCGCAGGCGCACGCCCGAACACCGCAAAGAACCACCCCACCACCGCGAGCTCATTGGGAAGGAACGCCGTTCGCCCGCTCCCGTGCCCCGTACCGCCGTCATCGCACCTCCCTCGAAGCCTATCGGGGGACGCCATCGCCATCCGCCGCCTCCTACCCCTCGAACCGCCACCGTTCGGCACAAGGTAGGCCATCATGGCCGGATCGCAGCCGAAGATCGACCGGACGGCCGCCCGCTCTACACCGTAGCACGACGTGCTCCCACACGCGCCTAGGTAGCGCGGCGTGCATGTAACTCGCCGCTCCCTTGGCCTATAAATGGGAAGGCGAGCCCCCGGCCCGCGGGGGACGGATCCGGAGGAACACAGGCGCATTGTGCACTCACTCTCTTATTCTCCCACAACATCTTCGCCTACTCACCGTGGACTTGGGAGCCACGCTCCCTCTCCCGCCTTGCTTGTATTTGCCCCACTACAAGCACCCCGTCTTGCCGAGCAATATAGTGCCACGAGCACACCACCGGCCGGGACGTACGGCCCCCTACGGAACCAGGATAAATCCTTGTGTCATTTGTTGCTTAGCATCGACCATTGATGGATAGACCTAGGCGTTATCTATCGGTTAGTGTCGGGACCATATTCCGCACCGAGCGCTGGCGCCCACCGTGGGGCAAACGAGCGCCTAAGGTCATTTCGCTAACTCCCTCCATGGTGATTCGCACCGAGTACCGTAGCACCCGCTACAACATGGGTAGCTCGGACCCCCTTCCGCCGGGTTCGAGATCCGCTTCGGGGACTTGAACTTCCAGGCCACGGGGAACGGCTATCTCATGCGCCTCACCAACCGTGAGGAGCTACGCGCGCAGCGGGAGGCTAGGTCCGCTCTGGTCTCCGCCGCACGCACGACACCGGCGCAGGCGCCAGCAGGCACGGATGCCGCGGGGACCGTCGACGCCGCGACGCCGTCGCCGCTCCGGGGCTACGCTCGCGTCGGCGCGCGGTCCGAGCGGCGGCAGGCCGAGCGCGCCGCCGCCCCGCCGTGGTGCGCCCACCGTCACGACGGCCGCCACCGCCCCGGCCGGGGACCGCGTGCGGTCTCGGGGACCGCGCATCCCCATCGGGCCGCGTGGCGCCACTACGGCCTACAACGCCAACGTCAACACGACAATGCACGGGGTTCCGCCCGGTCGGCACGTCTTCGTCGCCGGGGGATCCCGCACCCCGGCCAGCCGGGACGAGTCGTCCCCGGGCTCCGTCGACACGATGCCACCCGCCAACCGTCATGGGTACGCGGAGTGGGACTTCTCCGGTGTGCGGGACCCGGGCCGCGTTCGTGCGCTTCCTCGACGCCACGGACTACCGGTTCGGGTCGCTCCGACGACTCCAAAGATCGGGAGCTACGACCCCACGCGGGAATGCCGCGCCGTCATCACCAACGACCCGCCAACGCCGCCGGTGCGGCGGCGCCGGGAGATGGGGAAGTCACGCCGCCCCCGGGGGTTGCCACGCGCCCGGCCGCGGGGCCGAGCGCTCCCGCCGGGGCCGACGTCGACGCGCAGCCGGCCCAAGCTCGCGAGCTCGAGGCCAAGCCGGCGCAGGAGTACGGACCGTGCGGCTACTCCGCGCCTCGATGGCGGGGGGAGGCCCCCGCGCGCGGCGAACGCGCGCGGGAGCTAGGCCGACAAGTCCGCGACCGCCTCAACCCCGTCCCCAACGTCGACAACGCGGATACTCCGCCGCGAGCGAGCCAAAAGCTCATCGCCGCCGCGACACCGCCGCGCACCATGCCGCACCCTCGACCCCCGAGGCTCGAGACATGCACCGCGAGGTGCGGACCCTCCTTGAGCAAGCGGCCGTCCGGCCAGCCGAAAGCTCGGCCTCACGCATCCGCCAACCGGGGGGACGCGCGGGGTGATGATCCGGCACCGGGGGCGAACCCTCGGTGCATGTGGGTCGACCCGGCCGACCGGGGACGCACGCCGGCCAAGGAACGGCTCCTCGACACACGCAGGCGCCGGATGGCGACGCCCGCAACGTCATCAACGCCAGGCGCACCAGCAAGGCGGACGCGCGAGCGGCCAGGGGCTACCACCCTCGAAGGGGTGGACGCTACGACAGCGGTGAGGATCGCTCCCCGACACGTGAGCCCCCGGCACCCGTGTGTTCAGCCGGGAGATCCGCACGGCAGCGTTCCCCCAGCGCTTCCGTCAGCCCTCGACGATCGTCAAATACAACGGGGAGACGGACCCTCGTGTTTGGCTCAACGATACCGCCCGGCTTCGTCGCCCGGGCGGGGCCACCAACGACGAAGTGATCATCCGCAACTTGCCCCCGCATCCGGGCGACGCAGCCCCGACATGGCTCGAGCACTTGCCCGCCGGCCGCATCCATAACCGGGACGATCTAGTCCACACCTTCGTGGGCAACTTCCGGGGCACGTACGTGCGCCCCGGGAACTCCCGGGATCCGCGCTCCCCGCACGCAAGCGCTGCGACCGCCGCGGACTTCATACGGCGCTTCTCCAAGCGCCGCACGTAGCTCCCGCGGCGTGGCACGCCGAGATCGTGCACGCGTTCCTCGAGGGCACCACGTGCGGGACCTTGTGCGCGAGCCGGGACGCGCCCCGCCCACGGACTCGAACGAGCCGTTCGACATTGCCACCGCTTCGCCTCCGGAGAGGAGGCCGTGGGGGCAATCTTCGACGGCAAGAAGGGCAAGCGCTCCGAGGACACGCCGCGGAGGGCGGCGGGTCCAAGGAGCCGCGCCGCAATGACAAGCGGGGCAAGAAGGGGGAAGAAGCCGCGCCGCGAGGCGCGCGAGCAGGGGCGCAACGGCGGCAACGCCGAGGCCCTCGGCGTTGACCCGCCCGACGGGGCCCTCGACCGGCTCCTCGAGGCCCGGGGTGTTCGACGACATGATGAAGAAGCCATGCCCCTACCACAAGACCCCCGTGAATCACACTCTTGAGCAAAGGCGACATGCTCAAGAAGTTCTATGGCCGTGCCGCCGCGAAGGAGGCGAGAGGCCAAGAAGGATGGGGGCGACGGCGACGGCGGTGGCTTCCCCCGCCGTCGAAAATGTGTTCCTCATTTTTGGGGGACCTACCGTCGACATGTCAACCCGGCGGCGCAAGAAGGAGCGGCACGAAGTCCTTGCCGCGAGAAAGGGCGCCTCCGCCTTTCTCAACCGGTCGAAGGATGCCATCACCTTTAGCCGGGATGATCACCCAAACCGCATCCCGAACCCGGCCGGTACCCTCGGTGGTCGATCCCATCATTGGGAACGCCGGTTTTCGAAGGTCCTTATGGACGGAGGCGTAGCCTCAATATCCTCTTCGCGCATACATTGCGCCTAATGGGGATTGGGCCGGGACCACCGCGGCCCGAAGACGAAGCCGTTTCACGGCATTGCGCCCGAAAGCGGGTTCAACCCCTCGGGGCATCGATCTGCCCGTCTGGTTCGGGACCCCCAAGAATTTCCGCAAGGAGACCCTCACCTTTGAAGTGGTGGGATTCAAAGGGGCCTACCATGCCATCCTTGGGCGACCATGCTATGCCAAGTTCATGGCGGTTCCCAACTACACGTACCTGAAGATGAAGATGCCGGGTCCAAACGGCGTCATCACCGTCGGGTCGTCGATCGAGCATGCATTCGACTGCGATGTCGAGTGCGTGGAACATGCAGAGGCGCTAGCGCTGGATGAAGCGCTGGTAAACACACTGGAGAAGATGGTCAATGACGACCTCAGCTCCGCCACCAAGCACGTCGGCACGTTCGAGGCCGCCGAGCAAACCAAAGGGGTCCCACTCGACCCATCGGCCCCCGAGGGCAAAGCATTGAGGGTCGGCACGACCCTCGATCCTAAATAGGAAGCGGTGCTCGTCGACTTCCTCCGCGCCAACGCCGACGTTTTCGCGTGGAGCCCCTCGGACATGCCGGGCATCCCGAGGGAGGTCGCCGAGCACTCCCTTGATATCCTCGCCTAACGCTCGCGGCGTTCGGCGGCGGGCCGCGCCGCTTCGACGAGGAACGGCGACGGGCGATCGGAGTGGAGCCGCGGAAGCTCCTCGAGGCCGGATTCATCAAGGAAGTGTTCCACCCGACATGGTTAGCTAATCCGTGCTTGTAAAAAAGAAAAATGGGAAGTGGAGGATGTGTATTGACTACACCGGCCTCAATAAAGCATGTCCAAAAGTTCCTTTTCCTTTGCCGCGCATAGATCGATCGTTGATTCCACCGGCCGGTGTGAACTACTCGTTTCCTTGATGCCTATTCGGGATATCATCAAATAAAAATGAAGGAGTCCGACCAGCTCGCGACTTCGTTCATCACACCGTTCGGGACGTTCGTTACGTCACGATGCCTTTTGGCCTCGAAACGCGGGCGCAACATATCGGCCGCATGCAAGCACGTTTTTGGGGACCATATCGGGCGGACGGTCGAGGCTTACGTAGACGACATCGTCGTCAAAACCGAGAAGGCGGACGACCGGTCGGCCGATCTTGGCATCGCATTCACTGCTCGCGGGCCAACGGGGTCAAGCTCAACCCCGAAAAATGTGTCTTTGGAGTGCCGCGGGGCATGCTCCTAGGATACATCGTCTCCCGACGGGGAATCGAGGCCAACCCCCGAAAAGGTCGCGGCCCTCGAGCGAATGGGTCCACCCGGGACCTCAAAGGGGTGCGAAGGTGTTGGGGTGCCTTGCCGCCCCGAGCCGCTTCGTCTCGAGGCTCGGTGAGAAGGGCCCGCCCCTCTACGGCTGCTCAAGAAGCACGAGCGCTTCTTTTGGACCGCCGAGGCCCGGGAAGCGCTCGACAAACCGAAGGCATCTCCGACGCACGCCCCAATCCTTACGCCGCCGCGAGACGGCGAACCCCTCCAACTCTACGTGGCCGCAACCACCCGGGTGGTCGGCGTCGTGATCGTTGTGGAGCGCACGGAGGAAGGACATGCCTTGCCCGTGCGGAGGCCGGTCTACTACATCGGCGAAGTCCTATCGGACACGAAGACGCGCTACCCCCGTGTCCCGTAAGCCGTTGTATGCGGTAGTCCTCGCGCGGCGCAAGCTCCGCCACTACTTCGAGGCCCACCCGATTACGGTGGTCTCTTCCTTCCCGTTAGGAGAGATCATTCGCAACCCCGACGCGGCGAGCGCAATTGCCAAGTGGTCCGTGGAGTTGATGGGCGAGACGCTCGCCTACGCCCCGCGCAAGGCCATCAAATCGCAAATCCTAGCCGATTTCGTCGCCGAATGGACGGACACGCAGCCTTCCGCCCCTCGCATTCAAGCGAGTGGCCGGACTCGTTCTTCGACGGCTCGGTGATGAAGACAGAGCGGGCGCGGGCCGCTCTTCGTGTCACCCCTCGGGGAGCACATGCGCTACGCAAAGGCGTCTCCACTTCCCCGCGTCTAACAATATGGCGGAATACGAGGCCCTTCTCTCGTGGCCTCAAAATCGCCATTGAGTTGGGCATCAAGCGCCTCGATGTGCGAGGGGATTCGCACTCGTGATCGACCAAGTCATGAAGAACGCGAGCCGCCACGACGACAAGATGGAGGCCTACCGTAAAGCCGTGCGAGCCCTCGAGGACAAATTTTACGGCATCGAGCTTAATCATGTACCCCGCCGGCACAACGAGGAAGCGGACGAGCCGGCAAAGATTGCGTCCGGCGGATCACCGTTCCCCCCCGAACGTTTTCGCGCGCGACATCGCGCAGCCCTCGGTAACCTTCGAGCCCTACCCCTCGAGCGACGGCGGACCCTCGGGGGGCTCCCTCGAATCCAGCGGGTGCGGAGCCCATGGAAGAGGACCCCTCGAACGAGGCGTACGTACTCTCCCTTCTCGAGGGGTACGGCTCCCACGAGGGCCGTCGCAATGGACATCGAGCCGGCTCCCGTCCAGGCGGACTGGCGGGAGAAGTACATCGCCCGGATTGCTCGAGGGGAGCTCCCCGCGAGGCACCGGGCCACGCCCGGGCGCATCGCCGGGATGGCCAAGTCATTCACCCTCGTTGACGGCGAGCCGTACAAGCGCGCCGCGTCGGGCATCCTCCGCCGGTGTATACCCATTCCCGAGGGGCGCGAGCTCCTACGGGACATCCACGCGGGGATCCGTGGCCACCACGCCGCGCCGCGCACCCTCGTCGGCAACGCGTTCCGCCAAGGCTTCTATTGGCCTACCGCGGTCGCGACGCCAACGAAATCGTGCGCACTTGCGAAGGGTGCCGCTCCACGCCCGCAAGACCAACTTGCCGGCTCAAGCTGCGCAAACGATCCCCGTAACATGGCCGTTCGCCGTGTGGGGATTAGACATCGTCGGGCCCCCGCGGAAGGCGCCGGGGGCTTCACCCACCCGCTCGTCGCGATCGACAAGTTCTCCAAGTGGGTGGAGGTGCGCCCCATTACGAATTTGAGGGCCGAGCAGGCAATCACATTCTTCACCGACATCGTCTACCGCTTTGGAGTGCCAAACTCCATCATCACGGACAACGGGTCCCGGCTCACGGGCCGGAAGTTCTTGGAGTTCGCGACAAGTTCCACATCCGAGTGGATTGGGCACCGTGGCGCACCCACGTACCAACGGCCAAGTGGAACGTGCCAACGGCATGATCCTACAGGCCTCAAACCCGAATTTTCGACCAACTCAACAAATGCGGCCGAAAATGGCTCCAAGAACCGCCGCAGTCGTGTGGAGCCTAAGGACTACCCCAAGCGAGCCACGGTTCACCCCGTTTTTCCTAGTCCATGGCGCGGAGGCCATCCTCCCCACGGATGCGGGAATACGGGTCGCCCAAGGTTCGGGGCTACAACGAGGATGCTAACCGGCGAGCCCGCGAGGACTCACCGGACCGCTAGACGAAGTACGCCTTGTGGCGTTGATGCACTCCGCAAGGTATCAACGGTCCCTACGACGCTACCAAGCGCGCAAGATACGTCGCGAGGGATTTCGCCGAGGGGGATCCGGGTCCTAAGGCTACGCCAAGACAACCGAGGGCGCCACAAGCTATCGCCCCCATGGGAGGGACCCTACGTCGTGGTGAAGGTGCTCAAACCGGCACGTACAAGCTTGCCAACGAGGACGGCGAAGAACTCACCAACGCTTGGAACATCCAACCGCCTACGTCGCTTCTACCCTTAGCTAGGATTCCCAAGTATTTTCCGTTGTAAAAACGCACGGCCAACGCCCCCATTGGTGTCACCTATGTAAATACTCCGAATCTAATAAAAGGGCAACTCGGCTTTCCCCCGAAACCCAAGTTACCCTCGGGGGCCGCGGGGGGCACCCCCCCCCCAAATGGTCCCATTTTTTCGCGCAAAAACGTAATAACACGCGCTAAGTTTGTTTCCTACTTCAACCACGAGCCACGATTCGAATAGGGCGTAGGTGGCACGGCGGAAGGAGCGCGCGAGCGAGAGACCCCTACGCCGCGCGGCTATGGCCCGTCTCTCTCGCCTCCAACCCGGCGGGCCCCTCGCGAAAGGCGAACTCCCCTAACTAGAATCTACTCGAGAAGAAGAAGAAGCAAAAAGCGCAATAAGCAAGCGATTTCATTTACAAACTGACCATGTTCACGAAACGACTTGTTTATTTACAAGAGGCCACGAGGCCGAGTTTCGATACACATAAACAAAAAACGGGCCTAGCGCCCGGTGTGCTTTCGAGCGGGTGGAGCGGCAAAGCATCGGCGGCGTCCGGAAGAGGAATTCTTCGAAGGCCTCGGCGAGCGACTCGGCGGCGTCAGCAGCAAGCGCGTCCGCACGCTCCATGGCCACCTCGTCCTCGACGCCCTCGGGCACGATGTAGCCTTCCGCTACCGCCTCGAGGTTGACCTCGTAGTGGGATCGCACCACTCCGAGGGCCTTCGCACGCCTGGGTGCAACGCCCGACGCACCCGCCCCGTGACGTGGCCGCCGAGGGCGCGTAGGCGGCCAGCCGCCGAGCCGCCGGCCCGGGCATCGCCTTCCTCGACGACGTGACAGTCTCGAGGGCCGCGTCCCGCAGCCTCCCCGCAGCCTCCCGTCGGAGGAGTTGTAGGAGGCTGCGAGGCCTCGCCCGCCCAACGCCGTGCCCCAAAGCCGTGCGCGAGCCTCGGAAGCGACAAGACGACAAGAAATCGAAAGGGGGAAACGAACCCTTTAAAGCAAGAACTAACAAGCGAGGTCGACAAGAGCTTACCCTCGACTTGCCTCTTCTCCAGATCGAGGTCGCGGCGCGCGGACTCGAGCGCCACCGAGATGTCGGGACGGTCTCGCCTTGCTCGACGAGGGCCATCTCTTGGGCGGCATTGCTGATGCTGAGCGCCAACGCCTCATCTTCAACTTCGGAGAATGCGGCGTTCCGCTCCTCCAGCGACCTCTCCGCTGTCTCGCGCGCGACGCGCTCCCGCTCCAGCGCCGTCCGGCGTCGCCAAGGGCAGCCTCGCTCCTCGCCGGAGCCGCCCCTCGCCCCCCGGCGGGCGATGCGCTCCCCGCCGGAGCTGCCCCTCGCCGGCGACGAGAGCCGCAACCCTTGACGTCGAGGGCGGCCTTCGGGTCATCGGCCTCCTTGCGCGCGCCGCTCCGGCCCGCGCGCCCGCTCCTCGCCCGGCGCCGGCCGCGCCCGCGCTCCCTCGAGCGACGTGCGGAGCTCCCGGGCCTCGGCGCGAGCGGTGGCCACCTCCGCCTCCCGGGTGGCGCCAACGTCCGCGTCTTGTCCGTGTCCTCGCGCGCGTTCCACGCGTGCCTCGTCGCGATCGACGAGGGCCGCGCGGATCCGCTCGAGGCTCGCGTGACGTGCCGTGCCCCCGTCCCGAGCTCTCGGGGAGCACGTCGCACCACGCCATCGCCCGTAGACCGGGCCCACCGTCCGGCGTCCTAAGAGCTTCCGCAAGCGCGTCGAAAGCGCCGCATCGCTCCCGAGGGCCGGCGGGCCTCGGCGTTCACTCGGTCGAACGCGCCGTACTTCTCGTGGGCGCGGCGCTCGAGCCTCCCGGCATCCACACATCGAGCCCCGTAAGCGCCAAGTCTTGAATACAAGCACGCGAAAGCGAAAAAGGGAAAGAAGAAGAGCAACCGTGGCACACCCGGAAGACGATCCGTGCCGGCCGCCGTGGACCCGCGGCGCCTCGTTCAACGCGCGGTTGAGCGTGGCGCCGTGGCTCCGAAGCTCGCCCCGCAGCTCCCGCTCCCTCCGGGCGTCGCAGAACGCCGGGGGTCCCTCCACGCCCCCCCCACCCCGGGCGGGGCGGCGGCGTGGGAGGACGAGCCCCTCGGCGTCGTGCCCTCGGCCCCCCATTATCACGTGACCCTCGTGCCGCCTCACGAGGGCCCCCCTCTGGGGCTCGGGGGAGTTCACGGGCCCGGCCCACCGGTTCCACCCGGGCGGCGGGGAGTCATCCGAGAGCTCCACCACCTCCGCTGGGGGACCGCCGGCGGGCGAGCCGCCCTCGCTCCGCCTCCGCCGGCGCCCCCACCTCGCGCCTCCGCGGCCGCGGCGCCCGTTGTGCCGCCGTTGCCGCCACCTCCGTCCGTGCCGCCACATCCGCGGCGCTCCCGCAGCTGCGCCCGCTCCGCCTCCTCCGCAAAGGGCCGCCACCGCGGGCGGCACCTCCACCGTAGCCGCCGCCGCGGCCTCGCGCCCGTGGCGACCGGCGCCGCCGCCCCCGCGACCTCCCGCGGCCGCGCCGCGGCGGGGCCGATCCACCGGCCGGGCCTCGAAGCCCCGCCCGGCCTTGCGCGCTCGTGCCCGCCGCCGCGCCCGTCCCCTCGGGCGCGACCCCCTCGACGAACGCCGCCGGTGGGGGATCGACGCGTCCGTCCTCGCACCTTGGCCGGTGCAAGAGGAGGGACGGTTGGCACCGCCCCGCGCAAACACGAACGGAGGATTTGAGCGTCTAATAACCAGCAAACTAAGGCCAAGCAAAGGAAGAACAAAGTTCCTTACCTCGCGGAGGAAAAGGCCCGCTTCCTTTTCCTCGAGGCCTCCGACGAGGCCGGCGCGGGGGCCGCGCCCGCCGCCGCGCACCTCCCGACGGCGCCGCCGCACGCGCGACACGCCCTCCTCACGCGCGGGCGCGCCCAATGCCGCCACCACGCGCGGGGGCACGCAGCCCCGCGCGCGCGCGGGCGCGCCCACCGACGCGCCCCTCGACGAGGACGCCGCGCGCGCGACGCGCTCCCGCCACGCGCGGGCACGCTTGATGCGCGCGCAGCACGTCCGCCGCGCGCGCCTCCGTGGCGCGCGCGCGCACCTCCACGCGCGCGTGCCGCCCCGACGATGACCGCCCGGCGGCGGACGCCGACGCGCCCGCCCCTGTGCAAAGCCACCCCCGACGCCGCCGCGCGAGATCCGGCGACGGGGCGCGGGCTGCCACCTATCCGAGGGGCCCTCCCCCTCGGACTCTTCCTCCTCGTCCCGCTCCGAGGACGAGGGCTCCTCGATGTCCGGGGAGGAGAGCCCCGCTCCTCCCCGCCGCCGCACTCCGCGGACCGTGCGTCGCGCGCGCTTGGCGCCGCCTTGCGTGCTCTCTCCCCGCGCGCCGCCGCTCCCGGCCGCTCCCGCCGCGCCGCCCGCCGAGCGCACGGGGAGTCGGGGGTGGGTGGAACGGACTTGGCGGCGTTGAACCGCACCGGCCGCGCGCGAGAACAACGATGGCACATCGGGAAACGGAGTCAAGAACAAGGACTAAAACGAGAATCAAAGAACCACACTCACCAACGGGCCGATGGGGAGCATCTCGATGTCCCACGGGGTCCGACCCGCGGTGGCGGCGTCTCGGTGTCGACGGCGCTCCGCGCCCGGTGAGCGCGTACGGCCGCTCCGGCGGCGTCGGGAGCATCCGCGACCTCGCCACGTCGACGGGGGTTGGCCGCCTCCGTCATCTCGAAGATGCAGAGCGGCCTCTCCATCAACGGCACGATTCGCCGGTGATGAAGGAAGGCGAGGACGCCCATCGCGTTGAGCCCTTCCCCTCGCCGCCCGCCGCAAGGCGGCGAGGACGGACCCCTGGCGCGCCCGATGGTTGGCCGTGGGCAACCCGTAGCCCCGACAGTCCGGCCTCTTCTTGAACACCCGGCCGGTGTAGGGAGGAAGGCCGGGCTCGGCGTTGCGCAGATAAAACCATCCCCGCTCCCGGGCCCGGCGTTGTTCGTCGTCATGGTGCGGGGGATGTAGAACTCCTTGAGCCGCCCCCGCAGGCGAGCGACATCCCGCCGGCGCGCGCACCGCGCGGCGGGTCCTCGGCTCCGACGTGGGCTGCGTGATGAGCTCCCCGCGGAAGAGGTGTACCCGCAGCTCCCGCTGGATCGGGATCCCCCGAGTACCCTTCGCGTACGCCCACGAACGTGGCCGCTCGCGAGATCGCATTGGGGGCAAAGTTGTGCGCCTCCACCCCATAGTGGTAGCACAATGCCCGCATGAATGTGCTCGCCGGCGCGTTGAAGCCGCGCTCGTGGTAGCGGAGGAAGCTCACCACGTAACCCTCCGGCGGATTGGGCTCAAGGTGCGACGATGGCGGCACGATCCACTCCGCCGGCGCCCTTCTTCGTTGGCCGACAACCGGCCGGCGGCGACCGGCCGCCCAGGCGAGCCGGGTCACGGTCGACCTCTCCCATGCGTACGGCTCCGGGACCCTAATCGGAAGCCGAGGCGGCGCCATGAGGGGGGCGAACGAGTGCGAGGGCGGAGGACAAGGAGACAAGGAAGAAGCTCTAAACAGGCGAGCCCGCGCGACCCGCAAGAGCGAGGCGAAGGCGAAGGGACGGAGGACCGAAAACGGTGAGGAGCCAAGGTAGAAAACCGCCGCCCCTTCCTCACCGCAGCGTTTATAGGCGACGGGCGAGTTCCTCCGAGCGCACGCCCCGCCAACATTAACCGGCAGGAATCTTTCCATCGCGTCGACGGGCGGGCCCCACCACGACCGCAGCCGGCTCTAACACCGGCAGCGGGTCATCATTACGGCAAGACCGGCGACGACCGAGGCGAAACCGTCACGTCCGCCGGCCATGACGCCCACTACGCGCGCGCGCGCGCCGCGGCGCCAAAAGGCGCGCCCGCGCCGCAAAACCCGCGGCCACGCCCGCAAGGCAATTAAATGCCCGGCCCCTTGCCAAGCAAGGAGAGCCCTCGAGCGAGGCGAATCCTCGGCTCGAGACAAGGGTGACCCTCGATGGGATATCGGCGTGAGAAGGTCGCCCGGGACCTCGCTCGATGTAGAGCGGACCACCGCGGCACCCATGCCACGTAGGACCCTCGAGCGGCATGACCCCCAACTCGAAACAAGGCGACCCTCGATGGGATATCGGCGTGAGAAGGTCGCCGGGACCTCGCTCGATGTAGAGCGAGTGCCACCGCGGGCACCCATGCCACGCAGACCCTCGAGCGGCATGACCCCCAACTCGAGGCGATGTCAACCCCCTAAAGAAGGCACGCGCGTAAGAGGATCGCCCGTGTCACGCTTGAAATAGAGCGACACCGAAAGCACTCATACCGCGCCATGCCACCAACCAACACCTCGAGGGTCGGCACGCCCGCACCCCCTCGACGGCCGCAAACGCGAAGAAGACGGGCCGGCCAAGGCACGGCCCCGCACGGCCTTGCATCGATCGAGGTTCGAAGCCCGACCCTCGACGGGTTCGAACAGCGCCCCGCATCACGCAGTTAGGGACGACGAGGGCACGCGCATTCGAGCCGTTCCTCGAGCCCGTCGGCTCGAGGGTGCCCCACATGTCGTGTTCAAGAGCCGCCGAGGGCGCCAGGCCGGGGGATCCCACCGAGGGAGAGCTTCCGCGCCCCTCGGCCCCCTAGCGAACGGGACCGAGCCCCACCTAGCAAACCCACGCAAGCGCTTCCATGGACGTGTCTCCGGACCGCGCGGCCTACCCTTATCGAACGGGGCATGGACGTCCACTTGAACCACCCGCTAGCGCTCGAAGAGGAATCCGCGATTCGCGACCCGCTCGATGGGAGTCGTGGAAACCTCACCCTCCGACCCGCGGAGGGACGGCGAGGGCGCGATAAAAAACAAGTCGTCGGCTCGACCCGATCGCCTCGAACAGCCAAGGCTCGGGGGCTTGACGCACGGCTACACCTCCTTGGAGTTGCACCCGCCGGGAGACGGGGACGGGGGGAGCGTGCACCCCCGATGCCGGCTGAAATACCGCCGATGCCGGTTGGCATATGTGCCACGCCTTTCGACCGAATTGCTCGCGGTTAACCCCCGCAGAGAGCCCACACTCCCGCAGGCTTCGGGGCTAGACCCGCGGGCCCGCTAGCGCGGCCCCACGGAAGCGTTCGCAAACAAGGAGGGAAGAACGTCCTATCGTAGGTTCCAGCATCCGGCGGGAGCCTCAATGGCAAACCCGCGGATGCTCGGGGGCTCCGTCGGGGACCGCCCCTAGGGGTCCCCTCAAACAATGGGGGAACCCTCACTTAAATTCCCGCACCAAAATGAACTAAGCCTAACCATGCGAGAGAACTAACCATGCGGCAGACGTGGTCCATGCACAGACTTCGGAGGCCCACCAAGACAGCCTCGCCTATGAGACCCCTCGAGCGGAGCTCCGCCTCGCCCGAGGGTACACTCCTCCTCGAACGGGCTCCGCCCCGCACGAGGGGCAACCCCCTCCTCGAACGGTTCCGCCCCGTTCGAGGGGCGACCCTTCCCTCGAGCGGTCCCGCCCCGCTCGAGGGCTCGCTCCCCCCTCGAGCGGGCCTCGCCTCGCTCGAGGGTTCGCTCCACCCCCTCGGCCGGGGCCCGCCACGCTCACGGCGCCCGCACGCGTGCGCCGGCCCCGTACTTGGGCATTTAACGCCCGACGCCGCAAGACGGCGCCATCATGCGCCGGGGGCTCACGCCCGGTGCCGCCGCACCAACTCCCCAGGGAGGAGCCCATCCCCGCCACTGTGGGGTGGACTGTGCGGTACGGCCGGCGTCAGTCCCATGACACCGCGCGCACGCCACTGTACGGCTAACGCGCTCGACCCTCGAAAGGGGGCCGGGCGCACCCTCGACTCCACTTTCCCGTGACCCTGCAGGTTAGGTGAGGGACGCTAGGCCGGTGGGTGGCCATCCCGGCCACTGTAACGGCGCGGCCGCCGTACCCACGCGCGCGGGCACACGCCCGACTCGCGGGCGCACGCCCGAACACCGCAAAGAACCACCCCACCACCGCGAGCTCATTGGGAAGGAACGCCGTTCGCCCGCTCCCGTGCCCCGTACCGGCCGTCATCGGCACCTCCCTCGAAGCCTATCGGGGGACGCCATCGCCATCCGCCGCCTCCTACCCTCGAACCGCCACTTTGTTCGGGCACAAGGTAGGCCATCATGGCCGGATCGCAGCCGAAGATCGACCGGACGGTCGCCCGCTCTACACCGTAGCACGACGTGCTCCCACACGCAGGCTAGGTAGCGCGGCGTGCATGTAACTCGCCGCTCCCTTGGCCTATAAATGGGAAGGCGAGCCCCCGGCCCGCGGGGGGACGGATCCGGAGGAACACAGCGCATTGTGCACTCACTCTCTTATTCTCCCACAACATCTTCGACTACTCACCGGGGACTTGGGAGCCACGCTCCCTCTCCCGCCTTGCTTGTATTTGCCCCACTACAAGCACCCCGTGCCGAGCAATATAGTGCCACGAGCACACCACTCGTCGGACGTACGGCCCCCTCGGCCGGAACCAGGATAAATCCTTGTGTCATTTGTTGCTTAGCATCGACCATTGAGGGATAGACCTAGGCGTTATCTATCGGTTAGTGTCGGGACCATATTCCGCACCGACAAACGGTATGCACCAAAACGTGCATACTCCTCCTAAGACAAAAAAACGATTATGTACAAGAACGGTGATCGATCCAGGATTAATACAACATTTTCCCCCCTAAGCCTTGATCGAATCACCTGTGAAGTCCTTGACGCCGATCATGGTGCACAGCTCCTGGAACCGCACACGCCCAAGCGCCTTGGTCAATATGTCCGCCACCGCGAGGCCGTCGGAGTGTAGCTGATGATGATGGTTCCCCCCGTCGACACACTCTCTGATGTAGTGGTACCGAGTTGCAATGTGCTTTGATCTGTCATGAAAGACGGGGTTCTTGGTGAGAGCTATGGCGGACATGTTGTCCACCTTGAGGTTCGGCGCTGCAATTTTTTCTCCAGTGATGTCGCTGAGCAGACGTGCAAGCCAGACCCCCTGACATGCAGCGGTGGCCGCTGCAATACACTCTGCCTCACATGAGGACAGAGCAACAACCTTCTGTTTTGATGATTGCCAAGTAATTGGACTGTCACCGAGGAAGTAGATGACGCCGGTTATGCTCTTCCACGTGTCAATGTCACCTGCCATATCTGCATCGCTGTAGCCGGTGAGCTCTAGAGGACTATCTTTCTCCCTCCTGGCGTAGTGAAGCCCACAGCCCCGTGTGCCCGCCACATAGCGCAATATGCGCTTCACGGCAACGACATGCTCCTCGTGGGGCTGCTCCATGAATCGGCTGAGGTATCCAACAGCAAAAGCAAGATCAGGCCTAGTATGCAGTAGGTACCTCAGCCCTCCAATAGTCCGCCTGTACTCTGTGGCGTCAGTGACAGGCGTTGTGTTGTTCTTGCTGAGTTTCAGACGTGGCTCCATGGGGGCTTGAGTCGAATTACGCTCCGACGGCGAGGGCCACTCCGCTCCAGGAGCTTCTCAGCATACGCAGCTTGGCGAAGGGTGGTACCAGACTTGTCCCGATGAGTTGGGGTCGTAGAAGCGGTACGCCTTGGACCCGTTCTCGTAGCCGACGAAAATCATCGGTGTGCTGCGGTCGTCCAGCTTCTTCAACCCGGGATGTGTGTTCTTGACATACGCGAGACAGCAGAATGTGCGGAAGTAGTGCACAGGTGGCCGCTCACCATGCCACGCCTCGAACGGAGTCTTGCCGTCGAGCGCCCGCGTTGGCACTCGGTTGAGAATGTGGACGGCGAGGGAGACCGCCCTCCCCCCGAAGTACCCGTGCTAAGGGTGCTTGGCCTTCAAGATGCACATGCGCCGCGCCATCGCCACGACACTCTGGTTCCGGCGCTCAACCACCCCGTTCTGCTGTGGGGAGTACGGGGCGGTGAGCTGCCGGTATACACCCCGCTCTGCACAGTACTGGCCGAACTCGGTGGAGGTGAATCCCCCCCACGGTCGGTGCAGAGCGCCTTGAGCTTGCGCCCCGTCTCCACCTCCACGGCAGCTTGAAAGTTCTTGATGGCGGTGGCGGCTTGATCTTTGCTCGGTAGGAGAACGAGCCACATATAGCGGCTGAGGTCGTCCACGAGCAGAAGAAAGTACTGGTTGCCGCTCGGTGTGGATGGTGAGATGGGGCCGCAGAGGTCGCCGTGAACCAAGTCGAGGATGTTGACGGTGCGTCGGTGTGCTTGTTCCGGGAAGGGAGAGCGACGGTGCTTGCCGGTGACGCAAGCATCGCAGACCTGTTCAACTTGTTCCAGTGGAGGTAGTCCTCGGACCATGTCGTGGCGGGCGAGGCGGCGCAGCGCTGGAATCCGAGATGGCCGTACCGGGCGTGCCAGCGCCAAGCCGCCTCGGTCTGCGCGCGGAGAGACACACCGGGCGCCCGATGTCAAGCTTCAGCAGGTAGAGGCGCGTCGGTGACCTCACTACTCGTGCCAGCAGCTTCCGCCCAGGCTTGAAAATCTTGAGGACGCCGACATCCATGACGATGCGACACCCGACCTCCTCAAGTTGGCCCAAGCTGATGATGTCCGCCGTGAGTCGCGGGATGTAGTACACCCCGGTGAGGGCGCGATGCTCCCCGTTCTTGCAGTTGAAGACGACAGTGCCCCGGCCTTCGATCTCCACCACAGAGCCGTCGCCGAAACGCACGGTTCCATGGATCCCGCGGTCGAGATCGGCGAAGGCCCCGCGTGCGCCCGTCATGTGGTTCGTAGCTCCACTGTCGAGGACCCATCGATCGGGCTCTCGATCTGCGCGCGGGCTGAGTTGGGCGAAGACCTTCTCCTCCTTTATGTTCACGGAGCCGGTCGCCGACGGCGGCGGTGAGGAGGCAGGGGAGGAGGCGATAGATCGGGTGTTGACCTGCACAGGGACGAACGCCCGGGCCATAAGGAGAGTGGGCTGGTCCTCCTCCGCCTCACCTTGGGCCAGATGGGCCTCCGCCTTCTTCTTGGGCCGGTTAGGGCAATAGCGAGCCCAGTGACCGGTTTTGTGGCACTTGAAGCAAGGTGAAGCCGGCGGCTTGTTCGGTGTCTCGGTGCTCACCGCGCCCGCCGCCGCCTCCGCCGCCGCTCTTGTCGCGACGACTCTTCGATCCCTTTTCTTACCGGAGCTTGAACCACCGCGTTCGCCGTCCCCGCCCTTGGTCCTCTCGAGCCACTCCTCATGAGTGAGAAGCGACTTTCCAGTGGAGGAGCTAGGCGGCAGCGCAACTTCCTCCTCCGCGTCGTCGGACGACTTCAGCGTGCCTGTGATCTCCTCGATGGAAAGCTTCGAGATGTCAACGAAAGCCTCCATCGAAATGACAAGCTGCTTGTACCTCGGCCTGACGACGCGCAAGAACTTCTTGGTGGCTTTGGCATCCGGCTCCGGATCCCCAAGATCCGCCAAGCGCTGGACGATGCCGGAGAAACGAAGCGAGAAGTCCTCGATGGCTTCTCCGGTGCGAAGCTTGATCGTCTTGTACTCCGCGCGCAGTGTCTGCGCCGTCACGGCCCTCCGCCGTTCGTCACCAAGGCGGAGAGTTTTGATTGCCTCCCACGCCTCCGATGCCGTCTGCGAAACGACCCGGATTTCCGCGAACGGAATCCCGAATCTTAGCACCTTGGTGGTAGTCCCAGGAGGCTACCACGTGCAATCCCCGTCTCGGCCGATTCCAAAATCCATACGGAAAAGTAAAAACAAAGGAATAGAGTACAACATTTATTTTATTACATTAATCGAGTACATCTCTTCGGCACATGCGGTACAAGTCCAGCGGGAGATCGAATCAAACGTAAATAAAACGTCTAGCGGCGGCTCCATGAAAGCGCGGGTAACACCATATCCGCAGTGCGGCTCAAGTGTAGGAAGAGCTCTAGTCCACCCAACCGTCGTTGTCGAAGTCGTAGTCCGGCTCTGCGTCAGAGTCACCAGGGTCTACCCGATAAGCGGGTAGGTCATGTCAACTTCCCAACAAAGAGGCAAAAGCGGTGTATAATCTACTATGCATGAGATAACCCTAGTCCGTCGTAGAAAGCTTAAGCAAAGCAAAGACGGGCAACATACAAGATAAGCGAGTAGCGAGGAGGTCCACACCTCGGGGAAGCTTCCGCTTCCGAGGTCCACACCTCGAGGGGTCCACACCCCGCTCAAGGAATTCCACACCAAAGCACCGGATCTCAACCACGATCCAGAATCCCAACTCTCATCTGCGATGTGGGGCCCACCGGCTCCTATCCCCACATCTCAACGGCCGAAGCCGGGCTCACACACTCGGGGGAGAGAAGAAGCACAAGAGAAGTGTAACTAGTCGGTGAGAGATCGAAAGACCGTCCATAACCGGTGGACACGGACTATAGCTATAGGTTTAACACTGCGAGAGGTTGTACGACCGTACCCGCCCCGAATAGGTCCGGAACCGGCCGTCACCGAGTCCGACCCTACCATACGGCCGAAGCCCAAGTAAGTGGATAGTACCCTTCGCATCTCCGAGCCCGGCCCGGCCCTCCGCGCGAGCTCATACTACCCGCGAGAGGTCCCTCGAAGGCCGTGGAACCCTTCCCCCGGCCTCGCCGGGGCAAAGTCTACTAAGGAGGGACGAGACCACTCCCCGACACGATCACACCGATCCTCCCGGCGGAGGAGGGGGTGCTATCCACTACAAGTCTCACCCCGCACCCCCGCCCAATACAAGGCGGGCGGTCCGTACGAAAGTAGTCATTCGAAACAAGGTCAAGCGACGATCGGTCCTTAAGGGGCCGAGAGCGAGCACTCAACATCTCCATCCCACACGACACGACCCTCGGGTAAGAGGCCGATCGCATCTTCCCTCGGCGGCCCCGTTCACAAGTAACCCGGCGGCTCGCTCCCGCCAAAACACGGCAAGGGGTACACAACCCGGAACACACGCTAGAATCACACCGAGATACCCACATCTCGACTCAAACCCGGAGCACCATCCATAATCAAACAACAAAAGTATGGATAGTTGAAGTAAGGGACTAGCTAGGGGTCCGTAGCTAGTCCCGCGGTAGTAGAACAAGGAACGAGGATATGATAAACATCAAGGCATGGCTAGTAAACGGGTTATGCAATTCATCGAACAATGCATTAAAGTAAAGCACTAGCGACTAAATATCAACATGGGATCTATATGGTTGGGAGTGACATGACACCTTCTGTGCCGTTGAAGCAGTCGCTGTCCGGTGCAGTGTACTCGGGGTCCTCCACGTCCTCCTGGTCGAAGCTCGGGTCTGCGGCACGAGATTCGACGCGAAAATAAGATAACGGTGCACATCTAAGCATTAACTCCAAATAAAATCCAACTTAGAAAATCCAAAAGAGCCCGAACTACCTACAATCAGCAAGGTTTTGCAAATACGGTTTTATAGAAATTAGTTTTGCATTTTTCTGAGCTTCCTAGCCTTTATTACTAATTTTTAAAGGTCAAAATCATTTTCTGGAATTTTTAAACAGAAGAGAAATAGGTTTTTCAGAAAAACACTGCTGACGTCATCATGACGTCAGCCTCCCAGGGTTAACGGGCTGCAGCAAGGCCGGAAGTGTTGCCGGGCCGTGGGCGGCCCAGCGGCCTCCATCCCACTGGTTTTTGGGTTTCGGCCCAACTCGACAACAGGCGTCAAAGCCCACCTAACGAACCGCACAAGTCTGGATTCGGTCCCTCTACTGGCTCCCGCACCAGGCCGACGGCCTACCAAGGAAAGGAAAGGGTTTTAATGGGCTCACGGCCCCGTTTCGGCCCGGCGGCCCGCTTCCCGAGGGACAGGCGCACAGAAACAAACTCATGCCCTACAGGTGCTCGACGAAACGCCGTGGCGGCGCCGCGACCGCGCGGTGCGCCGCCGGCGTCGGCTCGTGTGCCTCTCGCCCGGCTCTATGTCTCCCTGGCCGGTGCACGCCAAGGCGCGGCCACGGGGTGTGCGGGCCGGCGGGCGCTCAACCCCGTGGTCTTGCGCGCGGCGAGCGGCGCGCCGTCCCGGTGGCCGGGGCGCGCCGCCGCCGCGGCGCGCCACCGCGCGGCGGCCCCCAAAACCTTCTCTCACCGAGAAAACCCTCGGGACGACACCCGACACGGCCCCACGTCCCGCACGTCCCGGCCACGTTCGCCGGCGCGACCGCACGGTGCTCGGTGCGCGCCGCGCCGCGCCACGACGTCGCTCGCCTCCCCGCACGGTTAGTCGGCGCGAAGGCCGCCGCTCAACTACCCCCCGCACGGGAGGTCCGGCTTGACGGCCAAACTCACAACCCTTCCACGCACGGCGCTCGCGTGCACCGGGAGGGGCTCGCCCGCCGGCTTGGGGTAGCCGCGGCGCGACGCCTCCCCGTTCCCAACTCAACCACCCGAGCCCGCATCGCTCTTCGCGCGGCGACGGCGGAGCTTCGAGGCACAACCGGCCCGGGGCCCCCATCCGCCGCGGCACGGCGGTCATGCGGCACGAAGGCCGGCACACGGGCAAGACATCACACGGCGATGCGTCTCCAAACTTGGGGTGCCAACACGGTAGAAAGAAAACAAGGGGAGGGGGAAAGAGATGAGGATGGCCGCGGTGCTCACGGTGGGGCGTCGGTGTAGACGTGGCCGGCCTGACGAAGGCGTGTTGTTGATGTTCGGCGCGAAGGCGTTCCGGCGATGGTGCAGTGGTTCACGTCGTCGCGTTCCTCCCCCGGCTCGTCGTCGCGGTCCGTGCTTCCGCGCCCCTGATTCCCGGCTCCTTCTCCTCCCGGTGCGGTGCGACGGCGATGCGCTCCTCTCCCGGCGCGACGCCTTCCCCCAACGGCGCGGCGCGGCGGCGGCGCGGCCGCCTTCTCCTTCCTCTCCGGCACGCGGCCGAGCGGTGGTGGATGAAAACCCCAATGGGGGTGGTTGGTCTTGCCTCCTCCCCGACGCTCCCCTCCTCTTTTGAATCCACGCCGCGGGGCTTCGGACGGGGAAAGGTCCACCGTGCCCTCGGCTCGCCGCCGCCTCGGGCCGGGTGGTGGCCGCGGGCGATGCTCGCCCCGCCTCGGATTCTTGGGGAAAAGGGGCAGCGGGGTCATTTACCTTTTTCCCGCGGTCGCCCCGGGTCCGCGTGCACACGCCGGCCTTGGCGTGCGCGCCGGCCGGCGGCCGGCTCGGCGCGCGCGCCACCCCCGCGCGGGGCGGCGCGGGCCCGGCCCGGCGGCGCGGCCGCCTGGCTCGGCCGTCTGGCTGGATTGGTCAAGGCGTTGAGGAAAGGGGAAAGAAAGGTGCTGGCGAGCGGGGTCCACACGGCAGCGAGAGAGAAGAGGATAGGGGAGCGGGCGGTTAAGTGGGCCGAAAGGCTCCCTGGGGTTGGGCCGCTGCAACGCGAAGTGGATTGAATTCGGCCCAAGCACTAGTCTGCCCATGACCTATTAACTCAAAATAGTTTGGCTAAGAATTTGAAAGTTATAGTTTGAATTTGATCCCCTTTCAAATTCAAACTCACTCAAGTGAACTCCAATTAAACCAAAGAAAACCAACTCACAAGTTATACCATATTTTAAATATAAGTTTTATAAATAGGATAAACTAGTGGAGAATTTGGTGAGAGGCTAGCAATTTGGCTAAAAATTTGATAGCACCCAAATGCAAGCAAAAAGTTTTAAATTTTCGCAAAATTCACACACCTAGATTCCTGGGTTGTTACATTCTCCCCCACCACCGAGAATCTCGTCCTCGAGATTTAGTCCTCGACCTCCTCCGTGAACAAGTGAGGGTACTCCTTCCTGAGATCGGCTTCCTTCTCCCATGTTGCCTCTCGCTCTGTATGGTTGCTCCACAACACTTTACAGAAAGGAATGGTTGTTCTCCTTGTTTCCTTGACAGCTCTGTCCAAGATTTTCTCAGGGTATTCTGTATACTCCAGGTTGTCTTGCAAGTCAAGCAACTCCATGGGCACTTGCTTTGTCTCCACTGCCCTCTCACTCTTCTTCAGCTGTGACACGTGGAACACCGGGTGAACTCTCGCCATTGTCTCAGGTAGTGCAAGCTGGTAGGCCAAACTCCCAATCCTTCGGGTGATAGGGTACGGTCCCACGTACCGCGGTGCAAGCTTTCCCTTCACCAAGAACATCTTGGTTCCTCGGAGCGGTGAGACTTTCAAGTACACTCTGTCGCCAACTGCAAAGGTCAACTCTCTCCTTCTCCTGTCGGCATAGCTCTTCTGACGACTTTGGGCGATTTTCAGGTTCTCACGTACTTTCTCGACTTTTTCTTCTGCTTCCTCAATGATTGCTGGTCCGAACAGAGCTCGCTCTCCAACCTCTGACCAAGCTAGCGGGGTCCTGCACTTCCGACCGTAAAGTGCCTCGAAGGGTGCCATCCGGAGGCTTGCTTGAAAGCTGTTGTTGTACGAGAACTGCGCAAACGGCAAGCGCTCTCCCAATCGGTACCATAGGTGAGTGCACAAGCTCGTAGCATGTCCTCCAGGACCCGGTTAACCTCTCTGTCCGACCATCCGTCCGCGGGTGGAAAGGCCGTGTCTGTAGGCGAGTGTGGTGCCCATCGGCTTGTGAAAGCTCGCCAAAACTTGGAGACAAGCGTGGCCCTCGATCGGACACAATACTTCGGGTGCCCCGTGCGGCCCGAGTATGTGCTCTACGAACGGCTCGCCAACTTCTCGGTTGCATACCCGATCTTCACCGGCACAAAGTGAGCCACTTTAGTCGGCTCTGTCCACTATGACCCAACCGAGTCGTTTCCTTTTGGTGTTCTAGGGAGTCCCACCACAAAGTCCATGGAGATGTCCTCCCACTTCCACACCGGAATATCCAACGGCTTCAACAAACCAGCGGGTTTCGATGTTCAATCTTTACTCTGCTACGGGTGTCGCAACGGGCCACGTAGTGTGCAATATCCTTCTTCATGTCCTTCCACCGATCCGATCTTCGGATCTCTCGTACATCTTGGTGCCGCCGGGTGAATCGAGTACCTCGAGTCGTGAGCTTCTCTCATGATCCGCTCCCGAGTGCCTTGTCTTGTGGTACACGGATCCGTTCTTTCAACCACACAAGTGCCTTGTTCATCAACCCGATAGTCCTCTGCTTTGCCCTCGCTTCATTAGTTCTCTCGGCACTCGATTTCCGCACACCCCCTTAAGGGCCGTACGGATTCGCTCTTCCAGGTCGTAGGTCACTTGCATCACGTTGACTTGGCCTCGGTCCACAATCTCGATTCTCAGCTTCTCTAGCTCTTCATGCAAAGCAGGTTGCTCCTCTTCTACCATGAGGTTGTTGCAGTATGTTTTCCGGCTCGGTGCATCCGCCACGACGTTAGCTTTGCCTGGGTGGTAGTTGATCTCAACGTCGTAGTCCTTGATCGGCTCTAACCACCGTCTCCGCCTCATGTTCGGCTCGGTACGTGTAAAGAAGTACTTCGGGCTCTTGTGGTCGGAAAACAGGTTCACACTTGTTCCCTATCGGGTAGTGTCTCCAGGATTTTGAGCGCATGCACAACGGTGCCAGCTCCAAGTCGTGTGTCGGGTAGTTTTCCTCGTGTTTCTTCGAGTACTGGAAGCGTAAGCCACAACTTTCCCTTCCCGCATCGGCGACACAACCAAGTCCTTGCTTTGAAGCGTCACGGTAGACCACAAAGTCTTTCTTGATATCCCGTGAAGGGTAAGCAACGGAGCTGTGGTGAGTCTCTTCTTCGGTTCTGGAAGCTCTTCTCACACGCTTCGACCACTCGAACTTTGTGTTGTTCTTGAGCAACTCGTCATTGGCTTTGCGATCTTGGAAAAGTTCTCAATGAACCTCCGTAGTAACCCGCCAACCCAAGGAAGCTCCCCGACATCCGTCACGTTCAATGGCTGCTCCCACTTGGTCACCGACTCAACCTTGGACGGATCCACGGCTATCCCCTCTGCCGACAAACACGTGTCCCAAGAAAGCGACCTTCTCCATCCGGAACTCGCACTTGCCGAACTTCGCATACGGTTTCGCGCCTCGGCCCTCTCTAGCACGACTCTCGGGTGCTCCTCGTGCTCCTCAGTGGTCTCAGAGTAGATCAAGATATCATCGATAAACACCACTACAAACCTGTCCAACTCTTCCATGAAGACCTTGTTCATCAAGTTCATGAAGTAGGGAGGGGCGTTGGTCAGCCCAAAAGAAACCACCACGAACTCGTACAAGCCGTAGCGTGTGGTGAAGGTTGTCTTAGGTATATCCCCGCTCTCGGATCTTCATCGGTGGTAGCCCGACCTCAAGTCGATCTTGGAGAAGAACCTTGCCTTTTTGAGTCTATCCAGCAAATCCTCGATTCTGGGCAGAGGGTACTTGTTCTTGATCGTCATCGAGTTGAGCGTGCGGTAGTCAATGCACATCCTCTTGGTACCGTCTTTCTTCTCCACGAAGAGCACTGGTGAACCCCACGGTGAGGCACTCGGCCGAACAAACCCTTGCTCGAGCAACTTCTTGAGCTGTTTCTTCAACTCGTCCAGCTCGTCGGACGACATCCTGTACGGACTCTTTGCAATGGGCCCCGCCCCGGCATCGGCTCAATCACAAACTCCACGTCCGATGCGGGGGTAACTCCGTAAGCTCCTCGCGGGAACACGTCCGAAACTCACGGACCACTCGGGATCTCTTCAATCTCCTTCCCACTCATGTTGCACAACATCGTAGCAACCTTCGGACTGCGAGGCTCGATCCGCACCGTAGTTCCGCCGGGGTGTTCTAGCCGTATCACTGCGGGGTTGCAAGAAACTATCCCGTTGTGCTTTGCCAACCAATCCATCCCTAAGATCACGTCTATCCCGGTAGACTCCAAAACCGTCAAGTCTCCGCCGTGAACGGTAGTCCCTCAAACACCATCCTCACTCCCCGCACTCTAACGTACTCCTCTTCTCTCCTAGCGGAGAGCTAGTCAAGATAGGCCTTGGTCGGGGCTTAGTTGGTAACGACCTTTCTTTAGCAAACGTGGTAGAAATATACGAAAACCGAGCTCCGGTATCAAACAAAACAAAAGTAGCCAAAAGCGAGTCAACAAGGAACTCACCAAGTGTGACGTCGGGTGCAGCTGCCGCATCCTCGACGGTGAGGTGGTTCGGACGGCCTCGAGTAGGCCGGCGGGCGAGCAGGTCCTCTTTGTGTACGAGGTGGCTGTCCTCCCGGTGCTTGTGGCTTGGGCGGGGTCCGGAACCGAGTCTTTGCGGCTCGACTCCCCGGTGGTACTGCGGGGACACTCAAACGACTTATGCCCAACTTGACGGCAGTTGAAGCATGTCACCTTGGATCTGTCTGCTGCTTGCGGTGGTGGCCTCGGCTTCCAGCTGTTCTGACCTCCACTCCCACCACGGGTGGGCTACGCTCTCGCGGGCCGAGAGCGAGAGGCGTGGTGCCTCTGCTGTGGCTGGTGACCCTGAGCGTAACCTGTCCTCTGCCTCTGAGGTGGTCCCGAACGTCCTGCCCCGATCCGAGCGCTTGGACTTGCTCCCACGAACCTCCATGTACTCAAGCCTTGACCTCTCCACTATCAGGGCCTTGTCGATAATGGAGCGAAGTGTCGGGCGGTCGTGCGCGGACAAGTGGTGTGCCATACCCTTGTGCGGCCCCTTTACGAACCGGTAGACCTTCTTCTTCTCGTGTCGGTGTCTCGGCACGTACCTCATCGGCTCCGGTAGCGGTTGGCGTACTCCCCGTACGGACATGTTTCCCATCTTGAGGTGCCGAACTCGTCGGCCTTCCTATCCATCACTTGCGTACGGGATGTGGTGACTCCGAAGGCCTCCACGAACTCGTCCCACCCGATGTGCAACGGGTCCGGTGCGAGTCACGATAGGGTTGTCCCACCACGCACCGGCCGTGCGCCGTCGGTGCGTGCGCGCACGGTCACACACTCCTCCTCGGTAAGCTCGGTCAGCTCCAGCTTCTTCTCGATCTCACGCAACCAGTTATCCGCATCCATCGGGTCCGCTGAGTGGTCGAAGGTAGGCGGTCGCAGCTTGTTGAAGTTCTCAACCTTCTTCTGGAAACCCTCTGGCGCGTAGCGGTTCTGGCCCCTCGGGTTGTTGTTGTTGTTCTGGGCTAGCATCTGAGTGATCGTCTGCATCAGCTGTGTTTGCACTGCCATCACGTCGGCCAAGTTCGGGGGAGGTGGCGGTGGTGGCACCTCGTGTCCCTGAGCCTGGCCTGCTCCTCCCTCAGGCTGGGGTACCTGCTCGTGCTCGAGCTCCTGCTCCTGAGCTCCCTCGTCGTCGCGCGCGGCTCCTCGACCGCCGACTCGGCCTACTCGGCCTCCGCGGAGCCCGCCTCGTGGCGCGTGACCTCCACGACGTCCGCGGCCTCTCGCTCCGCCGGGTTAGGGGCATCCTCCCCTCCGTCGTCCCCCGGCGACCTCCTCGAAACGGGCCAGGAGTCGCCGGACCTCCTTGCTCCCGACATCTGTTCCAGTTGCAATAGTTAGTAGTGGTAGGGAGAATGTATTTAATCAGGTTATAAACTATAATGGAGTAATCCTGCTAGCAATCACAAAATTTCAGACAGACATTAAGAAGCATGAAATCCGAAAGAAACCATGAAGATCCATGTCACTCAATCAATGCCACCATACAAAAGAGGTGCACCTCGAGGTTTACTCCTACGACCTTCGAGGGTACACGGCAACACATCCTGCTAACGCATGGTACATCATGGGGTAGCTACTACAGGCATGTCACATGAACGGTAGCATTACATCTAACTCATTACATCTACTCTGATTCTGCTACAAGATCTCTACTCCCATCACTGAATACCCTGAGGTGCCTCGGAGCCGGTGTCCTGTGGAACTGAGTAGAACGGTGGTGAGTGGACTCCTGGGTAACCCGGCACCCTGATCGCCGGTCCCCCGTAGTAGTCACAAGTGTCCTGTAGAGCACGATCCATCTCCGCTGTGTCCTGCGAACCACTCGGGTACGGCCGCACTCGTGGTAGGAGCGTCGGGGAAAGCTCGAAAGTCTCCATCCTCGATGCGGGCCTCTTCTTGGGTGGTAGGCGTGCGGAAAGCGCCTCCCGGCTCGCCGGCCTGCGCCGGTCGGAACGCTCCCAGGCCGCGCGGGTCCTGTCGCTCGGTCCCTCTCCTCGTAGACCAGTCCTCCCAGGTAACACATGTGGTGGTAGTTGTGTCGGCTCGCCTCCTGTAGGTCCCACACCTTGACCTCGGTAGTCGGCTCGCCGCGGCTCCGATCGACTCCACCCGGTCTCGAGCCTCTGCGCCAGCCTCACTCGATCCTCTCGCGCGGCCTCCACCGAAGCCGGTGAGCCTCCCGCTACGCCCTCAAACGTGCCTCCAAAGTAGCGATCCTCCGGGAGTCTCTCTCGGTCTTTGGCTGCGGCCGGCGCTAGTCCAAGCCGTACTAGCTCTCCATTCCTCTCGTGCGCGCGCCTCCGGCTCGTCCGGTAAATCCTCTCTCGTCCTCCTCCAAGTCCCGAACCGCCGCGGGCGGCGTCACACCTCCACCGAAGGTACGGTACCTCCCCCGTACGCCGAACGAGCCCCGGTCTGGGCCGGGGATGCACCGCCCGGCCGCGAGCATCGCCTCGGTCCTCCCCGACCATCGGAGTCACCTCCTCGGTACCGTGCTCGGTCACTCGAGTCCCGGCCGACCGTGGTCGAAGATCTCTTCTTGGAAGTACTGCGAACGGTGTGTCCTTCAACCTCTCCCCGAGCGGGGTCACAAACCTTCTTGAGAGCCCCGCGTGCGCCGGTGCGGTGCGCCTCGTGACCGAGCTCTCGAAGCAGTACACCACTACCTCCTCAAGCTGCGGCACCCGTGGGTCCGCCGGGCACCTTGACGGTCAGGTAAGTGGGGGTCTGCTCCAAGTGCCCCATGGCCCTCCCCTTGTAGCTGACACCGTCGGTCTCCACTCCTGCTGCCTCCAGGCACTCCCTCAGCAGGTGGCAGAAGCCTCCGTAGCTCTTGCCGTCCGACTCCAAGGGGACCCACGTCGTCTCCGCCATCTGCACAACGTTGTTAGAGCGTAGTTAGTAAGGCAGTTAGTGAAAGTTAATCAAGGTAATGCATATATATAAGTATAGTTATATACATACGGAAGCCAAGGAGTTTATATAAAGTTTCAAGGTTCAGAAACGGCTTCCTATGCTATCGACCATTCCTGGGCTCGTCCTACAGTCAAGCATGGCTGCGGTACCAAGCGAAACGACCGGATTTCCGCGAACGGAATCCCGAATCTTAGCACCTCGGTGGTAGTCCCGAGGAGGCTACCACGTGCAATCCCCGTCTCGGCGATTCCAAAATCCATACGGAAAAGTAAAAACAAAGGAATAGAGTACAACATTTATTTTATTACATTAATCGAGTACATCTCTTCGGCACATGCGGGTACAAGTCCGGCGGGGCCCGAATCAAACGAGAAATAAAACGTCTAGCAAGCGGCTCCATGAAAGCGCGGGTAACACCATATCCGCAGGCAGCTCAAGTGTAGGAAGAGCTCTAGTCCACCCAACCGTCGTTGTCGAAGTCGTAGTCCGGCTCTGCGTCAGAGTCACCAGGGTCTACCCGATAAGCGGGTAGGTCATGTCAGCTTCCCAACAAAGAGGCAAAAGCGGTGTATAATCTACTATGCATGAGATAACCCTAGTCTGGCTGTAGAAAGCTTAAGCAAAGCAGCAGTGCAACATACAAGATAAGCAGAGTAGCGAGGAGGTCCACACCTCGGGGAAGCTTCCGCTTCCGAGGTCCACACCTCAGGGGTCCACACCCCGCTCAAGGAATTCCACACCAAAGCACCGGATCTCAACCACGATCCAGAATCCCAACTCTCATCCGCGATGTGGGGCCCACCGCTCCTATCCCCACATCTCAACGGCCGAAGCCGGGCTCACACACTCGGGGGAGAGAAGAAGCACAAGAGAAGTGTAACTAGTCGGGTGAGAGATCGAAAGAGCGTCCATAACCGGTGGACACGGACTATAGCTATAGGTTTAACACTCGCAGAGGTTGTACGACCGTACCCGCCCGAATAGGTCCGGAACCGGCCGTCACCGAGTCCGAGCCCTACCATACGGTGAAGCCCAAGTAAGTGGATAGTACCCTTACGCATCTCCGAGCACGGCCCGGCCTCGCGGCGAGCTCATACTACCCGCGAGAGGTCCCTCGAAGGCCGTGGAACCCTTCCCGACCTCGCCGGGGCAAAGTCTACTAAGGAGGGACGGACCACTCCCGACACGATCACACCGATCCTCCGGCGGGAGGGGTGCTATCCACTACAAGTCTCACCCCGCACCCCCGCCCAATACAAGGCGGGCGGTACGTACGAAAGTAGTCATTCGAAACAAGGTCAGCGACGATCGGTCCTTAAGGGGCGAGAGCGAGCACTCAACATCTCCATCCCACACGACACGACCCTCGGGTAAGAGGCCAGATCGCATCTTCCCTCGGCAGCCGTTCACAAGTAACCAGCGGCTCGCTCCCGCCAAAACACAGCAAGGGGGTACACAACCCAGAACACACGCTAGAATCACACCGAGATACCCACATCTCAGCTCAAACCCAGAGCACCATCCATAATCAAACAACAAAAGTATGGATAGTTGAAGTAAGGGACTAGCTAGGGGTCTGTAGCTAGTCCCGCAGGTAGTAGAACAAGGAACAGGATATAATAAACATCAAGGCATGGCTAGTAAACAGGTTATGCAATTCATCAGAACAATGCATTAAAGTAAAGCACTAGCAGCTAAATATCAACATGGGATCTATATGGTTGGGAGTGACATGACACCTTCTGTGCCGTTGAAGCAGTCGCTGTCCGGTGCAGTGTACTCGGGGTCCTCCACGTCCTCCTGGTCGAAGCTCGGGTCTGCGGCACGAGATTCGACGCGAAAATAAGATAACGGTGCACATCTAAGCATTAACTCCAAATAAAATCCAACTTAGAAAATCCAAAAGAGCCCGAACTACCTACAATCAGCAAGGTTTTGCAAATACGGTTTTATAGAAATTAGTTTTGCATTTTTCTGAGCTTCCTAGCATTTATTACTAATTTTTAAAGGTCAAAATCATTTTCTGGAATTTTTAAACAGAAGAGAAATAGGTTTTTCAGAAAAAAAACACTGCTGACGTCATCATGACGTCAGCCTCCCAGGGTTAACGGGCCGGCGAAGATGGCGGAAGTGTTGCGGGCCGTGGGCGGCCCAGCGGCCTCCATCCCATTGGTTTTTGGGTTTCGGCCCAACTCAACAACAAGGGCGTCAAGCCCACCCAACGAAGCGCACAAGTCCGGATTCGGTCCCTCTGCGGCTCCCGCACCAGGCCGACGGCCTACCAAGGAAAGGAAAGGGTTTCAATGGGCTCACGGCCCCGTTTCGCCGGCGGCCCGCTTCCCAGGGACAGGGCGCACAGGAAACAAAATCATGCCCTACGGGTGCTCGACGAAACGCGTGGCGCGCGCGCGCGACCGCGCGGTGCGCCGCGGCGTCGAGCTCGGTGCCTCTCGCCCGGCTCTATGTCTCCCGGTCCGGTGCACGCCAAGGCGCGGCCACGGGGTGTGCCGGCGGGCGGGCGCTCAACCCCCGTGGTCTTGCGCGCGGCGAGCGGCGCGCCGTCCGTGGCCGGGTGCCGGCTGCCGCCGCCCGGCGCGGCGCGCCACGGCGCGGCGGCCCCCAAAACCTTCTCTGCGAGAAAACCCTCGGGACGACACCCGACACGGCCCCACGTCCCGCACGTCCCGGCACGTTCGCCGGCGCGACCGCACGGTGCTCGGTGCGCGCGCGCGCCGCGCCACGGCGTCGCTCGGCTCTGCACGGTTAGTCGGCGCGAAGGCCGGCCCCCGCTCAACTACCCCCGCACGGGAGGTCGGCCGGCGGCCAAACTCACAACCCTTCCACGCACGGCGGCTCGCGTGCACCGGGGAGGGCTCGCCGCCGGCTTGGGGGTAGCCGCGGCGCGGCGCCTCCCCCCCCCGTTCAACTCAACCACCCGAGCCCGCATCGCTCTTCGCGCGGCGGCGGCGGAGCTCGGGAGGCACAACCGGCCCGGGGAGCCCCCATCCGCCGCGGCACGGCAGTCATGCGGCACGAAGGCCAGCACACAGGCAAGACATCACACAGCGATGCGTCTCCAAACTTGGGGTGCCAACACAGAAAGAAAACAAGGGAGGGGGAAAGAGATGAGGATGGCCGCGGTGCTCACGGTGGGGCGTCGGTGTAGGCGTGGCCGGCCCCGACGAAGGCGTGTTGTTGATGTTCGGCGCGAAGGCGTTCCGGCGATGGTGCGGTGGTTCACGTCGTCGCGTTCCTCCCCGGCTCGTCGTCGCGGTCCGTGCTTCCGCGTCCCCGATTCCCGGCTCCTTCTCCTCCGTGCGGTGCGACGGCGATGCGCTCCTCTCCGGCGCGACGCCTTCCCCCAACGGCGCGGCGCGGTGGCGGCGCGCCCGCCTTCTCCTTCCTCTCGGGCACGCGGCCGAGCGGTGGTGGATGAAAACCCCAATGGGGGTGGTTGGTCTTGCCTCCTCCCCGAACTGCTCCCCTCCTCTTTTGAATCCACGCCGCGGGGCTTCGGACGGGGAAAGGTCCACCGTGCCCTCGGCTCGCCGCCGCCTCGGGCCGGGGGTGGTGGCCGCGGGCGATGCTCGCCCCGCCTCGGATTCTTGGGGAAAAGGGGCGGCGGGGTCATTTACCTTTTCCCGCGGTCGCCCCCGGGTCCGCGTGCACACGCCGGCCTTGGCGTGCGCGCCCGGCCGGTCGGCTCGGCCGCGCGCGCCACCCCCGCGCGGCCGGCGCGGGCGGGCCGGCGGCGCGGCCGCCCCGGCTCGGCCGTCGGGCCGGATTGGTCAAGGCGTTGAGGAAAGGGGAAAGAAAGGTGCTGGCGAGCGGGGTCCACACGGCGGCGAGAGAGAAGAGGATAGGGGAGCGGGCGGTTAAGTGGGCCGAAAGGCTCCCCGGGGGTTGGGCCGTCGCAACGCGAAGTGGATTGAATTCGGCCCAAGCACTAGTCCGCCCATGACCTATTAACTCAAAATAGTTTGGCTAAGAATTTGAAAGTTATAGTTTGAATTTGATCCCCATTCAAATTCAAACTCACTCAAGTGAACTCCAATTAAACCAAAGAAAACCAACTCACAAGTTATACCATATTTTAAATATAAGTTTTATAAATAGGATAAACTAGTGGAGAATTTGGTGAGAGGCTAGCAATTTGGCTAAAAATTTGATAGCACCCAAATGCAAGCAAAAAGTTTTAAATTTTCGCAAAATTCACACACCTAGATTCCTGGGTTGTTACGGTCTCCTTGACAGCGAGCGCAAGGATCATCTCCAATGGTACCGCGCTGCAGATGGCGTCGAGGGCGGTGCGGTCGTCGCGGAAATCGCTGTCGCCGAACTCGATGACGTCCTAAAGGTCGCGGGCTTGGAGTTTCAGCTTCATCCGCAACGACCACTCGACGTAGTTCGTCTTCGTGAGTTGCGGCCATGTTCCCGGGCTGCTGGAGTCGCGGACGACACGCTCGACGACGCGCTCTCGCGGCTGGTCGGCGTCACGAAAGCGGGAGCGTGGTCGGCGTGGAGGAGATTTGCTCGGGAACCCATGACGTAACGACTTCTTCCCGTCGGGGTCGTCGGACGGCCCTGGCTTCTCTGGTGGCGGCGACTTGCCGGTCGACTCCCGTGGTGGCGTGGCGCCGCTTGACTTCGGTGGTGGTGTGGCCATGGCGACTGCCATGGGATCTTGACCGCTCTGGTAGGCGCCGCTCGTCCCCAGGACGTCGGAACGAGCAGAGCACAGAAACAGAGATGGAAGACAGAGAAGTTTTTGTGTGCCACCAAAGCTAGCAGCGTTTTTCCATTGACTAAGCAAAATACATATAGAGGCTAAGTGCTAGAAACAAGCAACTAACAGAACGTGCGATGCGCACGTCTTGACTGGATCACACCATCCCGTGACCACGTACGCACCGCACTAACTCCTACAGACCCGGACGCGCTCGCCACTAAGAGCGTGAGCTCAACGGTATGCACCAAAACGTGCATACTCCTCCTAAGACAAAAAAACGATTATGTACAAGAACGGTGATCGATCCAGGATTAATACAACATTTCCCCCCCTAAGCCTTGATCGAATCACCTGTGAAGTCCTTGACGCCGATCATGGTGCACAGCTCCTGGAACCGCACACGCCCAAGCCCCTTGGTCAATATGTCCGCCAGCTGCGAGGCCGTCGGAGTGTAGCTGATGATGATGGTTCCCCCGTCGACACACTCTCTGATGTAGTGGTACCGAGTTGCAATGTGCTTTGATCTGTCATCAAATACGGGGTTCTTGGTGAGAGCTATGGCGGACATGTTGTCCACCTTGAGGTTCGGCGCTGCAATTTTTTCTTCAGTGATGTCGCTGAGCAGACGTGCAAGCCAGACCCCCTGACATGCAACGGTGGCCGCTGCAATACACTCTGACTCACATGAGGACAGAGCAACAACCTTCTGTTTTGATGATTGCCAAGTAATTGGACTGTCACCGAGGAAGTAGATGACGCCGGTTGTGCTCTTCCGCGTGTCAATGTCACTGCCATATCGCATCGGCCGTAGCCGGTGAGCTCTGAAGAGGCTTGTCTTTCTCCCTCCCGGCGTAGTGAAGCCCACGGCCCGTGTGCCCGCCACATAGCGCAGTATGCGCTTCACGGCAACGACATGCTCCTCGTGGGGCTGCTCCATGAATCGGCTGAGGTATCCAACAGCAAAAGCAAGATCAGGCCTAGTATGCAGTAGGTACCTCAGCCCTCCAATAGTCCGCCTGTACTCTGTGGCGTCAGTGACAGGCATTGTGCTGTTCTTGCTGAGTTTCAGACGTGGCTCCATGGGGGCTTGAGTCGAATTACAGTCCAGCAGGCCACTCCGCTCCAGGAGCTTCTCAGCATACGCAGCTTGGCGAAGGGTGGTACCAGACTTGTCCTGATGAACTTCAATCCCCAGGTAGTAGGTAAGCAAGCCAAGATCACTCATACGAAATACCTTCTTCATCTCCGCTTTGAACGTCCCGATGCCGTCGTTCCTGTTGCCGGTGATGATCAGATCATCGACGTAGACGCCGACGATGAGCCGAGACTTAACACCGCTGCGTGTGTAGACGCCATGCTCTGAGCTGCTCCTCTGGAAACCAAGCACCAACATTGTGGCGTCGAGCTTGGCATTCCAGGCCCTGGGAGCCTGCTTGAGGCCGTACAACGCCTTCTTTAGGCGCAAGACCTTCTTCTCTGCACCCTTGACGACGAAGCCAGGTGGCTGTGCGACGTACACCTCTTCCTTGAGCTCGCCGTTGAGGAACGCACTCTTGACGTCCATATGATGGACTTCCCACCCCTCGTGTGCAGCTAGAGCCAGCATGAGTCGCACTGACTCCATGCGTGCAACAGGGGCGAAGACCTCGTCGAAGTCAATACCGGCGCGCTGGACATACCCCTTGGCGACGAGACGAGCCTTGTGGCGGATGACGTTCCCGTGCTCGTCGCTCTTGACTTTGAACACCCACTTCAGGCCGATTGCCTGGTGACCAGGTGGCAGCTCCACGAGCTCCCAGGTGGAGTTGTCGACGATGGAGTCAATCTCCTCGGTCATGGCCGCCCGCCAGCTTGCCTCCCGTTCTGCTGCAGCAAAGGTGGGCGGCTCCTCTGCAGAAGTAAAGTGGAATCTTCCATCGAGCTCTCGCTCAATGAACCCAGGTACTGCTGGCGCGTCGAGGATAGTGTCGAGAGCACGGAACCGGAGCGGCGTGTCTTCATCGTGGTCCACATCAAGGTCCAGTTCATCCTCTGGTAGGGGAGAAATGAACCGAGGTGTCAGAGTGCTTGAATTCGAGCCAGCAGGTGCAGGGGACGGCGTGTGCAGTTCGCCGCTTGGCGTCGGTGTGACAACCACTGGAGAAGGGGCATGAGATGATGCAGAATCGCTGTTCTCCGTCAGTGGCGTGGTGCGCACCACCTCCTCCGTGTAGTCGATGACGAACGGCTCCTGATGACCGGAGTCGTTGATGTCGGCGGAGCTCCACTTCCATTCCCCCTCCTCACTGAACACTGCATCCCTCGAGACGACGGCACGCCTGGAGTTGGGGTCGTAGAAGCGGTACGCCTTGGACCCGTTGTCGTAGCCGAAGAAAATCATCGGTGTGTTGCGGTCGTCCAGCTTCTTCAACCCGGGACATGTGTTCTTGACATACGCGAGACAGCCGAATGTGCGGAAGTAGTGCACAGGTGGCCGCTCACCATGCCACGCCTCGAACAGAGTCTTGCCGTCGAGCGCCCGCGTTGGCGCTCGGTTGAGAATGTGGACGGCAGTGGAGACCGCCTCCCCCCAGAAGTACCCAGGCAGGTGCTTAGCCTTCAGCATGCAGTGCGCCATCACCACGACACTCTGGTTCCAGCGCTCAACCACCCCGTTCTGCTGTGGAGAGTACGGGGCGGTGAGCTACCGGTGTACACCCCGCTCTGCACAGTACTGGCCGAACTCGGTGGAGGTGAATTCCCCCCACGGTCGGTGCAGAGCGCCTTGAGCTTGCGCCCCGTCTCCACCTCCACGGCAGCTTGAAAGTTCTTGATGGCGGAGGCGGCTTGATCTTTGCTCGGTAGGAGAACGAGCCACATATAGCGGCTGAGGTCGTCCACGAGCAGAAGAAAGTACTGGTTGCCGCTCGGTGTGGATGGTGAGATGGGGCCGCAGAGGTCACCGTGAACCAAGTCGAGGATGCTGACGGCGCGTCGGTGTGCTTGTTCCGGGAAGGGAGAGTGACGGTGCTTGCCGGTGAGGCAAGCATCGCAGACCTGTTCAACTTGTTCCAGTGGAGGTAGTCCTTGGACCATGTCGTGGCGGGCGAGGCGGCGCAACGACTGGAATCCGAGATGGCCGTACCGGGCGTGCCAGCGCCAAGTCGCCTCGGTGCTGCGCGCGGAGAGACACACCGGGCGCCCGATGTCAAGCTTCAGCAGGTAGAGGCGCGTTGGTGACCTCACTACCCGCTCCAGCAGCTTCCGCCCGGGCTCGAAAATCTTGAGGACGCCGACATCCGTGACGATGCGACACCCGACCTCCTCAAGTTGGCCCAAGCTGATGATGTCCGCCGTGAGTCGCGGGATGTAGTACACCCCGGTGAGGGCGCGGTGCTCCCCGTTCTTGCAGTTGAAGACGACAGTGCCCCGGCCTTCGATCTCCACCACAGAGCCGTCGCCGAAACGCACGGTTCCATGGATCCCGCGGTCGAGATCGGCGAAGGCCCCGCGTGCGCCCGTCATGTGGTTCGTAGCTCCACTGTCGAGGACCCATCGATCGGGCTCTCGATCTGCGCGCGGGCCGAGTTGGGCGAAGACCTTCTCCTCCTTGATGTTCACGGAGCCGGTCGCCGGCGGCGGCGGTGAGGAGGCAGGGGAGGAGGCAATAGATCGGGTGTTGACCTGCACAGGGACGGACGCCCGGGCCATAAGGAGAGTGGGCTGGTCCTCCTCCGCCTCACCTTGGGCCAGATGGGCCTCCGCCTTCTTCTTGGGCCGGTTAGGGCAATAGCGAGCCCAGTGACCGGTTTTGTGGCACTTGAAGCAAGGTGAAGCCGGCGGCTTGTTCGGGTCTCGGTGCTCACCGCGCCCGCCGCCGCCTCCGCCGCCGCTCTTGTCGCGACGACTCTTCTGATCCCTTTTCTCTCCGGAGCTTGAACCACCGCGTTCGCCGTCCTGCCCCTTGGTCCTCTCGAGCCACTCCTCATGAGTGAGAAGCAGCTTTCCAGTGGAGGAGCTAGGCGGCGGCGCAACTTCCTCCTCCGCGTCGTCGGACAACTTCAGCGTGCCTGTGATCTCCTCGATGGAAAGCTTCGAGATGTCAACGAAAGCCTCCATCGAAATGATAAGCTACTTGTACCTCGGCCTGACAACGCGCAAGAACTTCTTGGTGGCTTTGGCATCCGGCTCCGGATCCCCAAGATCCGCCAGGCGCTGGACGATGCCGGAGAAACGAAGCGAGAAGTTCTCGATGGCTTCTCCGGTGCGGAGCTTGATCGTCTCGTACTCCGCGCGCAGTGTCTGCGCCGTCACGGCCCTCTGCCGTTCGTCACCAAGGCGGAGAGTTTTGATTGCCTCCCACGCCTCCGACGCCGTCTCCTTGACAGCGAGCGCGGGGATCATCTCCGATGGTACCGCGCTGCAGATGGCGTCGAGGGCGGTGCGGTCGTCGCGGAAATCGCCGTCGCCGAACTCGATGACGTCCTAAAGGTCGCGGGCTTGGAGTTTCAGCTTCATCCGCAACGACCACTCGACGTAGTTCGTCTTCGCGAGTTGCGGCCATGTTCCCGTGCTGCCGGAGTCGCGGACGACACGCTCGACGACGCGCTCTCGCGGCTGGTCGGCATCACGAAAGCGGGAGCGTGGTCGGCGTGGAGGAGATTTGCTCGGGAACCCACGACGTAACGACTTCTTCCCGTCGGGGTCGTCGGACGGCCCTGGCTTCTCCGGTGGCGGCGACTTGCCGGTCGGCTCCCGTGGTGGCGTGGCGCCGCTTGACTTCGGTGGTGGTGTGGCCATGGCGAATGCCCTGGGATCTTGACCGCTCTGGTACCAATTGTCGGCGTTCACTCGCAGTTGGAACGCCAGGAGCTGGCCTGTAGGCGCCGCTCGTCCCCAGGACGTCGGAACGAGGAGAGCACAGGAACAGAGCTGGAAGACAGAGAAGTTTTTGTGTGCCACCAAAGCTACCAGCGTTTTTCCATTGACTAAGAAAAATACATATAGAGGCTAAGTGCTAGAAACAAGCAACTAACACAACGTGCGATGCGCACGTCTTGACTGGATCACGCCATCCCGTGACCACGTACGCACCGCACTAACTCCTACAGACCCGGACGCACTCGCCGCTAAGAGCGTGAGCTCAACGGCATGCACCAGAACGTGCATACTCCTCACAAAAAAAAACGATTCTGTAAAAGAGACGGTGATCAATCCAGGATTAATACAACACCTTCAAGTTTGACAGGAATACGCCTTCGAAGGAGGGATACGTATATGTCCCCTTCGTTTTGCGCGAGCAGGAAACGCCTAAACCCCACCGGGCCGAACCCTACCTAAGCAGAGCGCTCCCCATGGCGACATCCACGCCGCCGCCGCCGGCCGCCGCTCGCGGCGCGCTGACGGACCGGAAGTTCTCGGAGATGTCACCCGCGCTATCCGCGGAAGTGGTGGAGGCACTACACCGCGGCGGCTTCCGGCGTTGCACGCCCGTGCAGGCGGCCACCATCCCGCACCTGCTGTCGCACAAGGACGTCGCAGTCGACGCCGCCACCGGCTCCGGGAAGACCCTTGCCTTCATAGTCCCCGTCGTCGAGATCCTCCGTCGCCGCTCCTCCCCGCCCAAGTCCCACGAGGTCGCCTCACAGCTGCCGAACTCCCTGCTTCCTTCCTTCATTGCTCTGTTTTTGTGCTATTTATTAATCACAATTCACAAAAAGGCCAAATTGCACGATTCACTCACTTCAAAGTTCTAATGAAGGAACCAATTGATTTTTTTATTGCAGGTTCTTGCCGTCATCGTCTCTCCCACAAGAGAATTATCATCACAGATATGCAATGTGGCACAACCCTTCTTCGCGACACTGAAGGGCGTGTCGTCCATGCTCCTAGTTGGTGGGCTGAACATCAGCGCAGAGCTCAAGAGATTGGAGGAAGAGGGTGCGAACATATTGGTTGGCACTCCTGGGAAGCTGTTTGATATTATGCACCGTGAAGGCATCCTAGATTATAAGAATGTTGAGGTGGTTTCGGAGACTATGGAAGCTTGGTCTTGATTCTTTTTAAGATGAATTTGTTGAGCATTTTGTGGGATGCTGATGTCGTTTTCATTCGTTTTTTTGTGGCTTGGGAAGCAGATTTTGATCCTGGATGAGGCTGATAGGCTCTTGGATATGGGATTCCAGAAACATGTTAATTTCATACTGTCAGTGTTGCCGAAGCTCAGGAGGACTGGGCTTTTCTCGGCTACCCAGACAAAAGCTGTCACAGATCTTTCGAAAGCAGGGTTGAGGAATCCTGTGAAGGTCGAGGTTAAGACTGAGGCCAAGCAGACAAGCAAAGATGCCGGTCAGCAAGAGCTTGGTCCATCTAAAACACCATTGGGGCTTCGATTGGAGGTATCACAAGATACTTTTGTAAAAACACCGTTGGGGCTTTTGAAATGAACTTTGTTTTTGTTATGATCAAGCCTGTTGCTTTTCTTGGGCTTGTAACTTTCACTCACAATATCATAAACTTTTTTTATGCAGTATATGATATGCGAAGCATCAAAGAAGTCGTCTCAGCTTGTTCATTTCCTTGCGCAGAATAGTGGGAAGAAAATAATGGTGTAAGTACATGAGGAACTGAAATTTATGTTTGCCCACTTCTTTGTTTTGTATGTAGCAGTGCTGTAGCTTTTAAGCCTTTTATGCCACTTGATTGCAGATATTTTGCAACATGTGCTTGTGTAGATTACTGGGCTGTCGCTCTTCCGCTGCTTAACCCACTTAAAGGTTTTCCAATAATTCCTTACCATGGGAAGATGAAACAGGTTATGCATATCACATCGTTTTCATTTTTTTACTATTAAATGTTGATGTGGAGGCTTTCTAAATGACACTTACCAATGGAACTTCATACTGAGTATCTGTATTCTTTATTTTCTAATAATCTGTAGGGCCCTCGAGAGAAAGCTCTGGCATCATTTAGTGCTCTTTCAAGTGGTATTCTAGTATGCACTGATGTTGCAGCCAGGGGTCTTGACATACCAAGTGTTGATCTGATCGTGCAGGTTATATCCCACTCTTTCCTCCCTAAACTGAACCTTCATGTTAAGGCATCAGCTAATAGTAAACATATGTATTTGTTAATCCAGTATGATCCACCTCAAGATCCCAATGTTTTCATACATAGAGCTGGTCGTACTGCGAGGTATGATCAAGAAGGAGATGCTATCGTATTTCTCTTACCAAAGGTATTTTGTCCTGCATTGAGGCTTTTACTTTATTGTTCATTTGGTAACTGAAAATCATTAGCAATATTGATCTTTTAAGTTTGTATGTGTAGCAGTTCCCATTTACAAAAAAAGGAAGTAATACTTTTTCTGCACTGCAGGAGGATACTTATGTTGAGTTCTTGAAGCTTCGAGGTGTTCCTCTCACAGAAAGGGAGTGTCCCACGGACACTGAAGATGTCGTACCACAGGTGCGGCTTTTCTTGTACAAATATCATTTAGGCACCTTAGGTTTGATCTAGATACCTCAGTATAGAAAGGTTCCATTGCTTAGGAGGGAAATTGTTAGACTAATAACCAATATCCTACTTTGGACTGCAGATTAGAAGTGCTGCACTTGAAGATCGTAATGTCATGGAGAAAGGACTTAGAGCATTTGTTTCATTTGTTCGAGCATATAAGGAGCATCACTGCTCTTACATTTTCAGATGGAAAGACCTCGAAATTGGGAAGTTAGCTATGGAGTATGCCTTACTTCAGATGCCATTCATGCCTGAAGTGAAGCATCATTCTCTTTCACTGGAGGGATTTGTTCCTGTTGATGACGTTGATGTTACACAAATCAAGTACAAGTAAGAACTAAAAGCATAACATAAATTTGTGTTTTTTTGTCGGCCTCTTTTCAAATGACAGCTAACTCGCGGACAATATGGTGAATGTCAATGTCCATGTTTGAATGAAAATTCCACAGTGAATGATAATAGTAAAATAGGACTCGTTCCTGCCAAAATGAAAATTTCAAATATCCGGGATAAGTATTTAGTGATGTAGGTTCCTTTTCTCTTTTCCTTTTTGGAAAAAAACAGGCTGCTTTTCTTTCAACCCTATGACCTCAGAGAATTAGCAGTGTTTATTTGAGAGATGGTGTCATTCGTTTCATTTGCATGCTGATACCACAACACCATGCTTGACGCAGGGATAAAGTTCGAGAGAAACAACGCAAGAAGGAACTGAAAAGGAAAGCAGAAGAGGAAGCTCAGAACCCAAAGCCAGAGAAGAGAAGAGCTCGGGAGAAGCCTGAGAAACCAAAGCGGAAGAAGACAGGCAAGCAGCGGCAGTCAGTCCAAACCAAGGAGGACCTGGATGAGCTGGCGCACGAGTACCGGCTCTTGAAGAAGCTGAAGCGCGGAGATATCGACGAAGATGAATACGAGAAGCTCACTGGTTTTGGAGACTCAGACGGCGAAGCCTCTGACGGGGCAGCAAGTGACTTGGACGAGGGGAAGGAGAGGGGTAACAAAGTGCAGAAGAAACTCCAGCAGAAAGGGAAGGCTAGAGGAGGGTCTAGGAAGTTTGAAGGGAAGAGTAAAATGAGGAGCAAAAGGAGATAGGAATACATAGAATGTTGTTGGGAAGACTAATCTTTGGCAATCTTGGTTCAGTTTAAAAATTTTATGAGGAATTTTTTTTGGTTGCACAGAAGGTATGCATGTTCCAGGACGAACAGATCATGCTAACTGGCACTGATGGGTGGGAATGGTTGAGGGGTTTGGAGGGGCCTCTGCTGGGAAACTTTTGTCTGGTTTCTCAGCATATTTCAGTTCAGCTAGGCCCAGCGAAAAATACTGAGATCTAGAATGCTTACTTAAATGTTACTACTGAAAGTATATTGTTCTGGAAATTGCTTGCAAACAGAGAACACGGTTACAAGAACAAAGAGTAGATTTCATCGTCGTTTCTCATCTAGCGAATCGTGAATGAATAGATTAAGTGTGTGTTTAGTGTTACTGTAACTTCTCAATCGTAGTACTCAAATTCACACACTATTCTTATGTCACAACGCCAGTTGATTATAATAAATGCTATAGGTATGACCCTTTGTCCAGCTACTTAAGTTTGATTTTCCGGTAAGGAATCCTCATACAGCTAGATAATTATACCTTAGTTAAGACGCCCTATATAGCTAGATAACTGTATCTCATTGGAGACGTTTCACGTGACAACCCCATCCGAGATACTTCCGTACTATCGCCTAAACCACTCCATTTGGTCATTAAGCGATACTCCCTCCGTCCTCGTTTATAAGGCGCACACGTAAAACGAGAGTCAAACTTTATCTTCTTTGACCAATAAATTACCCGTCAATTTTTTCGTTTTGTCATGTAAATTTGACATGTTTAGATTTGTAATCAAATGTACTTTCCAATAAGTATAAATTCATAACCATAACTAATGTAATATAAAAGAAATGAGTAGTCAAAGTATGATTTAGAAGACTGTGCCATGTTAGCTCATGCCTTATAAATGAGAACGGAGGGAGTAATAAAGAATCATCCCGTTTAGTGTTGCGGGTTTACACCCGTAAATCACTTGGAAACACAGAGAGGATAGAACGTATGCATTAAACTCCCAGGAAGGGGAGTCCAGAGCGCCTTACAAATTAATACCCAACTCCCCGTAGGGTTCATTATTACAAATCATAGTTCTTGACATAAAAGTAAATAGTTCAGAGTTTTATTAAAACAGCGGAAGTACTAATAGCGATACGATGTGACATCACTAGAGGCCATCCGTGATGCCACTACTCGCGTCATCATCCACCCATTCCGGCTCCCACCGGTGGAATCTCACCGGGCCAAACAACTTCACACGAAAACAACAATTATAGCAAGACCGAGTATACTAATACTCAACAAGACTTACCCGACAAAAGTTACCTCTATTCATGTAGGCTTTTGGTCGGTGGGCTTGTTTTGCCAAAAAGCAACTAGGATCATGATCCTTACTTTCAATATTTTAGCTCAAATTCTAGTGAGATTATCATTACTATGATGAGCAACTAATACGATCAAGAATTGTACAATACAATTAATTCACACGGGAGATTTCACATAGTTCCATCATTAAGGGATATCATGGACGGTTGATTAAGCGATCTCGGATAACGGTGAGAGGCCGACAATCGATTGATTCATAAACCCTTGCAAGGTAAACCTAAACACACGGAGCGGTGCCCCAACGAGCCGACACCGACCAAACGGTTCCCAAAAATCCTCGGGTTGGGATAATATCTTACAGTCCCGGGTACAAGGCTATCTGGCATGCCCCACCTAGTACACCCAGCCTCACACAAGTACCCTCCTCCCGGTTGCAAGCCGGGCAGGAGACGAATCGAGAGTAGTAGTAGTAAAATCTTGTGCCGTCTCATTACGGTACTAGGCTTACCGGTCCCATTCACGACAAGTGCTTAGTACGTTCAAAAGCTTAGCCCACGAAGCCACTGGACCGGAGCCTAAATCCCATGCTCTTGCCACGTGAGCAATCCATTTAACCAATAAGGTGATTCCAAAAAGTAGATCATATTCTTGCGAGTGACGAACATCGATTTGTACGGGTCCTTAGAGCATAGCAGCTAACGACCTACCATACTAGTAAAAGAAGATAGGCACCTAGGGATCATGCAACTAGGGTTTCATTCAATTCGTGAACGTAAATGCACATAGAATAACAAAGATAGTTGCATAAATTTAAATAGAACAGGGGTTAATGATAAAACCGGGGCTTGCCTTCGTTGGCACAAGCGGTTAGACAAACTTCGGACTTTGGCCCGAGTCTTGCTCTACGGTGACGTAGTGCATGTCTCCTCCGGCTCCCTCGTTCACACGTCCGCCGGCATGAGCGTGTAGCTACCGTCGGGAACTTCTACACGAGAGGATGCAAATGAAAGACCTAAGTGACCATTTGATTTAATTAATTTCAAAACAACTTATGACACCATGGGGTGCATGGTTGACCACATTCACCTAGATAATAATACATTCAACATACTCTTCCTATAAAGGAACAATATGCGATGCTTTATTATCTAGACTTTTTAATAGTGATTGTATATATATATATATATATATATATATATATATATATATATATATATATATATATATAGGGTGATACTAAAATGCACCCGGAGTGCATTCGTATAACAAATGCACGGACCACTGCGGTTGCAACTTCGCGGCTTAACCAATTGCAACTTGACGGACCAATTGCAACTCGACGTGAACCAATTGCAACTTGACGGACCAATTGCAACTCGACGAGAACCAATTGCAACTAGACCTAGAGCGAGCCGCAACTAGGCGCGAACCGGTTGCAACAAAGAGAGTAACCGATTGCAACTGTGACACTACACTAATTGCAACTCGACGGAACTAATTATAACAAATCGACTCCGTTGCAATTGGACACGAACCAATTGCAACTAGACTCCTAATTGCAACCCGACGTGAACAAATTGCAACCGAGAATGAGCTCCGGTTGCAAGCGGACAAGACCTAGTTGCAACAAGGGTGGGTGCATTCTCTATACGAGAATGCACCCGGGTGCACTATAGCAAAACAGGATATATATGTAATTTAATTTAGCTCTCACTAAACAGCAAGGGATGATTATAAACTAATTAGCAAGTTTACCACACCAACACATAATCCTTTAGGTGAGATTTGTGATTTTCCAATCAATTTCAATATTAAATCTACAAAGGTTCTTTCACATTAATGCACAAAAATAATTCATAAAACACCAAGAGAGGTGCTCCCTGGTCTCATTGAGTCTAATACCAACCACTGATCACACATGCACACTTGCTTAAGCCATAAAAATCAATATATCAATTAAGGCATTTCTATTCACCAAAAACAAGATAAATGCATATAGAAATAAATATAGCACTTTTGTGCTCAAACTTTCTCTCACTGTTTCTAAGGTCCAAAACAAGTCTAGGAAACCAACAAACACATATATAGCCTTTATAGATCTTGATGTACATATTTATGATTAAAAACAAGCATAAATCAGGAAATAATATTTATGACAGATATAAAATCATGATAAATTCACCAGAGGTGCATTTTAACATTAAAAGACACTAGCCAGAAGTTGGGCTCAAAAACAATTATATTTTATGCTACAAAAATCATCTAGGAAGATTTGTCAATAACACAAGATAATTTATATAAAAAGATTCCTTTAGTAAATTTGTGCAATTTTTGGCACAGAACCTACACATGCTAGTGCTCACAACATAACCAAAATCCAGCTCAAGATAATGTATGGATTTTGCAGAATCACAGATCTAGGTATTTCACATTTCAATTTTTCAAGCAAAAACTAAAGCTCAAAAGTATATACATATTTGGAGAAAGTTGTAGTTCTTATTACACAAAGGACCAAAAAATTGAGTTTGCCATTTTTGTATTTTTCTGTGATTTTATATTGAATTTACAAGTTGCAGCTATAACACACAAAATGCCTGTTCGGTTGAAATTTGGAACCCAGGCTGAGTTTGGACAGTGGCGGCAACCGGCGACCTGCAGTCAACCATCCAGCAAACCAGCCACAATCGCAGGAAACCAGCCAGTTTCAAATTCAAATGCAAGGGGAAAAAGCAGGTGCCACCATTTTCAAGTTTTGGCGCCAAACCCCATCAACATTCACATGAAATTGATAACATAACTTCACATAATTCCACCTCACACAGACAAATTTCAGACATAATACACATACCAAAGATGATAATTATCAGTTAAAGTGCTACAACATCAGCACAATTCTCCTACCACTCCACTACGGCTTCATTTGTCTATGTGGAGCTCACCGAACCGAGTCCAAATGAAGCAATACATCATTTTCGATCAATAACTAAGGGCTGTGCATGCATTCAAAACAAGTGCACGGCCCACCTACAAAAGCATCGGGGCGCACAATTCCCGCCTACAAATCACTCACCACCATGCAAATCCCCAGTCCTCTCCTTCCCACTTGCTCAAACTCCTGTAATTTCATCCTGTACACCTATGATTCTAATTTGTTAGCTTACATCTTCAAGAGAATTACCATTCACACTACAAAGCTAATGAATGGATAGATGCATATCAAAACTTCAAGTGGATAATATGTCCTATATACTGATTATATACACATGGATTACAACCAAGACCTAGTGCTAACGAGAATGATATCTACACGGACACGATCTTTGAACAACCCAATTGTATTACTTGACAGTATACACGATAAGGACCTGCTTGCTCCTCCGTTGGCCACCTTCCCTCTGTCCCGCAAATTCACCGAAGTACACCACAAACGAGTTACACGAATCCCTCTCATTTTACTCAAACCCTTAACAACTCTTCTTACCTAGTAATTTGGTGGATCATACAATATCATGGCTGTCAACTCTCTCAGCGCCGAAGGTGACGGGTCCTTTTTCAAATCCACCAAGGGCGACATAGGATACCGTCACCTGTCCAAAATGTCTCCGCGCCACAAACGGTTATCCATAGCAAAGTAGGAAATTATCATAGTTGCTTGCTTCCCGGCCTCCATCAATGGTATCCCATCCAATATATGCCACTTCTCTTTTAGCGATCCGAACCTCCTTTCAATAATATTGCGCGGGCTCGCGTGACACCGGTTGAACTTATCCTCCTTACAAAGTGAAAGTGCATCTAGGCCCCTAAGTGGATTTTGGTGGATTGAATGACAAGGCGATTAAAGGACTAATGATTTTGTCTAAGATTGTGAGCGGAGGTTTTCTCTATATATTCACAAGCAATCTTTGATGTACTTAATTGTGGATGAATATTTCGGCTCACATCTTCAAAGACATGTATATGGTGCAAGACTTCATGAGTTTATTGAAAAAGAACAAGATGATGAGTGTACACACCATGGTTCAAAAAAATGGAAGCTTGCATATCCGTTGTCAATCAAGATCTAGCATTTGAAGCGGGATTTTCAAATGAAAGTTAATTGCGTGTGAAGCAAAGTGGAACTCAAAGTGGATTGGATAAGTGATGAAGAGATCAACCGAGATGGCTAGGGTGAGGGACTAAGCAATCTTTGGGGCCGTAGCTAAGCCGCCATTCGTGTTTTGCTAGGGTGAAGTTCTAGCATCCGTGGGGTATTCAAGTATCATATTCAAACCTTAACCGAGGGAAGCTTTGCAAGTCACCAACTCGTTAAGATTGGCAACATGGAGTGACCATGGATCCAAGTGTGCATTCTTATGCTATATGGAAAGATCCTAAGTCACTAGCTCAAGTATGGACGTGCTCAAGTCAAAGGCTATGTTGAAAGACCTCAAGTGGTTATTGATCAAGTATGGCAAGAATTGAAGATTGTTCAAGCTCAAGAGATCATCGAAGCTCCTTAATTCTTTTCTTGAGTATAGATATGCCGTACTATCAAGAGGGATGCAACTTAGCGAGTTGACCAAGTCAAAGTGCTCTTTAGTTGACCTAAGTAAGATCTAGCCTTTGAGTGTGCTAACAAACCCTCCTAACCTAACCTGGGTCATTTCATCTTGGTGGTGAAGTGCTAGTTTCTTTAAAAGGGGTTTTGGGGGTAACTCGGGCCGACCGGTACGGCGAGGTCGAGGCACGGTCGGCCGGTGCCGCTAGCCCAACGGCTAGTTTTTCATACACCGGTCCGACCGGTGTGAGGCACCGGTCGGCCCGGTGCCGCCGGGACTAACGACTAGTTTTCTCCTTTGAGGGGTATAAATACCCCAAGCCCTCTTCAAGTGAGGGTTCTTGCTTCTAGTGTTGTTGCTTTGAGGTCCCAAGCCATTTCTAACTAGCTCTAAGCCTTAGTGGCTCTCCCCAACCATCTCTTTGTGAGATTTGTGGATTCAAGCCATCATCTTTGTGTTGGGTTGAGGAAGTGAGCCTAGGAGTGACTTTGTGAGCTAACAAGAGCGAGTTCCATAGCTTGAGCACTTTGGTTTCGAGTCTACAAACTTTGGTGCATTTGTTACTCTTGGAGGTTTGCCTCCTAGACGGCTAGGTGTCGCCGGCTAGCTCCCAAGGTTGTGGTGAGCAGCGGGAAGTTTGTAAGGGCTGCGATCTTGCCTCTTCGTGGAAAAGATCACCTTAGTGGAAAGGAGGAAAGTGGTTGAAAGAGACCCGGCTTGTTGTGGGAATTGTCCCTTACAAGCTCCTCAACGGAGACGTAGCCATTCCTCGGTGGGTGGTGAACTTCGGGAAACAAATCCTTGCTTCTTCGTGTGGTTCGACTCACTAAGTTGTTTTTCTAGCATACTTCATTTGCTTCCGCTTCGATCTACTTGGGTGTGTTACTTGTGTGTGCAGGGCTCATTACTCTGCTTGTGATCATCTACAAAAGCCACACCCCGAGTTTGGTTCGTGCTAGAAGCCAAGAGGTGCTTGAAGTTGTTTTTTTGCGGGTTCTCTCGTGCTACACCGGTCGGCCGGTGAGGCGCACGGTCCGGCCCGGTGTCACCGTGAAGTCCGGTGCTTGGCCAGGTCGACCGGTCACCACCACCGGTCTGACCGGTGGAGCACTGTCGTCGGCTCAAGTGTTTGGTGAAGAGAAGTTTAAATTGGTCGTCACGCCTATTCACCCCCCCTCTAGGCGACATCAAGGTCCTTTCAATTGGTATCAGAGCTTGGTGCTCCGATTCGAGCTTAACCGCTTGGAGTTCTTCGATGTCGACAACTTGTGAGGTACCGTTTGAGCCTCTAGCTCTAGATGGCTCAAACTATTCTTCTTGGTGCTCTAATGTTCACATTGCACTTAAGGTTTTGGGTTCTACCACTGAGAGCATTATGGTTGCGAGTATCCTTCCAAAGGATGAGACATGTGTCTCACCAATGGACTTGGAGAAGAAGCAACTCAATGCCGTTATTACTAACCTTTTGTGTAGCTATGTATGTAGAGAACTAAAGTATATTGTCTTGAAGAGCAAAAAGATTTCCGAAGATGCTCATCTCATTTGGAAATTACTACTTGAGTTGGTAAACACCAAATGGGATGAACTCGAGAGCGATGATGAAGATGAGTCAGTGGAGATGTGCCCTACCTCTACAACATCCCCTGATCATCAAGCATCAAACCCCAAGCAAGAAGAAGAGCAAAGAAGCGAAGACGCTGTCCCTCTGCGGGGACCGGTCGGGCCGGTGACACCCACCGGTCAGACCGGTGCCAGGAGGGGCACACCAACTTGCTTGATGGCCAAGAAGGAGAAGAGAAGCAAGAAGAAGAGACAAGCCAAAGGGGCTAAGGACCAAAAGATTGAAGCTTCAAGCTCTTCGTCAAGAGAACTTGAGCTTCTCAAATCCGAACTTGCATCCTTGGTTTGTAAGTATGAAACATTGGCTAACAAATATGATCATGACATCAAATCCTTTGCTTGTAGAGCTAAATTAGAAGAAGATGCCAATGATGATCTAGAAGCCAAACTAGCGAAGCTCACTAGCGAGCATATGGTCCTACAAGCTAATCACAATGAACTTGAACTTTCCTTTGAGAAGCTTGTTGATTCTTATGCAACACTAGAGATAGCCCATGAGGTTGTGCTTTCATCGGTAAAATCTCTACAACCTCTATCTCACACATGCACATGCTCACAAGTTCAAGTTGTTTTATCTAGCGCTAATGATTGTTTGTCTCAAGCAAGCCAATCTAGCATTGAGCATGTACTTGTAGAATCTTGTGATGACCTCATTGTTGAAGAAAATGATAAACTAAAGCAAGAGGTCGAAAAGCTCCAAAAGGACTTGTATGTGTTGAAGGAGAAGAGCAAAGTGCAATCTTCTCAAGATAACCGTGAAAACATGGTGAAGAAGCTTGGGAAGGGATCAACCGCCACTAGTTCAACCCCTCAACAACATACAAGGTCCCACGAGAACAAGATTCAAGAAAAGAGCGAGGTTGGGCAAACCAAACCTCAATATCGCCCGATCAAGCACAAGGCACAAGAGTCACTCTCCAAGAAGCCTAGAAGCTCCAACAAGCGGAGGGTGTGCTACAAGTGCGAGAGAGAAGGGACACCTTGCCGACTCGTGCCCAAAAGCTACAACGGGCGGTGGCTCGACCGTGACCGGTCGAGCCGGTGCATGCTACCGGTCGGACCGGTGGCTGCCGGGGGCGGCCTCACTTCAAGCAAACAAGGCAAGGAAGCCACCTTCTCAAAGAACAAGACTCAAAAGCAAGTGTAGAAAAGAAATTGCAAGGAATGGTGTGACCAACAAGAACAAAAGTCGTATTTGTTACGAATGCTGTAAAAAGGGTCACTTAGGCAAGGATTGTCCAAATGGTAACATTCCTAAATCAAACCTTGTCCATTATGATTTCCATAAGCTTAGGAACGATAAGAATAGAACTTGTGCTATGAGGGAGATTAGTTCACCTCATTATAGCATGAGAGCTATTTGGGTTCCTAAGCACCTTGTGACTAACCCAATAGGACCCAACAAGTGTTGGGTACCGAGAAATGCTTACTGAGCTTGCAGGTTGAAAGAGATGCATTGAGCACATGGTTGGAGGACTTGGAAATCTTGAAGGATTCAATTGACCATGTGAAGAGCAAACTCATATATTTCGTGAAATCAATGTCATCTCGGTAACTAATGCGCTCAATTGAGTCTAAGTCACTTTGGTTCTTGACGAACACTCATGTGATGCTCTTCTTGCATAAGCAAAGCATGAGGTGGTGACTTTGACTATTTTTATGAAAAGTTACTTTCTCATGCCATTCGATGCTATTAATGGCTCTCTAGTAGAGCAATGCCTTATCCTTGGTTGCGGGGTGAAATCGGTAATACATTCACTCACTCAAGGAAAAGGGAAGGAAAAATCACCAAAATGGGTCGGGTGGTGGTCACGGGGGCCGGCCGAGGACGTGCACCGGTCCGACCGGTGATAGCGCGACAGTGCAATTTGGCGGGTGACCGAAGCACGAGTGCCCGGGTGACCCGGGGTTGTCCAAACCCTCAAGAAGAAGGGTGATTTGGCGTCGAAGGTTATGAGAAGCTAAACACATGTCAATTATCAAATCATTCATGTGTTGTGACCAAGTTTTGGAATGAGCCTCAACAAGTTCTTAATTGAACAAAGTGCCTTGGTCGAGAAATTCAAATTCTCTAGCACTACTTAACGGGGAGCTCATTACAACACTTGTGTCACTTGTGGGACTAACAATTTCTTCTAGGTGATCTTGTAGTCTCATTCGTTTGTGCATCTTAAAGGAAGCTCTCGATAAGCGTAACTTCCAAAAGAACAAAGTAAGAGCTAACACCGATCAAATTTTAATTTACTCACAAATGAAATGGCCTTAAGGCAAAGGTATGTTTTCATGAAACTCATTGAAATACCGTAATGCATCTAGGCCATAATATCATGCTAGTGTGCTTTCCTTAGCATGTAATTGCTTCAAGTGAACCTCTCGTGCTCCTCTCTAGATATTTGGTTGATATCTTTACTTCCACTCGTCTTTGTGCCTCGAGGATGAAGATATGAGCCAAATATGCTTGTTAGGGCATTCATTTGAAGTGGATGCATGCACTTTGTGGTATAAGATAGATTTTTCGAAAAATCAACTAGCATGTATAGGAAGGGTGCTTTCTTTGAAAAATATTTGGTTCTTGGTCTTAGTGACCCAATCAACTTAGTTGTGACTATAGTTCTACTTGTTTGATTGTTGGCTAGTCACAATTAAGAGGATTCTAAAATCCATTCTTACTTATCTCTCTCAATCTTGGAAGTATCAAGAATTCACAAATAAATTGGTTAATCCTCATTCTTCTAAGAACCGATGGTTTTTTGGATCAATATCATCTTAATATCTCATATCCAAAACATCTCTAAAGGTTGAAATGGAAATTCTTTGTTGTGGCTCAAAATTTGTTTCTCAAGGGCGCACCGGTGCCCGATAGGTGCAAGCCACCGATCCGCCGGTGGTGACCTTGAAGTCACATAATCATGTTTATGCAACCTAAGTGGATGAGAATTGTCCTATAAATTATTTGGAGAAGTTTCAAGGAGCAAAATCTCAAAAAGGAAGAAAAGGGTCGGTACTTCCGAGGGCGTGTCGGTTCTACCGATAAGGACTTTCTGTTGAATTTTATCAGGATCTTCGGTTCTACCGAGGGTGGGCCGGAAAAACCGATAAGGCCTCTCTGTCTTGACCGGCCGTCGTCACCGGGTCGGCCGTGGCCGCCCGGCGTCGGCCGTGGGGCCACGGTAAAAGGAATCCTCTTTTACCCCCTTTTACCCCCCTTCTTCTCTCTCCTCTATCCCTCTACTGTCTCAAACCGTGAACATCTCTCCTCCCTCTTCTCACTTTCACCTCTCTCAAAATCCATGGTGATTTGAAGTTTGAACCAAGGAAAGGCCTCAAGATTGGAAGGAAAAGGATCTCTCAAGGCCCCTCTTCACTTTCCCCCTCAAGTTTCTCGGATTCAACTCGAGTTCATCTCTCCAAAGGTATTCAAACCTTTCTTTTGCCCGATCTCCTCGCATGGTGCAAGGTTTTGAATTCCCTTTGGTAGAACATCTTCTGAGATCACCTAGAAGACATTCCTATAGATCCATATCGTTTTGTTGGACACATTGCGAGAAATCACGAATTGGGGTCGGACGGCCTTCACCGGTCTGACCGGTGGCCGTCACCGGTCTGACCGGTGGCGCATGTCCACCCCCAAATTGTGTTTTCTTCATGTTTTTCAACACATATCTATTCTAGGATGTCTTTTATTCATCTAGACCAAATCTTAGAATGATAGCTGCTCAGATTGAATGTGGGAGCAATTGGCTTTGTTCTGGGTGGCACCGGTCTGACCGGTGCCACTCACCGGTCTGACCGGTGTGGCCCAGAACAGACCCAATTGTTCTAAACTTTCAAGAATCAATTCCAATTCAATTCAATCTTTTTCCTAGAGTCTTATACACTCTTGTCATCCTATGTGTGACTCAGGACAGCAGCTATGGTGCAGGAAAAGGAAGGGGCAAAGAAAAGAAGAGAAGAAGTCCTCACTCGTCGAGGAGCTATCCCCGGTGATTTTGGGGAAGGAGGCAGCTCTGTCAACATCAGCGGCAAGAGATTGAGACGCCGCTCAACTCAAGCAAGTGTTGAGGATCCTGATCTAGGAGGTGACACCGGAACGAGCAGTGATGACAATGTTGAAGATGAGACTTTTCGGGTCGGTTTGAGTTGAGGAGGCACCGGGAGGCCGGGTCGACGGTGATGTCGAGGATGAGGATGAGGACGAGGATGAGGAGGATGAGGAGGAGGATGTAGATGCTATGGATGAGGATTACGACGATCGGGGGTAGGTTGAGGATCATGCCACCTACTTACATTTACCCTGATCGGCGGTGAAGTACCACGGGGCTGGCATGACCAAGGCCCCGAAGAAGCTAAGGGACAAGAACCCTTATGAGGAGGGCAAGACCGCATCGGATCCGAGGTTTTGGGCCAAATTTCAGCAAGATTACTATGCTACGGTGATAATAAAGAAGCCCAAAATCACACACAAGGCACAATATGTGGATTGGGAGCACATGGCTAGGAAAGGAGACCCTATATTTGATGAAGTCATGAGCAATTGTGAGAGGCAAAGGGTGAAGACAATTATGGGGTTCCGACGGAGATTGGAACAAGGAGATCATTGCTCAGTTCTTTGCTACAGTGCACTTTGGTCACATTGAGGCCGACAGGGCTATGATTTGGATGACCAACGGCCAAAAGTACTCCATCACCTTTCACAGATTTTTGAGGTGCTTTGGGATCATGGCGGGAGATGGGGAGTTGAGGAAGCTCCATGATGAGGGGGAGCTGGAGAAGGACGCTTTGCATGTGATGTACCCTCGTGGTGAGCATGCTAATTTTGGGAAGGTGAAGAACCTCTATACCTACTTTGCTGTCCTAAATAGGCTCCTTAGAGTGTCTATCACACCTAGAGATGGAAACCCCTCAGAAATCACAAAGTTTCAGAAAAACTTGATGGTGGCTTTGAGGCCGGGAGCTCCGGAATTCAGTGTTGGGGACTTCATTTGGCAAGAGATTAAGCATCTATCCGAGGACCCCAAGAAGATTTGCAGCTACAGCCCTTACATCATGTATATGATTGAAAAGGTTGCAAAGACAGAGTTTCCGAAGAATGTGACACACAAGCCTCTGAAGCTCAACCCTAGCAAGAATCCTCGGCTTCCATCACCTAGAGTTGAGCATGCACCGGGACGGGGAGGAAGAAATATTTGAGGAGGGTGCGGCTCGGCCGGATTTGCCTCGGGCGGAGTGCTCGGACGGCACCGGTCGGCGGTGCCGAGCACCGGTCGACCGGTGGGGTGGCTGGCGGCCCGGACGAGCCACGCGGATCCACCTCCCCTTTGAAAAAGTTTCTCAACTTCATATTTGGGATGTGCGGGAGCCGCATGACATCCAAGTTGAGCAACGAGAGGTCAAGACGGGCTAACAAGCAAATGAGGGATACGATGAAGCTCATGCACAATGCCCAAGGTTTTCAACCACCTCGCTCTCCACCATCTCCGGAATCTCCACGGGTTGAGATACCTTCCTTTGAGGAAAGGATGAGAGGATGGGCCAACTCGGACTTGCTTAACCAATATGGCCCCATGTTCTTCGAGTCCGAGCAAGGACAAGGTTCGTCCTCATCGGTTCCTCCTCCACCTCCACCCTTTGTACCTCCTCCTCCGGATGTGGGTGGATCGTCTCACTTCATGGAAGAAGAGCAAGCACCCCCACCTCCTCCACCTCCCAGAGCAAGTACAAGATTGGGGCGCTCGCTTCTCCACCAAGATCTTCGGCTACACTCCGTATTACTACGGTAAACACGAGCGCACCCATAGCTCATCCATCTCAAATCACCGTCCCCCCCGAATCTATTTATCTAAACTCTCCCTTGCATTGGACACTTGACAAATCTCAAATAGGAGGGAGCTCTCACTCCGGAGACGGGTCTCAAGGATCGTGATCGACGTTGCTTCTTCTCCGGGGCCCTTCTTGGATGCTTGATGACAAAGGGGGAGAAGAATCAAGATTAAAGCCACAAGTTTATGTTAGCTTGTGTGTTTTGTTGTAAGATGGCATTGTCTGCCTGTACGGTACGGGAAAGTGGCTGGTTGAGAGAAGCCATGTAATAAGTTAAAACTTTATCTTAGTGGACTTGAGAACATTTGTGTAAGTGCTATTGTGTGTTTTAATCCTTAACGTAATATTTAAGTGACTTTTGATAGATTGTGATGCATGCTTTGAATGGTGTTTGTTTGTGTTGGCTAAATGGGGCAACGTGATCTAAACCGGCTTGCAACCCCGGCCCGATCACGTTGGACCAAATAGCACGCACTTCTGTTGCTTTGTGCGCTAACTGGACCTGACCGGTCCCGGCCGGTCGGGGGCAACGCTGTCCGGCCGGTGCCGCCCCGATTCGTGTGTTGGTTGGACGGCCGACCGGCCGACCGGTCGGGCCGCCCTCCTCGGGCCTGGCCTAGCCAGTACATTCCCCTTTGCTGTGTGCATACCTTGTCATACGCATCACGGATTTTATTTTGTCGCTCACACATGTTGCACTCCACTGATTCTAAGATATAGGGGGAGCTCACACATCTTTTCTTCCAAATTTGTGCTAATGGCATTTAAGGCCAATTTGTTGAAATTCAACTCAAAGCACAAATTAAGGGGGAGCTCTAGCTATATCTAAGAATCTGAATGCGCTTTAATGTTTTATTTGTAAGCTTTAATCGAATTGTCATCAATCACCAAAAAGGGGGAGATTAAAAGTGCATCTAGGCCCCTAAGTGGATTTTGGTGAATTGAATGACAAGGCGATTAAAGGACTAATGATTTTGTCTAAGATTGTGAGCGGGGTTTTCTCTATATATTCACAAGCAATCTTTGATGTACTTAATTGTGGATGAATATTTCGGCTCACATCTTCAAAGACATGTATATGGTGCAAGACTTCATGAGTTTATTGAAAAAGAACAAGATGATGAGTGTACACACCATGGTTCTAAAAATGGAAGCTTGCATATCCGTTGTCAATCAAGATCTAGCATTTGAAGCGGGATTTTCAAATGAAAGTTAATTGCGTGTGAAGCAAAGTGGAACTCAAAGTGGATTGGATAAGTGATGAAGAGATCAACCGAGATGGCTAGGGTGAGGGACTAAGCAATCTTTGGGGCCGTAGCTAAGCCGCCATTCGTGTTTTGCTAGGGTGAAGTTCTAGCATCAGTGGGGTCTTCAAGTATCATATTCAAACCTTAACCGAGGGAAGCTTTGCAAGTCATCAACTCGTTAAGATTGGCAACATGGAGTGACCATGGATCCAAGTGTGCATTCTTATGCTATATGGAAAGATCCTAAGTCACTAGATCAAGTATGGACGTGCTCAAGTCAAAGGCTATGTTGAAAGCCCTCAAGTGGTTATTGATCAAGTATGGCAAGAATTGAAGATTGTTCAAGCTCAAGAGATCATCGAAGCTCCTTTATTCTTTTCTTGAGTATAGGTATCTTTTGTACTATCAAGAGGGATGCAACTTAGCGAGTTGACCAAGTCAAAGTGCTCTTTAGTTGACCTAAGTAAGATCTAGTCTTTGAGTGTGCTAACAAACCCTCCTAACCTAACACTGGGTCATTTCATCTTAGTGGTGAAGTGCTAGTTTCTTTAAAAGAGGTTTTGGGGGTAACTCGGGCCGGCCGGTTGCGGGGGAGAGGCAGGTTAGAGGCACGGGGGTGCCGCTAGCGTCAACGGCTAGTTTTTCATCACACCGGTACGGGGTGTGAGGCGGTGCCACGGCCAGGATGCCGCCCGGGGACTAACGGCTAGTTTTCTCCTTTGAGGGGTATAAATACCCCAAGCCCTCTTCAAGTGAGGGTTGTTGCTTCTAGTGTTGTTTTGTGAGGTCCCAAGCCATTTCTAACTAGCTCTAAGCCTTAGTGGCTCTCCCCAACCATCTCTTTGTGAGATTTGTGGATTCAAGCCATCATCTTTGTGTTGGGTTGAGGAAGTGAGCCTAGGAGTGACTTTGTGAGCTAACAAGAGCGAGTTCCATAGCTTGAGCACTTTGGTTTCGAGTCTACAAACTTTGGTGCATTTGTTACTCTTGGAGGTTTGCCTCCTAGACGGCTAGGTGTCGCCGGCTAGCTCCCAAGGTTGTGGTGAGCGAGCGGGAAGTTTGTAAGGGCTGCGATCTTGCCTCTTCGTGGAAAAGATCACCTTAGTGGAAAGGAGGAAAGTGGTTGAAAGAGACCGGCTTGTTGTGGGAATTGTCCCTTACAAGCTCCTCAACGGAGACGTAGCCATTCCTCGGTGGGTGGTGAACTTCGGGAAACAAATCCTTGCTTCTTCGTGTGGTTCGACTCACTAAGTTGTTTTTCTAGCATACTTCATTTGCTTCGCTTCGATCTACTTGGGTGTGTTACTTGTGTGTGCGGGGGCTCATTACTGCGCTTGTGATCATCTACAAAAGCCACACCCCGAGTTTGGTTCGTGCTAGAAGCCAAGAGGTGCTTGAAGTTGTTTTTTTGCGGGGTTCTCTGTGCTACCCGGGACCCGGGGCCGGTGAGGCGCACGGCGGCCGGTGTCACTGTGAAGTCCGGTGCTTGGCCGGTCGGCCGACCGGTCACCACCACCGGTCCGACCGGGTGGGCACGCTGTCCGCTCAACCTACTACGGGGAGTACCCGAAGTAGATGAATGTGACTCGCCGAGATCGGTAACTCGAAGGAAGAGACACGTGGCACACAATTTAGACGAGGTTCGGGCCGCGAGGTGCGTAATACCCTACGTCTGTCCTTTGCGTAGCTACGGATTGATAGGCACGATTACAAGATGGTGCAATGGTGCGCCGTGAGTTGTATATGAGAGGAGATTGGATGAGGGGATCGGTCCCTGCCTCGCCTTATATAGTCGGGAAGCGGGGTTACAAGTCGGAGTAGGGAGAGAGTACTAGTCGAGTACGTCTAGGAGTCCTTCGCACGGTGCGGAACATGTACGGCTTCCTAACCGAGTACTACTCTGTGTAGTCCTTGTGCTCCACACCTTCGGAGTGCCGTGTAGCGCGAAGCCGTAGTCCCGGGGGCCCACCGAGTAGTCGGTCCTGGTACCCACCGAGGTAGTGGGCCCGGGGGAGGTCCATACGACAAGCCCCCGAGTACTTTGTAGTCGAGAAGGATAGCTTCAAGTAGTCTTGACGGCCTTAACGAGTAGTCCTCAAGCGTCCACGAGAGCTACAAGTCAAGAGTCCTCAAGAATAGTCGAAGCATCCCGAGGGGCCGGGAATGTACTCCGGAGTGATGTTTGAGCAATCTTGAAGTCTTCTCGAGTAGTCCCAAGCGTCCTTGAAATCTGCCTTCGAAGGTCTTCAAGAAATGCCGATCTTGTCTTGAAGCCGGAGCCGTCATGGAGGTATGATTTGCGGCGAAAGCCGCACTCCACATGGAATAGCCCCCGAGCCTCGAGCGCGGGCTGCGGCTTAGGGTCCATCTGAAATCTTGGCAAGTTAATCCCGAAAAATCCGGAGAGAAAAAACCGAAGGACACGTGGCACGGAGCCCCCGAGCCTTGAGTCGAGTACTTCCTCTCGAATTGAAGGGTCTTCTTGGAGAATGTGTCCTGAGATGCTCTTGAGACTAGCCGCTTCCCCGGGTAGTCGAGTAGAAGTAGCCGAGCCCCCGAGGTGAGGCGCGTCGACTAGTAGAATATGAAGAGTCACGCGCGACCGGCCGAGTCGGCCGTGCGTGGACTTATCCGGCCGCCGTTGCGGAGCGATTTGGCTTATAAATAGAAGCCAAAACCCTTAGGGTTTTTCACCCAAGTGAGCGCCGAGTCATTTCCATTTGAATCTTGAAGCAAATCCACTCCTAGCCCCCCCGCCCCGCCGCCGCGAGAGATGCGAGCGCATCGCCACCCGAAGCCTTTAGGGTAGCCCCCGAGCGGATGCGAGTGAAAACCCCTTGCACTTGGAGAATGAAGCCGTCGCCGTCGAAGACGTCCAAGGCCGGCGGGGAAGAAGAGGGGTCGTGCGAGCCGCCGCGGCCGCCACCGGTGCGGCGCCGCCCGTGTCGCCACCGCGCGGCCCGCCCAAGCCGCGAGTGGAAGAAATCGAAGGTCAAACGGAGGGTACTACGGCATCGAGTACCTCAACTCGAACCCGAACGGCATCTTCCACTCGCGGGGTTTATCGGGCGGGAGAGGTTGGTTGACTCTGTTGTCGACCCGCATGAAGTAGGCTTCTTCGGCGAGCTTGGCGATGACCTCTCCCGGCGCGTATGCCACGAGCCGACGTGCGATCGTTGTGATCGACATGAGGCATTGCTCGGGGGGTGGTGTGTACTCTGCTCTCGACCGCCTCGAGAGCTTCCGCAAGGTTGCGGATGGGGAGGTTGTCTCCGAGCGCGCCGGCGTCGTTCCTTGCGCTTCCGGTTGCGTTCGCGTCGAGCGTCCCCGGTGGCGGCGGTCTCGTGCGAGGTGCGTTGGCGGGCGGCTCGTACGCGGAGATGTCCTCCGGGGTACTGTCTTCGGCCGTGCCTGAGGGTCCTGGAGTTTCGCCGGCAGCCATGAAGACTTGGCGATCGGGGGTACCCAAGCTGGACTCAGAGGGTGCCACCTCAGTTGGTGTGTTTGAGTCAGCCTGGGCCAGTGGTGTTCCCTCCTGGAACGGTAGTGAGTCGATGTAGGCGACGTAGCGTGAGTCCTCCTTTGCCAGGTCAGCAGGCTTGCGGTCCGGCGGCGGCAGGACGTATCTTCCGACCGGCGTCGATTTTATAACCGGCCCCGGAGGGCGGCCCCGACAAGGGAAGCTCGGTGGAGTCATCTTCGGACTCGGGCTCCTCGGGGGTCCGACCCGAAGTCGAACTCGTAATCCGGGTTCGAGTAGAACTCGGAGAGAGGGGCCGGAGTACGAAACGTGGTCGAGGACGGCGTCGGAGTCCGAGTTGTACTCGGTTACGGGCTCCTTGCCGGCCGGCGTGGAGTAGGAGCCTCCGTGCGGGCCCGCCCGAGGACGCGGGGGCCACGCGCGGAGCGCGGCGTGATGAAGGGGCCGCTGCGATGGCTGAGCAGCCGGCTCGCATGCGATGGCCCATGGCGACGTCGGGTTCGAGTTGGAGACGGACTCGAGCTCGAAGTCAGCGTGGTGGTCGAAGAGCGAAATTTCGCCGAACTTGCCGGCGAGTTCGCCTGTGACGACCTCGGGAAGCGTCACGAGGCCTGTCCTCGGGTTGGGCTGCATGGTCAGGCGGCGCTGGAAGGAGCCCGCGCCATCGGCGGGGCCAGGGGACCCGGGCGCCGAAGACGAAGGTGTCGCCGTGGTTGAAAGCGACGGTTGGCTTGATGTGAACGGAAGCCGTCGAGTTCGCCATGTGATCTCGAGCGAGAGCCCCTACACGGCGCGTCGAGCCCCGAGGTGAGGCCCGGGGTACTACGGCATCGAGTACCTCATTAGAGGTGACTAAATGTGACACAAATACCGGTCCCGGGAGGTGGTAACACATTTATTACAACGGGTGGAATCGATCTTTTACATCACGGCGACACGAGAGGGCACGGTAGTGCCAACGCTACAAGGAACAACACAAACGCTAGCGACCACACTACAATAGCAAAGGATTCCATAGCCTCCTCGAGTACCACACCATGGAAGCTTTCGGTAGGGCCACGGGTACACAAGCACGGTTGGGTGTAGGGCACGACCTACTCGGCGTCTTCGGGAAGGTAATCGGGATCCTCCTCTATAAAATAGTTAGTAAAACAAGGGTGAGCACATACGTACTCGGCAATTCCAACCCCACCCACGGAGGGGCGTATCAATCATGCATAAGGTATAACAAGGATCGGGTTAAGGTTCACTTTGCAAACTTACACATGCGGGGGTTCATTTCAAAAAGGTTTTCGCAAATCATTTTTATAACCAAAGTGACTCAGCAGTGTTTTAGGAAAACCCCTTGTGGATCTACCGGACTTCCCGTCCGTCGTAGTCCGAGCACACAACGCCACACACACACATCACCGGAAAACAACTCACTCAGGAAAACATCCCATCCCAAACACTAGTTTTTGTGACCACACCGTGACTCGTCCAATACCGTGGACACGGCTATTCGAATAGGTTTGACACTCTGCGGAGGTTGTACATCTTTACCCACAAGTAGGGTACCGTCACCGGACACCTCGGCGCGGTACGGATCCTATCATAGCCATTACCCACCTTAGCTAACGCTATGAGCCACCACGGAAGCACCCAAGGGGTTATCCCACATAACCGGGGCGTACCTCACACGAGAGCGTACCCCTACTCCTTGGTCTCCCGCCGCTCACCCGCACACCGGATGGTAAGTAGTTTAACTAGTGGGGTTTATGCTAAGCCGTTGCCACATACAACGGTCGAGTGGTTGTACGATCATTTGGGTCGGGTGAGATGTCACGCAACCCGGTCCTTAACCGACAAGATGGACAACTCCAAACATGCTCAACCACACAGTACGAGCTCACCCATACTCCCGACACACGCGTCCATCCCGTCTACCCAGTTCTTTACCCATTTTCCAACCCTATCCCCTTTTCATTTTTAAAGCACTCACTCATTTTGAAAGCACACACACACTTTTAAAGCACTCATTTGGGCCAAAACAAGGTTCAATCATAGCAATCAAGGGTGGCTATCCTACCATGTTTTTGCAGTAAAACAATATGCAATTTATAAAACGGGTATAGGGTATATTTATAAAACTAGGATGGAAGCATGCATCAAAGGGGGAGGTTGAACTTGCCGTCTTCGTAGTCCTCGGGGAGTGCCGGCTCGACGTTCGGGGCTCCGGGCTCCTGCTCGCAGTAGTCGGCTTCGATCTCCAGCTCGGGGTACCTTCCTCCGTCTACTCCGTCGGCTATGGCGCACACACAAGCAAGCAAGCAATATTAGCACACATGTTTCCGGCTGAGCTCGAGGAGGGGGAAGTGAGCGGGGAAGGGGGTATATATAAGTCCTGGGAAAAGGGGGTTGGCGTAGGGTTTGGTGGGGCCTAACTGGGGAGGCATGGTGTAAATCTGGAAGTAACCGGGAATAGGGTTAATTATGGAATGTTGGGTTAAAGGGGGTTATAGGGGTTAAGGACCTATTAGTAATTTGGTTTAAAAGGGGAGGACCTAAACATAACATTTAAACCTAGTTAGGTCTAACTATAATATCCCAGGGGCCTTATTGTGAGGGGCAGGGGTTAGTTTGGTGGGATTCCTTAAAATCTAGGGTTTAATTTGAAAAGGGGAAGAGAGGGATTAGAGAAGAGAGCTAGGTGAGGAGAAAAAGGGGGAAAGGCGGGGGCCTTTTGGCAAAACACCCCCCCCCCCTTCATCCCCTACCTCACGAACGAGAGGGGAGGGGGGGGGGAGGGCGGTCGCGCGGGGCCTCGGTCGGCGGCGGGCGGCGTGCTCCGGGGTCGACGGCGGCGGGGGTAGGGGGGAAAAGAAGGAGGGGGCAAGGGCATTCCATCCCCGTGCTCACCTTCGGCTAGAGCGGCGTGAGGGCGGCGGATCGGCGGTGGGCCGAGAGCGGCGGCGGCGTGAATGGTGGCGGCGCGGTGGAGCTCGAGAAAAAGGGGAGGGAGGTGCTTGTCGGACGTCGGTGTTGAGGTGCGGCGGCTTGGGGAGTCGCCGGCCCTTTTTATAGGCGGCGGATGGCGGTTTGGGGGGAAGATTTTTCCCCGGCGAGCTTGACTCCGGCGGCGAGCTCGGGGAGCGCGCGAGGCGGCGGCCGGTGATGCGACGGCTCGTCTTGCCGCCGGTCAACTCGTGCGGGGAGTGCTAGGGCGCGGGGCGGGCGGCGGTGGTGGTCGCGGTGTAGGCCGGAGGTGACGGCTCGGCTCGTCGCGAGCGCCGGGGGAGGGGTCTTGTCGGTCCGTGCTCGGCGGGGAGGAGAGGGGGGCGGGTGGCGTGCTTGGGTGGGTGGCGTGGTCGGTGCGCGGCCTCGCGGGCCCGTGCGGCGGGGGCGGGGCACGCCGCCGGCTGGGCGGTCAACGGCGCCCGGGCGCGGAGCGGCCGGTTGCGGGAGGAGAGGAGGAGGGGGTCCACCGGCGCGGTGGCGTGTCGCCGGCCGGGTGCGGGCCGGCGGCGGCGGCGCGCCCGGGCCGGCCCTCGGCGGCCGCGGCGGGTTTGGGACCGGGGTCAACCTGGGTGTCGGCGCGCGCGGTCGGGGGCGCGGGGCGTGCGCGCGCGGGAGGAGGGAGAAGGAAGAGAAGAGAAGAAGAAGAGAAAGGGAAAAGAAAAAGAGGGAAGGAAAAAGAAAAGGAAAAGGGAAAAAGGAAGGGAAGAAAGAGAAAGAAAAAGGAAAAAGGAAAGGGGAGGATAATGAAGGAGAAATAGGGAAAGAGATTTTGGAAAATCTGGAAAATTGTTAGGGAAATTTGGGAAAGGGTTTTGCGGGGTTTTTCCCGGTTTTTCGGGCGTCGGCGCATTTTCCGGGACGGCGGTGATGGCGAGGCGGACGGTCGTCGGGACCGCGGCGTGCGCGGGATTCTCGGCCGGTGGCCGACCGCGGCGTTGGGAAGGCGCGCATGGGTGCGGTGCGGCGGGATTCGCGGCACGCGCGTCGGGGAGAGAGAGGGGGGGAGGAGAAACGGTGGCTAGGGTTTGAATGGTAATTGAGCTCGGCGGGTCAGTTTTGAAAATACGCATGATTTATTGGGTGATTTATTTAGAGCTAAAAACGCGGGCGTTACAAACCTACCCCACTTAAAATGAATCTCGTCCTCGAGATTCGGCTAGGTTTCGAATAGGTGGGGAAACTCCTTCTTCAGTGCGTCCTCTCGTTCCCACGTAGCCTCTTCTTCCCCGTGCCTGCTCCACTGGACTCTGCACACCCGTACTTCGGTCGTCCTTGTCCGCTTGACCACGGTGTCTAAGATCTTGACGGGCACTTCCTGGTATCTAAGGTCCGGGCGTAGATCGATGGTCTCCACGGTACTCGCTTTTCTTCCAGAACCTTCAAACATCGGTGTAGCTAGGAGATGTGGAATACCGGGTGTATATCCGACATTTCTTCGGGTAGCTCGCAGCGTACGCTCTGCTCCGACTCTCTTTATTACTTTATATGGTCTGATGTACCGAGGGGCCAACTTCCCGTGTACTTGAAATCTCCGAGTCCCCCGGATGGGTGAAACCTTGAGGTAGACGAAGTCTCTTGGATTGAAGCTCGCTTCACGCCTTTTCTTGTCTGCGTAGCTCTTCTGTCGGGACTGGGCAGCTTTCAACTTTTCTCGGATATCAGCTACTCGCTCCTCGGCCTCCTTTATAAGTGCGGGCCCAACCAGGGCACGCTCCCCTACCTCGACCACATCGGGGGTGTCCTACATTTTCTCCGTATAATGCTTCGAATGGCGACATTCCCGGACTTGGTTGGTAGCCGTTGTTGTAGGAAAACTCGCATATGGCGGGCTCTGCTCCCAATCTTTGCCATAGGTGAGGACGCATGCTCTCAACATATCTTGCCCGAAATTTGATTCACCCTTTCGGTCCGTCCGTCCGTCCGTGGGTGGTACGCCGGGCGAAGTCTAGCTTGGTGCCCATGGCTTTGTGCGGGCTTTTCCCGAACCTAGAGGTGAGCGGGTCCCTCTATCCGAGACTATTCTGCTAGGCACTCCATGCGGCTTCACTATATTTTCTATGTAGAGTTTTGCCAATTGCTCTCCACCATAAGTGGTCCGTACGGGTAGAAAGTGAGCGACTTTAGTGAGTCGGTCCACGATCACCCATATGGAGTCATGTCCCTTCTGAGTCCTTGGCAACCCTACTACGAAGTCCATACCTATCTCGTCCCACTTCCATACCGGGATTGGTAAAGGTTGCAACAGTCCTGCGGGCTTCTGATGTTCAGCTTTGATCCTCTGACAAGTGTCACAGTGGGCGACGAACCGCGCAATGTCTGCTTTCATCCCATTCCACCAATACTTGCTTTAAGTCCATGTACATCTTAGTGGATCCCGGGTGAATGGAGTATCTTTGAGTTGTGTGCCTCATCCATGATGGTCCGTCGAAAATCTCCACCTTCGGGCACGCATATCCTGTTCTTGTATCACAGGGTGCCTTGGTCATCTACCCCGAAGTCGGGGGCCTTGTTCTCTCGGTATGCTTGCGGATCTTCATCAAATTTTCATCGGTCTCTTGGGCCTTCCGGATCTTCTCCTCTAGGGTAGGCCGAACACTCCACCGGCGGACGTAGCCTTGGGGGACGATGTGCATGTTGAGCCGTGCCATCTCCTCTTGCAACCGGGCACTCTTGGGTGCCGCCTTCTCGTAGGTTTTCGGGGCGGCGCATCCGCTACCACATTGGCCTTCCCGGGTGGTAGTGAATCTCTAGGTTATAGTCCTTGACTAGCTCTAGCCATCTTCTCTCGCCTTAGGTTCGAGGTCGGGCCGGGTGAAGATGTACTTTAGACTCTTGTGGTCTGTGTAGATTTCACACTTGTTCCCGATCAGATAGTGTCTCCAGATCTTCAGGGCATGCACTACGGCTGCAAACTCCAGATCATGGGTGGGATAGTTCTGCTCATGGGGTTTAAGCTGACGGGAGGCGTATGCCACTACCTTCCCATCTTGCATGAGAACACATCCCAACCCTTGTCGGGAGGCGTCGCAATACACGACAAAGTCCCGTTGAATGTACGGCGGGGGTTAGCACTGGGGCTGTGGTCAACCTCTTCTTCAACTCTTGGAAACTTCTTTCACGGGGCCTCGGTCCGGTTAAACTTCTTCTCTTTCTTGAGCGGCTCTGTCATGGGCCGGGCGATCTTGGATAATCCCTCGATAAATCTCCGTAGTACCCCGCTAAACCTAGGAAACTCCCGATCTCGCTCACGTTGGTTGGTTGCTGCCGGTTGGAGCTCGTCTCAACTTTCCGGGGTCTACGGCTACTCGATACAGGTCAATATGTGCCCAAGGAAGGATATTTTCTCTAGCCAAAATTCACACTTGCTGAACTTGGCGTATAGCTTGTGTGCCCTCAATTTTCCCAGCACTACTCGAAGATGTTGTTCGTGCTCCTCCACGCTCTCGGAATAAACAAGTATGTCGTCGATGAAGACCACGACAAACTTGTCCAGCTCTTCCATGAACACCTTATTCATGAGGTTCATGAAGTATGCTGGTGCATTGGTTAGTCCAAAGGACATCACCGTGAACTCATACGCCCGTAGCGAGTGACAAAGGCGGTCTTGGGGATGTCACTTTCCCTAATCTTGAGTTGGTGGTACCCCGATCTTAGATCCACCTTCGAGAAATACTTGGCTCCCTTCGCTCTGGTCAAACGGGTCATGTATTCCGGGAAGAGGGTACTTGTTCTTAATAGTGACCTCGTTCGGCGAGCGATAGTCCACGCACATCCTCATGCTCTTATCCTTCTTCTCCACGAAAAGCACCGGGGCTCCCCATGCCGATGAACTTGGTCTCGATGAACCCACTTCGCCGGAGCTCGCTAGCCGCTTCTTCAATTTCGCCAACTCGGGGGCTGCCATCCTATAGGGCCTCTTGGCTATGGGAGAGGTTCCGGGGATAAGGTCGATTACGAACTCTATATCCCTGTCGGTGGCATTCCGGGGAGTTCTTCGGGGAACACATCCGGGTATTCTCGTACTTTCGGGACATCTTCTATGGACTTGGCTTCTATGTTGAAAACCATTATATCGCGACTGTGTCCCGGGTGTGGCGAGTCACTTGTATCCCGTCCGGGTTGGTCAAGTGCACTACTTTATCGGCGCAACTTATGAGGCCATGGTGTTGGCTTAACCAGTCCATACCAAGGATCACATCTATCCCCTTGGATTTCGGTACTACCGGTCGCTAGGAACTCTACCCCACTTAAAATAATCCTTACCGGGGGCATCCCGATTGACACTTAATGTCACCTCCGGGCGTTCGAGTTATTAGGGGTGCTTTGAGTAGTACCGTGGGTATGCTATGCTTTTCCACAAAGCTTGAGGATATGAATGAGTGTGATGCTCCCGAATCGAATAGTATGGTAGCCAAAAGCGGCCGACCGAGGAACTCACCGAGTACTACGTCTTGTGCTTCCTGTGCCTCCCGCGCATTGATGTGATTCACCCGGCGCGTCCATACGACGCCGGGGCTGCCTCATCCGGCTCGGTTGCTGGTGTTGTTGCCGAAGTTATTGTTGCTTTGCGCACTAGCATGCGGTTGGCTCCCGACACCCGGCGGCCTTGGCCGGTCACCGAGTTGGAGTAGGTGGTGGTGGTTGACTTTTTAGCATACGGGCGGTTGGCGATGAAGTGCCCGGTTTCTCGGCAGTTGAAACACACTCGGGAGCTGTTGTTGTTGTTGGTAGTGATCCGTCGGTGTTGTTCTCGTGGGGGCTTCATGGCACTCTAGTTGTAGGAGGGCTTGAATGGGCTCTGGGGGCTTGCGAGCTCGTGGCTTGGGATTGGGTTCTGTACTGCATAGGAGCTTGGAACCTGGACATGGGGTGTCCAAAGTTTCTCGGCCTCTGGGACCGCTCTTGCTGCTTGGCCTTGTGTTCCATGAACTTGCGCTTGTTTTCCTTCTTTTCCTCGGCCCTTGCTCTCTCCGTGAGTATTGCCATGTTCATAAGGGTGTTAAAGTCCGGGTAAATCTGAGGAGTCGGCGGTGTCCTCGGTGCCTCGGGCCCCTTCTTGAACATTTCTTGCTTTTTGGAGTCTTTATCCACCTCCTCGGGGGCATAGCGTGCGAGCTCTATGAACCGGTACGTGTATTCCTCCACGGACATGTTGCCTTGGCGGAGTTCGCGGAACTCGTCCGCCTTCCGCTTCGGCGTGGCCTCGGGATGTGGTAGCGACGGAACTCCTCCACGAATTCGTCCCATGTGATGGCGGAGGGATTCTTGGCGGTGGCGCGGTAGTTTTCCCACCAGGCTAGGGGCCGTCCCGGTGAGCCGGTGAGCTGCCGAGAGAACCTTGTCATGGTCCTCGTAGTGGAGGGGCTCCGGTTCCCTCGGGATGGCTCTCGGCCAATCGTCGGCGTCCAAAGGGTTCACCGACCCGCTAAAGGTGGGCGGCTTAGTCGCGAGGAACTCGATCGGCTTCTCGTTCATGCTCATAATTCGGGGTCTTGGCCGGTTGACGGCGTTGAAGATGGCCTCCATCGGGACGGTGCGGTTGGCTAAGACTTGTGCCAAGTCCACGGGGAGGGGGTGGCGGTGGCGGGACCACGTTCTCTCCTCCATCTTCATTTTGGCTAACCTCCCGGTCGTGGAGACGCTCCCTCCGATTGGCTTGCGATCCCTCAGCGTCCGATCGGTGGGTCCGGACAGGGCGCCTGGAAACCATTTGTAAAGGAACGGGTTTTCTAAGAAATCTAGTTTTATGTGATGTTCAAGTGGATTATGTCGGATTTCTTTTCGAAAGGGCGGGGGTCTACTCCTCGCCGGTAAGCACACAACAAGCACATAGCAAACAAGCAAGCACGGATAAGTTTTTATTACAAACCGGCGAGGAGGATACATCCCGACTACGCGGACATACTACACGACTAAGGACTAAGGGCGCAACTTGGACCGTACGGCTTCATTCCCCGGGTCTTGGGCACACTACTCGCGAGGGGAGTTGTCTTCGGGGTCGATTGTTCTTCCGGCGGAATGAGCAGCTCGTCATCATTCCCGCCTTCGGGGTTACCGTTTTCCCCGAGGGGCCGTGCCGGCTTCGTTGGGGGCTCGGTGACTCGCCGGTGGTGCCGGTGGGACTTCTATAGTTCCTCCCCATCCTACTAGGGGTGTTCCCGGCGAGACTTGAGCTTCTCCAATGGCCGGAACGGGTGTTCCGCCGTTGGTCCATTCTTGCATGCGTTGGTCCCGGATTCTCCCGAGGCTTTCCCGGGCAACGGCTTCACCGCTTATGGCCGGCGCGGTCCTTGCTTCGCTTGAGCCACTCGGACTTGGTGCATCCTCACCGTGACTTCGGCTTGTTCGGCCCGACCGATTTGTTCCCTCAAGTGCCCGGCCGGTCATCAAAGAGCTTGTCCGGGGAGACAAGGTAGGCGACTACGTGGTACGGCGGAGGTCTTCTTGGTGGCGACGTCGTTCCGGGTTCCTCATGCGGGCTTGCCAACCGGGGTTCCGATGGCGGGAGGGAAGTATCTCATCGGTGTGGGGACGAGGTGTTCCTCGTAGATCCGGCACAGGTAGCGGAGGGCTTTTCTGAGGGCCAAAGGATAGGTGTCTCGGTGTCGGAACCCTGTGGCGGTCACGCGCCATGGCTCGATGTTGGTGTGGCAGTTGCTTCTAGCGACGGAGAGGACCACTCTACAACGAAGAGTACCGAGTTGCTCGTACTCCCTGCTGTAGTACCTAGGGCGCTCGGTGATACCGAGGCGCTCCGAGGGAGTTGATGAGCAGGCGAGCAAAACCAGGCTCCTCCCCGGCACACGCCTTGGGTCCATCCATCTTCCGCCATCTGAAAACAAAGATAGAGTTTGAACAAGGTTGTGGTGGGGTACAAGAGACGGATAACTTTATTTAGTAGGAAGGTTGGGGTACATCCTTCGGGGTACACTTATTATTGCTAGGACTCGATTCTCGGCCTAAACACCCTAGTCTTCATGGTGATTCGCCCTCTAGCTGGATACGGCGCTTCTTCAGTGGAAGATCTTGCTCCAGTATCTCATCTTCAGTCTGGGTCCCTTTGTCCCAGTGGGTTTCTTCGGGTTCATCTTCTTCTGCTCTGGCTCCTTCATCTCTGCTTCTTCGCTCCCTTAGTTCATCCCATAGCTGTTTGTGGAACATCTCCGATCGTTCCTTTTCCCTGAGGTAATCTTGCCTCATGTTGTGCAGCTCAACTTCTGCTATGGTGGTCTTTACCCTTTCTAGTTCTACCTCCTCATCTCGCTCTTTCCGCTCCGTCGATCCGCTCGTTCGGTGTTCGGGCTTGCTCCCGATAAAGGTGGTCTAGGCCTTCGAGGTATATGGACGAGTGGGAAACTGCCTCTTCTAAGTCTTCTTCCTCTCGTTCTAGACCTCTCATGCGATCAATCCACGAGCGTCCTCTTCCTCCGGGAGGGTGGAAAGAATCCCATTGGAGTCCTTCGGAGGTGCTGTCGTCTATAAACCACTCGTAGGGTCGCGGAGGCCTTCCGAGCAGCCTTGGGGTAGGTGTCGGCAAAGCGAAAACCCGTGGCGGAGACGAACCATGGTTCTATGTCGGGGTAAAGCGTGATTCTTCCCACAAAGATCGGCGGCTTACACCGAGGGTGCCGTAGCGTTCGTACTCCCATCCCGTAGACGAACTCCGGCGGATCCCTTACTCCGACGCGCTCTGGAGGCCGAGAGTAGCAACGAGTGTTGTGAGGGAGAGGGCCGCGCGGGGGACGGGGCAAATTCCTCCGTTCCATTCGGGGTTAGCCATCCGGAAACGAGGCAAGAATCAAGGTAAGGATTTGGGAAAAGGTGAGCTTAGCAAAGGAAAGGTTAGAGAGGGCCGGGAGGAGGTCTCGTATCCTAGGGGTCATGTCCTACGGCCAACCTACGGCTCGATACCACCCGAAGCGTCCCCTCATTAGAGGTGACTAAATGTGACACAAATACCGGTCCCGGAGGTCGGTAACACATTTATTACAATAGGTGGAATCGTCTTTTACATCACGGCGACACGGAGGGCACGGTAGTGCCAACGCTACAAGGAACAACACAAACGCTAGCGACCACACTACAATAGCAAAGGATTCCATAGCCTCCTCGCAGTACCACACCATGGAAGCTTTCGGTAGGGCCCTGGGTACACAGGCACGGTTGGGTGTAGGGCACGACCTACTCAACGTCTTCGGGAAGGTAATCGGGGTCCTCCTCTGTAAAATAGTTAGTAAAACAAGGGTGAGCACATACGTACTCAGCAAATCCAACCCCACCCACGGAGGGGCTTATCAGCAGAATCATGCATAAGGTATAACAAGGATCAGGTTAAGGTTCACTTTGCAAACTTACACATGCAGGGGTTCATTTCAAAAAGGTTTTCGCAAATCATTTTTATAACCAAAGTGACTCAACTGTTTTAGGAAAACCACTGTGGATCTACCGGACTTCCCGTCCGTCGTAGTCCAGGCACACAGCCACACACACACATCACCGGAAAACAACTCACACCGGAAAACATCCCATCCCAAACACTAGTTTTTGTGACCACACCGTGACTCGTCCAATACCGTGGACACGGCTATTCGAATAGGTTTGACACTCTGCAGAGGTTGTACATCTTTACCCACAAGTAGGGTCACCGTCACCCGGCACCTCGGCGGGGGTACGGATCCTATCATAGCCATTACCCACCTTAGCTAACGCTATGAGCCACCACGGAAGCACCCAAGGGGTTATCCCACATAACCGGGGCGTACCTCACACGAGAGCGTACCCCTACTCCTTGGTCTCCCGCCGCTCACCCGCACACCGGATGGTAAGTAGTTTAACTAGTGGGGTTTATGCTAAGCCGTTGCCACATACAACGGTCGAGTGGTTGTACGATCATTTGGGTCGGGTGAGATGTCACGCAACCCGGTCCTTAACCGACAAGATGGACAACTCCAAACATGCTCAACCACACGAGGTACGAGCTCACCCATACTCCCGACACACGCGTCCATCCCGTCTACCCAGTTCTTTACCCATTTTCCAACCCTATCCCCTTTTCATTTTTAAAGCACTCACTTATTTTGAAAGCACACACACACACTTTTAAAGCACTCATTTTGGGCCAAAACAAGGTTCGATCATATCAATCAAGGGCGGCTATCCTACCATGTTTTTGCAGTAAAACAATATGCAATTTATAAACGGGTATAGGGTATATTTATAAAACTAGGACGGAAGCATGCATCAAAGGGGGAGGTTGAACTTGCCGTCTTCGTAGTCCTCGGGGAGTGCCGGCTCGACGTTGAAGGATCGGATGGCGACTAGAGAGGGGAGGGAGTGAATAGGAGCCGTAAAAATTCTTCTCAAAGAACCCGGCCTATACCCTAGTCAAAACCCGGTCACACACAAGCGTTGGAACGAATCACACACCAATCGCCAAAACAACGAGTCCTAGAAACACACGCGGAAGCACGAATGAAGGAGGGAGGAATCGAACCAAAGAGCAAAGCAGCCAGGCTCTGGCGGACCGTCCGGACAGGAGGGGCGGACCGTCCGCGCAGGCCTCGCGGACCGTCCGCCTCGCCCTCGCGGACCGTCCGCGCCAACCCCGCGGACCGTCCGGCCGTACACCGCGGACCGTCCGTTAAAGCACACAGAACACCAGAAGCGACCCGAGAAAAACGGACCGTCCGCCGAGGCCGGGCGGACCGTCCGCGCCACCCGCGGACCGTCCGCTACTCAAGCCCGACCGTCCGCAAACTGGCTGCAACAAAAACCAAAAGCCAAACCGGATCGAAAACAAAGGCGCGCAAGAACACGAAGAACACGCGAAGAACACTGTACACGCGGACCGTCCGCCTGGCCCTCGCGGACCGTCCGCCAAGCACGAACGGAAGCGAAAACCGCTCGACCCCGAAAGTCAACACTCCCAATTCATCACCGGATCTCCCTACCGATAGTAGTCGTTGAGACAAGAGTTTGGGGACATGTAAAGCGTCAACCAAGGATGCTATACCCCAAAAATTTCGTCTCTTAACTCCCTAAATCATCGGGAATCGCGGATCCTTTGAACACCACCAAAAGCTAGAGCACCGAACGAAAATCCTTGAATCGAAGTGGTTTCCGGCGATTGAGGGCACAAGATTAATCACAAAGATGCACTAGACATCCATCCATGTTTCCCTCAAAGAAATCCGGGGAGAAACCCACTCAAATCCGCGGAATCACACCGGGAACAAAGGCACGAAAACAAGCACGAAAATAGCACAAAAAGAGCTCCGAAAAAGCAATAAAAGAAATTCGGGAATAGAAAGATTGGCACAAGATTTAGAGGATGAAATCACTATGAATATCTTGTCCAATCGATTACAAGCCACTCCTAGAAATCAAATCTAAGATGGCAAAAAGCTCCAATCAAAGAGCCACTCTCCCCTCTCTCCCTCTCTCCCAAAGCACTCCAAAATGAAAGAGTACCGCAGCCTCTAGCCCAAGAGTTGGCTGAAAATTCAGCCCCCTCCTCCTATATATAGGCCCTCCGGAAAAGACCGAAGTGCCCCTACACTAGGAGTACAACACAAGCCCTCACAGGGGCGTTTTGGTCAACACATGAAGTTCACCATCGGACGGCCGCGCATCCATCAGGCCTTCACGTCCTCCCGACGCAAGCACCTAGATCATGCCGCGTGTCGCCCGCCTCGAAGCTTCCCGACGCACCCGGATACCGTCTCCGTCACGTCAGGCCCTCGGGCTCGGTTTTGAGGCCCAAACCGAGAAACCCTCCTCCGATGGTTTTGTGGCCAAACCACCAAACCCCACGTACACGGCACGGCCTCACCACGCCAAGCGTCGAGCCCGCCAAGCCTTTCACCTCCGGCGCCGGACGGTCTACTCGTCTTGCCTCGTTCCTTGACTTGGCCACCACCGATGCACCGGCTCCATGTCCACGACTTCGTCTTGCTCTTCTTGCACCATGCGGCTCGCACTTGATCCCGTCGGCCACGGGTCCCTCGAACCAAGCCTACTTGTCTCTCCACTCCTCGGAGGCCCCGCAAGGCTAAGACCTTTCGCGCCTCGTTCTTCACCCGCACCAACGCAAACCAAGCCGCAACCAACACCCGCAATACTAGGCCAAGAGTCGGTCCACACAACGTTGTCAACCACTCCTCACGAGTGCATTGACAACACACCACATAAACAATAAGGTAAATACACAAAATAAAACACACACAACACAACTCAACACTACACACACAAAGCTTCAAACCATCCGGTCAATCACTCATCACACACGAACCAAGGTACTTCTCAACTTGGTTCCTCAATCTCCCCCTTGATGAGTGCATTGACAAAAGAAGGTCAAAAAGCAAATAAGAACTCATTCAAGCGCCACAAAGCCTATAAAAAGCAAACAAAAGGCCACTTGAAGTGAGAAGGGATAAAAGCATGCTCCGACAAATTCCTCTCGAAACCAAAGCAAGCACAAAGGCTAAGCGCAATCAAAGAGACACACTACCAACATGCAATCCCTAAAAGCCATCAAACCAAAATGCTCAACACAAAGTGCCATAAACCTCTTACCAAAACACTTGTCAACCGCTCATCACCATCAAATCAAGGTTCATATCAACTTGATTTTCCAAATTTCTCCCCCTTGAGGAGCGGATTGACAACAAGTGAGCACAAAGAAATGGTTTGAGAGGGCAAAGACCGAACACCTCATCCAAGTGAAAGAAAACCACACGGGAGCAAAGAACAAGGTCACTTGGCATGAGAGAAACCACAAATGCCAACTCAATGTCTCCCCAAAGACATGGGCAACGGCTCGACACAACCGAGACAAGACAAGAATGCATGATCCCTCAAGAAGAGGCACAAAGGGCTCAACACCGATCATGGAATAATCGAAAACATAAGTCAACCGCCGGCTCCTCAAGAAGAGGCAAAGGGGCTCAACACCACCGCACAAGAGCACAAAAATCACAAGCTCCCCCTAAACACATGAACTAGGACCGAAGAGCATACAAAGCTCACCCTAAACTCATGAGATAGAGAAAAGAGCACACCAAGCTCACAAGCTCCCCCTAAACACATGCACTAGGGACAAAGAGCATACAAAGCTCACCCTAAACACACGTGATAGAGTGAAAAGCAACCACCAAAGCACAACTCAGGCAAACAAAGGAGACTCACCAAAGCTCCCCCTACACAAATGCGAGCTCCCCCGAACATGTGGAGCAAACTCCCAAATTTTAAATGCGGTTCTCGAATTTTTCATTAAGCTCACCTCTTCTCCCCCTTGTTGACAAGTATGAATCAAGGTGAAAATGCGAAATGCAAAACAAAGCGTATAAACATCTACATGAGCTTCTCAAATAGGCCAAATTTAGTGACAAAGGCTAGAAATGAGACAAAAAGCACATATATGGATCATAACAAAGTCAAAGCATTGCCACAAGTAATATATGGAAATATAGGCATGTGACAAAGCAAATTTTCAGATTTGAGTAATTATATCAAAAGATGGCTCACTTCAAATGTAAAAGCCTATCCATGTCACACTTGAGCCACAAACATGCATACCATTCAAAGATCATACAAGGATATCCAATTCTCAAGCAAAAGATCATGGCAAACACCCATAAAGCAAAGCATGTCATGTCAAAGCTCATGAGCCATGTGTCCACTTCGGGGAGACTTCTCCACCGGTGAACATCATGCAACATGTTTTGCACCCATATGTGAAAGATAAGACATTTTAAGCATAAACATGATGGAGAGAGCATTTTTCAAGCATACACACTTCTTTTCAAGATTAAATCATTTCATGGTACATGAAGTGCCTTTGCGGCAAAAAGAAGCTTATGCTCCTCCATGAATGCAACATAGGCTAAACATTCACAATGATATCGGCCTTTGGCCCAAATGCAAGAAAGAGACATCCAAGCACAATCTAAGCATGAAAGGCATATTTAGACCAAAAAGTGACATGGATATACTACTACACATGAGTGGAGCACATTTCATCAAATTTAGTCAAGATTAGCATTTGATTCAAAAAGGCTATCTCACAACACATATATCTCAAATATTCCAAGAGCATAGCCTCACATAGCTATTTCTCCACACACATGACCAATATCTCACAAGTAGCCAAAGAAACTCAAATGAGGCATATGGAAGAAGCTCATCATCCTAAAATGCAATATGATACAAATGCAACATAGGTAGATATGTACATCAAAAGGAACATGATATATGACAGGATGCGAGACACAAATGTCAAACCTACCAAAGTCTATACATCATGATATATGATACAAATGCAATGCAGAATGCATAGGGAGACAAGGAACTTGACTTAACACCAATAAAGCTCACGAGGGAACACGCCAACCAAGAATCGCTCCAAGCGAGAGAAGAGCCACCAAAGGTCCCAATTGAGTACCATAGAAAAAGTACCAATTGCAAAACCGCAAAGATCCCAATTGAATACCATAGAAGGAATATCAATTGGAGGATCACAAAGAGCGCCCAAAAAGCCACAACCCTTCTTGGAATCAAATTCCCTATCAAAAGAAGCCAAGCTCCCCCTCAACCAAGGGCAACTAACAAAGCAAAAGCTAGGAAAAGGAAGAGCAAGGAAAAACTCTAAAACCAACCGAAAAGAGGAACAACAACACAACTCGAAGACAAGGCAAGCCCAAAACTCCAAGGAAAGCTCACAACATGCTACACAATGCATTGATAATATCAATTAACATAAATAGAGCATTGTAACATGATTCCACAAATATGAATAAGCATGGGCAAGCAAGTATGTCAACAAGGTACAACAATAAACCAAAATGATACCAAAGAGTAACATGCCAAACAATATACAAGAACTAAACAAAGGCATGATACAAGATCACATGGATCATCCACCAACATATATTACAAAGCTAGCATGACAAGATAGATATGGGGGATAAACATGCTAACAAGAAAGGTACCATTGAGCTAGACAAAAAAGATATGGATGAACAACATGACATAACCGAGCAATCAACCATAAAGCATGACATGATGTTCATAAATATCACCCACCATAAAATCATACAAAGATAGCAAGATAGATATTCAAGATCACAAAGCTATCATGAACAAGGTGGCTAGCCTACCATGGTTTTCACACAAGCAAGACACAAGTATATACAAGAGAGTACAAGGGGAAAAGAAAACGCACTATACATGTGTACAAAGGCTTTCAAGAGCCATCCAAAACGGTGTGGAGAACCATCATGTCTCCATTGAGCTCATGTTCTCCAACCGCGTCTCCATACCTACACACAAGGAGACAAGAAAGACCGAGCCTTGGATCCCAAAGGGTTAGCAAGCACGTACTTGGGAATCCAAGATTTGGTCACACGGGTAAGTGGTGCACACAAACTATCATGTGGGTTAGCATGATGCAAATGCCGGTTGGAATGAAAAGTCTTTCGAACACCCTTGGAACCATGCCTCAAAGAAGTCACTCGCGAGGAAAGTCGAGTGCTACCACAAGCAAAAAGGCAAAGATCCTTCGGGGTCGTAGGAGAAGAACCAACACAAGCACCACGGGAAGCATGTCGCGGACCAACACAAGAAACACTAGAAGCATGTCCACGAGCATGGCCTAACTCACTAGAAAGAGTGTCATAAAACCCATCCACAAATCGCGCCTTCTTAGGCACCAAAAGCCTAGAGCCTAACTCATAAGTGTTCATGCCATGAGAAGGGCTATGAACAACCAAAGGCCTAGAGGCACCTCCTCGCCGTATTCTCCTTGCCGGCGGTAGCAAAAGCTCTCTTGATGCCCATCCTTCCCACGGTGAGAGCAATGGTACAAAGGCCTATCGAGAGGCACGGTCCGAGTAGATGAATTACCATTCTCTTGTAAGTGGGAAGTCCCTTGGGACTTAGAGCATGAAGCATCAACCCCAACATCCAACTTGGTGCCCACATTAGAATCACACGAGCCATGAGACAAGGCTACGTGGCTTCTTAAAAGCTTTAGCACGCACACGTCGCTCGTGCTTGACACGGCGAAAGCAAAACTCAACGGTATGCCCATCCTTCTTGCAAAAGGTGCATTGGAACCTCGGCTTGGGAGTATGAGTTCCAAATATGTGGGAGGCACCCTTTCCATTCAAATCACCTTGGGCAACACCGGAAGAAGCAACAAGCTTAGGAGTAGCTATGGGAGAGCTATCCAAAGCACTAGCACACTTACTAGCATCCAAAGACTCACACTCAAGAGAAGAAGTCGACTCCGGTTTAGAAGAAGCAAATTTAGAAGCATCAACATCGGAGTGACAAGAGAAGTGAGAATCCAAACCCTTGGCACAAAGACTCTTGCACCTTGTGCGCAAAACCTCATTTTGAGACTTGAGGCGCTCACAAGTACCACATGTCATATTTCTCAAATTATTGATTTCTTCTTCAATACATTTAGCATATGTGGTACGCAAGAGTTCATTTTCTTTCTCAAGGTTGGCACTCATCTCATCATGCTCAACCAACTTAGCACTCATATCCTCGCGCATCTTTTTCAAAGCCAAAACTTCACTTTCCAAATCAATGCATGAGGTGCAAACGAAATCACATGAACAAGCAACATCATTTACATCTCGCAAAGCACTATCATCATTGCAAGAAGTATGGCAAGCATCCTCAACCAGCAACAAAGAGCACTTGCTACAAGGCATGGATTTTATATCACAAATTTCAGCCCTAGCATGCTCAAGATCATCTACACATGTGGTGTGAGTCAATTTTAATTCATTAATTTCAGCATGCAAAGACTCACAAGAAACACATGGTAAAGAAGCACTTGTCTCTAACAAAGCAATCTTACTCCTAGCCATATCAAGCTCATCATTCAAAACACCACAAGATTTGCAAGGCATAGAAGCATTGGATTTCAACAAGTCAATTTCAGATTGCAAGTTAGCAAGAGATGATCTCAATTCATCATTCTCAAAATCAAGATTGTCGCATGCTCTTCTAAAAGCTTCAACATGCATTTTGCGCCAACTAACTTCATATTTTAATTTCTCATTTTCAGCACACAAGGCATCGCAAGATTTGCAAGGCAAAGAAGCTTTGAAATTTAACACCTTGATTCAGATTTCAAGCATGCAATGGAAGCAATCAAAGCATCATTTTCAGCATGCATGGTGTTACAAGAAGTGCAAGAATTCAAAGCACGAGACCTCCAATGAGCCATACCACATTTCAACCTAGTAAGAGAGCATTTAATCTTCTCATTCTTCCTACGCAAGGCATCGCACAAATCTATGTTTCTCCTATGCAAGTCTCCACAATCACGCTCACAAACATCCAACCTATTGCATAGGATCAAGATAGCTTTGGCAAGTGTACCTTGGTTCATGCCTCCTAGCTTGTGGTAGAGCTTGCCTTTCTTGATGTCACCATCTCGATAGTCCTCGATGAGAGATATCATCTCCTCCACTTCGGCTTCCGCCTCAACCTCCATACTCCTCCCGCTCAAAGAACCACAAGGAGAAGAACTTGGTGCCATAAACAAAGTACCGGTTAGGATTAGCCGAAACCAAGCTCAAGGAACAAGCAACGATGCAAAGAAAGCACTCAAAAAGCCTCAATTCTCTAACAACTACTGACGAGTTCAATAGCAAAGGATCTTATCTTTTTCCCAAAATTTTACCACCGAACAAGGAGCACCAAAGATAGAGGCACAAAAAAATTCAGCTCAAGATAAGGTGAAATGAAGTCTAGAGAAAATCCAGAAGAAACAAGACAAAGCCGCAAGAGACATAAATGAGGATTTTTCAATTATCTTGTTGATTTTTTCTGAATTTTTGAAGACCCCAAAATGACCTACAAATGGAGTCACGAAACCGCTGTAAAAATTTGAGCCAAAACGGAGCACCGAGCGAAAAGTTATGCCCGTTTTACTGAAGGTACCTCAAGTTATGGTTTTCCAAGGGCACAACTCCAAATCGTCGGACTCAAAACGTGCAAACCAAGGTCGTAAGCAAAAGCACCTCTTTCCTCTAGTCACCCTATGGATTCAAGACTTGTTAGAGCCAAAAGAATCCACAACCGCTTGATACCAATTGAAGGATCGGATGGCGACTAGAGAGGGGGGGAGTGAATAGGAGCCGGTAAAAATTCTTCTCAAAGAACCCGGCCTATACCCTAGTCAAAACCCGGTCACACACAAGCGTTGGAACGAATCACACACCAATCGCCAAAACAACGAGTCCTAGAAACACACGCGGAAGCACGAATGAAGGAGGGAGGAATCGAACCAAAGAGCAAAGCGACCGGGCTAGGCGGCGGACCGTCCGGACGGAGAGGGGCGGACCGTCCGCGCGGCCTCGCGGACCGTCCGGCCTGCCCTCGCGGACCGTCCGCGCCAACCCCGCGGACCGTCCGGCCGTACACCGCGGACCGTCCGTTAAAGCACACAGGAACACCGAAGCGACCCGAGAAAAACGGACCGTCCGCCGAGGCCGGGCGGACCGTCCGCGCCACCCGCGGACCGTCCGCTACTCAAGCCGGACCGTCCGCAAACCGGCCGCAACAAAAACCAAAAGCCAAACCGGATCGAAAACAAAGGCGCGCAAGAACACGAAGAACACGCGAAGAACACTGTACACGCGGACCGTCCGCCTGGCCCTCGCGGACCGTCCGCCAAGCACGAATAGAACCGAAAAGCGGCTCGACCCCCGAAAGTCAACACTCCCAATTCATCACCGGATCTCCCTACCGATAGTAGCTGTTGAGACAAGAGTTTGGGGACATGTAAAGCGTCAACCAAGGATGCTATACCCCAAAAATTTCGTCTCCTAACTCCCTAAATCATCGGGAATCGCGGATCCTTTGAACACCACCAAAAGCTAGAGCACCGAACGAAAATCCTTGAATCGAAGTAGTTTCCGGCGATTGAGGGCACAAGATTAATCACAAAGATGCACTAGACATCCATCCATGTTTCCCTCAAAGAAATCCGGGGAAAAACCCACTCAAATCCGCGGAATCACACCGGGAACAAAGGCACGAAAACAAGCACGAAAATAGCACAAAAAGAGCTCCGAAAAAGAAATAAAAGAAATTCGGGAATAGAAAGATTGGCACAAGATTTAGAGGATGAAATCACTATGAATATCTTGTCCAATCGATTACAAGCCACTCCTAGAAATCAAATCTAAGATGGCAAAAAGCTCCAATCAAAGAGCCACTCTCCCCTCTCTCCCTCTCTCCCAAAGCACTCCAAAATGAAAGAGTACCGCAGCCTCTAGCCCAAGAGTTGGCTGAAAATTCAGCCCCCTCCTCCTATGTATAGGCCCTCCGGAAAAGACCGAAGTGCCCCTACACTAGGAGTACAACACAAGCCCTCACGGGGGCGTTTTGGTCAACACATGAAGTTCACCATCGGACGGCCGCGCATCCATCAGGCCTTCACGTCCTCCCGACGCAAGCACCTAGATCATGCCGCGTGTCGCCCCGCCTCGAAGCTTCCCGACGCACCCGGATACCGTCTCCGTCACGTCGAGGCCCTCGGGCTCGGTTTTGAGGCCCAAACCGAGAAACCCTCCTCCGATGGTTTTGTGGCCAAACCACCAAACCCCACGTACACGGCCCGGCCTCACCACGCCAAGCGTCGAGCCCGCCAAGCCTTTCACCTCCGGCGCCGGACGGTCTACTCAGTCTTGCCTCGTTCCTTGACTTGGCCACCACCGATGCACCGGCTCCATGTCCACGACTTCGTCTTGCTCTTCTTGCACCATGCGGCTCGCACTTGATCCCGTCGGCCACCGGGTCCCTCGAACCAAGCCTACTTGTCTCTCCACTCCTCGGAGGCCCCGCAAGGCTAAGACCTTTCGCGCCCGTTCTTCACCCGCACCAACGCAAACCAAGCCGCAACCAACACCCGCAATACTAGGCCAAGAGTCGGTCCACACAACGTTGTCAACCACTCCTCACGAGTGCATTGACAACACACCACATAAACAATAAGGTAAATACACAAAATAAAACACACACAACACAACTCAACACTACACACACAAAGCTTCAAACCATCCGGTCAATCACTCATCACACACGAACCAAGGTACTTCTCAACTTGGTTCCTCGGACGTTCGGGGGCTTCGGGCTCCCGCTCGCAATAGTCGGCTTCGATCTCCGGCTCGGGGTACCTTCCTCCGTCTACTCCGTCGGCTATGGCGCATACACAAGCAAGCAAGCAATATTAGCACACATGTTTCCGGCCGAGCTCGAGGAGGGGGGAAGTGAGCGGGGAAGGGGGGTATATATAAGTCCCGGGGAAAAGGGGGGTTGGCGTAGGGTTTGGTGGGGCCTAACTGGGGAGGCATGGTGTAAGTCTGGAAGTAACCGGTAATAGGGTTAATTATGGAATGTTGGGTTAAAGGGGGTTATAGGGGTTAAGGACCGATTAGTAATTTGGTTTAAAAGGGGAGGACCTAAACATAACATTTAAACCTAGTTGGGTCTAACTATAATATCTCAGGGGCCTTATTGTGAGGGGCAGGGGTTAGTTTGGTGGGATTCCTTAAAATCTAGGGTTTAATTTGAAAAGGGGGAGAGAGGGATTAGAGAAGAGAGCTAGGTGAGGGGAAAAAGGGGAAAGGCAGGGGCCTTTTGGCAAAACAGCCCCCCTTCATCCCCTACCTCACGAACGAGACGAGGAGAGGGGGGGGAGGGCGGTCGCGCGGGGCCTCGGTCGGCGGCCGGGCGGTGTGCTCCCGGGGTCGACGGCGGCCGGGGTAGGGGGAAAAGAAGGAGGAGGGCAAGGGCATTCCATCCCCGTGCTCACCTTCGGCTAGAGCGGCGTGAGGCGGCGGATCGGCGGTGGACAGAGAGCGGTGGCGGCGCGAATGGTGGCGGTGCGGTGGAGCTCGAGAAAAAGGGGAGGGAGGTGCTTGGGAGACGTCGGTGTTGAGGTGCGGCGGCTTGGGGAGTCGCCGGCCCTTTTTATAGGCGGCGGATGGCGGTTTGGGGGGGGGGAGATTTTTCCCCGGCGAGCTCGACTCCGGCGAGCTCGGGGAGCTCGCGAGGCGGCGACCGGTGATGCGACGGCTCGTGCCGCCGCCGGTCAACTCGTGCAGGGAGTGCTAGGGCGCGGGGCGGGGCGGCGGTGGTGGTCCGCGGTGTAGGCGGAGGTGACGGCTCGGCTCGTCGCCGGCGCCGGGGAGGGGTCTTGTCGGTCCGTGCTCGAGCAAGGTGAGGAGAGGGGGGCGGTGGCGTGCTTGGGTGGGTGGCGTGGTCGGTGCGCGGCCTCGCGGGCCCGTGCGGCGGGGCGGGGCACGCCGCCGGCCCGGCCGGTCAACGGCGCCGGGCGCGGCGCGGCCGGTTGCGGGAGGAGAGGAGGGAGGGGGTCACCGGCGCGGTGGCGTATCGCCGGCCGGGTGCGGGCCCGGCGCGCCGCCGCCCGGCCGGCCCTCGGCGCCGCGGCGGGTTGCGGGACCGGGGTCAACCCGGTGTCGCGGCGGTCGGGGGGCGCGAGGTGCCGGCCGCGCGGGAGGAGGGAGAAGGAAGAGAAGAGAAGAAGAAGAGAAAGGAAAAAGAAAAGGAAAAAGAGGGAAGGAAAAAGAAAAGGAAAAGGGAAAAAGGAAGGGAAGAAAGAGAAGGAAAAGAAAAAAGGAAAGGGAAGGAAAATGAAGAAGAGAAAAGGAGAAATAGGGAAAGAGATTTTGGAAAATGCGGAAAATTGTTAGGGAAATTTGGGAAAGGGTTTTGCGGGGTTTTTCCGGTTTTTCGAGCGTCGGCGCATTTTCCGGGACGACGGTGATGGCGAGGCGGACCGGTCGTCGGGACCGCGGCGTGCGCGGGATTCCCGGCCGGTGGCCGACCGCGGCGTTGGGAAGGCGCGCATGGGTGAGGTGCCGGCGGGATTCGCGGCACGCGCGTCGGGGAGAGAGAGAGGAAAACAGTGGCTAGGGTTTGAATGGTAATTGAGCTCGGCGGGTCAGTTTTGAAAATACGCATGATTTATTGGGTGATTTATTTAGAGCTAAAAACGCGGGCGTTACAATAATACCATTACGTGCAACAATCACATACCTTGTGGAGGAGTCGGGAACCTTCTTTGCTTGAGACATTCCTCTAGAACTCTCATGTCATGGCATGATCCAACCATCCCCGCGCCAACATAAGTAAACAACCCATGCATGTCCACAATGGCACACACATTTATAGATGCATAATGTTTCCGATTTATGTGGTCAAGTTTCCTATGACGCTTAACCTCAACAGGGATGTGAGTGCCATCTATAGCACCTATGCAGCCATCAAAGTGGGGGGCAAATGGTTGAAGTTCAATATGCACTCGTTGTACAGTGGATCGATGGCACTATGATTGTGTTTGACCAGGTATGCATTATCGCGACGAAGGGAGTACTTACGACTAATTGTATCCAAGGACCTCTCGAATCTATCTTTTGCCTCCCTAACGAGCGGCCGCCGTGGCCACATGTCCAAATGAAAATAGCTAAAGCTTCCTTAGAGTCGCACCGGCTTGTACTTTTTAACCCAAATCCTTCAACTAAGATGTGATGTAAGTGTAAAAAAGCATCCCTATACATGCGAAGATTGTCGAAGCACCTTCTATGATCACTTAAAGTCATATGCAACCATTGCGCACCGTGAGTTTCGGGGAACGGACACGGCAGATTCACTCTTGGACCCTTCATCTTTTTCAACATCTTTAACATCCTCGGCAATCGGAAGGTATGACCCAAGAGGGTAAAACTCTCTCGCAAGAGATTTGTCAATCTCCGCATCGAAGTGGCCGTCCGTGTCGTCGTCATCAGAGTTGTTGTCCACCTGCTCTGGTTCGGCGGGGCAGTCCATCTCTGCATCCGAGTGGCCGTCCATCTTCATACCGCAACATGAGATGGCATTTTAGTACTGAAGCAAATATGATACTGAACTGTTATGCCATATACAGCTTACCTAAGTATGCAAAATTAATTACACAAAACACAATTCACAATTGACAAAAGTAACTGACACATGCCAACTAGGAAGCCTAATCAACGCACAAATCAGAATACTAATACACTCACTAATCGGTCACATCACATAACGAGAACACTTATGAATACCGATACACTCACTCGAGCAAACAAAATTTAAATTGTTAAACATACAATCAAAGTAAATGTCAACGTAAATGTCCACAAACGTAAATGTTGCGGGTCCTCAAACGTTTATTATTACAACCGAACTAATGCAACTACATTGAAAGCAAGTAAAACTTCATTATTTGTGATGCGGGTCCATGTCAACGACGACATCAAGTTGTGCTTCATTCGTCTTCGGTTTGGGCGCCAAAGATGCCCCGGTGGCCAAACCATCCGCACATACCGATGCCGGCCTTCCGAGCTTGTCATGCGTAGGAACTCCCCGCGTTGCTTTGGAAGTGCGCATAGGTACACAACTTGATGGAAAAAAGGGTCACTCTCGGAGTACCCATCCCGTTGTAACACGTCCCCGGCTAATGCGGTCTCGATTCTTCAATCTCGCTTGCTAGAGGGGGCAGCCTTATCCCGAGAAGACCCTAATGTCACTTTATCATGTATTGCTCGCAAGTGCTATGGAATTCGGACACGCGATCATCATATGATACGGCCTTGCTCTTCTTCTTTCCGGGCTTTGAAGAGAGAAATCTATGTCCGTCCTTTTGGTAGGACCGGCAAGGATGATGGGCGGGGGTTGCGTCGAGATCGGCGAGGAGGAGGAGTTTGTGGGGTGGCTTCAGTACGGGTGTCCTCTGGGTCATGACCTCCAGCATCTACTAATTCCCCCCTCTCGTATGTTTCGTGGCCCAAGATAGCAAACAATTTGTCGGCGTAGGGTGGACACTTGATCCTTTTAGGTCCATCATAAGCATCTTGCGAGAGGGCGCGCATTACATACATGTAAGTAACGAGTTCGTAATGAAGTAACTACCGAAGTAACACCGTCACAAAGGTTGAATGTAGTACCTCATGTGACAAAGCAGACTACCAAAATTGGGTCATATGTAACATCACCGGTACCGAGGGTCACGACCAAGACCAGACTTCTTCACCACCGAGTTGCGCCATTTGAAATATGCGTTTCGCAGCTCTTGCCACTTGTTTGACAGCTGCCTCCTCGAGAGTTTCTGGTCGGAGACTTCATTAAACTTGGTGAGGATGTGTGTCCACCCAGAAGTAGTAGGAACTCTCTGTGACCAGTGACACAGGTTTTTGGCCTCTAGTACTAAATCTAGGAACAGTGCAGTGTCACGGTTACTCCAGTTAGCACGCTCAACCATCTGTACCACAACATCGCAGTGACACTTAAGACTAAAGGCATGTAATGTATACAAGGAAATGTAGAGTACAAAGGGTTGAAGGGTTGGGGGCTTTCCTTGGCACAGTGGCGACAGCAGGAACGCCTGGTTGCTGGAGTAGCGCACGATGCTATGGACTCGGCCGGTAGTGGTTGGAGTAGTGTGTGGGTGGTCCCGTAACGGATATGGAACGTAAGAATTTGTACCAAACAATGAACATACGGAAAACATAACATGATGTTGTTGTTGACATGCACAACATAACATGTTTTAGTCTTGAACGACTTTGTGCACTTAGACCCTCGACTAACCACCCTCGGACACAACGTTCGGCTAGTTCAAACACGGACAAGCGAGCGAGTCCTTGTACCATATCCTAGAGGACAACATGCACACATGGTGAATCCGAAACAAACCACACAAGCGAGATAGGGAGAACAAGCAAGTAGAACAACATGACTATGATTTACCGTTAAGTGCATGAAGCAAGGAAAAGTCCCCGATTGACCAACCTCGGTATGCAAAACAAGCACAAGTGAAGCATGGGATTCAATGGTACTCTTGGAACCGGAGCGGAGGGAAGAGTGATACCTTAATGGGGAGTATAGTCGGGGTCGTTGAAGGGATGGACTGGAGGATGATGGATGCGGAGGGCGAGGATGACGCCGCTCAACTCCGGCACGGACCTCGCGGAACCTCGGGAAGGAGATCTTGTACGCCAAGTGCGGAGCTTGAATGTCACCACCGAATTTCGGAACGGGAGGAAGTAGATCCGCTAAGCCAAGACGTACACATCGAAGGTGAGGACGTAGATCTAGACCGCCACGACGAATATCTTGGACCGGTCGGCGGAAATCTTGCACGCCTAGACGACGACCGTACCGGCGCCGTGCGGGGAGTGTCGCATCGGTGGCGTCATTTGCGGAAGGCGTGGCGTGAAGATTCGGAGGTGAGGCGCGTCGTGACACGAGTGGGCGGGGACGGCGGCCGCCGGCGAGCCGGATTTGTGCCGCCGTGAGATCTTTTACCTACCGTACGACGCTCGCCATGGTGCCAAGACCTAAAACCGGGGGGAGAGGGCGGCGGGGAGGGGAAGGGGAGAGGGCGGCGGAGAGGGAAGGGGGAGAGGGCGGCGGCGAAGGTGGGAGTCGGGGCGGCGGCGAGGGGTGGGGGTCGTGGCGGCGGCAAGGGTGGGGAAAGGGAGGCGAGGAGAGTGGGCCGGCGGCGAGGGTCGGGGAAGGGCGGCGGGGGAGAGTGGGTGCGACGGCGAGGGTGGGGAATCGCGGGGGAGGCGGGGGAGACGCGCTAGGGCAACCAACGGGGTTGGATTATATACTACGGACCAACGGACCGGCGGGCCGAACGGCCGGGAACCGGCCCACCGAACGGATGGTTGCCGCCGCCGGTCCCGGCCCGGCCGATTGCGCCCCAACCGAACAAAGCCGAAAGGAGGAAGAATCTTTTTACGAATGGCCTCCTAGAAAGATCGGGGAGATTCACAACTATGCCCTCCCTTTGCGCACGGACCCCCGGGAAGAAAACATGTGAAGCAATTAGGTCCTTGTGGCTTAGGGGCGGTGCGGCCGGCCGAGGAAGTGGGGGAGAACGACCGGGAGCTCACCACGGGGCTATTGGTGGTGGATTTGGGGTCGGGGGGCGTCTCCGGCGAGGGGGTACGACGGAGACCGGCGGGGGGTGACCGCGGGGAGGACCGCTCCGGCCGAGGCCGGCGGCTCGGGCGGGCCAACAAGCGAGCGTGGAGGCTTCGTTGGTGCGGGGAGGGAGGCGGGAGTGGCACGTGTTGGCGTTGCAAGCGGCCGGAGTACGGAGTTCACCGCGGCGGCTCCTATGGCGGACGGCGACGCATGCTCGTTCTCGCGCGAGGAGAAAGGGGAAGAAGCTTTTATAGCCGGCTCGAGGCGGTTGGATGTTCCTTGCACACCAAGGCGAAAAGAAGCGAGTACGAGGCGCGGCGTGGGCGGTGGGGGCGGCCGCGACGTGCGTGGGCGCCGGCCAAGTACGGCGGCGCGACCACGCGGTTGCGCGGGCGCGGCGGGGACACGCGGCACGCGCGGACCGGGGAGAGCAGGGCGGTGCGGCGTAAGTGGGAGGGGGTCCATGGCGCGCGGACCGACGGTCCGAGGCCGGCCTCGGCGTGCGGGCCCGGCGCGGTCGCGGCGCGGCGACGGCAACGCCGGCGCGGGGGCGCGCGCTCCGGAGCGCCCCGAGTCAAAACCATTTCGCCTTGCCCGCCTTGACCGTGGTTTTTCTCCAAAATTATGAACTGAAGTGGACCAACATTTGAATACCAAAGTTGTAGATCTCTCAATCCTCTACAACTTTGTAAAGGGCATATGGCCTTTTTCTCAACCATTTGTGCACAAAAAGCATGCCAAGTTCACCGATTTCCGGGCGCCGGTGAATAGTACCCCGAAGCGTTGACTTGCATTTCGCACACATTTCCACTCCAAATTTCAAATGCCACTCAACATGAAAGTTGTGTCCCTCGACAAAAGACACAACTTTTACATTGGGAGATTTTGAAGTGTTTAGGTGCAATTTGGAGAACGCGGCAAAAGTACGGGCCGACATTGGAGGGTAAAGGGGTGTTCAAGGGGTTTTGACCAAAGGTTGACTATGGTTGACCAAAGGGTGTCATTAGGGTTTGTCGGTGATGTTTTCGAGGTGATGGCCGGGGTTAACCATCGTTTGACCAAAGTCAACTCGATCGACCGGATCATTAGGGTTAATAAACCCGACCGAAAACCCGTGGCGTCACATTTCATATGTTTAGAAGTCTACTGTATATCTTCAAGACTGTAATGTAGATTTCTAGACTCAATGATAAAACCCAATGTAGGCAGCTTAAAATTTCTTGGGCCAACTAGGCAAGCATGAAAGGAACTCGAACTTTCTTAAAAGCCTAAATTTAGAAAGTTGAAAGATTTTGTGACTAATCTTTGTTGGCAACATCATTTATAAATGACCTATTAACTTTCATGACGAACGTTAATAATTGTCGTATTATTGTGCTTTTTGTGACAGCTAAAAGTCATTACAAAGCAACTGGCATCAAATTTTGGCATAGTCAGTTGTGACAAACCCGTAAAATTGTCACGTAGTTACGTTTCGTTATCCATGACATTTTGTTTTCTCATCATGGAAGCTAAGGCTAGATTTTGCCCGGAAAAGACTGCTCATTGCCCATCATCGGAAGTTCAGGACATCACACATTTCCATATAAACTCGTGATCTATCCTAGATATTATTATTAGTGCAAAGAAGTAACACCACACAAAAAAAAAGCTGGCCAGCAATAATATATTGATCTAATTAACCAAAAGGGACACAAGGATGCATGCTAAGACATCCACACTGTTGAACACAAATAAAATTGCTACGCAACACACTATGAAGTACAACGACTTGAACCACACTATGCTAGCTCTAACGGATCACTAGACCAAGAGCAATTCTAAGACATGACACGACAACGATACATGACCCTTACTAGCACGCAAGAGGCCAAACGAAACAAAAACCACACATAACTAACATGACCTAGATCGACATCGATCACCATGCACAAATACAGAGCTGGCCATATGCATGCATGAAGATCGAGTTGGGGTTGAAGCCTGAAGCATCCTTCTCACTACTCCATGGGAGAAAACCCATCCTGGCCCCATGGGAAACCTGAGCAGCCACCCAGATCGTAAGCCTGGGTCATGTCACCTCCGCTTCCACTGGGCCCAGCACAATCTTTGCTGGTACTAGCAGCAGCAAAGGCATTGCAAACCACGTCACCAAGACCAAGCTGCTCCTCCCCTTGGTCTGGGACCAGGTCGTCGACGGGCCAGCCCTGGCGCATCATCTCGGCGTAGGAAGCTTGCAGCTGGTGGTGGGACGAGGACGATGAGCCCGCTGCTGGATGCTCTGGGAAATCTCCATGCCTGACGACCTGTTCTTGGAGCAGTTCTTTCACTCTGGCCATCTTCGTCTCCACCAACTGCCTGAGGTTGGTAATCTCCTCGATGTCGATGTCGGTGCCGGCGAGGCCAGGACGGCGCCCATCCATGCTCTCAATGAGGAGTCGCGAGGTCTCGAGCTCCCGGTTCTCGAGGTCCAGCTTGGACACCTGGTCCCGGAGCTTGGCGATGCGGCCCTGGAGGAAGTCCTCCTGGCTCTGCGTCTTCTTGAACCTGCCGATCTCCGGCATGGCCTTGTACTTGGTCAGGACGCGCCTGGCCTCCGACGCCGAGGGCCACACCTCCGGCTCGGCCTGGCCCTCGCCGTACGCCACCACGCACGCCTTGACGCCGCAGAGCGTGGTGAGCTCGCTCGTCTTCTTCATCAAGCTCTGGCAGCGCTTCTTGTGCGTCACGCGCCGGGTGGAGCTGTTGGAGATCCACTGGAGGTTCACCTTCTTGCGTGCCATTGGCTTAGCGTGATAGCTTACCAAGCAAGAGCCTGCTAGCAATGCAAGCAGGCTTCAAGTCTATGGAGTTCTTGTTCTACTACGAATGGGAGGGAAACGATTCCTTTGGTGACGAGGAGAATGGAGGGGGGATTGCTTATATAGAAGCGAGTGGTAGGAGCCTCAACGAGTATATCGTGACGTACGGCCGGGAAAATCCACAATAATAAAAGTGATATTTTGGCAAGCATTTAATTCCATATACAAATATAACGAGGGTTGACAAGTAGATAATTAAGCATATTTTTTCGTCTTCATTGCATCCTTGAAATATATAGTGCATTCCTTATATATACATCATGTTTCATAGGCCAACAAATCATGTGAACCATGCAGCACGGTGCCGAGGTGGATGGTTTCGAGAAAATGCATATTTTTTTTAAAAAAATTCACAGTACAACGCAGATGCTCACAGCACGCACGCACACTAACCCTTATGAATACACATACGCTAACCCTACACCTATGAGCACCTCCGAAGGACTGAGCACCGGTATATCTGTAGATTCCCGAAGTCACCAATGGCGCCTCGTCGGCGGCGGGAACGTCGCTTACCATTTAACGTGTAACGCCGGTAAATCCCGAAAAATCCGAGAAAAAAGTGCAAGCACCGGATTTGAACCCACGGTGGTAGCGTCTCACCGGATCGTCCTACCATTGGATTACAAGCCCAATCACAAAATGCATAATTTTTAGGTACACAAATTGTATTGAGTATCTAAACATAACATATGTCCATGTATATAAAAATACCACGTACCTAAAGAAAATCAAAACGACTTATAATTTGGAACGGGTGAGTAGTTCAAACTTCAAACTACTACCATCTAAAATGTGTGTGCTTTGCCATGGGCGGAGGCAGGGGGTTGAGGGGGGCCAGGCACCCCCCTACCACCACCACCTATACTCCAATGAAGTCTCTAATACCCCTTCTAATTTAGCTTAAATAAAGCATTAGTTATGCTGAAAATTTTAATTTCAACTTGTTTTGTTTATATGTTTTAAGGTTAACATTTCATGGAATCTTTTTTAAAAGACATTATGAATCTCTAGGTTCCTTAAATAGAGTTAATTTTTTTGAAATGCTCGAGCTTTTGGCTTCATATAACAAAATTGTGCTAGAAAATGCTTCAAAAAATGCAAAATACACTTCACCTGATGTCCAAAAGAAAATTCTAAACATATACACTTGAAAAGTGTAGGAATCAATTAGAAAAAAATTGAAAATAGCAAGTTATTTTGTTCATTCGCACCCCACGTCCGTCTTTGCCTACCAGTATTTTCTTCCTAACATTGCGACCTTGGGCGTAAGTATACCTGAGCATTTTTAGCCCGACCCGAACCCGGCCCGCCCACGGACCTTACAGGGCGGGTGTGGGCACAGATCTTGCAGCCCACAAAAAAATCTTGACCCGAGCCGGACCGAAATGTTGTTTTTAGTTATTTTACACTATAAATTGCGCGAGCGGCCCGCCCAAGCTTGGATCCGGGCCGAGCCCGACCCGAAAATTGAGGCCCGACTCGCCCAGTGGGATGGTCATGGGCAGGATTTCCTCAACCCGAAATAATCGGTACTTTTTCGGCCCGGCCCGAACCCGGCCCGGCCCGGCCCGTTAAATGCTCAGGCCTAGGAGTAAGGTTTCAACCCGAAGACCATATGTTAGTATTCAAGTTCCACTGCCACATGCTCCTTTGTATATCAATAACTATCACCACCACCACCTATACTCCAATGAAGTCTCTAATACCCCTTCTAATTTAGCTTAAATAAAGCATTAGTTATGCTGAAAATTTTAATTTCAACTTGTTTTGTTTATATGTTTTAAGGTTAACATTTCATGGAATCTTTTTTAAAAGACATTATGAATCTCTAGGTTCCTTAAATAGAGTTAATTTTTTTGAAATGCTCGAGCTTTTGGCTTCATATAACAAAATTGTGCTAGAAAATGCTTCAAAAAATGCAAAATACACTTCACCTGATGTCCAAAAGAAAATTCTAAACATATACACTTGAAAAGTGTAGGAATCAATTAGAAAAAAATTGAAAATAGCAAGTTATTTTGTTCATTCGCACCCCACGTCCGTGCTTTGCCTACCAATATTTTCTTCCTAACATTGCGACCTTGGGCGTAAGTATACCGAGCATTTTTAGCCCGGCCCGAACCCGGCCCTCCCACGGACCTTGCATGGTGGGTGTGGGCACGGATCTTGCGGCCCGCGAAAAAAATCTTGACCCGAGCCGGGACCGAAATGTTGTTTTTAGTTATTTTACACTATAAATTGCGCGAGCGGCCCGCCCAAGCTTGGATCGGCCGAGCCCGACCCAAAAATTGAGGTCCGACTCGCCCAATGGGAGGGTCATGGGCGGAATTTTCTCGACCCGAAATAATCGGCCGTTTTCGCCCGGCCCGAACCCGGCCTGTTAAATGCTCGAGCCTATGCGTAAGGTTTCAACCCGAAGACCATATGTTAGTATTCAAGTTCCACTGCCACATGCTCCTTTGTATATCAATAACTATCACCACCACCACCTATACTCCAATGAAGTCTCTAATACCCCTTCTAATTTAGCTTAAATAAATCATTAGCTATGCTGAAAATTTTAATTATAACTTGTTTTGTTTATATGTTTTAAGGTTAACATTTCATGGAATCTTTTTTAAAATACATTATGAATCCCTAGGTTGCTTAAATAGAGTTAATTTTTTTGAAATGCTCGAGCTTTTGGCTTCATATAACAAAATTGTGCTAGAAAATGCTTCAAAAAATGCAAAATACACTTCACCTGATGTCCAAAAGAAAATTCTAAACATATACACTTGAAAAGTGTAGGAATCAATTATAAAAAAAAATTGAAAATAGCACGTTATTTTGTTCATTCGCACCCCACCTTTGTGCTTTGCCTACCAGTATTTTCTTCCTAACATTGCGACCTTGGGCGTAAGTATACCTGAGCATTTTTAGCCCGACCCGAACCCGGCCCGCCCACGGACCTTACAGGGCGGGCGTGGGCACAGATCTTGCAGCCCACAAAAAAATCTTGACCCGAACCGGACCGAAATGTTGTTTTTAGTTATTTTACACTATAAAATGCGCGAGCGGCCCGCCCAAGCTTGGATCGGGGCCGAGCCCGACCCGAAAATTGAGGCCCGACTCGCCCAGTGGGATGGTCATGGGCAGGATTTCCTCAACCTGAAATAACCAGGCTTTTTCGGCCCGGCCCGAACCCGGCCCGGCCCGGCCCGTTAAATGCTCAGGCCTAGGAGTAAGGTTTCAACCCGAAGACCATATGTTAGTGTTCAAGTTTCACTGCCACATGCTCCTTTGTATATCAATAACTATCAATATCACTTGTCATTGCTGCAAGCTACATATATTGCTCTTTTTGTCTAGCTAAAGCCAAGGGCAATTGCTATGGGGTCTAGGCTGTCTGCTCTTATACTCATCCTATTGTATGCTGACTGATCTCCTTTTCTTTTTACACCTAGCTGTATTTTTTCTCACCTTTTATTTTATATAGCTACAGCTATATATATTTTTCTATTTTATTTTTGTTATAATTTACCTTAAAAAGATCTTTTGAACACAAGCTTTGCAACAACCCAAAACCTAATTTAGTACAAAACCATGTTATTATGAGAATCATTAAGCATATAGGTGTGTTTTATAATCATGTTAAGCGTCAAAACATAAGTCTATGCTATATTTTTGGACGAGGGCGGGCAGCTCATGGTGGATCAAATTGATATTATGATTATTTTAAGTGAGATATAGCAAGGAAAAACGGTAAAGGTGGGTAACGCAGGTGGGCGTTCTAATTATATCTATTTTGTGATTTAGAAAATGGCATTGATCTTTTTTTATTGGCAGTGGGGACCAATTTACAAACATGCATGAGATGTTTTCTAATGGAGCAGTCATGCTTTGTTTCTCATGTGATAACACCTAGCTTGTTTCGGTGTAATGACAGTTAAAAATGTGCAGAGATCTTCGCCATCCTCTCCTTGATAATTTCAGGAGTAACGAGGTTTCAGGATCGACCGCCAACTCTGCTGACTTTCGCATTGCTGGCAGACTGAGCGACGCAAGCCAAAGATCTGTTCCGTACAGCATTCAGCCATTCACAATCAGGAGGTTACACATAAATATAAGAGGTCAAATATGGATAATCAAAATATTTATCACAACCAAAAAATAGTCAAAACACGCAATGCTTGCCCAGAATCACTACTTTTTAATGCAAAGAGCGGATGACGCTACAATATGATTGATGTCAAATTGCGATGCTGTGATATGGTGCACACAACGAAATCGTGGCCTCTCACAGCCTCAGTCACACAAGATCCAGCAGTTTCTCTGTACCAGAACCATGTAAATCAAGCACCCAACAAAACAGAAAAGGTTTTCTCCTATCAAAATTTTACCAGGACTCAAACAACTCACACTACCTATACGAAATCAGAAGTTAGCAGGAACCTAAACTAAGTACATGCTACAATCTAATTCAATCCCACGTTTGTGTGAATTGCAACGGATTTGGTGCATTATTTGTGTGCTAGCTGGTATACAACTGATAAACCCTATCACATGACAACCATCCTGCCTGTTCTTCGCAGCAAAAATCCAAAGCTTACAGGAGTGATCCACCGGCTGAGGTACCATGTGGAATGTAAGCATTAGATAAACAAGGAGAAAACACAAATATATAGGTAAGCAATCATAACAGTTCGGCACTCACCTGAAATAACATCTCAAACCTACCAGCATTTGGAGCTCATATCCATCTGCCTCTATGCAAAAATTCATATAACATAGATCAATCACTTTTGGAGAAACAAACATCCGACCAAGACTGGTGTATGACAATTTAACATAAGTCTAATAGTGAAAGCTGACAACCTACCTTATGCGCCTGTGTGCGAGTACAAGTCCATAGGACAGGAATAGAAATGGTTTCTCACAGAAGACAATTCATAGTAATAACATTTGCTATTTTCAGTATGGTCGTGAACGCGATCCACCACCCTGGTTTCTATTGGGTCCATGTCCGCCCCCATCTCTGTAATTGTCCCTGCGACCACCACCACCATAGCCACCACCACCACGGCCACCACCACTGCACCCCACACGACACAGTATGAAAATTAAATAATAAGCACCATTCCATGCGACTCATAATGCAAACCATCTTTTACCCTTACAAAGTTACAATTATGATACAGCAATCATGGTTCACAGATCACAGAAACAGCTGATGATACATTAGCACCACAGATAATTATTTCTTTTGTCATTCCCAATTTCCCAGATATGAAACCTATCTTTCCTACCATTAGTGAACAAATTATATGATACTCCAATCAATCAAAAGATCGCTCTGTTCAAATGCTGCAATTAGGACACAGCTCAGGCAACAAAAGCTACTTCAGCATTCACCAGCACATAGCTGATAGTTATATATCATAAAAGAGCCTGAAGTGCAAGCACAAGTTTAGATCTTTAGTCTTTATTATGTTTCTGATCAAACGTTAAAGAGTCTTATTTAAGACATCACAATTTACTACTAACTTAATTTGATCTGACATATCCAGTACTCCACAACTGAAGTTGTTTCGAAAGCAAGATGAAATTGAAGTGTTAATAGCATGCAGCATATAATGTTGGTCACATGAATGTTTTTTTTTTGTTTCTGGACGCAGTTATCCTTAGTTGCTGAAAAAGTGTGTTTCAAATGATTGTCCAATATAACATACTAATTGATTCAGGAAAATATCCACAATTCACATCTAGCAGATAAAATATGAAAAAACTTACCCATGACCATAAGAGGGCGCTCTGGGTGCTGATTTTTCAGCCATCACAACACTGATTTTATGGCCTCTCATGTCATAATCTGCAGCATAAACAGAATAACTGCATTAAAAACCAACCTGGACTAATGCATTGGACAAATTGATATCATTATATCATTAAACCGCACAGAATCAACAGTAATCTCGTGTCACAATCTTGAACAAAATAACATAATCACTGCATTAAAAACTGATGTGAACTAAAGCATTGCACAAATTAGCGTCATTAAATAGCACAAACTCGAGAGTAATCTTACTGTTGTAGAATCCACCAGCTGAATGAGCAGCGGCAGGATCTTCATAAGCAAGGCAAGCATCTCCTTTGGCTTTTCCGGAGTCATCAGTGTAGATCTTTATGTTCCAGGGCCACTGATCTTTATAGCCACGTTTTTGCTTGATCTTGCCAACCTTTTTAAAAAGCAGTTGCAAGCGTTAAAAAAGCAGAACCAATAATGTAAATGATAAAACAAAAAAAGTAGCAAAGAAAAAGAAAGGCACTGGTTTCACAACATGAGAACTAATATAAAAACAAAATGCAAACCTAAAAACATATGAATATTTGCAAAAACGCTGCATAATGTAAAATCAACTGTATCTTTCAATATTTGAGGAAAAAAACAGTTCCGTCAAATAACAAGATGAAATTTAGAAAAGTGTAATAGTTACCAAGAACACAGTGAAACATTAAAGCCAACCTTTAAACTACTCGATAAGATATTTCTATCATCAGGATAAACAGTAAAAGAATCATAGAACTGATCAGTTCAGTTGGAGAATTATTACAACACAATTCCAGAGAGTAATATAATATCATAAAATATTAAAAGGACATCAAGTAGAATAAAATTATACCTGGCCGATTCCTCCAAATAGCTCCTGTAATTCTTCAACAGTGACATCTGGAGGCAAGTTTGAGATGTAAATCCTTGCGTTGTCACATGTCTCATCACAGTTTTCATCGCACTGCTTAGCCTTTGCAGCTGGCTCAGGAGCAGCACTACCAGTATATCCACCTCCTCCGCCGCCACGGCTGCCACCACCTTGATAAGGAGGTGGTGCACCCCCAGAACCTCCACCTCCAGGCATAGACCGACCACTATAGCCACCATCATATGTAGGTGGTAGACCACCTTGTCCTCCTGGGGCACCACCACCGTATTGGTTTGAAGGAGGGGCACCATAGCTTGGTGGGTATGAGCCTGGGCCACCACTATAGTTATTAGGAGGTGGCACTGCTGAGTCTGAACCATAGGCATTGTTGCCTCCATAGCTCGGAGGCGCAGTGTAGTCACCAGCAGGCCCACCGTAGGAAGGAGGCCCTTGTGGAGGAGCTTGTCCATAGCCACCAGCATTGTAGCCACCTTCACTGCCCCTTTGGTTTTCCTGGTCTCGACCCCCATAACTGCCACCTCTGCCACCACGGTGGTCATCAAAACCACGGTCACTACCACCACTTCGGTTGTATCCTCCTCTCCCACCACCACCACCATCTCTGTCAAAGCCACCTCCTCCAGAACCGTAATCACCACCACCACGGTTGTAGCCCCCACCACCTCCACCAGATTTATTGTAACCACCGCCGCTGCCACCACCGCCTCCACCTCCACTTGGGCAAGGTGCTCCACACTTGTTGCACTCAGTCCTCCTCGCAAAGTTCACATTGCCACAACTGCATCAAAAATTCATAGGTCTCTTAGGAAACAGAAACATACAAGAATAAGTAAAGTTGCATAAAGCTTATGTTCAAAAAAAAACTAGAGGTATATACAATAGTGTTTGAACTATAAAAACTATAGCCATAAAAGAAATCTAGAATGACATCAGATTCAAATAAACTTACAGAGACATTAGAATCTAATAATATTGAAAGTCATCAAATGCACGTAAGTCCCAATTAGCCTTTTGAAATTATAATCACATCTAGAATCCTAGGCTGCAAATCATAAGCCTTATATACATGGCTGCAAACCGAACATGGACCTAGTTACTAAACACCATCTAGCATACAAATCATTGTCTAACATCCTGATCGTCAAAACAAACAACCTGAAATAGTTCAACTTCTCAAGCCTGCACACAAGAATTCGCCGGACATTCCACAACAGCATTATTAAATCAGCCTAGTCTAACAGAGATAGAAGAAAAAGGCAATCTTAAACGCACCTCGCATCAGGGCAAACCCAGTCGCCCTCGCGTCCTCCCCCGCGGCCGCCGCCCCCACCTCGGCCTCCGCCACCGAAGCTGCCGCCTCCCCCGCCTCCACCTCTACCGCCACCACCGCCGTAGCCCCCACCGCCACCTCCATACCCTCCTCCACCACCACGCCCTCCGCCACCGAAGCCGCCGCCGCCGCCTCGACCGCCCCCACCTCCGTAGCCTCCACCACCCCCACCGCCGTAGCCTCCACCGCCACCTGCACAAGCACAAACGCTCAGACGCAGATCCAGAGCGACAAAGACGCGCACGCAGGACGCAGGATCCAGACGCGACCTCGGCCGCCGTATCCGCCGCCGCCGCCGCCGCCGCGGTAGTCGTCGGATCCGTAAGACCCCGACATGGGCTCAGGACGCGCCTAGGGTTTGGGACCGTTCGAGAAGACGGGGGAACAGAGTGTTCGCGATGCGGACGGGTGGTCTGTGGATTAGGGCAAAAAGGAAGCCGCCGCAATAAATCCGCAAACAGTAGTGGGCTGCTTTTGAGGCGGTTCCATCCAGTTGGATTCGGTTTCGGAGGGCTGCAAGTGGGCTTTAGGTTGCTTCCTTTTGGGCCAGCAAATTGATGGTCGCATTAGTGTTTTTTATTTAGTTTTTTTTTCTTTTTCGAGAGAGACATTTTATATTATTAGGCTATTAGCTGATAGTCGTTAGACACGCGTGCCCTTAAACACACGGGCAACACAAATGTTCAAAAGTCTATCGATCTCATCATTGGACGCCGGCGAGAAGAATGCATAAGTCAATTATGAGCAAACAATCATTTTTTTAATCATGTGCGCAATATCTTCGCCGAACAATGCAGTTTTTCAACGTGACGCGATCTCCCGAGCCTTGTGTCGATCGAAACAAACTGGCCTTCACGTAGCTCAATGCCGACAAGGCGACCACCATGGATCACCCAAAGCCCTACATGGCCGCACGTCTGCCGGCCTCGCCCATATGTCACGTTGTATATATATATAAACCCTGCGTCTCCCGCCATTTCCACACAACCAAAGCTCAGGCCATCTCCGATCGATCTCCTCCGACGATCCTAGTGGCCGATCGAGCGCCGGTCATCACTAAGCAACAATGGCGGCGGCCTTCCTCCCCATCGCCGTCCTGATCTCCCTCCTCGCCTCCGGCGCCACCGCTGACGGCTACTACGGCAGCAGCAGCCCCAGCCCCTCGACACCGCCACCCCACACCCCGCCGCCCGCCACGCCGGCTCCATACACACCGTCGCCGGCCCACGGCGACGGCGGCGACAAGAAGAAGCTGGTGGTGGTGCGCGTGGAGGGCCTGGTGCTGTGCCAGAGCTGCGCCAAGTGTGGGTCGCCGAGCCTCAACGGCGCGGCGCCGCTCCCGGGCGCCAGGGTGACGGTCACCTGCCGCGACAGGAAGAACCGCGTCATGGCGTGGCGGTACCCCGCCGCCGACTACAACGGCTACTTCCACGCGGAGTTCGGCGTCGAGCACGCCGGCGACTTCTTCGGCGAGGACCCCCGCGAGGCCTGCTTCGTGCGCCTGCTCTCGTCGCCCGATGCCAAGTGCAACGTCCTCACCAACATCAACGGCGGCATGGGCGGCGCGCGCCTCCGCTACGAGGGCAAGCGCTGGACCGACGGCCGCGGCATCGAGAACGTCGTGTACGCCGCCGGCCCGCTTGCGTTCAAGCCGAAGAAGTGCGAGCCCAAGGGCTACTGATCGAGCGTGAGGAGAGCGCGCTACCGCTACGCCATTGATGTCTCGAACTCTTGATGAGCACAGGTGCATGTGGGACGTACAGTAGGAGCCACGACGCCATTGATCCCAGAGAGATGTGATTATTCATGTGTGATTTTCCGTTCTTTTTGTCTGTTTTCGCTGGTGCCGATTGTGTGCAGCGTGAGTGCGTGACATTCTGTGTAAACTAATTTTGATTTGGTATGTGAGAAATCTTAATTATTTGTAAGATTTGATTTATGCTTCCCACATTTGAACTGAGTCAGATTTTTTTAAAAAAAAAAGTTAAAAACGCAGAGACAGCTTGGGGTTTCATTAGTAGCATACTAGCATATCATGAAACGGCTTGGGGTTTCATTAGAGCAAATTCGCAAGCGGTAACGTCCGGAGCGTGGACAAAAAAATCGGACGCCATCCCGCACGCGGCAGGCCCACCGCGCGCTGGCGTCTGGACGCACCAGCCCCCTCTTTGCCCACCCACATCGTCTCTGGTCCACTCGTTCTTGTAGAGCGGTTCTCTATCCACTCATTACATCTCCATGTGCACATCTCTGCGCTCTCTCTCCACTTGTTTCTGCTGCTCCTTTTTTTCTCCACTCGCTCCACCCCATGCACATCGTTCCTGCTGCTAGCTCTCTTGGGCTTGCCTATGCGTGGAGGACGAGCAACCGCCGTACGAGCTCGACTCAGCCTTCTCGTGCGCGCCGCCTGCTCCGCCTCCACCCCCACGTGTCGGCCGCTGGCGAGGAGAGGGAGCCTGCAACCCCCGAGCCTGGAGTCGCGGATCCCAGTGGGAGCTCCGCCTGGAGGCCCTCTGCAGCTGCACACCGGCCAGAGGAGCCGAGATCAGCTGCGGACCACGACGCCTGTAGGCTCTCTCCGTGGCTTCGCCCCGGGGAGCTCCGCGCGCGCCCCTTGTGTGCTGCTGCTTCCATGGAGATTCGCCTGCTCCAACGGGTTCCACGGTCAAATCCCGGCAGAGCGCCGCTCGCCCCGGGGCCGCTCCCGCGGCCGGGGGCGAGCCGCGTCGGCCACCGCGCGAGCCGCCCCTCCCATTCCTTCTCGGGCCATGCACCTCGCCGCTGTGCTCGACGCCTTGGGCCGCTGGTCAGCCGTCGCCATCACCCCCATCCCTCCCCTCACATGATGTGCATTTTGTTGCATCAGTGTTGTTTCTAGCAATGCTACGTCAGTGTTGTTTTCATGTTGCAGTACCTGAGGTTCTAATGTTGCGGTGTTGATTTGAGATTTTTTTATATTGCAATAGTTGTGCTCATAAAGTGTTTCAACTATTTGTGTTGTATGTTTCAAGTGTTTTATTGTGGATGTTGAGTGTGAGAGGCACTGTGGCAGGGAGTAGGCGGCGCCCCTCCCTGAAAGGATCGAGGCAATATGGCCTAGAGGGGGGTGAATAGGCTCGCACACAAAATTTAAACTTTTTCTGTGAAAACACTGTCAGACTCCGGAACCTCCAAGATTATTCTCGGAACCTCCGAACGAGGCAGCCTCCGAGAATAAACTCAGAACTTCCGGCAGCTGTTAGAACAGAGCATAAATAACTTGAGCTGCGAACAACTTGATGAAAACCAGATCTACTAAATTCTAGGAGGTACTTAGGACCTAGCAAGAAGATTTCTAAGCAAGGAACAAGCTAGGAAGGTACCACAACATAGATCGGGAGCAAACCCTAGTAGATCTAGTCAAGAACAAGTATGAACAAGTAAGTAAAACAAGAGCACGCACGAGACAAAGATTTATCCCGTGGTTCAGCTCGCCACAAAGGCTTGCTTACGTCCACGTTGTTGAGAAAGCCACAAAGGCTGGGGACCACAAAGGTCAACTCCTCTCTCACACCTATCACTTTTGGTAATAGGTGGAGGCTTTCCACTAGAATCACAAAGGGTAATACAAACACCTTGGAGCTTCCACAAATCGGTTTGGAGAGCTTCCAAGAACCTCTATCCGTCTAGGAGCAAAACTCCAAGAGTAATAGATCCACCAAGCTTGCTAGGGTTCTTCGAAGTGCTCAAGTTCAAAGGAGAGAGAGATTTGCTCACGAACTCACTTCAAGAATCCACTCTCAATCAATGCTAGGCAAGGATTTGGAAGAGAGTAGGTTAGGAGTGAATGCAAGGTGAGAGAATGAGGTTAGAACGGCGTCTTGTGCGGGGGGGAAGAAGAAGGTAACCGTTGGGGAACCAAGGGGTATAAATACCCCCGGCATCCGAACGATAATGACTATATCTCGCAGTTCGGAACCTCCGAGAAAAATCTCGGAACTTCCAACCTTTGAAATCTCTGTTGACTGTAGCCCGTACGGTCGGAACCTCCGAACAACAAACAGCAGGGGCAAAACAGCAGTAGGTCTCTTCCCTTGGGGTGAGGATTAGGGTTTAAAAAAGATAGACTATGAGCACTTGAAACCACCATAACTCACCATTAGTATCCCTCTTGATAGTACGGATTGTCCTATACTCAAATTCAAAAGATAAAATAAATAAACTCCTCCAAAGTGCAAAGGTATCCTTCTTCATTCAGTTGAGGGGTTTCCATTCTTTTTTTTGCACCTGTAACAATAACTCTATGCTGCACAATAGTCTCAAAAGCTCATTAGCTCTTTAATTGTGTGGTCAACATCACCAAAACCCTCATAGGGCTTGATTGCACTTACACTCCCCCCGCGGTGACGGTGGCGGAGCAGGAGGAGGACGAGGAGGCGGTCGGGGAGAAGCAGTTGCCGAGGTGGTCGCAGACGGGATCGCGACGGCGGCGCTTAGACGGCGGAGATCCGATGGGGAGGCAGGGCACCGGTGATGGCGAGGGCGGCCACACCGTCTAGGGGGTTCTGATGCGGTCATGGGAAAGAGTGTGGTGTATGTTGCAAATATATGTTTTGGGTGTTTACGAGGGTTCGAGGGAATGTTGCAAGTGTTTGATGTTAATTTTGCAAAAATAGATCTTGATGTTACGATGTTGTAAAAGTATATCTCGATGTTGCGGGTGTTGTTTTTAAATGTTGTGTATGTTGTTTTTTAATGTTGCGAAATTTTTTCTCCATGTTTCATGCAACATGATTTGATGTTGCGACGGGATGACTTGATGTTGCGATGGGATAACTTGATGTTGCGATGGGATTTGTACTTTTTCTAGTGCTACAGTGTTGATCTGAGGTCTACAGTACCTTGATCTGAGGTCTACAGTACCTTGATCTGACGGCTGCGCACGCGTCCGATTTTTTCCTCTCCTTCGGACGTCCGGGCGCTAGTAGTGGTACTGCTAGCGCCCGGACGTCAGATCCGGGCGCTAGCATCGGACGGGTCCGTGGCCGTTAGATCTTAGGATCCTCAATCATCAGTCGTTAGATCTAAAGTCTACCGAGTAAATGTTGCGAGCGTGTTGCGAACGTGTTGCGAAAATGTTGCGAACGTGGTTGCTTGCAACATCCAACAACAGGAGTCTTTCTTTTCTCCCCGCATGTTGCGACCATGTTGCGACTATATTGTGGCCATGTTGCGACCCGTGTTGCGTGCAACATCCAACATCAGGAGCCTCTTCCCCCTTCTCCTCAACACAACACCTAACACCACATGTCTGCAACATCGAAACGCAACGTCTGCAACATTGAAAAAATGTTTGCAACACCCAACAACACATGTCTGCAACATCGAGACTCAGCATCCGCAACATCAAAAATTAATGTTTGCAACATAAAGAAATATGCTAAAAAAGAGTTGCAACATCCGCAACATTTGAAAACAAATAGTTGCAACATCGGGGATCAACATCCACAACACTGAAACATCTAGATCTACTTTCGCAACATCTAGATTACACACATGCAACATGTGTCTGAAATAGTTACAACATCACAACATCAAGGTCTACTTTTGCAACATTCGCATTTAACACTTGCAACATTCTTCTGATACATCTCAAACACACGGATCATAGACTTGCAACATGCCAAACCTTGCCAGTTTGGCCCACCATGACCGCCGCCCGGAGCTCCTCCGACCTTTGCCCTAACTGTGGGAGCGGCGCCCCGCACCGCCGGGAGCTCCCGCGCTCGGCGCGTGGGGGGCTCCGCCCGGCCGCCGGGAGAGTTCCGTGTAGAGGGTGCCGCATGAGCGCCGCGCGCCCGGCCGCGGGGGTGGCGGCCGCACCGAGATCCGTGCGCCGACGAGGACCGCGGAAGCCGGCGCCCGCGCGCGCGGGTGAGCTCCGCGGGGAGGAAGGGAGGGCGAGCGGCGGAGAGGGGTCCTCGTCGTCGATGAGCGGGGAGGCGGTGGGGCGCCCCGACCACGACAAGCGGCGCCAGCGATGGGTGCCCGATCTCCGCGCACACACCACGGGAGGAGGCGAAACCGGGAGGAATGAAAAGGTGGAACAACGGGGATCACAGTCGGGGCTCGGTCCGGGCGGAGGTGACCGGAGGAGGGAGATCCGGCGATGACGGCGGCGGAGGGCAGGGAAGCGGCGGAGGGCGCACGGCTCATTACTCGTGCGGCGGAGGGCAAGGAAACGGTGGTTTGGTTTTTTTATTCTCGCGATGGCCTGGGAACAAAGACGTCTGGGCGTCCGAATGCGTCGGACGCCCGGACGGAAGCATTTCCGAACATGTGTATGAACTAAAGCACGACTCGGGAAACCTCCGCGCCACCGCCGTTGCCGCCCTTGGCCCCATTCCTTCCGACACCAGCCTCCCAGCCGGTGGCATAGTGACGGGGTACATCCTCTAGTAGATATGCTATTATTTTGTTAGTTTTTCAATAATTTTCCTTTCCTATACATAATCAGGTTAGGCCTTGGATCATATGTCTGATGTTTCTGATACAACTTTCTATTTCGTTTTGGGTCTCCTCCAAAATATGTGTCATTCTCTTTGGAGACATCATATTTTCATCAAGAGATTGAGGTATGTTGACCTAATCCTAGGAGGGTCTAGATCTATTTTCCCCTCCGGTGGAATCATCTCTCCGGTTGTTGGTGCTACTACTTGCGGCAGCAGATCTGCTCTTCTGTCCGTCGTTGGTAACGACTAATGGCGGTGTCAGATTTTATGTTTGGTTCCACTTTCAGAAGATGTGGCCGATGTGCTTTTGCGCCTTTTACTCCCTGCAGTGGTTGAGCATACAACACCTATATTGTGACCTTCACAAATGTGGAGTCTTCTGTTGGTGGAGACTGCAGTTCTCGAGTTCGGATCTGGTACTGTTCTACGACGATGGAGTTTCCTAAAGCAGTGGACATCATCATGATCAACGAAGATGAAGGGTAGAGACCTAAAAAGACCTTTGATTAAATGAAATCCGACCCCTTTGCTAAAAAGACCTTTGGGATGCATATTCAACAGGCTTGTTCCAGCTTTCCAGGGTAGCCACTGCCGCGGACTCATGATGCCAGCCAATATTCGTATTCGATAAAAAAATGACACCATTCGACACTAACTGTATTCGTGTAGAATAAAGTAGTGATAAAATCATCTAAAACTTAATTTGATGACTAATTAATATTTGCAAAATGATGTTAGTTTAGTATTGTTAGCATGATGTACATCATGTAATCTATTAAAAATATCTAATAAATAATTATGTTAGTCTAGTATTACTAGTGATATACACTAGTAAAATTCAATTAATTTAATATGACTATTCATATTAATTTTAAATGCTAATGAATAAATTATATTTACTCACCAGTAGTAACATCTTTTTTTACTCATCGATAAAGCAATTATATCTGCTTTGCATTCGTATCCGATAAGAATCGTATTCGTATATATCAATAAGATTCGTATTCAAATTCGAATTAAAACATGGTAAATAGTGATATCAAAATTCGAATTCATTCCTATCGAATCCGAATCGATAAGCTTAGTGGGAGACTGGGCAGCTTGCAGCCTCCTGCACGGCTGCACGGAAATTTTTCCCTTTTCGGACCATGTTTTTTTTAGAACATCGGACCATGATCCCTGGTCGTCATCTGTCTTCCGTGGCGCTGGCCTTCTCGTTCCTGCCACGCTCGCGCTGCGAGTCAAAACACCCCCCCTATAGGCCCCTACCGATCGGGACTCGCCGGAGAGTTGAGCCTGGCGACACACCTTTCTGGCGCGCCTCGTTGAGCCGGTGGTTGCAAGTGGGTGCCAGTGTGCCACGGCCACGGTCGTGGCCTTCATGGCGTCGACCATGGGAAGGCGAGAACTCATCAGAGAGGAGGGCGAGTACGAAGGAGAATGGCTCAACAGCTCAAGGCGCTGGATATTGTCCCAGTAATCGCTTCATGGCGGTCGTCAATAGCAGAGGATCTTGTGGGCTCTCCCTCTCGTCACCGTTCTCGCCGCCCGCCAGACGTTCGTGGAAATGTGCCTTCGCGGCTGTATACTACATTGAGGTGAGGAAAAATGCTTGACATATAAGGACTTTTTAGCTCATTTTCCACTGATATTCTGGTTAATGCGTGTCAGATCTCAATTCACTTCGCTCTTGACTTTTTAAAAGGTTGTCTTGCCTTAAGAGATATGATTTCTAAATTGTAGTGCTTTTATTTTTTTCCCTCAACTCTCAGGAAACCTGCTTATCTCAGAAATACAAGCTCATTTCTCAAGTTCGCACTCTCATTTGTAGCTAAGGAGTACATAATGAAGCAGTAAAGTTAAACTGCATTATTTTTAGAAGTCAAACAAAATAAAATCCGTGATGAGGACACCAAATATCTTAAAGAATAACAATAAATTGTGGTGGTTGAGGTCATGGATTCGAACCCGCATTCTCTTCTCGAAATAGAAATGCACAAGAGGCCGTGCATCCAAATAAATTAGATATTGTGGCACCACGTACCAAATATATTTGATACTCCTTTCACCCGACAGACTGTTCGGAATATGATTGCCAATGTAAAGCCCACTCCAAACCCCAAGCCACTAAAAAAAAACAATAGGATTACCCCAACTTTGTCTTCCCACCAATTGTTGTCTTCCGAAGAAGCTGGTGGACTTGGAGTGTCACATTGTTTGGATAGTGGCCTTCCACAGAGGCCTACATTACCTTCAAATGAGCTATTTGAAAATGAGAAGAATTGGTTGCTTTGTGGTACTCTACCAGTCAAATTGTTGTATGAAAGATTCAGCGAAGCAAGGAAAGTTAGAGAAGTTAGCTCTTGTGGGATTTCCCCTGAGAGCTGGTTCCAAGAGAGATCCAGTGATTCAAGCTGTGCCAAGTCAGCAAGCTGTTGTGGAATTTCTCCCATGAAAGCATTATGTGACATATTAAGACCATGAAGTGAGACGAGCCTCCCTATTGATCTAGGAATGACTCCATTGAATGCATTATTTGAGAAATCAATTGCTTTGAAGGTAGTTAGCATTTTATTGAATGTTATATCCAATCCTTTGTATGTAACCGTGATGATGTCATAGTAGACAAAACCTGCAGAGAAGTTTGCTTTGTGCCCTAGAACCCGTCCATTGTTAGCACTTGACATCATTGATTTCAGTTTGACAAACCATTCGGAATGCAAGTTGCCAGAGAAAGTGTTGCTTGCCAAATCAAGTATTTGCAGACTTGAGAAGAAATCCCTTGTATGATCGCTAGTTCGAAGGCCCCCTATTGTGCCATAGAATTTGTTGGATCTTAGTACAAGAACTCGAAGCCTGGGAAGGCTCCCCAACCAAGAAGGGAACATATCCAGGATTTGATTGTTGCTGACATCAAGGATTTCTAGACTTTTGCAGTTTGATAGTGATCTTGGGAGTCTCCCTTCAATTTGGTTGCTATTCAAATCTATGGTTTCAAATATGCACTTTTCCATTATGTTTTCAGGTAACGTCCCTTGGAACTTGTTCTCCCTCAACTTGAGTACACTCAAGCTTCCACCTTTGAGCAGACAATGTGGGACCAAACCACTAAAGTTGTTATAAGATAAGTCTAAGATTTGGAGCTTTCCCATGCTACAAACAGACGCTGGTACATGGCCATTTAGTTTATTTTTGGACAAATTAATGTAAGCTACATTGTCGAGATATGTACCAAAGCTACGAAGAATGGAAGAAAATTCATTATTCGAATAATCTAAGGAAACTTCACCATAAGGCAAGGATATGACTGGTACGGGTATGTCTTCTTGAATCCTATTGAAACTAAGATTAAGAAAATATAGATGTGTCATTGGAATAAGTGAGGACTTCTGCATGCTAGTAAATGCATTGTTCGAGAGGTCCAACTTTCCAAGGGTATCCTTCCAAATTTCCCATATCCATCCTGGTATAATCCCACCAATCTGATTACTTGAAAGGTCTAGCTCAAAAATGCTATCTAGATGTCTCAAAACTCTTGGGAGCTTTGTAAGGTTGCAAGATGCTAAGCCCAGGTGCTGAACGTTGGGAAGGAAAGGAGGCAGAGCACCATCTTCCGCTTCAATCACTGACAACATATTGTTAGAGAATCCGAGAAAATAAAGATTGCTTAGTCTCCAGAAAGAGTTAAGTTCCACTACGCCTACCAAATGATTGGACTCAAGGTTGATATATTTGAGACTTGGAAGTTGGGAAAATGATGATGGTAGTGGACCATGAAGGTGATGATTGCTTAAATCAATTTCAGATATTGACGATGATAACGGTGCAGAAACATCTTCAAGATGACCAGAGAGTTTATTAGAATCTAAGTATAATGTTCCAAGTGTTGATAAAGCGAAGATACATCTTGGAATTTTGCCTGCATTTGTGAATAAAACATAATCAATCATCAGTATAGTTGCACTGTTCCTGAAAAAGAAGCAGGGCACAGACACTAGCAGAAACTCATTGTTCAGTCACTTGCAATGTTTTTTTTATCTGTATATAAATTTCTAAAGCATACATTATTTGTAAATTACAGAGTAGGGTCTGTGTAGTTTTTATAATATGCACTGTACAGTTAGAAACTACTACCTCCATATCGAAATATTTGTCGCTGTTGACTTTTTTGAAGCTTTGACAATTTGTCTTATTTAAAAAATTATAGCAAATACGTAAAAAAGGTAAGTCAAGCTTAAAGTGCCTACAATAATAACTCATGTAGCAAATAAAATAGATGGTACTTGCATGATTTTTTGAATAAGCCAAATGATCAAAGTTGTAGAAAAAAGTGAATAACTAATGAAAGGAGGTTCCATTTCATGTAGGAATCTTACCAGTCAGGCTGTTGTTCCCCAAGTTCAGCTCGCTGAGTTTGGTCAAGTTCCCAATCCATGAGGGTATAGGCCCAGAGATGTTGCAATTCTTGAGTGTTAAACTAGTCAAATTTGTAAGATTGGTAATCCAAGAAGGCATATGCCTAGATAAATCATAATTGTTAAGCTCCAGGTACATCAAATACTTAAGGCCACCTATCCAAGAGAATACCGGCTTCTCTGATCCGGATCCTCCATAGAGCAGCAGAAATTCCAGCGATTGGAGTTCTCCTATAATTGAGATATCTGACACCCTTGAAATCCCTGTCGTGCTAAGACCCAAATGCTTCAGAGACTTGAGATTGACCAGTGATGCTGGTATGACACTGGTACAGTTGATCTTTGTCATTACTAGATCCAGCACTTCCAAATGATTTCCAGATAGAAATTCTGGAAAGTTCACACAGAGCTTGTCATTCCAATATAGGTTAAGGAACCTCAACCTTTTTAGCTGGATTATCTTCATTGGGAATTGGCCTTCAAAATCATTGCCAGATAAGTCCAGAATTGTCAAGAAAGAGAAGTTTGCAAAGAACTCTGGCACCACACCAGTGATCTCGAAGTTGCCCCTGAGGTTAATCATCGTCAGTGAACTGAGTTGCGAGAAGGAGGGCTCGATTGAACCAGATAAGCCACATGCCATTAAGCTGAGTATTTGAATATGTGGAATAGAGCTTCCTATAGTGCTCGACCAAGTTGGCCCGCTGCTAGAGAGATCCATCTCATCAAGGTAGAGCTCTTCCAAATTGCTTAGGTTTGCTATGAAGCTTTGAAAATTTGGCTGGCTGAGGTACAAATTTGGATTACCAGACAAGTCAAGAGCAAGCAGATTGTTCAGACTTGCAATACCCGCCGGGATCTGACCAGCAAAATTTGTGAGAGACAGATCCAGGTTGACTAGCTCATACAGCCGCTCGAACCCAGAAGCTGGGAGTTGGGCTCCCCTGAAGTCATTGCCACTGAGGCTAAGGTTTCTGAGCATTGTGAGGTTGAATATTGCTGGATCCAGACGGTTGCTTTGAAGATAATACTCGTCACCAAGGTCGAGTCCGATGACATTCCCTGAAGCCATGTCGCAAGTGACACCCTCCCAGCGGCAGCAATCAGTGTCAGATTGCCACGACGGGAGGCTGTCTTTGCTGAAGGAGCGCTTTAGCCGCAGAAGGGAAGAGGACTGAGAAGCGAGGCATCTAGCAGAAATGACGCCATTGGAAGTGGCATGGGTGGAGGAAGAGTATGTGCAGAGGAGGAGGAGCAAGATGCGGAGGTGTTTCTGCATGGAACTCATTATGATATTTTCCTTTGCTTTCCTTGGTAGTTTGCGAAGAAGTTGTCAACATATATAGGGAATTTGGTTCCTCTGTTTCCAAGTCTAATCCATCTTCCGTCAGGTGGCAAATGCTGTTAACTTCCTTGTCCAACATGGCCAGTGCGATCACACCTTGATGCAGCACAGTACAGTACTCCTAAGAAGGAGGTACGACAGCAGATGTAGCGTCCTAGCGTAAGCCTCACTCCATGGGGGCAAAAAATCTCCACGATGGCTGGGAAGAAGACTCAGCAAACCAACAGTCAAAGTCAAGAGATAAGAAACAAGACTTGGCATGCAGAGTTGTTGATTCTTGATTGCATTTCCTGTTAGTCATGTCATTATCAACTATTGGCTCTTTACGTGTGGAATTGGGAAGCTGGTCTTTGAAAAATAAGAAGGAGCTATATGTTGTTGACACCTCTGAATTTGGCGTGAGCTTCGAGTTCAACTAGAGATCCTTGTTCCTTGGTCAGTTGGTCTTCACTTAGGTCATCTGTTCAAACTAGAAATCTTCATGGTACTAGTTTGACAAAACTTGGACGTGGCACATGGTTAACGATCAACTAAATCTTGAGAGTGAAAGCACTGGAATACAAAAGAGGCCAAGTTTTTGTAAAATGAACTCATCCTGCTTATGACTATGTTGGCGTTAATGATGCACAGAGTCATAGCGAAAGGAATATTCATATTTTAAGAACTCATCCCAGTTAAGTAGGAGTATGTATACATCTTAAGCTTTTTTTCCTAAAGAAAAAACTGAACTGGGTATCTTAAGGGCTTTCCCTTCACTTGGAAGGTTAAAAGCCCCAGAAAGGACTTGGGTTCTATTAGTAGCACCAAACTGTACAACAATTTGGGAAGCTGTCACTTGTGGCTTAGAGATGTGTGGTTGTACAGCTAGCTGTTGTGTGTCACCAGTTAATCTCCATTTTTCTAGCATGTGTAGGAGACGTGCATTTCTTGCAATTTCATCCATCTTTGTGCCAAAAGCTGAGGAACATGTTTGCCAATGCAAAATCCTACACTACACGAAATCCTTAAGCCAACAAAGATGAACAAAAGGATGGCGTCAAGCCGTCAAGTCTGTCCCGATGCAAACTGTTTTGGATTCTTGATGATGCGCGGTAAGCTAGCTGTTTTGGAATTTGTCCGGTGATGTTGCTGTGTGTAGCATGCTAAGTCCAGGATATTTTTTATTTTAAATCACCACAACTCATCAAGAACTGCAGCAGTCTCAGACTCTCAGATACATCACGAACTGAATTACACTAATACAGAGTTCTCCTGGGCAGTAAACAAAAATGCATTCTCATACCATACTACCATCACGTCCTTCAGTTTGCAAGTCTTGTCCTGCTATGTATTTGATCGTTTTCCCTTTTCTGGTCACCGATGGGCTACAGCACTCAGTTCTTGTGCTTCTAGAACAATTTTGTTCAACTTCAAGAACAGTAGCGACAACCGACAAGTACCGCCGGGGACGCAGGGTGGTATAAACCCGAAGCTGTCACGTAAATAAACCAGAGGGAACTGCGGTCTGAACTCTGAACTATGGATTTCAGGCAAGTTCAACCGGCTATGGATTTCAGGCGAGTTCATCTTGATCTCAAGTTTCCCCAAATTGTCCTTTTAAGATGGTAAAGTAGTACTTTTTACCTTGAAATAACCCTGCTATCTTTGGGATGATATAAGGAGCAGAATGAACGGGAAAAGTGCAACCTTATCACTAACGGAGTGGACTTTAGTTGTCTCACCTAAAACAGAGTGTGACACAAGTATTGTATTATGGCAAAAAAACACCACACAAATGTTACATAATGGACTACATACAGATACAGAAATACTTGCGATTCCATCCATCTATGCGACAGAAGTGCAGGAACATGATTGCCAAAGCAAAGCCTACTCCAAATCCCAAGCCACTGAAGGTGAACAAGAGGATGGCGTCAGTTCTATCCTGCCACAAACTGTTGGATGCTGGATGATCAGATGCTCTTGGAGTAGTTGAACCTGGATTGTCACATTGTTTGGAGACTTGACTTCCACAGAGACCAGGATTGCCTTCAAAAGAATTGTTGGGAAATGACAAGAACTGGTTCCCCTGTGGTATTCTTCCAGTCAAGTTGTTGTATGAAAGATTGAACCAAGCCAGAGATGTAAGGGAGGTTAATTCCTGTGGGATTTCACCTGAAAGATGGTTCCAAGAAAGATCTAATGATTCCAACCGAGTCAAGTTACCTAGGTGTGATGGAATTTGCTCTATAAAATTGTTATATGACATATTAAGTCCATGCAATGAAGAAAGCTTCCCAACTGACTCAGGAATGGGGCCATCAAATGAGTTATTTGAGAGATCCATTACTTTGAAAGTGGTTAGGATTTTTGTGTAAATAATATCTGACCCCTTGAATGTGATAGTGACAGTATCCCGATAGAATCCTTGTGATATGTTCATGTCATGCTCTAAAACTTGCCCCACATCATTTTCATTCGCCATCATTGATTTCAGTTCATTGAACCATCCTTGTGGCAGGTGTCCAGAGAAGCTATTTGAGGCTAAATCAAGTATTTGCAAACTTGAGAAGTAGTTGGTAGTTTGATAATTTTCATGAAGATTTGTAATCAGGCCAAAAAATTGGTTGGACCTTAGAACAAGAACTTGAAGTTTTGGAAGAATCCCCATCCAAGATGGAAATAAATCAACTATCTGATTGTTACCGATGTCAAGTAGCATCAAGTCCTGACAGTTGGATAGAGATCTAGGCAGTTTTCCAGATATGTAGTTGCTGTTCAAATCTATTGTCTGAAGCATACATTCTTCTCTTATATTGTCAGGTGCTACCCCATGGAATTGATTTCCTCTTAACTTTAGTATTTCCAAATTTTGATGTACTAAACACGATGGGATGAATCCACTAAAGTAGTTGTGAGATAAGTCTAGAGTTTGAAGTTTGCTTAAACTACATACTGAAGCTGGTATAGAACCATTTAGTTTGTTCTTGGACAAATCAAGATATATTGCATCTCCAAGATTTTCACCAAAGTTAGATGGAATGGAACTGAAGCAATTATTCGAGTAATCCAAGTTTGTGCCCCCTGGGATGCTTATTTGTTCATGCACTTTTTTCTTGATTGGTATAACTGGTATGTTTCCTTCAAGTCTGTTGTAACTGAGATCAAGGGTATATGGTTTTTCCATAGGAATAACAGAGGGGAACTTTCCCACGCTAGTAAACATGTTGTGCGAGAGATTCAAATAGGTCATCTGACCTTTCCAGTTCTCCCATAGCCAGCTTGGTATTACACCATGAATATGATTGTTTGAGAGGTCTAGCACGGAAATCTCTTCTTGAAATCTCAAGGTACCTGGAAGTTCTGTAAGGTTGCAAGAAACTAGCTCCAGTGTTGTGATTTTTGGTAACGAAGAGAACGGAAAGTGGCTATCTTCAGCTACCAATGAAAGCATATTGTTAGAGAGAACCAGTTTATTAAGATTTGTTAGCCTCCAGAAAGAGCTAAGTTCCACCGTGCCTGTCAATTTATTTGAATTAAGGTCAAGAGCTTCAAGACTTGTAAGCTGAAGGTAGGATTGAGGTATTGAACCACCAATGTGATTATCGCCCAAATCAATATTGGATAAGGATGAATACGAAGGATTTTCAATGTCCTCTAGATGACCAGAAAGTTGATTTGAGAAGAGAAAGAGAGTCTCAATTCCTGGAAGAGCAAAAATGCTTCTTGGAATTCCACCTGCATGTGAGAGTAGGATGCTAGTCAAGGTAGCACTATGATTCATAAAGAAACAATGAAATGCTAAATGAAAACATAATGCGCGCATGCAGTATACCAAAATTATCTATCATTCAAACTCTGCCATGCATGTGGTAACATTACACCGGTGTTAACTGCATGTCAAGTGTTCAAATTGCTCTCGGTTATAATGAAGAAGCCTCCCATTTTTCAAAAGATAGATCTCCCATTCTTCATAAACAATAAACATAAAATAGCTAGAAGCAAATTTCCGTGACAGGCACATCATTTGCACGTTTCAAATAAAAAGATGAACATATGCCAGTAATAGTATTTGAGGAGAGCTACAATATTGTGGTAAGATAAGCTTAAATTTTATACAAAATACCTTTTAAAATTTTAAAATTTGTATTTTACACCAATTTTAAAACCATTATCACCTAGTACTGACCATTTTGCAGTGATAATGAAGAATAAACAACAGAAACACAAGTCACGAGTCCAAGATTCTCTTTGTAGTTACTTTGGACACAATTGTGCTGCATGGATATAGCTGCTTTCTTAGCCAATCAGAGTACAATACATGGAGCAAGAAATGGTTTTAAATTGTTTGTAAACAAAATATCGTTCAACTATGTCTATCTCGAAAATCGTGATTAAGAAATAATGGTGCTATCAAATTCATGTGCAGGAGCTCACCAGTGAGGTAATTTGTGCTGAAGTCTATGGCTGAGAGCTGTGTCAAGTTACCAATCCAAGGGGGTATTGGTCCATACAAGTTGCAAGTGTCGAGCTCCAATATCATCAAGCCCGTAAGGTTGCCAATCCAGGAGGGGATTGGCTCAGAGAAGTTGTAGTTGTACATCAGCAAAGCTGTCAAATGTCTAAGGTTTCCAATCCAAGAAAATTGGGGCTTACTTGAGGCTGATGATCCCCGAAGAACTAACTCGCCCAAAGATGGAAGCCTACCTATCAAGGACAGCTGCTTGGAGGTCCCTTCTGTCGTAAGAGTCAAATATGTCAAAGACTTGAGATTGACCATGGACTCTGGCATAGCATCAGAAAAATTTGTGTCCATCAGATCGAGCTTTTCTAATTTGTTTTCCACCGCAAAGCTTGTAAGGTGCCCAGAAAGCCTTGGGTTATTAGATACGGAAAGGGTCTTCAGATTTTCCAGCTGAAGTATCTTTGTTGGGAACTCCCCTTCAAAATCATTTTCTGATAGGTCAAGCGTACTGAGTGGGAAGTCAGCAAAAAACTCAGGAACCTTGCCAGCAATTCTGTTGCTGGTGAGACTGATGACGGCCAATGAACGGAGTCTTGAAAAGGAGCGGTGAATGGATCCAGACAGACCACATCCCATCAAAGTTAGAATCTCCAGTCTAGGTGTGGAGTTCGCTAGAGCAACGGACCATGCTTCGCCGCTGCTGGAGATATCCACTGCATCAAGATGGAGCTCTCGTAGACTGCTCAGATTTGCTACGGATGTCTGAAAGCTCGGCTCCTTAAGAAACAACCTGGAAGTACTCAAAAATTTGATGGAGGAAAGATCAAGCATAACCAGATTCCTAAGTTGTGCCATGCCAATGGGGATCTGACCGCTGAAACTTGTAAAGCTTAGGTCGAGGTGCACCATCTGGGTGAGATGCTCAAACCCAGCTGATGGTAGGCTTGCCCCCATGAAGTCATTGCCCGCGAGGGTGAGGTTTCTCAGAGAGGTGAGGTTGAAGAGTGCCGGGTGAAGGCCCCGGCTCTGCAGGTCACGGTCACCGAGATCCAAGGAGATCACCCTCCTGGAGGTCGAGGGGGACCCGGCGTTGCAACCGACGCCCTCCCAGCGGCAGCAGTCTGTCCCTGCTCGCCATGACGTGAGGTTGGGGTCGATGAAGGAGCGCTTCAGCTGAAGCAGCGCGGAAGCATCGGCCGGGAAGCACGATGGCCTGCCACTGTCACTGTGGCTGCTGCCTGAAGTGTGGATGGTGGTGCAAAAGTATAAGCAGAGGAGGAGACGCAGGAGCAAGTGTTGTTTCGAGTGTCTTGACCTCATCTCGTCTGCTAGCTTCTGGTTTGCTTTCTCACTTCCACATGGCATTTCGAACCGATCTAGGCATGTATACTTATCAAAGTTTTGTGACAGCCAGTTCCCTTACTCATCACAAGCGCTGCGATTGTGGTGACTCTGGCTGTCCTGTGCTCTCTTCTCTGGGTGGTGGTCAGCAGTCAGATCCGTGTCTGTTCGGCTCTGCCTCCACGAGTCAGAAAAACCCGCCCTATAGGGTACAGTTGTTGCACAATCACTAAGGGCATGTACTGTCGTTGAATCTCTGGTGAGTCTGGTCTACTCTGAAGCGCGTAACACTCCGACAGGGTGTCCCCGTGATAAAGAAGACAAATTATGGTTCACATTCACACCCGTGATAATTGTTTCTTTTGTCCGAGTAGTTGTTTATGACTTTTGTTCAATTCAAATCTTTTGGAACTCAAATGTCAAATGTCTGACTTTTGGAAAAAAAATCCAAAGGTACATTTCAGTGATTCCAAATTTATAGGTTGTTGAGCTTACCAGTGAGAGCATTGTTGTGGAAGTCCAAGTACATAAGTTGGGTCAAGTTCCCAATCCATGAGGTATTGGCATGGACAGGTTGGGTTTGCAAGTTTTATTTTTGACGAATGAACTGCTGGCTTCCAAGCTTATATTTTTATACTAGTCCTTTTCAAATACTAGTATAGCTTAGTATTGTACTGTACAAGAGCTTGGTATACATGGGTTTAGCAAAAGTCGCAATAGCTAAGCACCAACATTTTCAGATTTGGTAAGGTTGCCTATCCAAAATATCATTTTCGGAGTGCTAATCTTATCAAATGCTTCAGATTGCCAATCGAGTGGACTGGATTGTGGCTTTGCCATCACCCACCAGCTACACCATGAATGGAGCTGCATCATATGAGCAGGAGGAAGAGGTGAATCCACTCTACCGATCCAACTCTCCACATCCCAAGCCAGAGCCGCCACCATCGTGCCTCGCTACAAGCCACAAATTCTCATTTTTCTACATTCTCATGCGTAGTTTTTTTTAATGTTGTATGGTTTGGGAATATCTATGTTTACTTTTGCACAAAATGAGTATTTTTTTTCTTCCAAATTTTGTTTGAATTTTTTTCTATCACTGATAGAATTCGGATATATCTGTTTATCGTCAAAATGAGTATCTTTTTTCTTCTAAATTTTAGTTGACAATGGGACTGGTACATGCGTACATCACTGGAGAAATGCATGCTTTTTTGTTGTGAGCACTGTCAATTCACAATGAAACAATTACAATATACATCATCATCAATGAGAGCTAGCATATATGATATATGGTGACATTGAAAAATTGCAGAGAGAACCTCAAGCAGGAAATTATCCCTAGAATGCTCCAAATTTTCCCAGGGAACAGAAAAACAGTAGGGAAAGCGCCGACTTGTAGTAGTGGATCACATAATTACTACATTGTTCAAAGTGTATCACTGCCTTTCTTGAGATTGTTTTCTAATGGGGATTCCCCATGCCACAACAATTGCAATTGCGAACCCAACGCCAAATCCTATTCCAGCAAAGAGGAACGTGATGATGTTAGCAGATTTCTTCTCAGAATGATGTGACACCACATTGGGTATTGTTTTGTTCATGCACTGTTTTGACAATGGAGGTCCACACAAACCGTCGTTTCCAATGAAGGAGCCATTGGAGAATGTCATGAATTGAGGTGATTCTGGTATGCTTCCCACCAGCTTGTTGTTGGACAGATTCAATGTTGTGAGAAAGTCCAACGATGCTAGCTCTTGCGGGATCTCCCCAGAAAGCTGATTGAAGGACAGGTCCAGAGCCTCCAGCTGCCTCAATTCACCGAGCTGAGATGGAATCGGACCACTGAGGAAGTTATGCGAAATGTTGAGCCCATGTAGCAAACGAAGTTCCCCAATACCTTCGGGGATGCTGCCATTGAACGCATTGTTGGACATATCAATAAATACAAGTGTCCTTAGTATCTTGGAGAAGGTGGTGTCGTGTCCTTTGTACGTGACTACAGTAGTATATTCATATCTGTATGATGTTCCTGGATTTAGCACTGTGCGTTCCATGACCAAAGACTTGTTTGGATCTGTAAAGATCATCGATTTGAACCCTTGAAACCATTCCCCTTGGGGCAATGTACCAGAGAAATTGTTTGAGGACAGATCAAGTATTATTGCACTTGGAAATGCACAGCTACTGTTCTCACCTCCAAGAGATTGTGCGACCTGGCCAGATAACTTGTTGGATTTTAGGACAAGGACTTCAAGTCCTGGAAGTGCACTCATCCAGCATGGAAAGGAGCCACTTATTTGATTGTTTCCAACATCTAGGACCTCCAAATATTTGCAAGCAAGCAGAGATCTGGGCAGCCGCCCTTCAATCCAATTGCCACTGAAATCTAGTGCTTTAAATGAGCAGCCATCTTTGATAGTGTCCGGCAACTTCCCAGTAAGTTTATTTTCCTTCAGATATAACGATTGCATCCCGTTCACGTTCTCCATCAAACAAGAAGGGATTGCTCCAGTAAATTTGTTGTAAGATAGATCAAGAAGTTCTATACTCGTGCCACCACAAAAGGACGATGGTATTTCTCCAGACAAGTTGTTTCCCGAGGCCAGGAACAGGGTACCGATAATAAGATGAGAGCTGAAATCAGAAGGTACAGAAGAGAACATGTTGTTTGAGTAATCTAGGATAAGAGCATAGCCTAGAGGTATAGGTATGGGCCCCTCAAACATGTTGCTGCTAAGATCAAGTAAATCAACCTGTAAAGGAAGAAGAGAAGAGGTAGAACCAATGCTAGTAAGATTATTGTTTCCAAGGCGTAAAGTGTAAAGCTGATTCCAAGTCTCCCATCCCCAGGATGGTACAGACCCATGGAATGCTGTTGTATGAAAGGTCAATCGACGAGATTTCATCTTGATGCCTTAAGAAATTGGGGAATTTAGACAAGCCACAACTCTGTAAACCTAACATCCTAAGTTTGGGAAATGATGTTAGCGAAGAATTATTTTCTCCATCAAGAACTACTAAATTATTATTAGAGAGATCCAGGTACATAAGGTTTGGTAGATTCGTTATAAAGGTGAGCTCCACCGTGCCCATGAAGTTGTTTGCATAAAGAAAGAGCACTTGCAGTTGAGTTAGGTTTGAGATATGAGATGGTAAATGACCTGAAAAGTTGCAGTCACACAACAGTAACTCTTTCAAATGCCTCAAATCGCCTAAGAAAGAAGGTATGGATCCTGATAAGCCACACTCATAGAATCGGAGAGAAGTCAAAGACGTTAGGTTTGCAACCCACGGTGGCATGGATCCTACTATTCCCATTCCAGAAATCTCTAATTCACGCAAGGATGTGAGATTACCAATTGACGAGGGAAGCTCCCCGAAAAAGCCCTGTGCGCCAAGGCCCAACTTCTTCAAAGATATGAGATTGCCAACCGAAGCTGGTATTCTGCCCGAGAAATTCGTTTTACCAACATCGAGATTCTCCAATTTATCAGTACCAATTGAGAAATTTGGTAAGTAACCTGAAATTTCATAATTAGCATAAAGATCAATTGTCTCTAGTTTCTTGTGTTGAAAGATTGCAGGAGGTATCCATCCTTGAAGGTAGTTATATCTAAGTTGAAGAACGGTCAGATTGGGTAAATTGGGAAAGAAATCTGGGAATGTACCAGATAACTGATTATGCTCTAGGTTAATAACAGAAATTGAGTGCAAGCTAGAAAGTGAGCTACAGATCGGACCAGAGAGCCTGCAGTATGGTAAGACAAGCACCTGAAGGTTAGGACATGATACGGCTACAGCATGGCACCACTGTATCCCGCTGTTGGACAAGTTCACGAAGCCAAGGCGAAGTTCCCTCAAATTGCTAAGGTTACGGATTAAGTTCTCAAAGTTCTGCTCGATGAGCCGTGCAGATTGATCTGGACTTGAATGAAAGATGGGAATGAAGCCGTACATTAGGAGCTCAACGATTTCATAACTAGTTGAGAGATCGAGGGACACCAAGTTTGTCAGGCTACCGATGCCTGTAGGCACCGGGCCAGAAAAGATGGAACTGGAGAGGTTGAGATGTGTAAGCCTGGTGAGACGCTCAAATCCACTAGGTGGGAGCTGTGACCCATTGAAGTTGTTGTAGGCAAGGTTAAGGAACTTCAAGGAAGTTAGGCGAAAGAGCACAGGGTCCAGGCCAGCGCTCTCCAACCCGCGGTCCCCCAAGTCGAGAGAAGTCACACGGCCGTCGGAGTCGCCACACTGGACGCCCGCCCAGTGGCAACAGTCCGTGCCGACCCTCCAGGACCTGAAGGCGGAGATGGAGTAATTGGTGGTGGTGAAGGATCCTTTCAGCCGGAGCAGCGCCGAGGCCTGGTCAGGCCGGCATGGAACTGGCGGGGCAGAAGTATGGTTGCTGGTGGACGCACCAGCTGATGAGCAAGGGAAAAACGAGAACACAAGGATTGTGAGGTGAATTGTTTGTAGGAGCAGGTGCAGCACTACTGCCGCTCGTGGCTCTTGTCTGGCCATGGCGACAACTAGCTTTGTGCTTTGGCCTTTGTGTGGGGTTTAGACTTGCTGCATGCTGGCTAGCTTCTTCAACCTTTGATGGGGGAGTTTGTTTAGCGTGCCTCTATTTATAGACTCGCAGACAATACCAAATTACCAATAATGGTATACATTTACCGATCAATATGGCATGTACATGCAAGTTGGCCAATAATGGAGTGACCGTCTACAAACTACAGAGAGTCAAGGTCGTCGCCGGGTCACCGGCTGCCCGAACGAAGACTACAAGAGACGACGACGACGCACCTTCCGTCGGGGCTGCGCTAGCTGGACCGGTACAGTAGTTTCCTTAGTCAATTTTTTTTAAAAGAATTACACCCCACAACGTAGACTATCACAACATGCACACACACTCACCCCTATAACACATACCCTACCCTATGAGCACCTCCGAAGGATCGAAAGCACCGGCAAATCTGTCTCAAAATCACCATTGGCGCTTCGTCGTCGACGAGAATGTCGCTTACCACTTAACGCATAACACCGGAAAATCCCGAAATAATTCCAGGAAAGGTGCGAGCACCGGGATTTGAACCCCGGTGGGTAGCGTCACATTGGATCGTCATATCATTGGACTAAAAGCCCATTCACAGATTCCTTCATCATTCGGATTTTGGACCTATCAAGGAAAAAATATAGATCACCCCCTTACCTATGGGGAGTGCACTACATAACCCCCACCCTATGAAACGGTCTATATCACCTCTTGAAATTTCCAAAAACTATTGAATTACCCTCTAAAGCAACTTTGAAAAATCATAATAAATAAAAAAATCATAAAATGGAAAATCCAATTGTTTTGAACTCCAAATGAGTAGATCTACACAATAAACATATAATATCAATTTTTTTTGTTGTTGCGAGCGAGATCCACCACTATCAACAACTAGTACAGTGAATCAGCTAGAGGATATAAGAGTGGTGTGCGAGTACCTGGATGTTTTTCCTGAGGAGTTACCAGGTATGCAACCAAGTTAAAGTAGGATGTCAGAGGCAGAGCTTCCTGATCTTTGTCTTTCACTTTTCGAGTCTCGAGACGAGATTGCTTTCAAGGGGGTAAACTTGTAACACCCTAATTTTCAAAATTTTGAATTTTAATAAAATTTATTAGCAACCTTTAATTTGCTCTTAAGGACTATAAGGTTTTCTTTAATTTCTTTTAGTCATTTGAATAATTTTTCAAAAAAATAAAATAAATTAATCATAGGAGTTTTATGTCGCATACATGCCGATGTATTGCTTTTGTGTTTGAATTCAAATTTGTGTTTGAATTCATTTGTTTGATTTCTTTTTAAAGTAAAACAAAATCTCTTCCTTTCTCTTCCCCGCACCCTATTCCGGTATGTTTTTGCTTGAGCCCAAAACCTCAAAAGTCCTGCAACCGCCCCTTCTTCTCCTCTCTCGCGGCCGCCGCCACCCGCTCGGCCCGGCCCATCTTCGCATGCGCAGCTCGCGAGCTAAGTCGCCGGCGCCCCCTCAAGTCTCCGGCCTCTCTCGCTTTCGCTTCGCGGCCTACGCAACCCGGCAAGCTTTCGGCCCGGCCCGCAACCCGCTCGCTTGCGCCCCGCCGTCGCGGCCGCCGGATCGGTGGCCCCCACTTATCATCCCCAACTCCGCGTCGTCCCCGACCCGGACTCCCCCCGCACCGTCGAGTTCGCTCGTGGGGGGGTATCCGAAAATCCGGATATGATCCCCGAACACGAGAGAGAAAGCACGGTGACCTCGTTCAAACACGGTGACGACGCGAGGGGAGACTAAGAATCTCCCACGAGAATGCTTGAGCTTCCAAAGTTGTGAATCCATTTACACGTGCCCTCGCGCCCCCTTTTACAAGGAGACGAAGGGACTTTTACATTCCGAAAACACCCTCGAGCTCAACGAATATTCCTAATGTGAACACATACATGAATGTCTTTTTCATCCCATACATTTACAAGCCTCGCCACTAGTTCACACTCTAAACCCGGACTTTCCGAGACGATACCTTTGACTTTGCTTCTCACTAGTTCGCGAATTTCCCCGTTCGTGACTTCCGAACCAGACTTCCGACAGATTCCCGAATTTCCCGTCTCCTGAAGTTCGTGACTTCGCCGGTTCGAGATTCCAAACTTTCGCGTGTTCATGACTCCGAGGCTTCGCAGGTTCAAGATTCCCGAAAATCGCCCGTTCGCGACTCCGAGGCTTTGTAGGTTCAAAATTCCCGAAAATCGCCCGTTTGCGACTCCGAGGCTTCGCGGGTTCAAGATTCCCGAAAATCGCCCGTTCGCGACTCCGAGGCTTCGCGAGGTTCAAGATTCCTGAAAATCGCCTGTTCGCGACTCCGAGGCTTCGCAGGCTCAAGATTCCCGAAAATCACCGTTCGCGACTCTGAGGCTTCGTAGGTTCAAGATTCCTGAAAATCACATGTTCGCGACTACGAGCCTTCGCAGGTTTAAGATTCCTGAAAATCGCAAATGCTCTGCCCCTGGAAAACATGTCTCAGGAACTTTGTTAAACTCGAAGTTTCGAGGGTGACATGTTTTTTCGAATTCCCCAACACTAGACCCTCGGGGAAGTGGGTTGACTCCGACGATCCGATTCCACGAAAATCGGAATTTCGGTAAAAACGTCACCCTCGGAACATCAGAGGGGACACGCGTCACCCGGAAATCTCGCAACGGTCGACTCGAGGCGCATTCGCGGAACTACCCCCACCCCCTCGCCCCTATAAATAGAGGGCTGCCGCTGTTAAAATTTTCTTCGCTTCCTTGCTTTGCCGCGAATCGTAACTCTCTCCTTCGCGGAAACTCGTCTTGCGCCGTAGCGTTCGCGACTTCGAATTTTCTTCGAACTTCTCTAAGGTATTGTTCTCTTTGTTTTTTAACTTTGAATTATTCTTTCCATTGTGTTAGGTTCCTTTACCCTGCGAATTTTGTTCGCGAACGTTGTCCTTATTTCTTTTTTTTTCGCAATACCGTCGAATAGGTGGCTCGAGTCAAAAGTACCGCAAGACCCATGACGACCGAAGAACTTGCTGCACTGGTCTTCCACTCGAACCGGTTGTCCGGGGTCCCGAGAATGCTCCGGCTCCCGAAGAGGAGGGCTCGCCCGGCCGCCGCCGATTCCGGGAGTCACGAGGATGGTGAGGTCGGGACGGACGACGAAGACGTCGGGGATGTGGACGCCGACGTCGGAGATTTGGTCGAACAAGGCCAACAGGGTGTCGGTGTTTTGAACCGGCAACCTACTACGGGGAGTACCCGAAGTAGATGAATGTGACTCGCCGAGATCGGTAACTCGAAGGAAGAGACACGTGGCACACAATTTAGACGAGGTTCGGGCCGCGAGGTGCGTAATACCCTACGTCCCGTATGCTTTGCGTAGCTCGGGATTGATAGGGCACGGTTACGGGATGGTGCAACGGTGCGCCGTGAGTTGAGATTGGATGAGGTGATCCCGAGATCGGTCCCCGCCCCGCCTTATATAGTCCGGGAGGCAAGGTTACAAGTCGGAGTAGGGAGGGGAGTACTAGTCGAGTACGTCTAGGAGACCTCTATACGGTGCGGAACGTGTACGAGTCCTAACCGAGTACTACTCTGTGTTGTCCTTGTGCTCCACGCCTTCGGGTGCCGTGTAGCGCAAGCCGGTAGTCCCGGGGCCCACCGAGTAGTCGGTCCCGGTACCCACCGAGGTAGTGGGCCCGGGGAGGTCCATACGACAAGCCCCCGAGTACTTTGTAGTCGAGAAGGATAGCTTCCGGTAGTCTTGACGGCCTTAACGAGTAGTCCTCAAGCGTCCCCGAGTGCTACAAGCCAAAAGTCCTCAAGAGTAGTCGAAGCATCCCGAGGCCGGAATGTACTCCGGTCGATGTTTGAGCAATCTTGAAGTCTTCTCGAGTAGTCCCAAGCGTCCTTGAAATCGCCTTCGAAGGCCTTCAAAAAATGCCCGCCTTGTCTTGAAGCCGAAGCCGCCATGGAGACACGATTTGCAGAACCGCAATCCACGTGGAGTAGCCCCCGAGCCTCGAGCCGCGGGCTCGGGGCGAGGATCCATCCGAGGTCTTGACAAGAAAATCCCGAAAAATCCGGAGAAAAACCGAAGGACACGTGGCACGGAGCCCCCGAGCCTTGAGTCGAGTACTTCCTCTCGAATTGAAGGGTCTTCTTGGAGAATGTGTCCTGAGATGCTCTTGAGACTAGCCGCGTCCCAGGTAGTCGAGTAGAAGTAGCCGAGCCCCCGAGGTGAGGCGCGTCGACTACTAGAATATGAAGAGTCACGCGCCGGCGCCGAGTCGCCCGCGCGTGGACTTATCCGGCCGCCCGTTGCGGGGGCGATTTGGCTTATAAATACAAGCCGAAACCCTTGGGGTTTTCACCCAAGTGAGCCGCGATCATTTGCCACTTGAATCTTGAAGTAGACCCACTCCGGCGAACGCCGCCGCCGTAGTAGATCCGAACGCATCGCCACCCGAAAGCTTTAGATTAGCCCCCGAGCGAATGCGAGTGAAGACTCCTTGTACTTGGAGAATGAAACCGTCACCGTCGAAGACGTCGAAGGCCGGCGGGGAAGAAGAGGAGCCGTGCGGAGGCCGCCGCGGCCGGCACCGGAGCGGCGCCCACATCTCCACCGCGCGCTGACCCAAGCCGCGAGTGGAAAAAGTCGAAGGTCAAGACGGAGGACCTGCTAACCCTGTTGAACAGCGGGTTCATCAGGGAGAAGGAGATCGACATGTGGAGATCCGCCGCGGAGATCCTTATCCAATGGAGAAGGCCGAAGACGAGATCCCGATGTTCTCGCGCTTCGTGGAGCGCGGTCTTGCGCTACCGACAAGCGACTTCTTCAAGGGGCCGCTCGGTGTACTATGGCATCGAGTACCTCAACCTCGAACCCCAATGGTATCTTCCATACTTCGTCTTCGTCCACTTCTCGCGAAGCCTCCCGGGAATCAAGCCGCACTGGGTTCTCTTTCGGAAGTTTTTCCGCGTGAAGCCGCAGCCCAGCGCCTCCAACCCCAGAGTAGTCGGAGGGGCCGGGATCCGGCTGAGGGAGGATGCCGCGGAGCGACTGCACGGCGTACAAGCTCGTGGACTCCAACACCGAGCGGAAGACGAGGTGGTTCTACATCACGAACCACCATCCCGAGCCGCCGAAGCCGAGCGGACGGCGGCCCGAGCACCGGGAGTGGTGGAACACGGAGCCCACCATGCGGGGAGGGAATCCAGCTCCCGGAGTTGCTAGCGCGCATCAAGACTCTGCGGGATGCGGGACCGAGGGCCGAACACGTGGCCTTCGGCTTCATGAAGCGCGAGGATCCAGCCGCCGATGGCGCGGGATACGATGGGCTTCGAGTACACCGGCGACAACGATACGTCGCGGATGCCGGGGGGCGAGCTGGACGACAACGACATCGTTGAGAGGTTGTCGAGGATCTTCAAGGACATGCGGAGTACACGGCGTGCCCTCGTCGAGGAGTACTCCGCCGCGCGCCCGCCCAACGAGGTGAGTAGCCGTACCCCCCTCGCCGAGTAGTAGGCACTTGTAGCAGAGTTGCTGACGCCTTGTGTCTTTGCGCAGGATGACGTGAAGCGGTTTGTCTCCGAGCCGCAGCCACCACCGAGCGGGATCGAGATCCCGGCGGTGGGGAAAGTGAAGGAGCGCCGCGAAGTCGGGGAAGGCGACGATACCGTCATCGTGGAGGATACCTCCGATGACGAAGAAGACGAGGAGACGTTGCAGGACCGCTTCCAGTTGCGGTCGAGGTTTAGCCGTCCGGGCTTGCCTCACGTGCCACTCATCCGAGACCCTCCGGCTAGCCTGGAGGCTAGCCTTGCGCGCGCTGCCGAGGAAGCCGCGCAACCCCACCAAGAAGCGGGTGGCGAAGAAGATGAAGGTCTCAGAGACCACGCCTCCGGAGGTAAGTCATCTTGAGCGAGTAGTCGAGTACCCGGTGATCGAGTACGGTGGCCGACGAGTAGTCGTCCTTGTGTGCAGGAGGTGCCGCCAACAGAGCCCGTGGAGGAGGGCGACGAGGGCATGTGGCCCACAGTGGGGGAACCGGCGGGGAAGCCGAAGTCCGGCCCCCCCACCGTCGAAGATCTTCGGCGCGGCCCCGGAGCGCCGCCCCCCCGCTCGGTGGAGAGCAGAGTACCTGCGGCCGCCGCCGTTGAAGAGGTGGAAGCCGCAGGGACGCAGGAGACTTCTGCGCCGGCCGCCGCCACCGTGGAGAAGGCGGTAGTCGAAGAAGCGGAGGAAGAGACGCCCGCCGAGGGTGGACTGGTTGATATCGCCAGCATCCTCGGTGCTCCGGCCGTGACTATCGTCCGGTCAAACTTGTAAGTACCACGCCACGTGAGTAGTACTCGTTGTAGTAGTCGATTTTGTCTGACGACCCTCTGTGGATACTTCTGCAGAAAGTCCACAGACTTGAGCTGGGACGGGCAGGAGCCCGCGACGGTGGAGGCAGAAGAGGCCGCGCCGTCCGTCGAGGAGCCCACCACTGAAGCCCAAGTCGCGACCGAGCCCCGGCCGCCGCCGAAGCACCGCCGCCGCAGGCGGTCGTGGTTGAAGGTAAGTACTCTTCTTGAAACTCTAGGGCTCCGAAGGAGTAGTCGTAGGCACCGATGCGCGTGTTCCTTGTTGACAGGGCGGCGAAGGAGGTGACATCCCCGCGGGGGTACCCATGCAGAGGCGACACCGCAGAGGCCCCGGAGGCCGCAGCAGGAGCCCCCGAGCCCGAGAGGGAAACCGTCGAGAAGTCCGCCGAAGGGGAGGCGGCTGCCACGTCACCGGGGGGTTGCCCCTGGAGGTGGCTGTCCGATCCCCCGAGATCCAAGACGCGGAGCCTATCCGCTCGGCGCCGATGACAGAGGCTACATCGAGTAGCCGCGGCGGGATTGAGCTGCTTGCCGACGATCTTGTTGAGCCGGCGGTGTTGGCGCAGCACTTGGAGGCGATGCGGCGAGCCGAGCAGTGGATGAAGGTACGTAGTTGTAGCTTCCCGAGTAGTCAATCCTTTGTGTTGAGTACTCTGCTTGACTCGATCTTGTCTTGTGCAGGACGTCGCGGGGCGATCCCACGAGAAGTCGAACATGCTGCAAGGCTACGGCGACACCGTGCTCCGAGCCGAAGCCCTGGAGGAGCAGCTCGTGAAGTCGCGGAAGCACGCGGCCGCGATGCAGTCGAAGCTTGACGCCGCCTTCGCCAAGTACCACAACGACAGGATGGACTTACAGGCGAATGGCGACGAGCTGGTGCGGAAGAACAAAGGCCTCCGCAACAAGAATAAGGGTATGTCTCTTGGCTTGTCGGGTACTTGTTGGAAGTCACCAAGCCCTGACCCGCTGTTGTGTTCCGGTGTTGCAGAACTCGAAAGCCAGGTGGAGCAGCTGAAGGCCTCGGAGGTCAGCATGAAGAATCTCTTCTACCGGGAGCAAGAAGCCCGCCAGGTACTTGAACTTGACTACAAGGAGCTGGCCTTCGAGTGCGAGAAGCACATGGAGCTGCGGATTGCATCTGATAGAGACCTCGTCAACTGCTACAAATCTTTGCAGAAGTTGAACGAGGATTGCGAGGCGCTCCGGGTCCAGCTGGAAGACCTTGAGGAGGCTGCCCTTCCGATCGCCGAGCCGCCGGTGCCTCACCGGGAGGCCCCAAGATCGCTCCACTGGCGGATCGACTTCGTGAGGCGCCAAGCCGGCTGGCCGCCTACGTCAAGCACATGGCCAGGTCGATCCCGAAGCAGGTGCTGGCCTTCATGAAGTCGTACTTCCCGAAGGCTCCAGTGGAGGTGGTCGCCGGCGGGGTAGCCGCCAACCGGCTCGGATGAGCGATGACGCGTAGCTGTTGGAGCGAGATGGCTCCCATCGCGGAGCGGTAGCCGAAAAGTTGAACCTCCGGTAGCTCGCACGGGTAGCTTAGTAGCCATAATTGTACGAGAAACGAGCTTGTAATGAACTCTTCATCTATCAATGAAATGAAGTTGTTCCAGCAATGAGTACTCGTAACCGCGATCTCAGAGTGCGGAGCGCCCATCGTGGAGTAGGTGCGAGTAGTAGTACCCGGCTTAGTAATCCCGTAGCAGGGAGTAGACAGTAAAGAAGTTGATAAACAATCAAGCTTTATTAGCGAAGAAGTACACACGGGTGGCCAGGGCCGTAGTTACAAGTAGTCGCCGGACCGGGGGCCGCTTACGGCTAAGTGGCGCCGGAGCGGGTAGGCCGCTTGCGCCGAGTGATCCGTAGGTAGCCGTGTAGGCTGGATCGCGATCCGTAGGTAGCCGCGCGCGGGTGGATCTTGGAGTGTGGTCTCTTGGTAGACCGCTGCTAGAGTCCTTGATGCTCGTTGCAGCCCAGGGTCCGTAGGTAGCCGCACGGGCTGGACCTGGAGGAGAGTAGTCCGGAGACTTGAAGCCAGGACCCGGAGGGTCGCTTGCGGCGAGGGGTGTTGATGTAGTCGCGTGGACTTGAACCCCGGAGTAGTCGTGTAGACTAGGCGTAGAATCGACAGAGTTGGTCGACGTTCCACGAGTTGTTGACTTCTTCGCCTTCAATTGTTTGGAGGCGGTAGGAGCTCGGCCGGTCACCTTAGCCACGGTGAAGGGGCCTTCCCGAGGGAGGCGAGCTTGTGGAGTCCTTCCATGTTCGGGATGCGGCGGAGGACAAGATCTCCAACGTTGAAGGAGCGTTCCTTGACGTTGCGATCGTGGTAGCGTCGGATACCCTCCGGTACCTTGCCGATTGGACGAGGGCGGCGCGGCGAGCTTCTTCGAGGTCGTCGATATCAACTCGTCGTTGTCTTCCGAGACGCCTTCGTCGTAGTGCTCCACGCGCCGGCGAGTTCCATATGACATCGGCGGGGGAGGATGGCTTCGAGCCGTAGACCGGGGAAGTAGGGGGGATTGCCCCGTTGGCTTGGACGGTTGAGTCCGCGGCCCCCGCAGTGCGTTGGGTAGTTCCTTGATCCACTTGCCCCCTTTTGAGTTAGCGAGCGTCGTGTAGCCGCTTCTTGAGGGCGTCAAGCACCATCCCTTTGGCGCGCTCAACTTGTCCGTTGGCCCGTGGATGGGCGGCGAGACGTATCCGACGTCGATTCCGCCGTTCTCGCGGTACTCCCGAACTCGGTGGTTGTTGAAGTTGGACCCCCGAGTCCGTGATGATGCGGTGGGGTAGCCCGTAGCGGTGTACGAGTTCATCCAGGAAGTCGAGTACTCGTCGCCCTTGGGGCATGTGACCGGCTTGACCTCGATCCACTTGGTGAACTTGTCGATAGCCACCGGTACCCCGTTGAATCCTCCCGGCGCGGTTGGCGGTGGCCCAATCATGTCGAGCCCCCGGCGGGCAAAGGGCCGGGTTGGCGGTATGGTGACTAGCTTGTAGGCCGGGACGTGTTGCTCGCTTGGCGAAGAACCGACATCCTTGGCACCTTCGACGAGTTCTTCGGCGTCGCCCGTGGCCGTGGGCCGCAGAAAGCTCGCCGGAAGGCCTTGCCGACCGCCGTGCGTGAGGACGCGTGGTTGCCGCGGACACCCTTGTGGATCTCCTCCAAGATGTCCTTGCCTTCATCGCGAGGGACGCACTTCATGAGTACTCGGAAGATGCGCCTCGCTTGTAAAGCTTGTCGCCGACGAGGACGTAAGACTTGGCGCGGCGGATGAGTTGTTCGGCTGCGTTTTTGTCGGAGGGGACCTTCTGCTCGCTGAGGTAGTCGATGAAGGTTTGCCTCCAGTCCACGTCGATCATCATGACCTCCTGTCCAGCTGGGTGGTTAGCTAGGACAGTGGTCGGTGGCGCCGCTCCGGGATGGATGGCGCGTGAAGCTCATGGACGAAGACGCCCGCGGTACTTGGGCGCGGGTAGATCCGAGCTTCGAGAGGACGTCCGCCGCAACGTTGTTGTCGCGGACGATGTGATGGAACTCGAGACCATAGAATTTGTTCTCGAGCTTGCGTACTTCTAGGCGATAGGCGTCCATGTTCTCCTTGTTGCGGTCCCGAGGACTTGTTGACTTGGTTGATGACCACCGCGGAGTCGCCGTAGACTAGTAGCCGCTTGATGCCAAGTGAAGCCGCGAGGCGGAGCCCGTGTAGGAGAGCTTCGTACTCGGCTTCGTTATTTGAGACCTTCCGGAAGATCCGCGGGACGTACTTGAGTTGTTCGCCCGTTGGAGAGATCAGGAGTACCCCTGCGCCGCGCCCTCGAGGTTGAGTGAGCCGTCAAAGTACATCACCCAATGCTCTGGTCGCACGGTGGGAGTAGGTAGCTGGTTCTCTCGCCACTCCGCCATGAAGTCGACTAGCGCCTGCGACTTGATGGCGGTGCGTGGCTTGAAGTCGATCGTGAGGGCGCCGAGCTCGACAGCCCACTTGGAGATTCTTCCGGTGGCGTCTGGGTTCCTCAAGATGTCGCCGAGCGGGTAGTCGGTGACGACGGAAACCGAGTACTCCTGGAAGTAGTGTCGTAGCTTCCGCGAGGTGATGAGTAGAGCGTACGAAGCTTCACGCACGGGCCGATAGCGAGCCTTGGACTCGATAGAACCTCGCCGACGAAGTAGACCGGCGCCGGACCGGGTAGGCGTGGCCGTCTTCCCCGCCGCTCGACGACGATGGCAGTACTGACCACGTGAGTAGTCGCAGCTAGGTAGAGCAGCAGCTGCTCGCCCTTGTGAGGAGCCGTGAGGATTGGCGGCTTCGACAGGAAGTCCTTGAGCTGGGCAAGGGCTTGGTCCGCCTCTGCAGTCCACACAAACTTCTCGTGGTGCTTGAGTAGTTTGAAGAAGGGGAGACCCCGTTCTCCTAGCCTCGAGATGAATCTGTTCAACGCCGCCATGCACCCCGTCGGCTTCCGGGACGTCTTTGATGCTCGTGGGAGCTTTCATGCTCGGTGATGGCGGAGATCTTCTCGGGGTTGGCTTCAATGCCGCGCCGGGCCGATGATGAAGCCGAGTAGTTTACCCGAAGGTACGCCGAAGACGCACTTGTTCGGGTTGAGCTTCCGGCGGTACTCGCGTAGTGATGCGAAGGTCCTGTTCAAGGTCGTCGATGAGGGTACTGGAGTCCCTGGTTTTGACAACCACGTCATCCACGTAGGCCTCGACGTTCTTGTTGAGTTGCCACTTGAAGCGGGCTCCGGATGGCCCGTTGGTATGTAGCGCCGGCGTTTTTCAACCCGAATGACATGGTCGTGTAGCAGTACGCGCCAAACGGGGTGATGAACGCGGTCTTCTCCTGGTCCTCTTCCTTGATTGCGATCTGGTGGTACCCGGAGTAGCAGTCGAGGAAGCAGAGCAGGTCGCAGCCCGCCGTGGAGTCGATGACTTGATCAATCCGCGGCAACCCGAAGGGGTCCTTGGGGCAGTGCTTGTTGAGGTCGGTGTAGTCGACGCACATCCTCCACTCGTTCGAGTTCTTCTTGCGGACGAGGACGGGGTTGGCGAGCCACTCAAGATGGAAGACTTCTCGATGAAGCCAGCTGCGAGTAGCTTGGCGAGCTCCTTCTTGATGGCGTCCCGTCTGTCGTCGGCAAAGCGTCGGAGGTGTTGTCACTTGGGGGTGGCCTTTGGATCGACGTTGAGGCAGTGCTCGATCAGCTCCCTGGGCACTCCTGGCATGTCCGCTGGCTTCCACGCGAAGATGTCGCGGTTAGCCCGAAGGAAGCTGATGAGCGCGTCTTCCTATTTGGGGTCGAGGCCGGCCCCGATGGTGGTGGTCTTGCTGGGGTCGCCTGTTCCGAGGTCGACCGACTTGACGAGTACCTCCTCAGGTGGCCGAGGCTTGTTGGCGCCGTCGGACTTCTGCGGGATGTCGAGTTCGCTCGTGGCAAGCTTCTTCGACGCGGCGTAGACCTCCATCATTGGGGTGGGTACTTGGTTTGTTGAGGCGATCGCCACGGCCTCCGTATCGCGGTCGTGAGAGATCTTCAAGTCCCCCCCGGAGGGAGAGTACGCCGCCGGACTTGGCATCTTAAGTACCAAGTAGGTGTAGTGGGGCACCGCCATGAACTTGGCGATGGCCGGCCGCCGAGGATGGCATGGTAGGAAGTCTCGAAATCCGCAACCTCGAACTTGATGTACTCGGTGCGGTAGTTATCCCGAGACGCCCGAAGGTAACTGGCAGTACCACTGAGCCTAGTGGGACGGCCGCGTTGCCTGGGACGATGCCGTAGAACGGCATGCTGCTCTTGTCGAGCATGGGGGTGACGTCGAGGTTCATCTTCTTCAAGGTCTTGGTGAAAAGGACGTTGAGCCCGCTTCCACCGTCGATGAGCACCTTGTTGAGCTTGGAACCCGCCACTGTTGGTTTCAGGACGAGAGGGAAACGTCCTGGCTCGGAGAAGCTGGTCCATTGGTCCGCGCGGGAGAAGGTGATGGGTGTCTCTGACCACCTGAGAGGGGTCATAACCGCTGGTTCAATGGACATTACTTCACGGCGAGTAGCTTTCTGCTCCCGCCTGCTGGGCAGTCCGCCGAAGAGGACGTTGACGGTCTTCTCGGGTTCTTGGAAGTCGTTGTCGTCGCCGTCCTTCTTCTTGTTCTTTTGATCGTGAGGGTGCGGTGGCTCCGGCGTATCCTTGAGTGCATGCCTGAGCTGGTAGCACTGCTCGGTAGTGTGGTTGCCGTTCGGGTGCCACGGGCACTTCTCCTTCAGCAGGTCTTTGAACCCGCCGGAATTCTTCTTCGAGTTCCCTTTCGGGGGGCGCTGGATAGCCGCGACGGTATTGTCTGGCTTGCGCTTGCGGTTGGAACCCGAGAAGTTGTTGTTGTTGTTGTTGTTGTTGCGGCCGCCTTGGTTTGGATTGCTGCCGCGCCGCCGCCGCCCCGGTTCTCGCTTGGACTTGCCGCGAATGGCGTCGTACTTGGCGTTGGCCTTGTCCTCTTCATCCGCCCAAGACGTGATCATGTCCTTGAGGTGGGGAATGGACCGGGGGCGGCGACGACCGAAGTCCTCGAAGGTGCGGCGATGGTAGAGCCCGTCCTGGAAGAGGTCGATGACCTCCTTGTCGGTGACGTCCACGACGGTAGCGCGCTTGTCGAAAAAGCGGCGCATGTACTTGCGGAGGGTCTCGCCTTGTTCCTGCTTGATCATGGCAAGGTCCATGCGAGTACCCGAACGGCCCATGGCGCCCGCGAAGTTGCTTGTGAATTGCTCCTTCGGGCCGGTCCCACTTGTCGATTGAGTGCTTGTCCGGGGCCGACTCGAGCCACGTGAGTGGGGCTTGGTCCGTGCGAAGGGGAAGTAGAGGCACTTGGTGTCGCTGTTGCCGCCGCCGTTCTCGATGGAGAGAGCGTAGCATCGGAGCCACCGGATGGGATCCTCGCTTCGCGTCGTATTTGGTGATCCCCAAAGGCTTGAACTTGTCGGGGAGGAGCAGAGTTGCGAAGCCGTGGTGAGAAGGCGGGGAAGCCGTCACCTTCGGCTAGCCGGTAGTCGACTTCTTCTCGCCGCAACTCCTCGATCCTCCGGCGAGCATCGTACCCGCCATGAGAGGCACCGGAGGCGTGGCTATGCGCGTGGCCGCGGCCGCCGCGGCCGCCGCCGCCTCCGGCTTTCTTGTTGGCCCCGTGGTTGGAGCTCCCGCCGTCGGCCGCCGCCGCCGTCGGGGTCGTTGCCGCCGCCACCGGCGGAGCACCGGTGGGGGACGACTTCCTTGTTGCCTTGCTCTTGTCGCGAGGGTCCTCCGGCGGTGGAGCGTCGACGGTTTGGGTCGGCCGGGATGTCGCCCCGAGTACGGTTAGGGACCGGGGTCGGCACTCGCGACTAGTAGCTTCGTTGTCGCGAGGCTTAGCCGGGGGAGGTTGGTCGACTCTCTTGTCGACCCGCATGAAGTAGGCTTCTTCGGCGAGCTTGGCGATGACCTCCCCGGCGCGTATGCCCCGAGCCCGGCGTGCGATCGTTGTGATCGACATGAGGCATTGCTCGAGAGTGGTGTGGACTCCGCTCTCGACCGCTTCGAGAGCCTCCGCAAGGTTGCGGATGGGAAGGTTGTCTCCCGAGCCGCCGGCGTCGTTCGTTGCGCTTCCTGTTACGTTCGCGCCGGCGTCCCCGTTGGCGTCGGTCTTGTCCGCGGGGGCATCGACGGACGGCTCGTCCGCGGAGATGTCCTCCAAGTACTTGTCCGCGGCCGTGCCCGAGGGTCCGGGGTGTCGCCGGCGGCCATGAAGACTTGGCGATCGGGGGGGTACCCAAGCTTGACTCGAAGGTGCCACCTCGGTTGGTGTGTTTGAGTCGGCTGGGCCGGTGGTGTTCCCTCCCGGAACGGTAGCGAGTCGATGTAGGCGACGTAGCGTGAGTCCTCCTTTGTCGGTTCGGCGAGCTTGAGGTCCGGCCGGTAGACATATCTTCCAACCGGCGTCGATCTTATAACCGGCCCCGCAGGCCGGCCCCGACAAGGGAAGCTCGGTGGAGTCATCTTCGGACTCGGGCTCCTCGGGGTCCGACCCGAAGTCGAATTCGTAATGCGGGTTCGAGTAGAACTCGGAGAGAGGGCCGGAGTCCGAGACGGGGGTCGGGGGACGGCGTCGGAGTCCGAGTTGTACTCGGTTATGGGCTCCTTGCCGGCCGGCGTGGTGCATGAGCCTCCGTGCGGGCCCGCCGGGGGACGCGGGGGGCCACGCGCGGAGCGCCGGCATGGTGAAGGGACCGCTGCGATGGCTGAGCAGCCGGCTCGCAAGCGATGGCCCATGGCGACGTCGGGTTCGAGTTGGAGACGGACTCGAGCTCGGAGTCGGCGTGGATGTTGGAAAGCGAAATTTCGCCGAACTTGCGGCGAGCTTGCTCGTGACAACTTCGGGATGCGTCACAAGGCTCCGTCCTCGAGTCGGGTTGCATGATCGGGCGGCGGCGAAAGGAGCCCGCGCCATCAGCAGTGCAGACCCAGGCGCCGAAGACGAAGGTGTCGCCGCGGTTGAAGGCGACGGTTGGCTTGATGTGAACGGAAGCCGTCGAGTTCGCCATGTGATCTCGAGCGAGAGCCCCTACCGGCGTGCCGGCTCGTCGGTGTTTTGAACCGGCAACCTACTACGGGGAGTACCCGAAGTAGATGAATGTGACTCGCCGAGATCGGTAACTCGAAGGAAGAGACATGTGGCACACAATTTAGACGAGGTTCGGGCCGCGAGGTGCGTAATACCCTACGTCCCGTATGCTTTGCGTAGCTCGGGATTGATAGGGCACGGTTACGGGATGGTGCAACGGTGCGCCGTGAGTTGAGATTGGATGAGGTGATCCCGAGATCGGTCCCCCGCCCCGCCTTATATAGTCCGGGAGGCAGGGTTACAAGTCGGAGTAGGGAGGGAGTACTAGTCGAGTACGTCTAGGAGACCTCTATACAGTGCGGAACGTGTACAGAGTCCTAACCGAGTACTACTCCCGTGTTGTCCTTGTGCTCCACGCCTTCGGTGCCGTGTAGCGCAAGCCGGTAGTCCCGGGGGCCCACCGAGTAGTCGGTCCCGGTACCCACCGAGGTAGTGGGCCCGGGGGAGGTCCATACGACAGAGGGACCTCTCGCCTCCTTCTCTTGTTTTCGGAGAATCGAAGGTTACTACAAACATGATCAGAGAATATGAAGTGGCTGGCTTCTTCCCTTCAGGCACTGAGCGAGCTCCACTGGATGAACAAATCCATGTTCCCGAAGACGGAGAGGTTGTTGTATTTCGGGACTTCTTCACTTGTGGCCTTATGTTTCCTTGCAATCCAATTCTCCCCGCGATCTTGGATGCCTTCTCGGTGAAGATTCATCAGCTCTCACCGACGTCTTTCCTGGAGGTGTCCAAGTTTATTTGGATTATGAAGACCTTCGGACGTAACCTCGCCGTCGACGCTTTCACCGGGTTTTTTGAGCTGGTCATTGTGCCCGATGTTATTAAAATCGACGACGGGCAATTTTACGAAGCTCAGCATGCATGCTGTACTTTCAACACCTGATGACAAAACACCCGAAAAGGGATTACGAGAATTCAGATCGCTCCCTGCTGTAAGACCAACTTGACCGACGATTGGAACTCGTACTGGTTCTATGTGAAGGTTGACATGTCTGAGGTTCCTGGCTACGAAGGACCAGCTCGTCCTCTGTCTTGTTCTATCGAAGCCCTGACTGTTGTGAATACTGCTGAATTCAACCATCGGGCAGCGGGGATCAGAAGTTGCGAAAGTGCTTTTCACCTCGCCAGCACTATCCTTGGAGGCCGCGATATTGTCGAGGAGTTTGTTGCTGCCGAGATTTGGCCGATCTCTTATGGCTGGCCCCAACGAGATCGTGTACTTCAACGTCAACTGGGCAACACAAGAAGTCCCTTTCTCGAAGTTCGGCATGAAACTGAGGGAAGGCCAAAGTGCCGATGTTTTCATGCTTGAAGTCGAGAAAAAAGTAACTCTTATGATAGGCGAATACACTATGAACGAGTACAAGGCGTACAAGGCGTTGGTGAAGCACAAGAGAAGAATTAATCGCGTATTCTCTGAGGTCTGTGGGGACAAGTCTTTTAATTCTCGACGCCCGGGTCGCAAACTGAAGATACCCACGGTCGCTGTCGCCAGCTGCTGGGCTGCTCCCATAAGTGCTCCAAGAAGAAGATCTTCGAAAAGGGGCCCGTCAATTGCCGACGAGACTACCTCCTCTGGCGTTCAGCCCTCTAAAACAAGGTCTCTGGAATCGTCGAAGCGCAAGCGCAGGACCTCCAAACAAGTTTCGGACGCCGAGCTCCAAGCAGCCTCCGGCCTCGCTCAGATGAGCCGCAAGAAATCCAAGAAAGCCGTCAAGAAGGTTGTCTCTTCGGGGGTTCGGCGGGTTCCCTCCGCTTTTGACGACGACATCTTCACGGAACCTCCGCCGTTGAGATTTGAATTTCATGAACATTGCCCATCGGGTTCGAGAGTGAGTTCATGGATATTGACTCCTTTTCAGATGCTGCTCCCGAAGTTCGGAAGGAGATTATTCCCGACGCCGCCGATGAACCTCTCGCTCGCCGCCCCGAAGTCGTCATTTCTCGGCCCGTCGATCCGGTGGGAGAGGCATCCGCCGAATTCATCAGGGAACTTGAGCTTACCATTAATAAAGATGAAGATCCTGTGGCCAATGTTCCCTTGGTTGAAGTTCGTGAATCCGTGCTCGAAGGTCAAGATCCTTCTCCCTCCATTGCCGTATTCAACAAAAGCTTCGGTACGTCACATCACGGTGAATTGCTAAGCGTTGGTCGCGAAGTGACTAAAAATAGGGATGGCACCCCCCGGATTTTAACGCATTGGGAATCTCCTGCACTTATTGATGAAACGGGGGAGGAAGGTTCGGACGATTCGCTCGAAGGAATTGCTCGTGGCTCCGAAGCATGGCCGACTCTTCCCAGAAGAAAGCTTCGCTTCTGTGGGTAAATCTTCTTCGAGTTCGGGGAAGAAGGTCGTCATAAAAAAACTTCAGCAGACAAGGTTCGTCCCTTTTTTCGATAACTCTTGAATCTCACCGTTTTACGATTTCTTGCGTATGACTTTACTTATGAAATTTTTCAGAGTTCAAAGATCTTCTTCGCTCGTATCCTCCTTCCAAGCTTGCGAGATGTCAATAAACTTATGCACTTAAGTCTTCGTTGATTGGGAGAGTTGCTTCGCCGAGCGGCTTGTTGAGCAGAAAAGGTCCACACACAGGCTTTCTCGAGAATCTAAAGAACTCACGCGCAATTTCGCTCTCTCTCAATCTGCGAATCTTGACCTTGAGAAGAAAGTAGCCGAACCGGCGGAAGCCCCGAAGCGTTGTCGGGATGAGAGGAAGGTTGCCGAGGAGGATGCTCGAAAATTCCCGAAAGGAGCTTGAGAGGCTTCGTAAAACTCATGACGATGATGCGAATGATCGAAAATCTTCGCAAAGATCACGACAAGTCCTTGAAGACCGCCGAAGATCTTCGCATCAACAATTCGATTTGGCAAGTCTTTGAGCGTCAAGGACCGAAGAATTCAAGATCTTGAAAGGGTGCTGACAGAACAGAAGGAGGCTTCGAGAAACAAAGTTTCCCACCTTTTGGACAAATTAGATCTCTTATTTGAAGAGTACGAGAGATCTCTCGAAAGAATTCGGCGTTCGTCTCGCACCACTCCCCGCCGACCTAGGACTTCCCGAATTCATGGAGTGGGTCGAAGCCGAGTTCAAGGCGCTTCCCGAAGTTATCTCCGGCGCTAACGATTTCGCGGCGGCCTTCTCGCCGAGAGAATCCCGAAGCTCCTTCATGACTTTGACCGCGCGGATCTCGCGGCATTTCGTGAAAAACTCTCGCAGCTTCCCGACGCTTTGAGCACCTCCGAATTCGACCAAACGAGGATGTGCAAGTTATCGGATCCGGATTCGCAAGGGAGTTCGGCTTGCCGGCGGGAAGGAGGCCGTCAAGAGCATCGCGCGCGCTAAGCTTGCCAAGGTTAGTTTTCGACGATTCGTTCGCCATCGCTTATTCGCGAGTTTTTTCTCTCGATTTTCCTTACATCTATTTCTTTTGCATCTCTTAGCCGATTGAGGAAGAGAATTGTGGAAAAGGCGCCGCATCCCCCGAATCCTCTAGTGAAGATGAAGACTCTAGCGACTCGGGAGAAGGGGGCTCGAGCGATAGCGACGACGATGGGAGTAATGGTGACCAAGCTTCCGGCATGCCGAAAAATCTCCGAAGGTTGAATAGCAATTTCCGAAACATTTGCCATTCGAGGCTATTCGTGTACATTTGTGTATTCATGAAGTTGTAACCTTCGCCCGAACAAGTTATTTTGTAAATTTTATCCCGCACAGTCCCGCGAGTTGGGCTCGCGCGGGACGTGATGCCACTACGGATTCATCACGACATGTTTGTCGATGGCGAAGCATGGCGTTTGTTCCAAGAGGCTCATCCCGAACAAGATTTTTCCGATTTTTGGCTCGAGGTTTCGCTTAGGTTTGCTATGGGATGCTTCGATCTTTCTTCTTTCTTCCTTCTTTGTAAGAAGGAGAGTTCAAGTGCCGCGAGTTCAAGCTTTTTGGAGATTCCGAAGACGGAGCCCCTTAGCCCGATCGCCGACGAGTTCAACTTTTCTTACGCTAGCGACATTGCGAGAAGATAATAGTCGCGAACCAAGACACATCGTCGAACTTTCGTTCTAGGATTTGTACTTCTCAATGTAACCGTTGCTAAACTATTTTGAAATTTTTATGCAACTAAGGCAATAACGACGTTTTCCTTGAAAAAATGTCACCCTCTCCCACCTTGCCATTTTGCATGAAAATTTCAAGGCAAGTTAACGAAGTTTTACTATTCTTCGAGCATCTTGATCATAGACGCTTTTTGAGACATTTTTGCAAGTTTCTGAAAACTTCAAATGTTGTGGCGCAAGTCGACAAAATTTGTTCTCGAATTTTGTGGACTTGACTCATTTGGCATACTTTCCTTGGTTGATACCGCAACCTTCGGTTGCTTCAACCATGATTTTTTCTACGACTTTTCACACAAGCCCCTTGCCCTTTTATCGAACATTTTTTGTCACGAAAAATTTTCATCAATTTGTGTTAAGGAAAAATTTTTGAACAATGCCACACATTCACTTGACCGCAATCGCCATTAATTATCATGATGGGAACTCGGGCTACAACTCATTGGTCTCGAGCCTTTTCGGTGGTAATCCCTTCGTGGATGGGATTTTAGGCCACAACTTATTGTTGTCTCAGGCCTTTTCGGTTGGAATCCCTTCGTGGATGGGATTTTAGGCCACAGCTTGTTGTTGTCTCAAGCCTTTTCGGTGAGAATCCCTTTGTGGATGGGATTTAGGCTTTCACGGAGCCTTTTTCAAACTCTTCTTCTTTTCACAATAGAACTCTGGCCATCAGGAGGCCTTTCTCACAAACTCTTCCCCCTTTTTTACGATGGAATTCTGGCTATCAAGGAGCCTTTCTCACGAACTTTTTTTCACGATGGAATCCCGGCTATCAAGGAGCCTTTCATACGATTTTTTCTTTTTTCACGATGGAATTCTAGCTATCAAGGAGCCTTTCTCACGAACTTTTTTCTTTTTTCACAATGGAATCCCGGCTATCAAGGAGCCTTTCACACGAATTTTTCTTTTTTCACGATGGAATTCCGGCTATCAAGGAGCCTTTCTCATGAATTTTTCTTTTTCACGATGGAATTCGGCTATCAAGGATCCTTTCTCACGAACTTTTCTTTTTTCACGATGGAATTATGGCTATCGGGGAGCCTTTGTCACGAACTTTTCTTTTTTTCACGATGGAATTCTCAAAATACGTGCTTTGGGGGAAGACTCTTTTCATATATATCACAAAGAGTATTTACATAGGAGCCGCCTCGTTAAAAACCTTGCCTCTTGATTTAGAGCCCCCTTTGCAAGGAAAAGAGTACGGTCCTCCTTATTCTAAGGCTACTACAAAAAAGGAAAGCTATTGTTTTTTCTCCTGAAGTCACTTATAGACACGTGACTCGGATTTTTTCATTTTCTATAATGTAAACTTGCGAAAAAGGAAAAGTACTCTAAATTACATCTATTTACAACTGAAACTTTCAAGGGTAGTACGTTTTTAGGCCGTCGGCATTCCACGATTATGGCAACTCTTCGCCGTCCGTCCAACAAACGAAAAGCCCCTCGCATGTCCGTTTCTTTTGCTATGAATGGCCCTTCCCAAGATTCATGAAGTTTTCCGGGTTTTCCCAGCTTCTTCTTTCTTTTCAACACCGGATCACCAGTTTTGATGTCCTTCCGAACTACTTTCTTATCTCTCCAAGCTTTGGTCTCTCTTCGGTACTTCTCAATGTTCTCGGACGCTTCGAGGATTGTCGGCTCAATCATATCTTTTTCCACTTTCTCGATCAAGCTCTTCAATTTCTTTTGCTTTCAAGACTCTCATGCTTTCATTCTTGATTTCCTCGAGTGTCATTGCTTCGGTCTTTGAAGAGTAGGCAAAAAGGTGTGAAACCCGTTGCTTTTGACACAGTAGTGTTGTGGGACCGCATCACTTTCGGCAGTTCATCTACCCATTTGCCCTTTTTCGATCAAATAGGCACTTTTTGATTCCCAAAAATATCGAGCCGTTTGCCCTTTCAACTACTCCATTGATTGCGGATGGTATACCGATGAAAATTTCGCATGAGTACCCAAGGTCTTGCGGTATTGTTTGAAAGTGTAACAAGTCAAACTATTTCCCATTATCGACGGTTAGTTCTTTAGGTACCCCAAACCCGCATTATGTTCGCCAAAAGAACTTCTAAACTCGTTGGCGCTTCGATGTTCGCGAGTGGTTTTGCTTCTACCCACTTCATGAAATAGTCGACCGCAATGTTGCGAATCGACAATTCCCCCGAGCCGTTGGCAACGGCCCTACTAGATCCATTCCCCACCTTTGCAATGGCCAAGATGGTGGAATTAAGTGAAGCGGCATTGAAGGTAAATTCGTTGATTCATCGTTTTACGGCATGCTTCACATTGCCGAACCGGTGCCTTAGCATCTATGTTTATGGTGGGCCAATAGAATCCCTCGCTTTATTGCCTTTCCCGCGAGCTCGGTGCCTATGTGCGCACCGCGAATCCACCGTGGATTTCTCTCGAAGTTCGAGGCCTTTTTCGGAAGTGATGCACCTCGGCCACGACTCGGTGACTCCCGATTCGTATAGTTCTCCATTCACCACCGCATAATCCCTTGCCCTTTGTTTTAACCTTTTTTCGTGCAACTCATCTTGCGGTTCATAGTGGCCTCTCGGATAAGCCATGATTTTTGCTCTCCAATCGGGAGTTTCTACCGCATTCACGATTTTCGGCCTTGATTCTTTGATGGATGGTTTTCTCGATTATTTCGAAGAACACATCGGGAGGCGTTCTTGGTTTTCGGTCACGCTTTCGCCAGCTTGTCTGCCTCATTGTTGTCATCTCTTGGGATATGCCGCACCGAGTAACCCTTGAAGTGCCTTTCCATTTCCCTGACCTTTTCCAGGTACTTCATCGTAACGGGATTTCTCGCTTCACTTTCTTTTTCGACATGTTCTTGAATAAGTTTCGAATCCGTTCGATTATGAAGGTCCGCCGCCCCAAAGCCTTCATTTTCCTTAATGCCGAAGTAAGGCTTCATACTCGTTTTGTTATTCGTGGAATGTTCATTGTTCGTGAATATGAGCCGAGCCGCATATCTTATCACTACCCCGTCGGGGATGTTACCACAACTCGAAATTCCAACCCCCTTGTAGCACCAAGCCCCATCACACCGGACTATCCAAGGCTCGGCATCTTTTCATCGACGTTTTGAGTTGGTGAAGTCCAATCCACAACAAAATCCGCCAAGACTTGCGACTTTATTGCACTTCTTCTCTCGAAGTCCACTATGTATTCCGAGAGTTCAAGACCCCATTTGATTATTCGGGTGGATGCCTCTTTGTTCGCGAACAAATCACTCAATGGCCGATTGGTGTTGTCCCTTATTCCGTGACCCTCGAAATAGTGTCTTAGCTTCCTTGCGGCCATGATAATCGCGTATGCAATCTTTTCCAACTCGGAATAGAAGATTTTCGAGCCGGACAAAGCTTCGGAAGCAAAATAAACCGGAATTTGTTTGAGCTTGCTGTCTTCCTCCTTTTCTTGCACTAGCACAACACTCACCGCCGAATTTGAGGTGGACACATATAGCGAAGTGGCGATCTTGGTTCGGGAGGGCACAAACTTGGTCATGTTGGACAAGTAATCTTTCGGCTCTTAGAAAGCTTGCTTCTTGGTTTCGGACCACCGGAAATTCTTGGCACTTCGAGAACTTGAAAGAATGGTAAGCTTCTTTCTCGCCGCTCTAGGAATGAATCTCGTTAAGGGCGGCCACTCTCCCCGTCAATTTCGCACATCCTTCACCGAAACCGGATCTTGCATTTCTACCAATGCCCCGATTTTGTCGGGATTCGCCTCTATGCCCTTTGTTGAAACTAGGCATCCGAGGACTTTCTCCTTGTGAATGCCAAACACACACTTCTTTGGATTTAGCTTCGGTGTTCGCTACTCTCATGTTCGCGAATGTTTATGCCGCATCACCGATGTGATCTCTTCTTTGAACGCTTTTGACGACTATGTCGTCCACATATGCCAAGATGTTTCTCCGAATTTGAGGGTGGAGAACTATTGCTATCATTCTTGAGAATGTGCATCCCGCATTTTTCGGCCCCTCCGGCATTCTCGGGAAACAAAATGTTTCGAAGGGAGTGATGAAGCTTGTTTTCTCTTCGTCCTCTTTGCGAACCCCGATTTGATGATATCCCGAGAACATATCCAGGAGTGAGAGCATCTCGCCGTTGGCCGCATCATCTACAATTTTGTCTACCCTTTACAGGGGAAATCGTCTTTCTTGCATGCCTTGTTCAAATCGTGAAGTCTACACACATTCTCCACTTTCCATTCTTCTTCTTAACTCGGTACAAAGTGTTGGCTAGCGTGGACCGGATACTTGGCTTCTTTGATCACTTTCGCGTCTTGCGCCTTTGAACTTCGGCTTCAATTGCCTTTACTTTTTCTTCGGACATTTTCCGAAGTTTTTCCTTCTTGGGAGGTATTTGTTCATCCGTTTCCGTGGCATGTTCAATGATGTCCCCGTCTACACCTTGCGGGTCCTTGGCCGACCATGCGAAAACGTCCTTGTTTTTGTTCGGGAATTGTGTGAGCTCCTGCTCCTCTTCGAGACTAAGATCGGCCCCTATTGTGACCGGCTTCCGTCGGGCATATCATCCATATACACTTTCTTGGTTTCCCCGTCGCAGCAATTTCAACCTTTTCTTTGTCCCGCCCGGCCTCTTCGTGGATTTCCTTCTTTTCTTCGACTCTTTTCGGCTTGTACACATTTGCCTCGGCCGGGGGTATGGCCCTTTCTATGTTTTTGGCCTCTTGCCGATTGCCGAACACCGTGATGACCCCCTTGGGTGCGGGTATTTTCATGCACGAGGCTGAACCGCCGCCTTATGACTGCGTGGAACTTGTTCATGAAGCCTCTGCCGAAAATCGCGAGATACGGGTGATAGATGTCGACCACATCAAAGGTGAGATTTTCTGTTCTGGCGTTGTTGAGATCTCCGAATGAGACAGGCAGTGATATCTTCCCAACTGGCTTGATTGGTTTACCTCCGAAACCTTGTAACGAGTATTCTGGCGGGTGCAACATGTGCCAGTCGAGGTTCATTTTCTCGAAAGTCTTCAAGAACAAGATATCTCGCCGAACATCCGTTGTCAACTAGGACCTTTCCAATGATCCACCCGGCCTATGTTTACCTTAATGACCATGGCATCATTGTGAATCGCGGATTTCGTTTGAAATCCTCTTCGTGAAAGTGATGGGCACCTTGGCCCATTCCGGCCGTGCACTGGGCCGTCATTGATGATGGTGTTCACGGACTCGAAATAATTGCTTCTTTGTTTCTTAGTTTTGAATTCCATGGCCGACCCTCCGTAAATTGGCACGATTGTTCCGAAGGACGGCAATGCCTTCGAATTCTGCGATCCCGAACTTGATCGTGGTCTTGACGAACTGTCGGGTGGTGGTGGTAAGATTTCTCGAATCGTTACTGTGGTTGCCGAATTGATTGGATTGCCTGCGATTGGGGGAAAACCGCCGAGATGGCTGCCGGGATGACCGTGGTTGTGAAAATTGCTGCATGGCGACCGTACCGGGTTGATGGTTCATGAATTGTGGCTGCCGAAGTTCGGGGCGAAATTGATTTGGCATTGAGGATGTGAAGCTCATCGCCGCTTTCTCTTGCTGAATTCCTTCCATGTGTTTCTTGGTTTCCGGCATCCTTCGTACCGTGCCCTCTTCCATGATACCGGCAATAGAAGTATGGGTCTTTGGGGTTGTGATTCGTGAGTCTCGGGGTTCTCTTCCCCTTCCCCTTCCTCTAGGCGTGAATCCACCTCTTGTTCTTGGCTCGTTGTTCCGATGAGGTTGGGGATTTTCCACGTTGTTGACGTTTCGTGGATTTTGGAATTGTGGTCTCCCGGTTGTTTCTCTCGTTGCCCCGCCGCGCTTCATTTTGTTCGGTGACTCTTTTGCGATGATCGTCGTCACACAAAATATATTCTTCAAGTTCGTGAAAGAGTTCTTCAACCTGTCTTAGGGTTTCTTTCGCGTGAGATGCGAAGCCGTTGGCCCCGGAGTCAAGCCTTTGATTGGCGCATTGATTGTTGTATTTTCATCGCCTTCCGGGATCCGGGATCTCTCTGTCGCATGAATCTTCTCACGAAGTTCCGCAATGGCTCTCTCGTCTTTCGCTTGCGCTATACGGATCCGATGCTTCAATTGTTGTGTCATGGAACATCCGAAATGCTTGCATGAACTTTGTCTTAAGATCCACCCAATCGTATACCGAGTGCGGTGGCAACGGGGAATACCAATTCGAGATTGGTCCTTCGCAGGCGATGATGAATGATTTGGCCGGTGCAACATCGTTGCCTCCTACCGAGTTGATCGCCGATTCGTACCTCATGAGGAACCGCTCGGAATTTCCGAAGCCATTATACTTCGGGAGGGAGACCGGCTTGAACTTTGGTGGCCACGGTGCGGTCTGCACCCTATGGACAATGGTGATTCGGAATCTACGAAGTGTGAGATTCCATTTCCCACGAAGAAGTTTTCTTTCGGGGGTCTTCTTGTTGGTTCGGGGTTGTGATGTGGCGATTCTTGCCACGGGGAGCTATTTTCTTGTTCTTTCATTTCATCTATCTCTATTTGTATTGTTTCGATTTGTTCTCTTGCTTGGTTCAAATTTGTTCTAACTTTTCGCAGATCTTTCTTTTTGTTTGCAATCGACTTGCGAATTTTTCTTTGTCTTTCGCAGCCTATCGTATCTTTTGTTGAACCCTCTCCAGTTCCTCGTCTATGGTGTGATCATCATCATCAACGTTCTCATGCGTTTGCTATTCGGTGGGTTGTTCTAGAATGTGCGCGAGCTCTTCTCGGCTCTTGCTCTCATCGGGGTCTCAAGTTTTGTTCTCTCGTTCTTGATCCGTGATGTTTGAAGGTTCATGAACAAAGGAGATTTCATTGCCTTCAACATGATGGAGCTCTTCTTGATCCGCCTCACTGGAGTGTTCCTCTTGGATCTCTTTCGTGGTGGCATCGTGAGTTGTTTTTCTACTGAAACACGGTGGGCGCCAATGTTGGGGGGTATCCGAAAATCCGGATATGATCCCCAAACATGAGAGAGAGAAAGCACGGTGACCTCGTTCAAACACGGTGACGATGCGAGAGGAGACTTAGAATCTCCCACAGAATGCTCAAGCTTCCAAAATGTGAATCCATTTACACGTGCCCTCGCGCCCCCTTTTATAGGGAGACGAAGGGACTTTTACATTCCGAAAATACCCTTGAGCTCAACGAATATTCCTAATGTGAACACATACATGACTGTCTTTTTCATCCCATACATTTACAACCTGCCACTAGTTCACACTCTAAACCCGGACTTTCTGGGACGACAACTTTGACTTTGCTTCTCACTAGTTCGTGAATTTCCCCGTTCGTGACTTCCGAACCAGACTTCCGACAGATTCCCGAATTTCCCGTCTCATGAAGTTTGTGACTTCGCCGGTTCGAGATTCCAAACTATCACGTGTTCACGACTCCGAGGCTTCGCAGGTTCAAGATTTTGGATTATCGCATGTTCGCGACTCCGAGGCTTTGTAGGTTCAAGATTCCCGAAAATCGTCCGTTCGCGACTCCGAGGCTTCGCGAGTTCAAGATTCCGGATTATCGCATGTTCGCGACTCCGAGGCTTCGCAGTTCAAGATTCCCGAAAATCGCCCTCGTTCGCGACTCCGAGGCTTCGCGGGTTCAAGATTCCCGAAAATCGCCCGTTCGCGACTCCGAGGCTTCGCGAGTTCAAGATTTCGAAAATCGCATGTTCGCGACTCCGAGGCTTCGCAGTTCAAGATTCTCGAAAATCGCAAATGTTGTTCCCCTAAAAAACATATCTCAAGAACTTCGTTAAACTCGACGTTTCGGGCGTGACATGTTTTCCGAATTCCCCAACACTTGCATCACGTGCACCTCCCCGGTGCATGGCCCGCACGCCAAGGACTGCCCCGGTCCCTTTTTAAGGCGCCACCGCCACCCCGGAATCCTACCTCAAGAGCCCTAGCAGGGGCGTAGCTAGGATTTAGGTATGGGGGGCTAAGTGAAGCATTTTTGCTTAACTATAACCTAGTTCCTTAAAGAAATAACATGTGGACAAAGATATAGTTTAAATTGATGACAAATCTTAACAATCCATTGCATAACTAAAATGCCAAAAAGTAATATGCATAGAGAAAAAATAAACTATCATGTGCTTATCGTGGCACAAAGGACTCCAGAGGTGGAGCAGCCGTGGAGCACAACATTGAATTTTGGTCAGAGAGCTGAACTCACGTGGGCTGCGGACAGGAGTTGACCGGTTGATGTTGGGCCAATAAATTCTGTTACGTATACTGGGCTAAATCACCTAAGCATGGCACCAAGGACAGCATTTTTTGTTACTTAATCTTGTAATTAAGCAGATATTCCTATGGGCTATGCACAAATGCGATCGGTCAGGGGGGCCAGACCCCTGCGCGCGCCCCCCTGTTCCTCTGCCCTGAGCCCTAGCTTGCCCCGAGCACACGCGCCGCACCGCCAAGCTTCAACCCGCCTCGCCGCCGCCTCTCTGCCGACGAGGAGCACCTCGGGAGCTTCGTCCGTCGGTGCCTTCCGTTCGCGACACTGTCTTCTCCGGCACAAGAACGACCTCACCGGAGATCCGCCGCCGCCGTCTTCCGCTTCGCCGAGCCGTCTGCCATCGTCGTCACCCGTAAGCCCACACCTTTGCTCCAGTTAGGTTCTAGTGCCGCTCGCTACACCCCAGTCGTCTCTGTGTGCGAAATCGAGTATCCCAACTGGATTTGGCCCCACGCCGGCAAGCTGCCGCCGCTGGCCGTGCTACCGCCGGTGGGTCGCCGCCGCGTGCTGCTCGCACGCGTTCCAAGCCGCCGGATCTCAATCGACGGATCAGACAGATCCAACCCGAGTCGGCGCCGGTCAAACCCCGGGCCACCCCGGAAGATTTCTTGTTTAGCCCCCGCGCTTTTAGATTTTACAAGCCGGTCCTTCCGCAGTTCTAGTTTTCTTATAGATAGGTCCATGTTTCTTCAGTTTAGCCCTTTTGGCTTTATTTTCTTTGCAAGTAAGTCCTTGATCTTGTTTAGGCTGTATCTTCTTCATTTTAGCTCCATTTTAGCGTTCTTTATGTCCATGCGATCGTCTCGACGAGTAGATTAGTTTTCTGTTTTTCTACTTGCTATGATTGGTGTACTATTTCTTAATTACTTGTATTGTATGCTTGTATGCTATCATGTGGAGTGTAGTGAACGATCCGTTTGTGGAGTACGCTGTTGTTGAAGATCAAGAAGGCTTTGAGCAGCAGCACGCTTGGGTTGAAGGCAGGCTTGCTGCGTTCCCTTTTGTCCTATTACAACATGCATTTTAATTACACAATTATTTACTTTTTGCTTGCATTAATGTGATGGGGCCCATGCTAAGGTGTGACTAGTGTTGTTTACCCTGTGCCTTGTTCAACCGGGTGTGAAGTTTATGTTGGGATCTTTGCAAGAGCATACTTTGGGTGGTTTAATGGAACAAACTTTTAATCTTGATTTACTTTATACTATTCATGTCATACAAGAACATTATGCTTGTTTAATCGGAACATGGAGCGACCACCAGGAAAACCGTACAACCACGGGAATGGGGTCATCAAAGGAGTTATTTGAGAGATCAATTACTTTGAAAGTGGTTAGGATTTTTGTGAAAATAACATCAAACCACTTGAAAGTGATAGTGACGAGTGTCTCAATAGAATCTTTGTGACATGTTTGTTTGATGCCCCACTATTTGTCCATTATCATTGTTATTTGCCATCATTGATTTCGGTTCCGTTAACCATCCTTGTGGTAGGTGTCCAAAGTGAAGTTGTTGGAGGCCAAATCAAGTATCCGCAAACTTGAGAAGTTGTTTATGATTTGACTATTCTCTCGAAGATTTGTAATCATTCCAAAGAATTGGTCGGATCTTAAGACAAGAACTTTAAGTTTTGGAAGAACCCCCGACCAGGATGGAAATGAACTAGTATTCCAAGTAATTTGATTGTTCCCGCTTGTCAAGTAACTCCAAGTCTTGGCAGTTGGATAGTGATCTAGGCGGTTTCCCCGCTATATAGTTTTTGCTCAAATCTAGTGTCCGAAGCATACATGCTTATCAAATACCGTCAGCGAGGATCTCATGGATTTGGTTCCCTCCTAATTTGAGTATTCTCAAGGACAGTTTCTCCAATTACTTAAGGATTTTAGGAGCCGTCCATCGATCCGCATCAGATGGTTTAAAACTAGGAGGAATCGTTACAAGGAACCAAAATTGTGGACCGGAACCAAATATTTGTGGGTCCGAACTAATTCTCCGTGGGTTAGGAACTAAATATTAACGAGTTCCTCTTGGTTCCTTTGTGGAATCAACATAGGAACCACTTAGGTTCCTTCCGGTTCCCCTCAAGCATCATAAAAAACCTCATTCTCAAGTTATCTTGTATTAAGCATGACGAGATCATTCCACCAAAGTTGTTGTCGGATAAATCGAGGATTTCAAGCCTTCTTGCACTACAAATTAAAGGTGGTATATCACCATTTTGTTTGTTCTTGGATAAATCTAGAAATGTTGTTTCTCTTAGATACTCGCCAAAGTTAGGTGAAACGAAGTGAAGGAATTATTTGAGCAATCCAAGATAGTTTCCTCGGGATCATGAGTTCATTTCTTTCTTTTACGGTTGGTACAATTGGTATGTTTCCTTCAAGTATAATTATATTGGACCGAGATCAAGGGTATATGTGTAATACACAGGCATAATAGAGGGAAACTTCCCCGAGGCTAGTAAACATGTTGTGAGAGAGATTCAAAGAGGTCATACCACTGTTCCATTTCTCCCATAGCCACTCGGTATTACACCATGAATACGATTGATTGAGAGGTCTAGTTCATCAATCTCATGTAAAAATTTCAGCGTACCTTGGATCCGTTTAAGGTTGCGGGATGCTAGCCTTAAATAACTCGATTTTAGGCGGTGAAGTTGATAGGGAATCATATTCATGATGATCTATCACCGTCAAGCATGTTGTTAGAGAGATCCGGATATGTAAGCTTCTTTAGCCTCCAAAAGGAGCTAAGCTCCACTATGCCCGACAATTTAATTGATCCAAGATAAAGAGTTTCAATGTTAGGAAGCTGAATTCATTGTAATCCGGATGACCGGAAAGCAATTATATTTAGTACACATTATTTAATCTTATTTTGTAGCAAACATGGCCTCATATGCCATTAGTTCGAGTTTGATTTTGGTGATTCATGACAACATGATCATTGGGACTAACCTTATTATTTTAGCATGTCTTTGTAGGCACTTCTAGGTCCCAAGGATGCAAGAAAACCATATGCCAAATTGAGAAGATACCGTCGGATGAACCGACGGTCCCTCAAATACAAGCATCGGTGCAATCGTCGACGAGTTGGTGCACAGGGTCAAACCCTAGGTATCGTCGGATGAACCGACGGTCCATTATTTAGTAGCGTCGAACGAGTTGCAGAGGAAGAGCAAGGAAGACAGTAGCACCGGATGATCCGACGGTCTGAGTGGGGACCCCGTCGGTCTATCCGACGCTCAGTTTGAATTCATACAGAGACACGCCAAGACGAAGCCTTCAGCACCGGATGATCCGACGCCTTGGTCCGGATGAAGCGTCGGTCTATCCGACGATCAAGTGGAAGCTAACGAGAGGCGACTTGAGCGCGGAGTCTTCAAAGCACGGATGATCCGACGCATCGTCGGCGCATAGCATCGTAGCGGATGTGTCGGAGAACCTCAATGGCTAAGTGGCGTGGGAGGGGCACCGGATGAACCGACGCCTTGGAAAATACTACGTCGGATCATCCGACGTACCTTTTTCGGTGGACGTTAGCCAACAGCTAGTTTGATGCCTTAGGCTATTTATACCCCCTCCACTCACCCATTTGAGGTGGCTGGATCGTGTGGAAGTGCGAGAGGAGTTCAAGACACATTGAAGATCATATCCAATCCATCCAAGTGCTTAATTGCTCATTCTTAGACTTGTACATGCTTTGTGTATGTGCTTAGTGCTAGGCTTAGCTTAGAGCCGAGTGAATGCAAGGTTGTGCCAACCTTGTGAGGTGATTCTTGAGTGAATCCAGTTGTACAAGGTTCGCCGGAAGCCTTGGGGCCTAAGTGGCTCACCGGCAATCATCATCGACCCCCTCCGGCTTGGTGTGGAGCGGCGAGGACACTTTGTGCGGGGGACGTGGAGACCCCCTTCCTTGGTGGAGAAGCTCCTTAGTGGAGGCGGCATCAAGGTGACCAAGGGAGCTTGACAAGTGCCTAAGTGGCTAGCCTTTGTGGCGAGTCAAGTGGTGCTCTTCGGAGAGACTTGGTGACCGGAAGCAATACTCTTGTGTGAGTGCTTCAACAACGTGGACTAGGGGTGGCTTAGTGCCTACCGATACCACGTGATAAATCGTGTGTCAAGAGTTTGCTTTTTCTCATCCCCTTTACGTTTCGCATTTCCTCTATTGCAATCTTTGTTTGTCTCTACTTTCCTAGAGTAGTATCATGCTAGGATTGGCTATAGGTTGCAAACCTTCTTTTGGGATGGGAGTTTCACACTAGAACAACCTAGTTGCACATATAGATAGTATGTTCTAGTTTACCTTTGCGCAAAATTAGTGAAGCCATAGGTTAAGGTTTTAAGTTGCCTAATTCCCCCCCTCCCCCTCTTAGGCTAACGGGCATCCGATTCCTTACAAGTGGTATCAGAGCCGGGACTCACTTCCTTCACAAGGGAAGACCAATTCGATTGGTAAATTGTGAAACCGGCTCATTGGAACGGTTAGGCTTCACCGCCTAGTGAGTTGCTCTATAGAGGAATGAAAGGGGTGGATACCATAGGTTTGGCTCCACATTTCGATGGCACGGGCTATTTTCGATGGAAGGTTCTCATGGAGGCCTATCTCCAAGCAAAGGACCTTGATGTTTGGAGAGTCACCGATGAGGGCATCAAAAATGGTACTAGGAAGGAAAAGCAATTTGATGTGATTGCTAAGAGTATCATTTTGTCCTCATTAGATGTAGGCGTTTTCAATAGAGTTTTTACTTGTGAAAATGCTCATGAGCTATGGAAAACCATCAAGGAGCAAAATGAGGGTTCAAAAGAAGTTGCTAATGAACGTTACGGTTGTCTCCTTGAGGAATTCAATAGCTTTAAGCAACTTGCAAAAGAAAATGCAGAATCCATGTACTCACGCCTAAATGTGCTTGTCAATGAGATCAATGCTTTAGGTGTGAAGGACATCACAGACTTGAACATCAACCGCAAGATCCTTCAAAGTCTCCGAAAGGAAATCCCGCCAAGAGCACTTCCAACCCAAGAACTCAAGAAACCCCAAAATCGAGTACCTTTACTCACGGATTTGGGAGGGGAATCACAGCCCAAAGAACCAAGAAGGGTTCCCACAAATTCCCCCCATCAAATCCCCAAGAGAAAGGTCCCAAAAACAACCCAAAGAAATCACCAAGAGAGGGCTCCGAAAATCACCACCAAGAACAACCGGGGAAAACACATCCAAACCTTGAGGAACCACGCCGAATCATCTATACATGAAACAAAGGTTCATACAAGCTCTAGCAAGCCGCCCGATCATCCATCCCTCTCAACAAGATCTCTCCGTGAAGCTCTCAAGCTAGTCCTATGGAAAACCTAAGGAAAATAGGAAGGAAAATGGGAAACAAATGAGCTAGTGTTCCAAGAGTTGGCTGCCATCCTCTCACCTCTTGGGTTATATGGAGGCAACCGGAAGTTTAAAATGCCCTTTCCTAATAACTAGGGATACAAGCCCCTCAAGGGCGGATTTGGAAGTCTTCATGTCTTCACCATTGGACGGATGCCCGGCGACCGCACCTCGCGTAGCCTCGACACAAGCCATGCGATCCCGACGCGTGTCCTCCGCTTCGAAGTCTCTCGGACCGGGTCGTCGCACACCGGTCGACCCACCGGTCGACCGGTCCGCGCCGCTGCAGCCTCCGTCTTCGGTTCTTCGGTCTTGGCTTTGTGGATCAACCAAGGAACCCGGTGGTTTTTACGGTGAACCACCGAAACCTCGCGAACTCGGTGTAGCCTCCGCCAATCTCCACTCATGACTTGGCTCCCACGTAGTCCCGGCTCGACCTTGGTTTTGAGGCTCAACCAAGAAACCGTCCATGACTTCATCTTGCCGTTCATGCCACCATGCGGCCCGCACTTGACCCCGCCGGCCACCGGGTCCCTCGAACGAAGCCTACTTGTCTTCTCCACACCGGAGGCCTCACCCGCGACGACCTTTCACGCTTGTTCTTCACCCGCACCAACACCGTCAAGCCGCAACCCGCACCCGCAATACTTAGCCAAGAATCGGTCCACACAACGTTGTCAATCACTCATCACACAAGGAAGCGACCATCCACCGGTCCTCGAACCACACATGGTCCTCAATAATCTTGCCAGAACTTCAGATTGACCCTCAGCCAGAGTCTACGACTCAACCTAAGGCTCGGGGGCTACTCCATATGGAGTGCGGTTTTGCAATCGCACTTCCATATAAACTTCGGCTTCAAGACAATACGAGTATTGTTGAAGACCTTCAGAGCAGAACACGAGGACGCTTGGGGACTACTCGAGAAGACTTCAGGATTACTCAAGGATCGACCGGAGTACCCTCTAGCCTTGGGATGCTTCAAGTATTCTTGAGGGCTTTCGGCTTGTAGTACTCGGGGACGCTTGAGGACTATTTGTGAAGGCCATCAAGACTACTCGAAACTATCCCGCTCGACTACAAAGTACTCGGGAGCTTGTCGTATGGACCTCCCCGGGCCCACCGCCTCGGTGGGTACCGGGACCGACTACTCGGTGGGCCCCCGGGACTACCCGTCTTGTGCCACACGACACCCGATGGCGTGAGACGCAAGGACTACGGTGGAGAAGTACTTGGATAGGAAGCTATACATGCCTTGTATTGTGTAGAGGACTCCTAGACGTACATGACTAGTACTCTCTCCCCGAACCGACCCGTAACCCCGCCTCCCGGACTATATAAGGCGAGGCGGGGACCCTTCTCTCTCACACGCATCATCTTGTAATCACATCCAATCAATCCCGAGCTACGCAAGGCATACAGACGTAGGGTATTACGCACCTCGCGGCCCGAACCTCGTCTAAATTGTGTTCCACGTGTCTCTTCCTTTGAGTTACCGATCTCGGCGAGGCCACATTCATCTACCTTGGGTACTCCCCTTGGTAGGTTGCCGACCTAAAACACCGACACGGACCCCTTCACCGGATGATCCGATGCTATAATCTACGGGGCGTCGGCTCATCCGACAAAGTGACAATTCAATTTTGTTGAACTACTTCTCATTTTTGATCCGTCGAATGTCACACACAAGCCAATACAAGCACATCCTTGGATCAATCCCGAGTGACAACCTCACCCCTCAAGCACTCCTTTATAAAATACTTATAATACACAATTAGCTCCCTAAAAGGGATAAACCATAGATAAAAATAGGCAAATTAAGAACCAAAGTAGGGAGGGAGCTCCAAAACGGGAATGTATGAGTTAATTGCCTTTGAACTTAGAGATTGACACCATAAGCTCGTTAGGACTTAACTCAATAGGCATTAAGCGCATACATTTGTCTCATCACACCTTAAGAGTTGTTGATTTGCATTGAACGCTAAGCAACTTTCTCATAGTGTGAGTTTCCTTTGTGACTTCTCTCACACAATGCTATGCAAGGACAAATGCATGAAAGTAAACATGAGTGCATCTACATGACAAGCATAAATGCAAAGCGAAAAGGTAAACTATCTTGCCAAGTTTGAACCCTTGATGAGCTTGTTCATGATGAGCCATTCTTCATGCCTTGAGTGAAACAAGAGAACCACTGGCTCAAGCAAGACCCATACTCATCACTATCTCATCAAGGTTAGACAAGCCCCTAATCATGTACATATGCAAATGCAAACTATATGACAAGCATTACATGATGTTGGACACATCAAGCACATTTAATTCACTCTGAAGCCTACAAAAAGTGTTTTCATCAAGAGGCTTGGTGAATATATCCGCCAATTGCTCCTCGGAGCGAACACCACAAAGGACAATGTCCCCTTTTGCAACGTGGTCTCGCAAGAAGTGATGACGGATATCAATGTGCTTGGTGCGAGAGTGTTGAACTGGGTTGTTAGCAATTTTTACGGCACTCTCATTGTCACAAAGGAGGGGAACCCTATCTAGAACCACACCATAATCCAAGAGGCTTTGCTTCATATAGAGGATTTGAGCACAACAAGCCCCCGCGGAAATGTATTCCGCCTCCGCGGTGGATAAGGCCACGGAGTTTTGCTTCTTAGAGGACCAAGCAACCAAAGAGCGACCTAGCAAATGGCACCCACCCGAAGTACTCTTACGGTCTACTCGACATCCGGCAAAGTCCGAATCCGAGTAACCCAAGAGCTCAAAACAAGCACCATGGGGGTACCACAAGCCAATGCTAGGTGTGTATTTTAAATATCTAAGGATCCTTTTCAAAGCACTTAGGTGAGATTCTTTAGGGTTGGCTTGAAACCGAGCGCACATACAAACACTAAACAATATCGGGCCTAGATGCGGTAAGATAAAGAAGAGAACCGATCATAGAACGGTAAAGCTTTTGGTCAACCGATTTACCTCCCTCATCTAGGTCGAGATGTCCGTTAGTAGGCATTGGAGTCTTGATCGACTTACAATCATCCATCTTGAACTTCTTGAGAATATCATTGGTGTACTTCTCTTGATGAATGAAAGTCCCTTCCTTCAATTGCTTGATTTGAAACCCAAGGAAGGATTGAGCTCTCCGATCATTGACATCTCGAATTCCCTAGTCATGAGTTCACTAAAATCCTTGCACACTTTGAGATTAGTAGAGCCAAAGATAATATCATCAACATAAATTTGACAAATGAAGAGTTCTTTGTTGATTATCTTTGTGAACAGAGTGTTGTCCACTCTACCAATCTTGAACCCCGCTTCAATGAGAAAATCCCGGAGCCTCTCATACCATGCCCTAGGAGCTTGCTTGAGTCCATACAACGCCTTGTGCAACCTATAGACATGGTTAGGATATGTAGCATCCTCAAAACCGGGAGGTTGCTCCACATAGACTTCTTCATTGATGAAGCCATTCAAGAAAGCACTCTTTACATCCATTTGAAATAATTTCATTTTATGACTAGATGCATATGCAAGGAGGATACGGATAGCTTCAAGACGTGCCACGAGAGCGAAGGTCTCTCCATAGTCCAAGCCTTCTACTTGAGAGTACCCTTTGGCGACAAGTCTTGCCTTGTTCTTCACCACAATGCCATGTTCATCTTGCTTGTTCCGGTAGACCCACTTAGTGCCAATCACATTCTTGTTCTTGGGGCGCTCTACCAACTCCCACACTTGATTTCTTGTGAAGTTGTTGAGCTCATCTTGCATAGCCAAGATCCAATTCGCTTCCCCAAGAGCTTCATCTATAGTTGTGGGTTCTACAAAAGAGACAAAAGTATGATGTTTGCAAAATGAGGCATATTGCTTGCGGTGAGACCTTGTACCCCCTTGGGGATCACCCAACACAAGATCAATTGGATGATTTGTTGAAGTCCTTATGCGTCTTCCAAATATTGTAGAGGTGGGGTCATCTTGAGATTGAACTTCTCCCATGTCCTCTACTTGATCTTGAGTGTCTAGTGAGATAGGAGGTGGTTCTTGTGAGGAAGATGGACTATTTTGTTTTGTGGGTGATGTAGGTGGATGCCTTGGTGGATCATCATTATTATCATCATCGGAGGATGAGTCTTCAAGAATGGAGTGAGGGTCATCATCCTCCCTTGGCTTGATGTCACCAATGGCCATCTTTTTCATTACTTCTCGAAGAGGTTCTTTTCCTACATCATCACAACAAAAACCATCTCCTTGGGAGCCATTAGATTCATCAAACTCCACATCACATGTTTCTTCAATCACTCGTGTAGAGTTATTGAATACTCTATATGCTTTGGAGTTAGATGCATAACCAACAAATATGTCCTCATCTACTCCACTCTCAAACTTCCCTAGATGCTTCTTCTTCTTGAAAATGAAACACTTACAACCAAACACCCGAAAATAAGAGATGTTGGGCTTTCTCCCAATGAGTAGCTCATATGGTGTCTTCATCATGAGTCGGTGGAGATACACTCTATTTGAAGTGTGACATGCCGTGTTGATAGCTTCCGCCCAAAACCTTTGCGAGACTCCATAGTCATCCAACATAGCTCTAGCAAGAGTGATGAGTGTCTTGTTCTTCCTCTCAACCACACCATTTTGTTGGGGTGTATAGGTTGAGGAGAATTTATGCTTGATGCCTTCACCATCACAATACTCTTCCACCTTTGTGTTGCGGAACTCCAACCCATTGTCACTCCTAATCTTCACCATTGATGACCCAAATTCATTTTGGGCTCTTGTAGCGAACTTCTTGAAGATGTCAAATGTCTTGTCCTTGTCCTCCAAAAAGAAAGTCCATGTATAGCGTGAGAAATCATCAACAATGACAAGACAATAGAGATTACCACCAAGACTCTTGTATGTAGTTGGTCCAAAGAGGTCCATGTGAATGAGCTCCAATGGTCTTGTGGTAGATACATAAGCCTTCATGGGATGATGACTTGCAACTTGCTTGCCGGCTTGACATGCACTACACAATTTGTCCTTCTCGAATGTAACATCCTTCACACCAAGGACCATGCCTTTCTTGAAAGCTTTCTTGAGTTGGTTCATGCCTATGTGTGCAATGCAACGATGCCATAGCCAACCCTTGGATGTAGTGGAGATGAGGCAAGTAGTCAAGTTTGCTTCACAGGATGTAAAATCTACAAGATAAAGATTGTCATAGCGGAATCCCTTGAAAACAACTTCATTAGTTTTCTTGTTAGTAATTGTGACCCCTTCATCATCAAATGTGCATGAAAGACCAAGGTCACAAAATTGTGCAATGGAAAGCAAGTTATAACTACAAGAATCCACAAAGAGAACATTGGAAAGGGATAAGTCATTTGTTAGAGAGATTTCACCCAATCCGGAGATCCTTCCTTTAGAGTTATCACCAAATGAAACTTGTTCATGATCTCCCGCATCATCCACTATTGAGGTGAACATTTTTACTTGGCCGGTCATGTGTTGAGTGCAACCACTATCAAGTATCCAATGACTCCCTCCGGCCTTGTAGTTCACCTACACACAAGAAATTAGCATTGAGATTTAGGAACCCAAGCTAGTTTGGGCCCTTTTATGTGAGTGACAAGAGCTTTAGTAACACAAGCTTCTAGGTGGCTTGACTTTTGGTTTAGCCCCAATGAACTTGATTGCCACTTTGCCATTGTTCTTCTTCATCAACAAGAAATGGTTATCATTGTACATGGACTTGTAATTATTAGGCAAGGTGGGCAAGGGGCAAGTAGGTGTTGGGCACTCCCTTGTGTGATGATCGGTGACCTTACAATGTTGACAATAAGATCCAACTTCATTGATGAAGCACCCATATAGCTCCTTTGACCTAGGAGTTTCCTTGATGGGATTAGGGAAAGCACCAAGCCCCTTTGTCCTATAGTCTCTTGCATTGTAGTAAAGGATCTCCTTGTGCAACTCCTCACCCTTGGCCAAGGTCTTTACACAAGACCTTCAGCTTATCACTTCTTCAAGAGCTTTCACCTTATCATGGTTAGTCTTGGAGGAAGATGCAACATTTTCAACATTAAGCAAGACCTTAGGTTTTTCAATTAGATCATCACATGAGGTGGAGGCATTGACTTTAGTGACTTCTCTAGCATTTGCATGCCCACTAGAACCAATGTCCTCACTAGCAAGCTCAAGTTCTTGATATTTCATCTCTAAGAGCACATGTTCTTTCTTGAGCTTCATATGACTTGACTCAAGAGACTTGTTAAGCACGGTTATGTCGTCATGCTTGACGATTAGCTCATTGTGCTTATCAAGTAACTTGTTGTGGTCATATCTAAGTGACTTATTAGACACTACCAAAGCATCATGCTCTTTGCTAAGGTCATTGTGCTTCACAAGCAACTCATCATATGAAAGCTTAAGTTTCTCATGAGTCTCATCAAGAGCTTTGAGCTTACTCTTTTGTTTCTTAATCATGGAGGTATATTCATCAATAAGATCTTTAAGAGCAAGAGGTGAGAGATCATCATCACTAGAAGACCCACTACTATCACTATCGCTCACCTTGGAGTGCTTTGCCATGAAGCACATAGGTGGAGGTGGAAGTGGAGGCTCATCATCCATGATAGCAATACCGGCAATCTTCTTGTTCTTGTCCTCTTCACTTTCACTTGATTCACTTGATGTCTCACCCCCAGTCACCCATTCATTGACCAAGAGAGAACGATGTTCACCCTTCTTCTTGTGGTAGGGCTTGTTTGATGACTTTTTCTTGGATGAGTTCTTCTTGTAGTACTTGGCATCCTTGTCATCTTCATCATTCTTCTTGCTTGAGTTTGACACTCACTTGTCGGGCTTGGGGCAATCATATGAGAGATGATCATAGCTACCACAATTGTAGCACTTCCGATTGCTTCCCTCACCACTTCTTCTTGATGATCGGAATTTTTGCTTCTTAGGATCATAGTTGTAGCCCTTCTTGCCAATCTTGGAGAGCATTCTTGTGGTCTTCCTCATGAGAAGAGCAAGCTTAGCATCATCGCTCTCCGCTTCACTTGAGTCACTTGGATCATCACTTTCACTTGAGGAAGAAGGAGCTTTTTCCATGATCTTCTTGGGCTTGCCCTTTTCACTTGCCTTGAGTGCAAGATCTTTCTTGGCGCTTGAGTGTGAGGTAGATGATTCCATGTCTTCCATCGTGAACATCTCGTGGGAGCGGATCCTGCTCACAACCTCGGTGATGGTGAGGGTAGTGAAGTCCTTCTCAAAGAGAAGTGCCTTGACGATGTTGTATCTTGGCTTGTGGAGCGTTTGAAGGATTTACCGGATGATTTCCTACTCGGAAAGGTTAGCAACATCGAGAGCACCGATACTTTAAATAAGCACCCCCATCCCGGAATACATTTGCTCTACCCCCTCATCATCCTTCATTTTGAACTCATTGAGTTCCAACTTGAGCAACTCATATTTTTCCTCACGGATCTTTTTGTTACCCACATGGATTTGTTTGAGTTCCATCCACACCTCATGGGCGGTGGGCAAAGCAAAGACCCGATCAAACAACTCCTCATCTAGTGCCTCAAAGATGTGATTCCTAGCACGTGCATTCCACTTAGCCTCACTCTCGGTGGGAACCGAAGGCAACAGATACATGGTAGTGCGCCACGCGTCATGATATTGAGCTTGAAGATAGCTAGCCATTCTATGCGCCCAAAAGGTGAAGCGCTTCCCCGCCAACCTTGGAGGGCCATTGCCGCTTCCCTTCCCCATCTCCCTAGGCGGTTAAGCCAAGCAAAAGGGAGCCTAGCTCTGATACCACTTGTAGGATCTAGTCACATAGAAGGGGGGGGGTTGAATATGGGACTTGTTTTGCAAGCTCTATGAAAAACGAAAACCTTAACCTATCAACTAGTGTTTCCCATACTAAAAAGGTTCTTCCCTACTACAAGAGCACACTATCACAAGTTTCCTTAGCAAATATCACACTAGGAGGCAATATGACAACCTAGGCAAGATATGAAGCACACAAGCGAAACAAGCTAGAACAAAGACAAAGAAACTTGAGAGCGGAAATAAAGTGCTGAAAGTAAGTGCTAGAAGTACATAAGAGGGACAAGAGTGACAACCTTGAGTTCTTGCTCGGATTTTTGGCACGATTATTATTGCCATGCCCATGTTTTGGCATGCTCTAAATTTGGCACGGAAAATTTTGGAGCCAAACCAATTAGACTCTAGATATGGATCGATTTCCCGAGATGACCACACAGCTAGTTCAATGCTCAACCTATACTCCCTCCGTCCCAAGATAAATGCAATTCTAGGATTGAGCACGCAAGCCAATGCGATGTGTTAAATGACCAAAATACCTCTTATCTTTTATGAGAAAGATCTAGCAGTTGGCTTGGAAGCTTCTAGAATCTCTTGTCTTTTGTGGTTGGTTAGTTAAAATTGCATTCTTTGTGGGGCAAATTTCGAATCTTAGAATTGTATTTATTTTGGGACGGAGGGAGTACAACTTAAATCAAAAACTTGGCGTAGTGTCATGAGTCGCGACCCGCCGTGCCACGACCCACAACCACACGGGGAATTTTCCAAAGCCCCGAATATGTATCTATCTAAATATACAATGAAGACTGAAAATATTTTTCACTCAAATTGGAGCCATCGTACGGTCGTACCCCTCACAATAGTCTCACCTGTCATATATTTGAGTGTCTGAATAAGGAAGGAGTAGGCCCAAATCATTTTCTCACCATCGCGTTCCTTACCCACCGGTTGTACCCATCTAAAAAAACTTGTGACTCTTTCAGGGGTAATGTTTGCGGGAGGCAAATCTCATATTATGCGTCGTGGACAACCCTCCCTTTAGTGGGTAGATAAAAAAATACGATACATATATGTTTGTTCACACCATTTGATAATTGATCTATCTTGTTATATTGATAAATTATGCAAGTGTTATTTATTTTGTTTGTGGCTTATCTTACCATAGCATATATCTTTGTATACATTTGCTATACATTTTTTGAATAGGACTACTGGTCAAAATGTCAAATGTTAAAGGAAGAAGCATGGTCGATGAAGAATCGGATTGGGCTACAGGGTAATGTGCTTTCCTAGCAGGCCTAACTGTTGCCTGTCCGTAAACAAACTCAAACCGCGCGCCTGCGCGCTGTGCGGACCGCCCCCAGCGAAAACATTTGACGATTCCATGACAAAATTGACCAAGATTGTTTACCATGGCACTGAGTTCTGAAATGGTGTCCAGAAGGGCACCTTCGTTTGATGCGTTTGTATGATGGATCCAACCACAATTCGATACAGCTAGGGGGGATGGACAGCTGTGTTTGCCCTAAACAACAGTAAAAACAAACTACATACATAGGTGTCTTGCACCTGCAGCTAGCGCACCCTGGACCAGAACGGCGGAACAGCTCCAAGTAGCATCAACCCTGGGCCATCTGCAAATGAACATCAAGGAGTCAGGAACTTTGCTGCTGCAGCAAACCACACAGGCTATATCGTACTTGTCGAAAACAAATAGATTTATTACTCAAACCTGAGAGCCTATTCATTACTCAAACTTCAGTGTGTGCAATGCTGCAGTCTAGTGCAAGAACATTAAAAACTAAGTTTAAAGGATTTTTTCCCCTATGAGCATTAGCACTTTCCTAATCTTCACTGAATAACTCAATTAATTTATGGAAACTTGCTTCTTGTGGGGTTATCTTAGCAAACAGAAGTTACCAAAAACGTTGCAGGGACTACAAAAACTGCTACTACACATGAAAGGACAATAAGACATATAACTGAAGGATCCATGAAGTAGAGATGTACCAATTTCGCAGCATTTCTGTTCTTCAATGTCAAAAGCGCTGCTTCAGCAAAGGCCTGTGCAGCTTGGGCCTCTGCTTCAGCAATCTCTGCCTCTCTCGCAGCTGCTTCAGCTTCTGCCATGATAATCTCTGCCTCTGCAACTGCACGAGCAGCTGCAGCAGCTGCTGCCTCTGGGGTCATACTTGCCATGCGAGCCAATTCTGCATCAACTTGAGATCTTGTAATGCTTTTACTAGCATCAATCCCTACTTTGAAGGGCTCCTTTTGCACGTCTTCCAGCAGCAGCATCTTGGGGCTTCGGCCCTCTAAGCGTGGTGAACTAGGTGCTATCCTGTACTTCCGGTTCACCTGCAAGCTTCCATTGGGTCACATGCAGCTTCTGAGTGGATTAAATAATGAATTCAGCATTAGAAAGACACCATAGTTTCCACAAACCAAACAGTGCAGAGAATAGCATATTTCGTAGTAAAAAAAATTGCAGTTCAATAAAAGATTTGACATGATATTGAACTATAAATCAGTAAGCCATAGACTATAGTATAGTATGGTATATAATTGAACAAGAATTAGCGATTGCTAACACTGACAAACATGTATGGCACATCCTAGTATTTTCACCTTTGAATTGCTTATATTTCTCTCAGAGCATAAGAATAATGTAGGAGGTTAAAATGGTAATTACCTTTAGCAATTTTCCACTGGCAGTCAAGTCCTTCAGCTTTGCAGATAATAAGTGATCAAAGTCACTTGGTGGCCAATATTGCTCCTACATAAAACCAGGGTGAGAAACTGACTGTGCATGCAACAAACAAGGCAAGCATGGCTAATGTCATGCAAATTTATTAACAAAGCAAGTGAAAACATGACAATAATTTCAATGACATCATAATTCTGAAAGAAGACAATGCAATAAGTTGAGGAAGCTCGAAGAGAGGATGACAATAATTCTTGAACAAAATGAGGAGATTTATGTAATCATACATGTTTTAATTATTGGATTCTACTATTTGATATCTTTGCTAGCTCATTTTCATACAACCAGGTTAGATGTAGTAGAAATGTGGAATTTTGTTTCTGGTATGAAACAGTGTTTGCTATATATTTAGGTACTCAGTTGAGTGGTGCCACCTAGTCTGATTTTTAATTTGTATACACTATAAAAACATTAAACCTACATGTGACAAGCTGTTTGTATCCAAAATCTTTGGCTGACCAAACATAAATAGAAAGAGTAAATAGTGTTTTGCATTATTCTCAAATAAAAGGCAAAGGTCATTTGTGCACAAAAACATAAGATACTATAACTCTACTCCTAGAAGAAACAAAAACAAAAGAAGGATGCACACCTCTATGTAATTAGCAATAGTAGTTCTGTGTGACCCAGTAGGCTCATTCAAGTTCTTTATAGACTCCATTATAATATTATCTAGCCTGCAGGAAAAGCCATTAAACTAAAGTGGAGCATTCAAACTATCTAGTTTATTGATAACACAAACAGAAAAAAGAGTTAAATGCCAGAATTATGAATTACACTTACACAGATATAATTACCTTGAGTGAGACTGAGATTTCTTTGAATGTGAAGTATTCCACGCTTCACTAGACACTGAAGCTATAGGCTTTACATCAACAATCTCGTCATCAGCATCAGAAGTAACTGTGCTGATTGCTGCAGGCTGATCATTATTCTTAGGGGCAGCTCGGGTTTTCTTCACGGCACTCCTCACCTTGTCACGAGAGCTCGATGCAGTGACAGTTACATTCATGTTACGCCACTTATCCTAAGTTGTGATTAGTAGAAAAGAATAGATGAAGAGTGAAGATGAATTCCGGAAGTTTAACAAAAAAACCAAATTTGGCAGTCTATTAAATAAAGCAAGCTTAAGTGAAATCAAATGAACAGTTTTAACCTTTAGGTCAACATTTGAGCGGTAGCACAATATGGGACTAAGTTCTGGATCATTCAGTATGGTGCGCCAATTTCCAACTCCATGTTTTGCTACTCCAGTTCTAAGAGCAGCCTCTTCCTCAGAAGTCCACCTCTGCTTTGGGGCCCCCATATGTAATCTCCTCAGTCGAGTACAGTACAAACACGAATGTGTGCCTTCTGAACTGATTCGTCCAAAAGCAGCTGAAAGGAATATAAGCAGTGCAGACCGCATTTGGTTAATGCTTGCAGAAATAGTAAACATGGATAAACTATACTTATAATAAGCCAACATCCTGCCATTCTTGGCTAAAAACAGAAAATCAGGTTCGTACTGCAAATAGCATATACTAAACAACAAGGGCCTAGAAATTATTTTAGAAAACATTGCTGCACTCACTCGCAGAGTCTACATTATCATTCATGGAGAATACAGGATATCACATCCACTCACAGCTAACTGTCATTTTTGGATATCTGCAACAACAATGTCCCCAATACACAACTTCTACTACTAATTGTTGTTGTGTTATGCTTATGAAACAAAACAAAACAATATCATTATGAATCTAGAGTTAAAGATGAATCTAGTCATGTTATTTTCAAATATTCAAATTGTGATTTAAGTTTAGATTTGTTGTTTGCAGACATCCAAAAACACATCACTTATCTGTGACTGGAGTAAATGGGTCGAAATGGTACTAAACTCAAGAATGGCCTCTATAATGTGATCAAACAAGGCTGCAAATTAGAGCATGCAAGGCAGCTTCAGAACTAATTATTTCCCAGTAAAATGGCAAATGACAAGTTCAACCATCTTCCACTAAGCTTTTGTGTTTGATGCACGATAATTCTGTTATAATGTCATTAACAACATTCTGTAAGATACTACAACAAGCCAAGGGAAATATTAATGCAAAACATAAGACGACACGGGGGTGATTTCAAGAAGATAGAATTTTTTTCACTGACCCCTTTTTGAACTTAAAACTCCATGGGTGCTATTTTCAAGCAAATCCTAAAATCTTGGAAATATGCATGAAAATGCACTGCTTCCTCATAGCCTAAGCTTTTGTCACAGTGTAACAAACTAGGCAAAAAAGAAGATAACTATCAACAAATCCTATCCGACTCATTCCATCATCCTTATATGGAATATGTGAACCTGGCATCTAAATGACTAGTCTGAACGGTGAGTAAACTGCACACATGGTGAAATCTACCTAGTGCCCGCATGACCGGTCCTGCCAAGCAAACCGGCATCACCAAACCATATTCAACATGTCCCAGGTTATGTTTCAGATTCAATCATTCAATCAAGCTAAAAAAGGAAAGAGAAAGCTGAACTATAAAGGGAAACAGACAGTGGACACTGAAAATGGTCCTAAAAGGTGTCGCGCTATATTTGCCCATTCAGAAACTATCGAATATGGCTTCAGAGAACTTAACTGAGATTAGATTCGACACTGCATAAGGAAAACAAGGAAGAAGATATATATTGTAACACAACATTGAGACAGCCTATTAAGTATCAATCCAGGGGCTAAATATCATCCAGCAAAACCACCTTCCCATGAGAGCACAGCATGCACAGTGAAATGGAATTACAGGAGAAAATCATCCAAGATGCTCGCCCTTGCAGCTTCATCAAGGGGGGGGGGGTCCAATTTCGTTTTGGAAATATACTGTGCTGACACCTTAGCATGCGTTATCCTACGCGCTGACGAAGCGCAAGCTGCGGGGTCAAGGGGGATTCAGTTGAAACCCCCAAAAATTCCGAGAGAAAAAAAACTGCACGCGCTCAATCCTAATTCCTAATCGAACCATGGATGGATGGCATACAAGTAATGAATCCGAATGGCGAGGAATGGAGGTTTGGGTTTAACTGAGGGACGAGACCAGACCACCCATTCCACCCATGAGGAATCCATCAAAGCAAGCTAGGATTACTGACCAACGCGAGCAGGGAAGGCCCTCGCCTGCGCGGATCTCTTCTCCACCTCCACCGGATATAGAGCGGAGCGGCCGGGAGAGGGAGTGACCGGCGGCGATGCGTCACACGAGCGGGTGTCCCCCCTGCTGGTGGTGACGTCGTCGTAGCTGTAGAGACTTCTTCAAGCCGGCGGGGGGGGAGCGGCAGGGGCCTGATCCAGTCTGGGACGGGCCGGCCCAGCAGAGATGTTTTTTGGGCCGAGCAGAGATTAGCCTATTTCAGTTAATGAACCGGGCTTATCCTCTCTCTATTTTTTTTTTCTTTCTCCGACTCGGACGACCCACCCTCTCCGGCTCTCCCCTTCCCCTTCGACTCCGACTTGCGTTCTTCCTCTCGAACAACAAAATTGGGGCCGATGACCAACCCTATCAGATCTTGATGGACGGTTCCGCCCCCAGGAAACGCAAAGCCAATCACGGCGGCGGCGGCGAGACAAGCGCGCCGGAGGGGCTGGACTTGATTAGCCGCCTCCCGGACTGCATCCTCGGCACCATCGTCTCCTTGCTAGGCACCAAGGACGGCGCCCGCACCGCCGCCCTCTCCCGCCGCTGGCGCCCTGTTTGGCGCTCCGCGCCGCTCAACCTTGAGGACGGCCTCCAGTTCTATTACGACGCCTTCGAGCGAGTACAGATCGTCTCCAAGATCCTCGCCGCCCACGGGGGGGCCACCCGCCGCGTCGCCTTCAGATCCATCCCCCTCAACTCCAACGCCTCAACCTTGGACGCTTGGTTCCTCCTGCCGCAGCTCGATGCGCTGCAGGAGCTCTCCCTCCGTTTCCGTCTTGTCTCCGGCTCCGGCTACCACGAGCTGCCTGCCTCCGCTCTCCGCTTCGCCTCCTCCCTCCGCGTGCTCGACATCACCTGCTGTAAATTGCCGGCCATCGGCGGGGGCTCCCCTGCCTTCCCCTGCCTTACTCACCTTTCTCTTTACGAAGTCAGCGTTAGCGAAGAGCTCCTCCAGGGGGTGATTTCTAATATCCCCGGGATTGAGGCTATGAAGCTCGACTCCAATTTCGGTCACCGCCGGCTGCGCCTCCGCCTGCCGAGACTTCGGTGCCTGGCCGTGTCGGTCAGGTGGATTCAAAGGAGGGAGGAGGAGATCGAGCTTGATGATCTCGTGGTTGAGGATGCTCTATGTCTGGAACGGTTACTACTGCATCATGTGACATATGGCCCCTCGGTGAGAATCACAGGCGCAACCAAGCTGAACATGCTGGGCTACCTTGGAACTGGCTTTCCAACTATTGAGGTCGGCAAATCAATCTTTAAGGTATGATCGATGAATATTTTGATTGAGTCATGTCAGTTTCTTTCTATTCAGTATATTAAGAAATAATATCAGTGATAGTAGTAAGTAAACGAAGATGCAACCATAACTGATACAGAATATGGTCCATGAAACTGAATGTCATTTGGACCATTTTCAAATTGGAGTACAATTTGCTGGTGCTTGATGCTACTGTAGAGACATGAGAATAAAAATTATATCACAATACAATTAAGATGTTTTCCTTGGGATCTGATATTTTTTGCCCCCTCAACTTGTTTGCTCTTTGTTTAACTCTTTATGTGAAATGTGTTTGATGCAGGCCATGGTTCCTGTCAAGTTGGTGGATCATATCGTTAGTGTGAAGACATTGGCAGTAGCTATGCCTGAGATGAATTTGAAGCTTATGGTAGACTACTTAAGATGTTTTCCTTGCTTAGAGAAGCTTCACATCAAGGTACCGATCACAAACCCATGCTTATTGTTCTGTTGTTAGATAGCACTGTTCACTTCATATCTAATATATATCGGTGTTATTTCCAGTTTTCAAACAGATGGATAGATCTGGAAGGTGCTGGGCTCTGTGAGCCATTTACTCCAATTGAATGTCTTACCCGCAGTCTCAAGATCATCGAGCTGCAACCATATGAAGGATGTAATTCACATATCGAATTCGCCAAATTTTTTATCAAAAATGCAAAGGCCCTTCAGCTCATGAAGTTTAATAAGTGCATATGCCGAGCTGTGAAATGGATCAAAGATCAACATAGGCAGCTCGATATAGAAAACAAAGCTTCAACACGTGCTCAGTTTTCTTTTGAGTTTGGAAACTTCTCATCCACCTTCTGGTTGGATGGTGCTCTGTCTGAGGATGCCTGCTTCTAAAGTGGATGATTTCTCGTGAGCAGAGTTTCATGCTCTATCCTGGAAGTGGTGGTCAGGGTGTTCTCCTTGTCCTAAGTAGTAATTAGTAGAAAAGAATGGATGAAGATTAAGAGTGGATAAATTCTGGAAATTTAACAGGAAAACCAAATTTGGCAGTCCCATAAATAAAGCAAGCTTAAGTGAAATCAAAGTTTTAACCTTTAGGTCAACATTTGAGGGGTAGCACAATTTGGAACTAAGTTATGGATCATTCAATATTGTGCGCCAATTTCGGACTCCTTGATTTTCTACTCCAGTTCTAGACCAGCCCCTTCCACAGAAGTCACCTCTGCTTTGGAGTCCCCGTGTGTACGTCTAACCTCCTCGGAGCAACTCCAAGAGCCTCTCTAAATACCACCTGGCTAAATTACCGATTTGCGCTAAGTATGTAAAATGAAATAGTTAAGTAAAAAGTTGATGAAATCCAACAGACTAGCTGAAATCAACTCTCCGTATGCTCCACCGCCAGTGGGTCCCGCTTGCCATACTCATGTACGGGGGGATGGCTAGTGGGATTGGCTAGCCAAAGATGGCTAGCGAAGCCCCCGGTTTAGCTAGTGGGGATAGCTAGGACAAGTTTAGCTAGTCCGTTGGATTGAGTTTTTGGATAAGTTTTCTATTTTTTAGATAGTTAAGCCAAGATAGCTAGTCTCTTGGAGTTGCTCTCAGTCAAGTGAAGTACAAACAATGTGCACCTTCTGAGACCTGATTTGTCCACAAACAGCTGAAAGGAATGTAAGCTGACTACATTTTGTTAATACTTGCAGAAAATAGTAAACAGAAATACAACATGGTGTCATTCTTATAGTATGTATTACAACATCCTGCCATTTTTCGCTAAAACAGAAAAACAGGTTTGTACTATGTATAACATATACTTCCTTCATTTCAAAATGTAAATCATTTTTGGCTTTTCTTCTTTTTTTCTGAAGCGCATTTTTGGCTTTTTCTTCTTTTTTTAAGTGCATTTTGGCTTTTCTAGATACACGATTTTGCAAAGTATAAACATGAGTGAATTTAGGGGTGCAAATTGATTATAATGTGGTGCACCTCCGAACTTCTTTAGTTCAATTATTTGTATACTACCTTTTCAAAATATCGAAGAAGTAGTACAAATAATTGAACTAAAGAGGTTCGGAGCTAATGGTTACCCCTTTCCACCCTTAAGTGAATTGTGGTTCAATGAAGCTACTTGGATTCCCTGTAAGCTCTGAAAGTAAAAACGAAAAAGGTATTTATTTCCTGGAATATATTGTCAGGGACGTAAAAACCGGCGACAATATAAGGGTGCCAGATCGGAGGGAATACCAGCATATAGGTTCAGACCTTCATGAGGATAATATATTATTCTATATACATGGTAAAAGATCGATAGCAAAGATTTCCATAGTGTTTCCAAATGACTAAGAGTGATATTTTATCTTTGCAATTTCTTATCATCAAATGGCTGAGGTATTCTAGTTTAATCTAGAAATTTTTCGAGAGGAAAAACAAGTTAGCAACCTAGAATCTCCAACCAACATTACCCGGCAAGAAAACTATCTGCTACTAATAACTCTGGAGATTGCCTCAACAGTGTTCAAAATCATCAAAATTACTGTTTAGACGAAATTTAGCTCTCTCCACCGAAAGATACACTTTGAAGTACAAATTTCGGCTGAAATTTCGTGAAATTCGGTCTTTTCGATGGAGATTGAAAATTTTCAAAAAACAGAAATCCTAAGCATTCATATGTTACACCTAATAAGGATATACCAGTTCCTGGTGCTTGGGTTTTTAAATTTGATACCTCTCGAGTTAAATCATGTGGGGCAGGTCACTGAAAGAACTTGTGGCCGGTCTCTCACACAGTGGGAGAGCTTGCTTAACCTAGAAGCAACCTTCCCCTTCCCCTCCCCCTCCCGGCCTCCTCCCTCCCGGCTCCGGCGAGCTCGTCTCGCCGCAGCGGGAAGGGTGCGGGGCCCAGGACTCTCAGTAGTACGTAGTCTTAGCTCCTAGTAGTAGGCTCTCAGTAGTATCCTGCCGCATGGCGCCTTGCCTGGGACTCGTTGTGTCCGTCGCTGTCGTTGTCGTGCTTTTGCTCGGCTTCCTCACCGCCATAACCGCCGTCGACCTCGAGGTACGGTTAAATAAAATAAACTCACCCCCTCAAGCTCCTACGCCCCCGTTTCCGCCTTTCCCTCCCTTCCGGAGATTGAGGTCGCCCGCCGCCACCCTGTTTCGCCGGAATTTGGGGTCGATTTTGAGTCAACATCTCTAGATCTGGCTATTGTTGGGTTGGATCTACACTTTGATGTTTTCTTTCATCTCTTCCCCTTTCATCGTTGGTTGTTCTGGCATCTATGCCTTGTTGCATGGTCAATGTTGTCGAACGCTCCGATATATCCCGGCCTCCCCTGCTTCAGCGCCTTGTTGGTTGTTCCAATAGCTTTGCCTCTACCCGAGGGGATCCTGCTATTGTTGGACGCACCGAGGTGCTTTAGCTAGCTTTGCCTCTACCCGAGGGGATCCTGCTATTGTTGGACGCACCGAGGTGCTTTAGCTTTCCACCGCCGACTTGTGTCTCCATGGTTGTTCCTCCGGCTTTGTCTTCTCTTCAGGTGATTATGCTGGAGTTGAACGCATGGAGATCCTTCTACCAAGCAGCGCTGTCTCAACACACGTCAAGCTTCCTCCAAACCCTTCGTCATCGACATGGCAGTGAGCCTTCCACATGCTTCGAAGGCAGTGGCCATCAACCCGTCGGCGACTTCTCCAACTTTATCTGTGGTTCGCCGACGATGTATCTTCTAGACACTGCTCTCAAGCTTCTCAAGCCTACGTTTTGTGAGGCCCCTCCGCTTAGGCTTCATGCGTCTCAAGTGCCACTGCAGCCGTTCGCCGACGATCCGTTCCCCGGTGGCGTGTTTGGGTTTGTGTCCCTCAGGGACCTTGATGTAACTGACATCGCTGCTTTAATATAATATAAGTAAATGTTTGTCAAATAAAAATGATACCTCTCTAGCTACAAATTGTATACGAAGTCTACCACATGTCACCAGGGCCAACCAGTGGCAGGTAGCTTCTCGCCTGTCACTATACAGCTGTTAGTCTTCTGTTTTCCTTTTACATCAGGTCTTTGATCGGGGTGAGAGTATAGTGTAGGCCGTCGCCGTCGCCGTCGCCTTGCATTTTCTTGCAGGCACGCGCTGATGGATGAGCCTGACGAAAATGGTGCCTGCGGTTTCCCATAACTAATGTACAATGCGTCGAGTGGTGTAGACGCGTGCCCCTGAGGCCCTGATCGAGCAAAACAGCAACTGTTCTGCTCCTAAAGATAGTCAAGTAACACGCTCCTTCCTCCACATTCCTGCAGATAACAACCGCGATGGAGACCAGCCGGCCGGCCGCATCAATGACGACTCGGTCTCACCATGAAGAATATACTGTGCACTGAATTTGCCCCCAGTTGCACGGCGTGCAACGCCAGTTAGATTCATCAACGTGCAGGTGTGCGTGCCCTTTCGTTTCTGAAAACGTCATTAGCCCAAGAAACAACGAGAAGCGACACCGATACTATACTAGAAGTACTGAGTAGCAACAAGCCTGTGCGTGTCAAGTTCTCAACAATGGCGATCTCCCATTCCAGCCACCGCCATCAGCTCCTCATGTACTTCTTGCTCGTTCATCACCTGCTCCTTCTCATCCAGCTCTCCTACTCCCTCGGCACCTACAGCAGCAGCCAAACTTTCATGCCACCACCAGCTGCTGCAAAGCAGGTCCAGTGCCATCCGGGCCAGGCCTCGGCGCTGCTCCGGCTGGGAGGTTCAATCTCCTCCACCAACGATTCCGCATGCACCCTCGCGTCGTGGCGCGCCGGCACCGACTGCTGTGCCTGGGAGGGCGTCGCCTGCGGCGGCGGCGGCGCCGTCTACGACGGCCGCGTGACCAGCCTCGACCTCGGCGGATGTGGGCTGGAGATCGCCGGCTTCCACCCGGCGCTCTTCGACCTGACCTCCCTGAGGTACCTGGACCTGTCCCAGAACAGTCTCAACGAGTCCGAGCTCCCGGCTGATGGGTTCGAGCGGCTCACCGAGCTCACCCATCTCAACCTCTCCTACTCCGACTTCAAAGGGACGATACCACGTGGCATACGGCGGCTGAACAAATTGGTATCCCTCGACTTCACTAATTGGATTTATCTTGTTGAAGGAGACAACGACTATTTCCTGCCACTTGGCGAAGGGCGATGGCCCGTCGTGGAGCCTGACATTGGGTCACTGGTCGCTAACCTCAGCAACCTGAAAGAGCTTTATCTTGGCACTGTTGATTTGTCAGGAAATGGGGCAGCATGGTGCAGTGCATTTGCTAATTCCACTCCACATCTTCAGGTTCTCAGCCTGCCACACACCAACCTGAATTCACCGATTTGTGGATCGCTGTCTCTCATTCACTCGTTGACCAAGGTCAACCTCAAGTACAACAAGGTGAATGGCCGAATTCCAGAGTCCTTTGCTGATTTACCTTCCCTCAGTGTTCTTAGACTTGCCTATAATCTCCTTGAAGGTCCGTTTCCGATGAGGATCTTTCAGAACAAAAACTTGACAGCTGTTGATATCACTTATAATTTCAAAGTGTCAGGGTTTTTGCCCAATTTCTCATCAGACAGCATCATGACAGAGCTGCTTTGCAGCAACACTAACTTCTCTGGTCCCATTCCGAGTTCAATAAGCAATCTCAAATCCCTGAAGAAATTAGGTATTGCAGCAACAGACTTTCACCAAGAGCTTCCCTCTTCAATTGGTGAGCTCAGATCCTTAACAACATTACAAGTTTCTGGAGCTGGTATAGTAGGAGAAATTCCATCTTGGGTCTCAAATTTAACTTCTTTGGAACTTCTGCAATTCTCGAACTGTGGCTTATATGGTCAAGTACCTTCCTTCATAGGTAACCTCGAGAAACTAAGTGTATTAAAATTGTATGCATGTAATTTTTCTGGTCAGCTACCTCCACATCTGTTTAATCTAACAAATTTGGGAGTCATAAATTTTCATTCCAACAGTTTCAGTGGTACCATGGAACTCAGCTCATTCTTCAAATTGCCCAGTTTATTTAGTTTGAACCTGTCAAACAACAAACTTTCCATGTTAGACAGTGAGTATAATTCTTCATGGGAGTCCATTGACAATTTTGATACTCTGTGTCTAGCATCCTGTAACATATCCAAGCTCCCTGATACCTTGAGGCACATGCACTCAGTTGAAGTTCTTGACCTTTCAAACAATCACATCAATGGTATTGTACCTCAATGGGCATGGGATAACTGGATTCACTCGATCATCCTGATGAACTTATCATACAACCAATTTAGTAGTAGTATAGGATATGGTTCTGTCATTTCAGCTAATATGTTCGTTATTGATATCAGTTATAACCTATTTGAAGGGCCTTTACCTATACCTGGACCACAAAACCAACTACTTGATTGCTCATACAACCAATTCTCATCCATACCCTTCAATTTTGGTTCTCACTTAAGCAGCATTTCCCTTCTCATGGCTTCTGGAAACAATTTGTCTGGAGAAATTCCACCATCGCTTTGTGAAGCGACAGGCCTTAAGCTCCTTGATCTCTCCAATAATGATTTGAATGGATCCATTCCTTTTTGTTTAATGAAGGATATGAGTCAACTAAATGTATTAAATTTGAGAGGAAATCAACTTCGTGGAAGATTACCAAATAGCGTAAAGCAAGGCTGTGCATTTGGGGCATTAGATTTTAGTGACAATCAGATTGAAGGACAGTTACCCAGATCTTTAGCAGCTTGCAAAGACCTGGAAGTTTTCGATATTGGGAATAATCTTATCGATGATACATTTCCATGTTGGATGAGTATGCTTCCTAAACTTCAAGTCCTTGTTCTAAAATCCAACAAGTTTGTTGGGAATGTGGGGCCTTCTGTTTCTGGAGATAACAATGATTGTGAGTTTATGAAACTTCGAATTTTTGTCTTGGCTTCAAACAACTTTGTTGGATTTTTGCAGAATGAATGGTTTCGAACAATGAAATCCATGATGACCAAAGCTGTTAATGAGACATTGGTCATGGAAAATCAATATGGTCTACTTGGCCAAACATACCAGTTCACCACTGCAATCACATACAAAGGATCAGATATCACTTTTTCTAAAATATTGAGGACTATTGTAATCATTGATGTTTCAGATAATGCTTTCTATGGTGCCATTCCCCAGTCAATTGGGGACCTTGTTCTACTCAGTGCAGTAAACATGTCACATAATGCTCTCACTGGACTGATCCCATCTCAGCTTGGAATGCTACATCAACTTGAGTCACTCGACCTCTCTTGGAATGATCTTTCAGGAGAGATTCCACAGGAGTTGGCATCACTGGACTTCCTTTCAATGTTGAATTTGTCCTACAATAAGCTGGACGGAAGAATACCCCAATCTCCTCACTTCTTGACATTCTCCAATCTCTCATTTCTGGGAAACATTGGTCTGTGTGGTCTTGAAGTGTCCAAAGCATGCGACAACATGACACCTGATATTGTGCTACATCATCAGTCAGAGAGGTTACCAATAGATATTGTACTGTTCCTTTTTGCAGGTCTGGGTTTTGGTATCGGATTTGCAATTGCAGTTGTCCTAGCATGGGGAATCTCATGGAGATCATTGTTAGATTTCAAGACTACAGCAGTGAGCTACCGAGACAATAATGCATTGCCTCCAATCTATCCAGCTGCTTCAACTAGCCAGCAACTACAGCTTCTCAACAGGGGGCAAGTAGAAATTGAACCTAGATTAGCTGGTTCGAGTGGAAGGTGTGATCTTGCATCCAAACCACTTAGTGTTGAGTCCTCCTCAACTCAAATTTGTGTGCCTGTTTCTTCTTAATGAAAAATCAATCAATCCATATTAGGATATGATTGGTGTGTCTGTACATACTGAAACTCATTGCAATGTTGTCTCTGAATCATTATGAGCTAACAAATCGAGAACCTTATATATTTTATATATATGTGTGTGCGCGCGCGCTGCGAAAAACAGTTATACCATTCAGGTAGCTTAATGATTTCATATCATATAATATAACAAATTAAATGTGAGTATTAGTTATTTTTTGAGCTCATAGATAGCTGGAACTTTTTTTTTGAAAAGTTGTTTGGAACTTGTCAAATGTGAGCATCGGCAAGCACATAGAAGTGAGAACTCCCTAGCTTACTTTTTTCATAGAGTTTTTTATAAGCTCAATAAAACAGTTTTTCAGTAGGTTTCACAGGGATAGAAAAACACAAGAGACCCATATTCCGACAGGTATGGACCCAAACAAAACTGGTCGTAGCAGTGCTGGAGCTAGACGATGCACAATACTAAGCTATTTAGTGTACACGGCAAAGTAAAACTGGTCGTAGCAGTGCTGGAGCTAGACGATGCACAATACTAAGCTATTTAGTGTACACGGCAAAGCGGCCGGCACACGACATTATGTCGGTTGCTGGTAGGGTATAGTGTTTGAAAAGAAATAGTATAAAAACATTCGAAAATCAAGATCAACTGCCTACAACTAAAATCTTTGCATATGTATGAGTATTATAGGTACTATAAGTATATTATATACTTATTATAAACGAACACAAATGATATTACTATAATTTTATTTCTGACAATAGCATAAAGTTTACAAGACCATTTCATAATATAATAATTATTAAATGATTCATAATGATGAGCAAATTAAATGTGAGTATTAGTTATTTTTTGAGCTCCTAGATAGTTGGAACTTTTTTTTAAAAAAAAAGTTGTTTGGAACTTGTCAAATGTGAGCATCAGCAAGCACATAGAAGTGAGAACTCCCTAGCTTACTTTTTTCATGGAGCTTTTCGTAAGCTCAATAAAATCAGTTTTTTCAGTAGGTTTTACAGGGATAGAAAAACACAAGAGACCCATATTCCGACAGGTATCGACCCAAACAAAACTGGTCGTAGCAGTGCTGGAGCTAGATGATGCACAATACTAAGCTATTTAGTGTACATGGCAAAGCGGCCAGCACATACACGACATTCTGTCGGTTTCTGGTAGTGTATATTAGTGTTCAAAAAGAAATAGTATAAAAACACCTGACAATCAAGATTAATTGCCTGCAACTAAAATCTTTGCATATGTATGAGTAGTATAGGTACTATAAGTATATTATATACTTATGATAAACGAACATAAATGACATTGCTATAATTTTATTTCTGACAATAGCATAAAGTTTACAAGACCATTTCATAATATAATAATTATTAAATGATTCATAATGATGAATAATTAGATCTTATATGTACTATATTTTTTTTAATTAAGGAAATAACTGGTCTCCACAGTCAGCTGACGGTGTACAACCACAAAGCATCGCCGGTACAGTGTTAACAACGCCACGAGTACAAGAAACTCCCAACGCACGAAACCAAAAACAACTAAAGAAATACCCTGCTAACTAAGAGCAAGATATACTAGTCCTGAATACGCTTCAAAACATTCCACCCACTTCCTTTGAAGAATTCCAACGCAATAGTTTCCAACCAAAGACAACCTTCTTTCAAAGTCTTCCTTCCTTCTTCTCTAGATAGAATGGATCAGCTCCTGATCCAAAATGTTCCCCTAAACATCACTTGCAAAAAGGTTTTAGATTTCGATTTTTGGAACACCACTTCATTTCTACTGAGCCATAACACCCAACAAAAAGCAACCACCCCAATAAGCACTAAAGCCCTTTGCTTATGCGAAAAACTTCTAAGCCAAGGACCAAAAAGATTAGCGGTATTGGTGGGTTTTGTAACCCCAAAAGTGACACTAATTGCAAACCACATCAATCTAGCCATTAAACAATCAAAAAAGAGATGTTATATAGTCTCCTGTTCACTACCAAAGCAACAACGGGTACATCACTTCCACTGCCTCTTAGCTAAATTGTCTTTAGTCAAGATAACACCATTCAATAAATACCAAATTTTTTTTTTGATTTTTAGGGGAATCTTTGCTTTCCAAGCATCAAGATTAACATGAGAAGCACTCCCAACCATTAGGTCTTTATACATGGCCTTAATAGAGAAATACTTGGAGCTAGTCCAAATGAAAGAGTCCTGCTGCTCACAAAGGCTCACATTAAGAATGCTTCCCACAAGTTGTAATCACTTAGCCCAATTATCTCCCACTAAAGCCCTTCTAAAGGAAACATTTAGTGGTGTCGTACTTAGTACTTGTGCTACAGTGGCATTTTTTTCTCACAATATTGTATAGGGAAGGAAACCTTTTCATCAAAGGCTCCTCGCCAATCCATTGATCTTCCCAAAATCTAGTTTGGGTTCCAGACTGCACTTTAAATCTTCCCCTTTCGAACACCAACTTCTTCACTTCCATTAAACCCGACCAAAAGTGTGAATCCCCTTTCTTTTTCTCCACTTGGGAGAAAGTTTTATTCTTTAAATATTTTCGCCTGAGAATCTGTTGCCACAAGCACTCTTCATTTAATAACTTAAAAATTCACTTGCTTAGCAAGCACTTGTTTTGAATATCCAGGTCTAAGATGCCTAATCCCCCTATACTTTTAGGTTTATGAAGAATACTCCATTTAGCTAGTCTGTACTTCTTCTTGTGCTCATCACATTGCCAAAAAAATCTAGACCTATAGTAGTCTAGCTTTTCTCGCACACCTTTGGTATAGGAAAGAAGGACATCATGAACATTGGCAAGCTTGAGAGCACCGAATTGATTAGGACAAGTCGACCTCCTGAAGAAAGCAACTTTCCCTTCCAACTACTTAGCTTTTTCTGAAATCTCTCCTCTACCTCCCTCCAATCTTTAATAGAGAGCTTGCAATAACTCATAGGAATTCCCAAATATCTAAATGGAAAAGCACCTTCTTTACACCCAAACAAATCCACATACTCCGTAACTCTTTCCCTTGTCTAACCAAAACTGAACAATTCGCTCTTATGGAAATTGATTTTTAGGCCTGATAGCTTCTCAAAAGCACCTAGTACCATTTTAAAGTTCTTGGCCTTTTCTAAATCATCTTCCAACAGGAGAATTGTGTCACCCGCATATTGCAAGATGGACAAGCCATCCTCCACTAAGTGGGGGACTAGCCCATCAAAGTAACTCATCTCTTTAGATCTTTCAATCAAAACCGCCAACATATCTGTTATCAAATTGAAAAGAATCGGGGACATATGATCACCTTGTCTCAATCCCTTCTTAGTTTGGAAATAATGTTCCATTTCATCATTCACTTTTACACAAACACTTCCCCCTTTAATAATGCTATCTATCCATTGACACCACTTGCCCGAGAACCCCTTCATCCTAAGAACTTGCTGCAAGAAGGACCAATTAATCTTATCATAGGCCTTCTCAAAATCTAATTTGAGAATGAGACCCTTTTGCTTCTTTCTATGTAACTCATGGATTATTTCGTGAAGAATGACCACTCCCTCCAAGATATACCTTCCTGGCAAAAATGTCGTTTGAGAAGGCTTCATTACTTTGCATGCTATCGACGATAGTCTGTTAGCCAACACCTTTGTAAAGATCTTAAAGCTAACATTAAGCATACAAATAGGTCTATATTTCTGAATCTTTTTAACTTCTTGCTCCTTTTTGGGAGCAGAGTGATAATTCCAAAATTTAGGTTAAAAAGTGGGAGGTTACCCGCATGAAAGTCCCTGAACAAGGCCATTAGGTCGTTCTTAATGAGACTCCAAAAAACTTGGTAAAATTCAGTCGGGAACCCATCGGGTCCCAGTGCCTTATTATGTTTCATTTGGAATATAGCCTCCCGAACCTCTTTCTCTGAGAACTCCACCACCAATAAGTCATTTTCTATGGGCGTGTGTGTGAACCGCCCAAAATAGTTCCGTATTATCGCCTAAGCCCGTCCACATGGCCATTAAGCAATAATAAAGAACTATTCGTCGCTTCCGCCGGTAAAGCCCGGTAAATCACATACAACGAGATCGCCGATATGCGCTAAGCCCACACGAAGGCGGGACCGCAGTACAACATTACACTACATTAAAGGTTCACAAGTTCAACATTATTACAAACCAGGTTTTTAGTACATAAAAGTAAAAGTGATTCGTAGTTTAAACAACGGAAAGTAATCTAACGTGTGATACACATAGGAGGCCATCCATGCATATCACTCATCCTCATCGTTCTCCCACTCAACCTCCCATCCCTCCGGAATGACACCGGGCCGAGAGGATTACCCGAAAACAACAAATTAAGCAAGGCCGAGTACTAATACTCAAGCAAGACTTACCCGACAAAGATAAAGCAAGACTAGACATGCAAGGCTTTTTGGCTTGTGGGTTTGTTTTGCCAAAAGCAACTAAAAGTGGATCCTTGATTTCAAGTTTTAGCTCGGATTCTAGTATGTTAATCGGCCTAGGTGAGCACCGTACTACACAAGCATGTTGTGCAAACAATATTAAACAGGTAACAATATTAATCCAACTTGTTCCATAAATAAACATGGGGTAGCCGGTGGTCAAGCCGACTCGGATAACGGCGAGTGACCGACGATCGATCGATTTATATCCTTGCAAGGTAAACCCAAGATACACGGAAGAAGTAGACCCCAAGAATTCAAATAAAAGCAAATGCGGGGTCTACCCCGACCAAAGGCGGTTCCCAACATCCCACGAGTTTGGGATCGTACGCTACAAACTGCGGTACACGGTTATCCGGAGGGTCTAACCCGACCGGTCCGACTCACACACTATACCACGGGTAGCTAGCCCGGAGACACATCCCAAGCGGGTAGCTAGAAAGATCCCGCCCCGGTTCGAAGGTACTAGGCTTACCGGTCCCATTCCCGACAAGCACTTGGTACGTTCAATAGCTTAGGACCAGCACCATGCTACTCGGTCGAGACCGAACCCATTGCTCTTACCACATGAGCGAGTCAATTTAACCAACTTATGATTCCAACATAAGCATCCTATATCTCGCGAGCAATGAGTCATTACTCGACTTCTACCGTATCCTTAAAGCATGGCACTAGCGTTCCTGACATACTAGTAAAAGAGCATAGGAGTCCTAAGGATCATGCATCTAGGTTTCAAAGCAACTCCTGAAACTTAAATGCACAAGTAAAGCAATAAAGCGCTGAAAAAAAGAAAGGACATGATTTTAATTTAAAACATGGGTTAGATGAAACCGGTGCTTGCCTTCCTCAGACTCAGTTCCTAAACTAGCCTTTGGCTCTTCTGGACTTTGGTCCAGGTCTTGCCGCACACTAGCTTGATTCAACTCTCCACTAATCGCTCCCTCCTCCTCCCCGGGTGAGCGTGTACGTCCCGTCGGGGAGATCTACACGTTTACATGCACATGCATTAGATTATGGTGAAGGTGGGAGAATTACCACAAAATCAACTCTTGTTGGACACATTCATCCAAACAACATTATTTTCTTACGAAATTATTAGTGTGTGTGATAAATAACAAAATACTATTTTGATGGTGATTGTGTGCACATCTAAGCAATTTAAGTTACTTAACTTCACCAAACAGCAAGGGGTGTGTTTAAATATTAAAAACAGAACCAAACATGATTTTACCATTTAGCACATTTAATTTCCATTTCTTTCTTTAATTATTTAAAACAAACCTTTCTACCATAAATCCAAATTAAATCAAAAACACTTCCAATGAACCTAATCTTTTGCACACAGCAACATATGCTTAGTTTAAGCTTTCACACCAAAATTTGGCCTAAGATCATTTATAAATTAATTTATACGAAAAAGACAAATTTCAGCCTAGTAAATCAACATTAAATCATATAAAAAGATTTAATAAACTTTCTGATCTCAACTTTCTCCTACAGGTCAAGTATGCCAAATATGAGGTTCTGACCAAGGCATGGTTGCAAAATCAATTTATTTTTCAGATTTTGAATTTAAGCTCCTACACAAGATTAAATCCAAAACACCTAGTAAACAATTCCTAAATTCACATACATCATACCAGGGGTACTAATCATCAAGTCAAAGCCCTAGGGTGCACTTGTGCTCAAAGAAAAGTTCATTAAAGGTGCTATAAAAAGCATCAAACTTATTCTAGCATAAAGCTTAAATAAATCATATCTGAAAATATAAACATCAAAATCATGCAAATTTTTGTCAAAGATCTAGAAATGATATAAAGAACAACATATCCAAAATTCAAGTTCATAGAATGTGTATATTTTAAATCACACCAAAAACACTCCAAACTGAGTTTGAATTTTTAATTCAAAAACTGTACAGAAAAACCCTATACATGCTTTCTAGAAAAGGTAGATTCCTTCACCACGAACCCAACAAAATTGGTTTTGCATTTTTCTGATTTTTCTACGATTCTTAATGATTTTTCGAAGGTACCGCCGAATCCCTAAATTTCACCTTTACAAACGGGTCCCCCGGAAATTTGCAGAAATCTCCCCGGGATTAGTTTCTCTCTCGCAATGTGGTCCTAGCAGCCCCTTGCCGGCGCGGGCTCGCCGCCGGCGGCCGGAGGAGGGGCGGAGGGGCGCGGCCGAGGGCACGGGCGGCACCGGCGGGCCCGCCCGTGCCGCCGGGTGCGCGCGGCCGGCCGAGGGCGCGCGCGGCCCCCTCGACGCGCGCGCGGGCGGCCGGCCGCCCGCGGTCCGCGCGCGCGCGCGGCGGCGGCCCGATTGGCGGCGCGGCGGGGGTAGGGTAGCGGCGGCGGCGGGCTAAGGAAGGGAGGAGAAGGGTCGGCGGCGTTGGATGGGTGCGGAAGGGCTAGCTCGGCGACGCGCGGCCTGCGCGGCGGCGACGACGCCCGCGAGGCGGGCGCGGTGGCGGGTTCGGCCGTGGCGCGCAGGGAGAAAATTGGCGCAAGTTAGCGACGAACGCGAGGCGCGACGGGTCGAGGCGCAAGTGTATGGCACCCACGAACGGCCACCCGGCTCGCGCCGCATGCGCCCGCGCGCCGCGCACGCGCGCGTGGCCGGCTCGGTGCTCCGCGAAGTGGGCTCGGTGCACGGGGAAAGAGGCGAGGAGGGGGGGTCCACCGCGGTGCTCCGGTCCACGGGCCGACGTCGCCCGGGCGTCCGTACGCCGGACCGGCCCGCCCTCGCCACGTGGACGGCCGGCGGACGGGGGCACGCGCGGCGCTCTAGAGCGCGAGGACGACGACGCCCAGCTCAATTTTATTCCGTTTAGCCCTTTTCGAAATTGCAAAACTCCAAAAATCGTCAACTAAGTGAAAAATCTCCCAAAAGCAAAGTTGTAGAGGAGCTGTAGATCTACAACTTTCCCGAAGGGCGACATATGTTTTGATCGATGGTTTGCCCAGGAACGCCAACCGAAGTTGCAGATTTTCCACGGCTCAGTTTACTGTTCACAGCGCAGTAAACTCGATTTTTGGCCAATTTGCGCTCAAAATTGGAATGTCCGCCAATTACGAAAAATGTGTTCCCGGAAATAACGAACAACTTTCGTATTGGCAGATTTTGAACTTCTATAGTGAAATTTGGAGAACGCGCAAGAAAACCATTTCAGCCTTTAAAGTAGATCTAGGGTTTGACCGTGATTAGGGATTTTGACCGAGGTCTTTTGTGCAAAAGTGTGCCCAATCATGTCAAACATGCTTAGACGTGATTTAACCTCGATTAATTCATGTAATCAATGTCAATAGCGCAACAAAACATCCGGGATGTTACGGCGTGATACGTGGGATGTCCTCTCTCATTGATTCATTCATCGAGAAATTATTTCTCTCATAATTACCAAAGAGGCCCTTATAATAATTAGTGATATATTTGAGCAACTGGTCCTCCCGCTCCACAACCCCCTCCTCCTGCTCGAGTCTAGAAATTCGAGTTTTCCTCCTCTTACCATTAGCTACCATCTGAAAGTACTTTATATTGTTGTCTCCTTTTAAGATCTTAGTTGTTTTCACCCTTTGGAACCATTTTAACTCCTCCTCCCTCAAGAGCTGGGCAAGTGAAGTCTATCACTAATGCTCTGCTTAAGATCCCACTCACACTGGCTTAGCAGCTCGGTCTCCGCTCTTTTGTCTAGCTCATCGACCTTCCTCATTAACTCCTGCTTCTGTTTTTTATACGCACCCGACATATTCTTTGCCCAACCCCTCAAAAATTGTCTCAGCCTTCTAATTTTATTCTGCCACTTTTGTATTGGCGTTTCACCTCTCTTCTCCTTATTCCACACATCTGAAACCAGCTCAAAAAAGCCATCCTTTAAAAGCTAACCAAGCTCAAATCTAAAGGGTGGTTGGCTCCCAGTTTTCGGTTTTCCCCCGGTGGACAACAAAAGAGGCGTATGATCTGAGACTTCCCTGCTTAGTGCATCCACCGTGGCAAGCGGAAAATCCTGCTCCCACTCTGTACTGACAAGTACTCTATCCAGCTTTTCATAGGTAGGTACCATGCGGGAGTTTGCCCAGGTAAACTTATGATCTGACATTTCAATCTCCCGAAGGTCCAAAATATCTATCACTATGTTAAAGAGGAAAGGCCACCTTTCATCAAAGTTATCGTTATTCTTCTCTCTCCTGTTCCGCATAATATTGAAATCCCCCCAATGCATAGGGGAAGCTTCTCACTTCTACAAGACCACACCAATTCAGCAAGGAATGATTCCTTGAACTCGGGTTGAGCTGCCCCATAAACAGCCACCAAGACCCAATTAAAGTCACTCTTCCTATATACTAAGTAAAAGTGTTGTGTGTACCACCCTACAAAACCAAAACATAGTAGCAGAGATATGAAAGAAGGTTCATCGGAGAGTATCCATCCGACCATCCCTAGTTCCCTACAACTAGTAGATCAGCCCAGCTGCCCGGAGCATCTACCTTTATTTCTTGGGTTTATTTGATATATGCCATTACAACTTTCGCGTTTCTGAGATATGCCATTACAATTCGTCTATTTGGAAATATGCCATTACAATTTGATGTTTGTTTAAGATGTGTCATTTTGTACGTATTTGATGCCTTTAGGCCCATTAGCAGGCTCTGATATTTTTGTATGGACAAGAATGCCCCTACTACATCTCTACTATCCACTTCACTGACTTGTGGGCCCCATGTGTCATACCCTTCCTCTTTCTCTTCTTCCCCAATCCTTTCCCCATTCTTCTGCAGCTCCACCCCTCAGCGAACTTCGCCCATGGCGGCCCGGCGAGCGGCTGCCGTCCCGCGGTGAGCTCTACACAGGGAGGCAACTGGACAAGCGATGGCGACCGAGGCTCCTCCAGCTCGGGATCCCGGTCGGCCCTCCGGGCCGGGGGCCGCGGCGCCGGTGACTCGGGGGAGCTCGGGATCCCGGCATGCTCCGACTATGGGGGCTCGACGGCGGCGGCGGCTAGGCCGGCTCGGGATCCCGGCCGGCCTCCGGCCGTGGGGGGCGCGGCGCGGCGGCTCGTCCGGCTCCGGTGCAGGAGACGCAGCCGCCACCTCCGCCCACCGGGCACCCGAGGAGGTCCGCCCACCGATGGGGCAAGCAGCGGCGGTCTGAGGGTTTGAGAAGCGGCAGGGAGATGCGGGGAGAGGAGAGGTGAGGTGAGGTTGAAGATAATGCCGACATGTGGTACAAAATGGCACATCTCAAACAAACATCGAATTGTAATGGCATATTTCCAAATAGATGAATTGTAATGGCATATCTTAGAAACGCGAAAGTTGTAATGGCATATATCGGATAATTATTTCTTCTTGCGCGTCCCCTGCTGGGTGCTTTTAGCGCTGTTGAGATTACTGGGTTGTTTCAGCTGTATTAGCCCCAGCTGATTCACTTGGGGCGGCAGCTTGAGCTTGGACGACGACGACGACGACCCATTAATAAAGTCATCGTCGTCATCACAGGCTCGGTTGACATGCCTCAGCGACGGCAGGTGGAACAAGGCAACAGCATCAAGAGGAACCTTCTTCTCCGGCCCGCACGCGCAGTTGCTCAGGTCGAGGAACACCACCTGGGCACCGGTGATGTAGCGGGGAACGACGTAGCCGCAGCGAACCCCGTCCCAGCGGCAGCAGTCGGCGCCGGCCGGCCACGACCCGAGGGCGCATGTGGGGCTCGCCGAGTGGTTGGAGGAGGGGAAGGAAACCTTGAGGCGGAGCAGCGCCAAGGCCTGCTCCGGCTCGCACGGCGGTAGGTTGCTACTGCTGGGGCTCCTCGCCGCCGTCGCCGCCACCGCGCCGAGCGCTATCCCAAGGACTAGGAGTAGGAGCGCCTGGGTGAGCAAGTGCAGGAGGAGTGGCTCGCGGTGGCTAGCGATGGAGGCCATGCTGCGTGCATAAGTGCCTCTGCAGCCGTGAAACGGATAATAAGATACGCCAATGTTGAATATGATGATCATTGATCAAGGCCTACAGCGCCATGTCTCAGTCAAGCAATCGAGTCCTGACTGACTGTTCTTTTTTTTTAAAAAGTCAAAGTCGCGCGTCGCCTAATACTCCGTTTTTGCGTCTTCCAAGTCTAAGACCGAGTCCAACAGTAAGATGCATTTTGGGAAGGCAATGCCTTCCTTGCACAGTGTTTTCGATTCCCACTTCGCCCCACCGACTCCAACAAGAGGTAGGGAATCACATTTGTAATCCAACATGCTGCGCCTTGCCATCATCCACCGTCGCGGTCTCCACCAAGCCGCCAGGAGAGAGAGCACGCCATCCTCCCCTCCCCTACTCCTGCTCGGGGTCTCCGTCCGGCGAAGCCAGACTAGGAGCAAGGGGGGCTCATTCACCCTTCATTCTTCTTCTTTCTCCCTCTTTTCTTCTTCCACTTCTTTACCTATGGCTAAAAATTGTTGGAGGGGCTTCGTGGGGCTTAATATAGTTTCCAGCAGTAGGAAGCTTAAGCCCCGGCCACCCCGCCGCTGGCTCCGCCCTTGCCGTCTCGTGACAGAGTGGGCCCGCACTGCCGGCCGTGGATTGGGCTCGAGCTCCGGCGTCGGCTCGCGGTGGCGGCGGCGGCGAAGGGCGGCTTCGGGCCACCGCCGCGCCCCTTCCCCCCCGCTCCCTTTGCCTGCGCGCTGAATCTGGGGTGGAGGCGTGGAGCTCGATTCGAGGCGCGGCGGCCCCGAGACCTTTGCCGGCGAGCCCCTGCATGCACTATTGCGGCCCCGAGTCCTACGCCGACAAGCCCCTTTGCCTTGCATCTCACCGGTGAGGGCGCGCGGTCTCTTCGATCCCCTACATCTCGGGCCGGCGGGAGCGCATCGAGCACATTGCCGAAGGAGAGGGAGGCCCCCGTGCTCGACTTTGATGGCGAGGGGCTCAGCGCGAGCGTCATCAGGAACAACACTGGCGTTCCTCCGCGCCGCTGTCCCCGCACTTGCCTCTCTCCTCCCCACGCGCGGCTGACCCTCTCCTTGACCCCTGCACGCGGATGCCTTTGAGGCATCCCCTCTTTCCTCCATTGGATTTTTGCCTCACCATTTGCCTTTTTTGTTGGAGGCGTTTCTTGATGTGCACTGTAGCAAGAGGGAGGAAAAAAAGTATTTGCCTCCCGCTGTTGGAGTCGATCTAAGTTGAGTCGAGTCAAAAGCAATATGCATTACTAGTATCAGTGTGTCACCGCTTCACCTCAGTACAAAAATGTGGCAACGATGATTCCTTGCAGCAAAGACCGGGAAGTTGCACAGGTGAGGACGCGTATACAGTAGTCATCGATCCCCATCTGAAATTAACCTCACGATCAGCCTTATCTCTACAAGTTTGTGGAGCTTTTTATGTTCTCTAGTTACAGTGGCGCCATTGAATAGTATTGCCTCTTTTCTTCAGAAAACAAAACAAAAACTTCCCAAGTCAATTAATATTATTAAGTGGTGTAGGGCATGCCACACACCACGCCGCGGGCACCGTTCGTTAGGTCTGGATTGAAGCTATGAACTTTTTCAGCTGATCAATGTTAATACAAAATAAGCCTAGCTATCATTGAACCGTTCCAAGAGTAAACGAACTGGTCCAATTCCACCTCATCACAGGTCAAGCCCTGCCCCTGGGCTCTTGATCATCAGTGGAGTTCTCTAGCTCTCTGCACTCTGCTTCTTTTTGTCAATATGGCCTTAAAGAAAACCCATCCAACCTCTGGCGCGACGACGAAGAACATGATTGCCCGTTGCTGTTAGTCACGATTTCACGTCAAGTTCTCCAACGGGGAGGGCATGCATTTAGACTGCAAATTTGTAGTCAGGTTTCTAGATGTAGCGAATAATGCTCCAGGAATATATGCCCATCAGTAGACCAAAACTTGTTATACGTCTCTGTCGTGTAGTAAGTAGGAGTACCGAAGAAAAATCTAGTACTGGGAGCTCGTGAGACCTATGCCGAAAACCGAAAAGGAAATATTTGACTTGACCCAGATGCGTTGTTGTAGCATGAGAAATTGTGTGGAGAACATGGTCTTAATTGTCAAATGCTCGAGTATAATTTAATTTGGTGATTCATAACAACATGATCAATGAGACTAATTATATTGTTGAGCATGTCTTTATGGGCATTTCTAGGTCCCACGGATGTAACCACAATCAAAGTTGGCAACATATCAGGTGGAAACCAACCTCTCCATGCAAGCTATAGAAACTTCAATCTGAGTCACACGATGTTGATCCAACGGGGCGCTCAGAGGAGGTGGGAGGAGTGATTTGCAAAATCATCTTTGCAAATCACGTCTCCCACCTCCCATGAATTTTGCAAATCACTCCTTCCACCTCCCATGAGCTCTCCCTTGGATCAAGATCGTGTGACTTAGATTGAAGTTTGCATAGTTTGCATAAAGAGGTTGGTTTCCACTGGATATGTTCCCATCAAAGTTAACATACCATGAGAAAGTTAACATAAGCATAGAAAAAAGCATATATTTTGAGGCTCTAAGTAAGTACCCTAGCAGAAGCAGTGGTGCAAGTGCCGGGTGAACTGATACAATGCGAGAAGACTCAGGTCAACAGGATCCGTCGAATGAACCGATTGTCGAGTTTCTAGATGCGTAGGATGAATTCAGAGCCTAAAGAAATAGTGCAGGTACCGTCAGATGAACCTGTTAGCCCATCATCTTTCATCTGATGCCTTGTTTGTCCAAGACAGAGACATTCTGAGTCAAAGGCCTTAAGTACTAGATGAACTGACAGTACATTCACCGGTTCATCCGACGGCTATGAAATTTAAGACAAAATGGTTTTGGCGTGGAGGTCTTTAGTACCGGATGAACCGGCACACCGTCGGATGAAGCATTAGATGAATTGTGTCAACAGTTAATTGCGGAGGAAGGCAACAACTAGGAGCACCGGATAAACCAACGCCCAGGAGATACATAGTGTTGTATCTTTCGATGGTACCCAGTGATGAGGACATCCCTTCCATTGATACAACTATGCCTTGTGCTCCGCAAGGACCAATGACTCAAGCCCGTGCATGACAACTCAACTATCAGGTAAAGTCATTCCTCATTGTTCATAAAAATTATTTATCTCTGAACCGGATGCTACTTAATTATGGTGATCAATGCATTATTCTTAGTAACATGGTACATGAAGAAGAGGGGGAAACATCCACAACAACCCAGGAGGTGCACAAGCTCCCCGTTTAGAGATGATGACCGCTCCCTCTCAAACGTTGTGACCCACCACGTTTTGAGTAGAGCGGGAGAGGCGCTCCCACTCAAACGTTGTGACCCACCACGTTTTGAGAAGAGCGGACAACAAGACAACAACAGATTGTTTTGGTCATAACTTTCGACTCCGAATGTTGTTTGGGGAGTATGAGTACTCGTTGGAAAGCTCTTGAAGTCAACTTTCAGATGGATCAGAAGACACCTTTAGATTCATAAGGAGTCGCCCAGATTTTACAGAGAGACGTCGATAGCCTTGTATCCAGTAAAGCCCATTAGGGGCTCATTCTAAATTAGGGATTACACCCTCCCACGCCTCTTGGCTGTTCTTTTATGTATAAATACCCCTCTAGCCGCCAGAGGAAGTTGGGTTTTGATTAGTTTCCGTTTTGTCAAGAACAGGACACCGATTCTTCGGTTGTGGAACCTCATTCATGAGTTGAATCAATTACTTTCTGTGATTTGGTTGATTCTCCGTGCACTTGCTTTTGTGTTCTTCGATTTCGCAGGTAAGAGTAAGACTTCTTGGTGAGGTCAATCGAGTTGCAGCTTGGTTGATAACCAGAGGGGTTATGGTGCTAAGATTGCGGGGTTCATTTCTTTGCATTTGAATTAGCCGGATCGGTGTCTCAAATCCGCCGAAATAAATAGTTATCTAAACCTTTCGGAAGATCTGGAACCCAAGTCCTATCACTTGGAAAAGAACTAGCCGTTGGAGCAATTGCTCTATGGTTGTCTTGGGCAATTTATACCCATTCCACATCACCATTTGAGGTTGTTGGAGTGAGCTAAAGTCTAGAGGAGTGCAAGACACATTGAAGATCGCATCCATCATACTAGTGCTTAAGTGAACATGCAAAGGCTTTGCACATGTGTGTGTGCTTAGTGCTAGATTTAGCTTAGAGCTGAGTGAGTGCAAGGTGTGGCTACCTTGTGAGGTGATTTCTTGAGTGGATCAATTTGTACAAGGTGCGCCAGAAACCTTGGAGCCTAAGAATATCTCTAGCAAGCATCTGCATCTCCATCGGTTATGAAGAAAGGAAAGAGGAGGTTTCTGTCTCGCAAAAGAAGATATAGTCCAGCAGTTGAAGCGCGTCCCCTCCTGCATCTCCGAGATCGTTGGCTCCTGCGCGGCTGCGCCGCCTTCGAATCTTCTCCTTGCCTCTTGCCCCTCCGCCACGTACCTCCCCTGAGCACTACTCGACAACGACACTTATCTCAGAGGCAGAGGCGGCGACTTGGAGGCGGATTCGTCGTGGAACAGAGGGAACTTCGCCTCCACCTCCCAAATCAAGCTCCACCACGCCTGCTGCATCTCCTCCTGCTGCAGCTCTGCCTCCGTCGCCGGCCTGCCGCATCTCCACCCCAGCTGCATCTCCGTCTGCTGCATCTCCGCCCCGCCGCAACTCCATCTAGATCTACCATAGGAGGGAGGGAGGTCATCGCCTGTTGATGGTGTATTTTGGTACACCAAACATGTTCATTATACTTTGGTTTGGATTTGATTATGGAACTAACCCGCCACTAGGCACACTAATCATATAACAAGTTCATCTTTGTGCATGCATTTGGAAGTGTTGTGTTTATGTAGGAAAACATGGACATAAAGGACGAATTCACAACAAGTTCAAAGGAGCATTTACGGAGTCTTGTTCGTGTTTATGAGCCTGATGAAATCACTTCCAATGGTGCGCGAGGACCGAAGTGTTACGAAGGAACACCCCCAGGGATTGAAGCGTAAAAGACCGAACTTCATGCATGGAGAACCTCCATCTTGGACGCGAGGATGACATCGTTAAAATCATGCAAGTGGAAGGGGCAAAGTGCATAAATGCATGAGGACCCACGGGAGCGAAGGGGCGACCGAACCAGGTCGAGGTGGGCCTGGGCCGACCCAGCCCACTCCGGGGGTCGGTTCCGCCCCCCTTTCCTTGCACCCGAAGGATCTTCAACCCTAAAGCCCTGGAGGCACCACCATTCGTAGGAGGGAGAGCCATTTGTACCAGGAGGCCATCCATAAGCAAGAGAGAGAGGAGGGAGATCTCCGGAGGGGGATCGACCACCTCGAAGGAAGCACCCACAAGTGGGGAAGAAGGAAGACACCGTCGGAAGGGTGACCATGATCAACGGTGCTATGTCTAGCACCTTGATGGGTTAATCTCCTTATTCGTCCATGGGTTGTAATCGATCTTAAGATGTAATCGTACTTTGTTGGAACCTCTATCTATCATCATGTGTTGAATATACTTTATTGCTTAAGGTTAGCTACCATGCCGTAAAGGGAGTAGAGCTCCAATGCTCCCTTGGATCCATTCAATACGCCGTGTCCATCATAGGTCTAGTCACGGATACCTTTGCGTAGTGACAGTACGAGGGGAGGGAAAGGGCGAAACCGTGTTCACAACCCCCGATAGATTGTATTGGTTTTCATGTTTAAAGCGATTGCATGTTCTAGGATCGCAGACCCATGGGCGAGTGTCTTTCATCTTGATAGATTAATCGTTCTCTCTAGTGTAGTTAGTCGTTTTCTAGTTTAATCATAGTTAGGGTTTGAGTAGTTAGTGAGTAGAGGTAGATCAAACGCTTGTAATCCCCTTGCTCCGCGGATTGACAAGAACCTTGGGAATCCCGTGGTGAAAAAGGTGTAGGTCCGTACGCTTGCGGATCGTAGGTGGATACGTCTTTTATCCGTCAACACCGTCGGATCTTAGAGGAGGCAGAGGAGACGCGGGCGGAGTCCAGGAGGCGAAGGGAGAGTGAAGGAGACGCGGGCGGAGCTCCAGGAGACGGGGATTGAGGCGGCGAGAGCTCTAGGAGACGGGGATCGAGGCGGTGGCAGTAGAGCTCAGGGGGGAGGTCGGGTGAGGTAGAGACGGGTGCGAGGGGAGAGGGGATGGGGACGGAGCGAGGCGGGCGGTTGGACATGGGCGGATGCAGAGAACCCCCCAGGAATGCGCGGAAGAGGGAGCCTACCTGCATTTTGCAGAAGGGGATGCAGACACTGCTGGAGGGGCTACGGTAGCGTTTGTTGCCTCATTTTGCAGATGAAGAAGCATATGCAGATGCTGCTGGAGTTAGTCTAAGTGGCTCACCGGCAAACGCCTTCAACCCTCTGGCTTGGTGTGGAGCGGCGAGGACACTATATGTGTGGGACGTGGATACCCCCTTCTTTGGTGGAGAAGCTCCTTAGTGGAAATGGCATCAAGATAACTAAGGGTGCTTGACAAGTGCCTTTGTGGCGAGCCTTAGTGGCAAGTTAAGTGGTGTTCTTGGGAGAGACTTGGTGACCGAGAAGCAATACTCTTGTGGTGGTGGCTTAGTGCCTACCGATACCACAGGATAAATTGTTTGTCAAAAGTTTAATTTCTCTCACCCCTCTTTACGTTTCCGCTTTACATTCTTGCAACCCTTTGCTTGCCTTTATTTTCCTAGAGTAGTATCTTGCTAGGATTGGATATATGTTGCAAAACTTATCTTAGGACGAGGGTTCACACCAGATCAACCATAGATTGCACATCTAGATAGAAATGATCATGTTTACTTTATGCAAAGTAGTGGAGGTCATTATTAAGTTTTTAAGTTGTCGAATTCACTCACTGCCCCTCTTAAGCTACAAGCATACGATTAGAGGTGAGCATTTTTCGGGTCGGGCCGGGTTCGGGCTGGGCCGAATTTTTTTTGTTATTTCCTGAAAAAATCCTGCCCATGACCATCCCACTGGACGCGTCGGGCCTTAATTTTTGGGTCGGGCCCGGGCTTGGGCGGGCCGCTCGCGCATTTTATAGTGTAAAACAACTAAAAACAGCATTTCGGGTCGGGCTCGGGCAAAAAAATTTCGCGGGCTTCAAGATCTCTGCCCGCGCTCACCCAGAAAGGTTCGTGGGCGGGCCGGGCTCAAAATGCTCTGGTATACATACAATTCCCAACAAATTGCAAGTTTGGAGGCACATCATCCGGCAGGTGGAAACCACTATCTTCTTGAGAATTCGTATAAACCACAATAAAAAATTATTTAAATCAATAAAAAAATACACATGTAGATGATATGATTGTGCATAACTTTGTAAAATATCTTGTCCAAACCAGGATTAACAAAACCAGTGGGAACCGGTCCGGCCCGGTTCCTAAATGTTCTGGTTTTGTTAACCCTGGTTCAAACTCGACTCGTTTATGAAATATAAAAATAAATTGCTATGGAAAGCGATCAGTATCTCAATCTAGACGATTTGAACCGATGCAGGTTTCAAGTGGACAAATACTATATTGATTTTTCTGCTTAGTACTATAGCTCATAACCACTGCATTATTTGACACTAAACTGAGTACATCAATTGGTGTGCTCTACGAGCCAAAGTTTCAACGCGCAAAAGAAGAAACATCAAACGTTTACCCAACACACTCGACGCATGCCACGCCCTCTTTCTAGTAAAAAGGTATTCGAAGAAATAATTCTAGAAAACTGAGCAGCTTCCTCAATGACTTGACACCAAGAAGATTATATTCCTGAAAGGAACTCCACATGTTCTAGCAAAAACAGAGGATGTTTTTATTCACGCATGCACGCACGGTGGAAACAGCGGACCTGAAATTTCATATGACTTGTTATTATTAGGACCATCAGAAGTGACTTGTAAAATGCATATGCATGGTTTTGTAAGTGTTGGTGCCATTACAGCAAACTAAAGACAGAAAAAAATATCATCCTAATATACTATGAAACTACAGCATATAAATAGATAGCATCTGCATGCACATTGTTCATACCTCTTGTACAGTACTGTTTATCCTACAATCTTCCATCCAGCTTGTTAACAATGTGCTCTATAGAGGGTCTCTTCTTCCGTTCTGGCTCCACACACACTAGCCCAATTTCAATGCACACTCTCACTTGCTGGAGAGAGTTGGCATCTAGTGAAGAGTACTTGGATACAATGTGCTCAATTGTCCAATTTTGGCGTACCTATACAAATCGGAATTATACCTCTTAACTGGTATTATACAAAATAAAATAAAATAGAACTTTCCATCTGAAATCATCAAGCGTAGTGTTATTTATAACACGGCTTACATTCTCAACGAAGTTCCTTGCAGGCATGTCTTGGCTGCTTCGCTGATTTCTCTCTCCCGTGGTGATCTCAATGATCAGTAGGCCCAAACTATATATGTCTAACTCGGTTGAGATCTCACCTCTATATAGATACTCTGGAGCCATGTATCCACTGAAAGGAGTTAACATTTAAAAAAAGTTAAGAAGCATTACTAGAGAAATGAAAATGCAGCAGTTTATTGTACATAAAGATCATTTTCTTCATAGATCTTACTGTGCCCCCACAACGTTTAGTGTGTACATCCGCGTCTGTTCTGTGCCGAAGAGCCTGGACAGACCGAAATCTGCAATTTTCGGGGTCATGTTCTCATCAAGCAGTATATTGTCAGGCTTAAGATCCATATGGAGCGTAGGCTTATCCATTCCCTTGTGTAGGAAATGTAAACCTTGGCAGATTCCCTTAATTATCTTGAAGCGTGTTGCCCAATCCAGTGTTGACGGAGCTACAGAAAGCAGACCAGAGCTATGTCAGTGTTATGGGATAATAGCCTCTAAACTTAGTATCATAGACGGATCTAACGGTGGGTCCCCCCTCCGTCCCTGATTAGTATTAAGGTACTGTAATTTGGTTGTAACATTGATAAGCAACGAACTTGTAACATAATAACAATTGGCATTTCCCCCCTTCTGTTTGGTGGTTAAATAACAATCACTTTGTCATTTTATTTATTTCAGTGCACAAGCAGAGGGGCATCTACATATAAAAAGTGAACCCCAACTTGGGGTCCCCAAGCTCCAACTAAGTGTAAGGAACAGATAGTATGTCAGATAAAACAGTATCATACCAAAAATATGCTTCTCAAGGCTTCCCATTTTCATATATTCGTAGCAGAGTAAGCTCTCCACTGCGTCCGTGAGAATGTATTTCCCCTTGTGCTCCACCACTTTTTTCTTGGTCTCGTAGCAAAAGCCAACTAGCTTCACGATGTTCTCATGCCGGACCGCCATAAGGTTCCCAACCTCATTCTGAAACTGTTTTTCAGGCGTCACCGCCGAGCCGCTGCCGATCATCTTCACAGCAATGTCTGTTCCATCTTTCAGAGTCCCCTGCATAAGCTCTCACAATTCACAAAACAGTGGAAAGTTTTCGTCAGCCCGTGGGAACTATTGAAAACACTGAAGCTGCAAATAAATCACTCGTACCCTATAAACTGTCCCGAATGCGCCCTTGCCGAGTTGTCGCGCAGGAGAGAACCCATCTGTAATTTCTTTCAAGAACTCCGCTGGGAGTTCTTTGGGCAGTGTATTCAGAAGAAGACTCGTCTCCGGCTTGCTAGAACTAGCAGCGTCCATTTCTGAATCCTGATGACCCCTTTATGCTATATGGATGTCAGGCGCTATAACAGAGGAATCCTTACCATAACTTCTACTACTTCCAAAAACAAAAAATATAAAATTCTCTATATGCTATCAGATGGCATAAAGGGATAAGTTACAATTTTGAATAGCATATGTAGAAATTTTACTAAAAAATATATACGCTGATAACTGGTTGCCTTGGAGTGAGTGAGGGGAACAACCGGCTTCAAGAAAGCACTGACCTGGAGAAGAAGGAACGAAGGATGAGAGAGACCCTGGCGCGGAAGAGAGGAGAGATGAGAGATCCAGATCCCTGCAATCTTTGATTTCTTAAGCAAAACTCCCAGTCCCAACGAGATGGTGTTGACTTGACTTCACTTCACTTCACTGGGCTGGCCGGCTGGGTCTGGTCGTGGACATGGCCCACTGGCAGCAAGAAAAGAAAAAAATAAATGACTCGAACCACGGACCTTCAACAGTGTGTTAGGTGCAGCTGCCACCAAAGTCAGGTCGTCACGGCTATTTCCTATCTGAGTCTACCAAAAGAGGCAAAAGTAATTCTGCCTTTGGTTCAGCTATTGTGCACACTGGAGCACTCCTCCAACACATGAGGCAAACGGGGAGGCAAATCGACTTCAGAGGAGAGAGGGTATGCAAAATTTGCGAAAGGGCCTGTAGCCTAGTGATTATATTACAAGAGTCCCGGTAGCACCTCAGGTCCTGGGTTCGACTTCCCGTGGGAGCGAATTTCTCAAAATTTAACAGCGTTTGTGCTTTCAGTGGTAGGCGACGTTCCCGTCGACAGCGAGGCGCATGTGGTGACTTCGTCAATCTGGAGGATTTGCCGACCCAGTCTTCGAAGATGCTCCTAGGGGTAGGGTTTGTGTGTGTATTCATAGGGATGAATGTGCGTGCGTTGTCAGTGTCTCCGATGTATCGTGTAATTCGCAACAAAAATTGCACCTCATCTATGTCACACCCCGAAATTTCCAATTTCGGGATGTGAATAGAAAGAATAATTAAACAATGATTTTTGCATAATTTTAAAATTTTCTCAACATTTGTTTTGTTTACGGGAAATATAGTATAGGAAAAAGTCTTTGTTTGATTTTCTCGAATTAAATAAATTGGTTCGATGTGAGTGTTGCGTTCATGCCAATGTATCATAGTGTTTGTTGAGTGTAAAAGGTTTAAAAATACGTTTAGGTGCCGAGCAAAATCCTTCCGATAATTTTCCGGACTTTTCCGGAATTTATTCTCACTTTCCTCGAGCTATTTCTATTTATTAGAAGGCTCTAAAATCTTTTTTTCCATGAGCACCAAATACTTTATTTGGATTGTTCGTGTCCCCATCTGTCTCTGGGAATTTCCATGGAGTTTCTGTGATTTTCGGAGTTTTTTCTGCCTTTATACAATTTCTAGTCTTTACTGGAATTGTTTTCGCATTAAAAATAAATTCGGATATAAAAATACCTATCCTATCCTTTTGGGCCGAGCCCGCATCCGCGAGCCCGACCCACCTCCATCCCGGTCCTCCGGCCGCGAGGAGCCCATACGGGGCCGAACGCGCGCGAGAGCCGCCGCGTGGCACGGCAGGCCGCCGCCGCCTCGGCCTTGGTGTGCGCGGCACGACCATCCTCGCGCCCCGCGCCTATAAAAGGTGAGCCCCACGTCCTCGTGTGCCCTAGCTCTCCACCGCCACCAAGCTCGTCTAACAGCAAGCGCCACCGCCGCCGCGCCTCATCATCCCTGGGCAACCGGGCGCGCGCCGCCGGCGCTCGGAGATGTCGTCCGTCGTATGCCCCGTGTGATGCCTAAGCTCCAAATCATCGCCGTAGGAAGGCCGTCACAAAGGCCATCCGGAAGCCACCGTACATTGTCGAGTTGTTCGTGGAAGAATATCGTCAACCCGAACAACAACCGTCCTCATCGAGTTTGATCTCAAGCCGTTGTTCATCTTTTTATTGGTGGGAACACCATCACGTTGCCAATCTCCTCCTCGTTTCTTTTTTTTCATCTTATCCTTCTCCCATGGCTGAAGCACCGCTGCCGCAGAGATCCGATCGAGCCAGCCCTGACCCGCGGCACGGTCTCAAAGCCCTTACCATGTCGGGTCATCGGGGAGCCTAGACCGGCCGCGCGAAGCAAGTCATCCCCGTCGATTTGCCGCGCGCGGAGCACACGTCTCTTCTATTCCGTTTGATGTTCGCCGGTCGTCGTCCTCTTTCTTGCGCAGTCACAAACCACACATCCCAACCTTCCCGAGTTTCTACAATTATTCATCTCTCTCGTATGCATGTTAGTATCAGAAACTTGTGCTTATATAATCATCCACCGACGGATGCCCTCCTTCGTCTATCTTTTGTCTTTAATCTATGCTACCCGCAACTCTTTGCGCCTATGGCCATGCCCGTGTTCCACGGTCCCCGCCGCCCTAGCTACATGAGCCGAACCGCCTTCCCCGTCTCTACGGCGGATAGCGCGGGCCATCAGGAGCTAATCAGCAGCCATGAAGTCCAAGAAAGAGGGTTACGTCCTTGTACAGAAGCAAAAGCCATGCATCGTTCGTACTTGCACTCGCCGGTGATGACATCATGACGGCATCATGATTATGTGGTAATCAGGACTTTTCCTTTACCAAATAATCAGCACTTTTCCTACCTTTTTTCGGTATTGTGAAACTTCATTGATCATTAGGCTTTACAAATCTTTGATGTATGGAATAACTATTTTTTTCATCTGTAAAATCCTTGCTCACAGTCATCCAATCTATCTATCATTTAATTTCTTTTCTTTATTATTACTCATAGTGACATACTCTTTATGTCCTATTCAATCAGTTATCTTCTTCTTGTTATTAAAATTCATATCTTATTCTATTAAATTCCGATCTCAGTAATTCCTTCACTAACATGTTCCTCCTAACGTGTAGATTAATTTTGTACTGTTATAGTACGTTTGTGTCGTTCTAGTTCGTTTCACCTTAACCTACGCGTTAGCATGTGTACCACCTGTTACTTTTGTTTTAACATCAAAGTTGCATGTTAATCTTGACTAATACTTAATCCATTGGTTTCTAAATAAAAGTGATTAAGTTCAATCCCGGCTTTCTCTAATCATGATGTAACTTGGTAAATTCTTATATATAACCAACTTTGATAAATAAAATATGCTTTGTGTTATACATCTGTTTTCATAATAAAGTTAATGTGCTTAATGATATTAAATATCTTTTCAATATTAACATGTTTAGTTGAACACGCCATATAAAGTTATTTGATTAGATTCTTTCACATGCTTTGTCCTTTTAATGTTAACTGTTAATTTGACATAACTTCCACTTGAATGTTATAAATAAAACATGATTGGGTTTATCGTGATTTCTTTAATTAAATGTAACTTGTTTAATGTTAACATAGAGTATTTCTCCGAAATATTCTTTCCACATGATTTCTCATTAAAATATGAACAAGCGCGTAGTCTCTTGTTGTTTGTTAATGATCTCACGATAGATTCGAGCTTAGTTTTGTTTTCAGCATTCCTTGCGCTTGCATAACCGATAGAATCGAGCTCTATCTCATTGTGATCTTTCCGGTTCTTGCTCAATCATCCACAACCATCTCTTTAAAGCTAACCAAGTCTTTTCCTTCCAAGCACGGTTTGTATTCTTTAGTGATCCATCTAATAGAACCTATCCTTTAGTGCGTTCTTTTAAAGCTTTCTTTTGATTGGTGCTTTGTTCTTAGTATATGCTTGTTTGTTTGCTTTGTGTATGTTTGTGCCCGATGATTGATGCGCTTAGAGTGAACGTCGTTCGGGAAGCTTTGAAGAGCAAGAGGTTGAAGATATTCTGAGCAGCGACATTACTTTGGTTAAAGGCAAGTGTGTCCTTGATCTTTTGTCCTAAGAATTATGTTTAATCACTCATTGCATATGCTTGCATTAATTTGATGGGACCCATGTTTAAGGTTTGACTAGTGTTATTTATCCTGTGCCTTGATCAATCGGGTTTATCTTTATGTTGGGTAGCTATGCTTAGTTGCTATACCTTGGGATATGGTGGTTTTAATGAACAACAATGATGAACATGCTTTACTTTGATGCTATATATCTCTGTTTAATACAAGATCATATGTTTAATCGGAACATGGAGAACCACCCAGGAAAACAGTGCAACCACAAGACATATGGCTCTGTCTTGGCTTATTAATTAGTGAACTAGGTGTTAGGTATGCTTTACCTGATAAGGGTTGGGGGTGGCGGGTAGTGGCGTATGGACTGCTCGGGCGTAGGTGTGGGCTTAGCTAAGACATGGTACTCGTCCGGAAGCTTTATACGTTGCACCGACCGGGTAACCCGGCGGGCGACCTACACACGGGGATCTTTGTAACGGCCTCGTAGCGTCCCTATGCAATCACACCTCGGTAGTGTGGTATGATGCTTGGCCGGCATCGCATGGTTGGGTCTAAAGTTCTTCGGGACTTTTACGCGACTTGTGGGTAAAGATGTACAACCTCGCGGAGTGTAAAACTAATCGATTAGCCGTGCCCACGGTCACGGGCGGCCCGGACCCTCACATGATAATTGAACTTGAAGATGGACTTAAATCGTGTTCTCTGGTTGTGCTTGCCATATGCTTATGGCGTATCTTATCTATCTCTTTATGATAATTGTGGGTTGGTATAAACTTATACTTTATTAGTAATCGAGTGCTAATAAAATTTGACCAACTAAAATTGCTTAAATGCTTATAGCCCGAGTCCACTATAAAGCCTTTGCATTCATTCTTTTTCCCCACACTTGCCGAGTACGACAAGTGCTCACCCTTGCTATAACCATTGTTGCTCGAAAAAGGAAGTCGCTATTAAGATGTTCTTTGGTGCTAGGCGTACGCAACCCCCGATCAATTGCCCGTGATGTTTGGAGCCTTCGTTTCCGGGATTAAGCGTAAATCTCGATAAACTTTCTTTTTCTTACGTGATACCGTTTCGTATTCACTTTTATGTCACTATATGCATGAAACTTGATCCCGGCATGCATATAGGTATGCACTTGGTTTCCTTCGGAAAATCGGGTGTGACAATCTATCCTCTAATGCATCCGCGGGGAGGGAGAAGGAGGGGCCAGGGAGGCCGGGGAGGAAGGAGCTCCGATGCAGGAAGGCCGCAGCGTGCAATCGCCGGGGAAGGAGGGAGCTCCGGCACAGGAAGCTCCGCCGGATGAAGGCCGCGGCACGCGGCCGTCGGCTCGAGCTCGTCGGTGAGCAGCAAGAGAAAAAGGTGCCGCCGCCTAGCCCCGAATCGAGCTCCACCCCAGATCCAGCGCGTCGGTGGAGGGAGCAGGCGCCACCGCATAGAGCCGGCTTCGGAGCTCGAGCTCAATCCATGGCCGTCGCGAGCCCGCCGCTTGGGAGTTGGCCGCCGCAACACCTGCCCCTCCACCATGACGGAGGAGGCGGTGGCAGCGGAAGAGGAGAGGATCGGCGGGGACAGGCACCACAACGGAGAAGGTGGTGGCGATGAAAGAGGAGGGGAGGGGGTGGCGTCAGCACCAGCGGGAGGGAACAGAGTTTTGCCTCCACCATTTGCACGGGATTTTTGCCTCTCATGTGCGTGAGGCAAATGCCAGAATGCCGCTCCCATTTTAACTACGTTGTTGGACTCAGTCTGACGTGAGTTTGGATGCGAGGCGATGTGGAATTGGAAGATATCGTTGCTGCTGTTTTTGGTTGATTGTGTCGTTCTGCGTTTGGTTGGAGGAGATGTATTCATCCCAGTTCATTGTTGAGTATGAAGGATTTTAAAAATAGGGTGGGTGATGATTTTAAGAGCGTTAGTCACCGTATATGAACTCATCTTGTCATGTAAAAGTGAACCTTATTTGTCATTCTCTAATCAATAATTTCTCTTTTTCCTCAACTCTTATCTAGGGATGGCAGTAGTGCTGATAAGACGTTTACCCGCCCGATAGCTTATCCGTGCTATCGTCTTTTGCCCGGCCGATAACATGCCCGCGGGTAAAAAGTTCTGCCCGCATTCGCGCCCGACGGATATCCGCGGATAACAGGCAAACCCGTCACCGGTCGCTGCCACCCCTGAGCCACGTGCCACTACTCCCCTACCGCACGATGCTCCCTCCGCTGCGCGTTGTCGCCACTACCCCGCGCGTCGTGGCCCTGGCCCTGGGCACCGCCATGAGTACCGCTGGTCGCGGGCGCCGCCCTCCCGCGCAGCTTCTTAGATGCTAGAGGGGCGAGGGCCAGCCTAATGACGGCCGTGAAGAAATTCGCGGTGCCTGTGTGATGTCGTGCGTGGTGCGTGCAGCATGCCTGAGCGAGTACAGTATGGGAGAGATGAGAGACTGATAGAGAAATGCGAGATGAGGGCGGCGGGCGGCGACCAAGAGATGGATAAGGAAAGGGGCAACGGGCGCTGCAGCAGTAGGAGTAGGGTTTTCTTGTTGGGCTTCGGGCGAAAGACATGTATTGGGCTTGTCTTGGTTAATATTTTGATAGGCTTTTTTATTTAAACGGGCAACGGGTGTTATCCGCGGGTGAAGTTCTCTGCCCTCTTGCTGCCCACATGAGAAATTTTTTATCCATATCCGCAGGTGAAATTTCTTACCCGTACCCATGCCTGTCAGGTCAGGTACCCGTGGGTATCCGCATCCGCAGGTAAAACTGCCAGCCCTACTCTTATCCTTCTTCTCGTCATTGGAAGGGAGTTGTCTACCTCTTGCCTGCACCTCAGCGTGACTGGTGCCTCCTCCAGGTCGAACTACCCCACGCGGAGGCTCGGACTGCGGGCTCGCCGACGTTGGCCCATATTTGTGATGTGATGTGATAGGTGGATAGTATTTTTCCAATAAAACAAACTAAGATATCAATAGACTTACAAACTGCACGAGCGCCAGATATTTGAAGATAAGATTCCCATTCATGAGGTGATTCTTGAAGAAAGGGATGTAGGTAATAAACATAGAACGAATGTCGTTCATCCATCCTCATTTATGACTTATCTCGTGGTATCGGTAGGCACTAAGCCACCTCTAGTCCACATTGTTAAAGTACTCCACACAAGAGTATTGCCTCTCGGTCACCAAGCCTCTCCTAAGAGCACCACTTGACTAGCCACAAGGCTCGCCACGAAAGCACTCGCCAAGCTCCCTTGGTCATTTGGATACCGCCTCCACTAAGGAGCTTCTCCACCAAGGAAAGGGTCTCCACGTCCCCCGCACAAAGTATCCTCGCCACTCCACACCAAGCCAGAGGGTCGAAGACGATTGCCGATGAGCCACTTAGGCCCTAAGGCTTCTGGCGTTGCATAGCTTGATTCATTCAAGAATCACCTCACAATGTAGGCACACCTTGCACTCACTCAGCTTTAAGCTAAGCCTAGCACTAAGCACACACACAAAGCATGTGTAAGTCTTTGGATGAGCAATTTAGCACTTAGATGGCTTGGATATGATCTTCTAAGTGTCTTGCACTCCTCTGCACTTCCACACAATCCAGTAAGCTCAAATGGGCAGTGGAAGGGGTATAAATAGCCCAAGACTTTGAACTAGCTGTTGTCTAAAAGCTATGGAACACTATATCGTACTATCGGATGATTTGACGTTATTCTTTTCCCAAGCGTCAGTTCATTTGGTGCTAATAGACGTTACCTTCCACCGCACATGATCGTTGACACAAATCACTCGACGCTTCAACCGATGGTGCATCGGTTCATCTGGTGTTGAAGGGCTTGAGCTCCGAACATCTCTGTATGAAATGAACATAACCATTGTGTCGGTGTTTTAGACCGAAAACCTACTAAGGGGAGTACCCGAAGTAGATGAATGTGGCCTCGCAGAGATCGGTAACTCGAAGGAAGAGACACGTGGCACACAATTTAGACAGGTTCGGGCCACGAGGTGCGTAATACCCTATGTCCTGTATGCTGCGTAGCTCTGGATTGATTGGGTATGATTACAAGATGATGCCATCTTATGCCGTGAGATGAGATGATCAAGATAGGGGTCCCTACCTCGCCTTATATAGTCCGGGAGGCAGGGTTACAAGTCGGTTTAGGGAGAGAGTACTAGTCGAGTACGTCTAGGAGTCTTCCATACAGTGCGGGACATGTACATCTTCCTAACCAAGTACTTCTCCTCTGTAGTCCTTGTGCTTCACGCCATCAGGTACCGTGCAGTGCAAGTCAGGTAGTCCCAGGGGCCCACCGAGTAGTCGGTTCTGGTACCCACCGAGGTAGTGGGCCCAGGGAGGTCCATACGACAAGCCCCCGAGTACTTTGGAGTCGAGAAGGATAGCTCCAAGTAGTCTTGACGGCCTTAACGAGTAGTCCTCAAGCGTCCTCGAGTACTACAAGTCAAAAGTCCTCAAGAGTAGTCGAAGCATCCCGAGGCTAGAATGTACTCCAGCTGATGTTTGAGCAACCCCGAAGTCTTCTCGAGTTGTCCCAAGCGTCCTCGAGTGCTGCCCTTGAAGGTCTTCAACAATGCCTGTGTTGTCTTGAAGCCGAAAATGATATGGAAGTGTGATTGCAAAATCACACTCCATATGGAGTAGCCCACGAGCCTTAGGTTGAGTTGTAGACTCTGGCTGTGGGTCCATATGAAGTTTTGGCAAGAATATCCCGAAAATCTCGAGAAAAAACCGAAGGACACGTGGCACGGAGCCCCCGATCCTTGAGTTGAGTACTTCCTCTCGAATTGAAGGGTCATCTTGTAGAATGTGTCCTGAGTTGCTCTTGAGTCTTGCCGCTTCCCAGGAAGTCGAGTTGGAGTAGCCGAGCCCCCGAGGTGAGGCGCGTCGAGTGGTAGAAGTTGAAGAGTCAGGCACCACCGCTGAGTCAGCCGCGCGCAAACTTATCCATCCGGCCATTGGAGGGCCGCGTTGACTTATAAATAGAAGTTGAAACCCTTAGGGTTTTTCACCCTACGCAGCTGCAGTCATTCCCAGCAGATCTAGCCAAGAATCACCACTGGTGCGCACCGCCACCATTGAGTAGAGCGCAGATCCGAGTGCGCCGCCGTAGGAAGCCAACACAATAGCCCCCGAGCGAATGCGCGTGAAGACACTATGCACCTGGAGGATGAAGCTGTCTCCATCAAAGACCACGAAGGCCGCCGGCGGAAAGAAGAGGGCCCGTGAAGAGGCCACCGGATCTGCCGCAGGGACATCACCGCCGGTGTCCCCGCCGCGGCCAGATCCAACCGTGAATGGAAGAAGTCCAAGGTGAAGACTGAAGACTTGCTGGCCCTTCTCAACAGTGGATTCCTGCGGGAGAAGGAGGTGGACATGTGGAGGGCCGCCGCCGGGGATCCGTACCCCATGGAGAAGAATCCGGACGAGATCCCGATGTTCGCGCGGTTCGCGGAGCGCGGACTGTCTCTCCCGGCGAGCGACTTCTTCAAGGGGCTACTGGGGTACTACGGCATCGAGTACCTCAACCTCAACCCCAATGGTATCTTCCACACCGCCGTCTTCGTACATTTCTGCGAAGCCTTTCTGGGGATCAAGCCCCATTAGATCTTGTTCCGGAAGTTCTTCCGGGTGAAGCCGCAACCCAGCGCCAGCAACCCGCGAGTAGTCGGAGGAGCGGGGATCCAGATGAGGGAGGACGCCGCCGAGCAATACCTCTCATACAAATTGATAGATTCCAACCAGGACTGGAAGGCCAAATGGTTCTACGTCACGAACCACCACCCGGCGCTGCCGAAGCCCAGCGGGAAGTAGCCCAAGCACTGTCCGTGGTGGAACTCGGAGCTGACGATGCAAGAAGGGCTCCAGCTGCCCGAGTTGTTGGCGCGAATCAAGGCGCTGAGGGAAGCCGGGCTGAGGGCCGAGCACGTGGCCTTCAGCTTCATGAAGCGCAGGGTGCAGCCGCTGATGGCTCGCGACACCCTGGGGTACGAGTACACCGGCGACGACGACATGTCGCAGATGCCTGGAGATGAAGTCGACGACGACATTGTTGATAGGCTGGCCCGGATCTTCAAAGATATGCCGGCGTACACGCCGTGCCCCGTACCAGAGTTCTCCGCCGCACGCCCACCAAAAGAGGTTAGAAGCCGCATCCGAAGTCGAGTACCCATTGCATGAGAGTAGTCACACTGATGAGTTGTTCTTCTTGCAGGATGACTTGAAGAAGTTCGTCTCTGAGCCGCCGTCGCCTCCCCAGCTAGTCGAGGTCCCAGAGGAAGGGAAGGCCAAGACCAAGGAGCGGCGTGAAATCGGCGAGGGAGACGACACAGTTGTCGTGGAAGACACGTCTGAAAAGGACGACGACGAGGAGACATTGCAGGACCGCTTCCAGTTGCGGTCGAGGTTCAGCCGTCTTGGCTTACCTCACATCCCTCTCGTTCAGGATCAGCCGGCTAGCCTAGAGGCTAGTCTGCCCGCGCCGCCAAGGAGGCCGCGCAATGCGGCCCGCAAGCGCGTGGCCAAGAAGTTGAAAGTCACGGAGACCACGTCCCGAGAGGTAAGTCGTCTTGAATAGTGTAGTCGAGTTCTGATGTCTCGAGTTCATGTGTGGACGATGAAGTTTCCTTGCTTGCAGGAGATGCCGCCTACCGAGCCCGTTGAGCAGGGCGACGAAGGCGACTAGGACACGGTGGGGGAGGTCGCTGGTAGTTGTAGCCCAGCCCCCACTGTCGAAGAGCTTTTGGCGCAGATGGAGCGCCAGCCCCCTGTTGCTCAGGGGAGCACAGAGCCCGCCGCTGCTGCCACTGAAGAGGCAGCGGCCACAGAGGCGCAAGAGGAGGCGCCTGCCGAGGCAGGACTGGTCGACATCGCCAATATCCTCGGCGCCCCAACCGTGACGGTAGTCCGGTCGAGCTTGTAAGTGTTGATTCTCCCCCGAGTAGTACTTGATGTGGTAGTCGGACTTGATTGACAACCAGCTTGTGTACTCTGCAGGAAATCGACAGACCTGTCCTGGGAGGGGGATGAACCCGCTGCAGCGGTGGCGGAAGAAGAAGCCGTGCCACCCACTGAGGAGTCCGCTCCCACCCCTCAGGCGGAGCCCGAAGCGCTGACCACTGAGGCTACGCTGCCCGAGGCCAGCATCGTTGAAGGTAAGTACTCTGCTGAGGTTGGAATGCCTAGTAGAGTAGTCGTAGTCGCCAAGTATGACTGATGCACTTGTTCTCTTGTCAACAGGTGCTGAGGCCGAGGGAAGTGAGATCCCGTCGGCGGTGCCTGTAGAAGACGTGGCACCGGGAACTCAGGAGGCTGCCGTAGAAGCCCCCGAGCTGATGGAGGTGGCCGCCGGAGAAGCCGCCGCGATGACTGGAGGAGGAGGGGACGACGCACTGCCAGAACCCGCTCTGGAGGTGGTCGTCCGCTCACCGGAGATCCAAGATGCGGAGCCAATCCGCTCGGCGCCGATGACCGAAGTCGCTACGACTAGTCGTGGCGGGATCGAGTTGTTGGTGGACGATCTGGTCGACCCGGCAACGGTGGCTCGACACCAGGAAGCGGTGCGCCAAGCCGAGCAATGGATGAAGGTGAGTATTCATAACCCTTGAGTAGTCAATCCTTTAGCGTTGAGTACCCATCTGATGTGTGTTGTCTGCGCAGGACGTCGCTGAGAGGTCCCGCCTGAAGTCGGATATGCTTCAAGGGTACGGCGACGCGGTGCTTCGAGTCGAGACGTTGGAGGATCAACTCGCGAAGTCCCAGAAGCACGCCGCTGCCATGCAGTCAAAGCTGGACACCGCCTTCGCCAAGTACCACAATGACGTCCAAGAGATGCAGGCGAAGAGCGACGACTTGGTGCGGAAGAACAAGTCTCTCCGCAACAAGAACAAAGGTACACCATTGTCTTGTTGAGTACTTATTGGAGGTCGAGAGGTAGTCTAACCCTGTTGTGCCTTGTTGATTGCAGAGCTTGAGACTCGAGTTGATCAGCTGAAGGCTTCGGAGACTGATCTGAAGAACCTTTTCTACCGGGAGCAGGAGGCCCGCCAGGTACTAGAGTATGATTATAAGGAGCTTGCTTACGAGTGCGACAAGCACATGGAGCTCCGTATTGCATCAGACCGTGACCTCGTCAACTGCTACAAATCATTGCAGAAGCTGAACGAGGATTGCGAGAAGCTGCGGGCCCAGCTCAAGGAACTTGAAGAAGCTGCGCTCCCCTTCGCGAGGCTGCTGGTGCCTCATCCTGGCGGTCCCAAGATAGCGCCGCTGGTGGACCGGTTGAAAGAAGCCCCCAGCCGGCTGGCGACCTACGTGAAGCATTTGGCGAAGTCGATCACGAACCAAGTGCTGGCCTTCATGAAGTCGTACTTCCTGAAGGCTCCCGTAGATGTAGTCGTCGGCGGGCTAGCCGCCAACTGTACTAACGAGCAGTACGCGGAGCTACTGGAGCAGATGGCGCCTATTGCAGATCAAGTCGCCGAGAAACTTAATCTCCGGTAGTCCTGTAATAGTTAGCTCGTAGCAGTAGTTGTACAAAAACAATTGTAATGAAATTGTTTAAGTATGGATGAAGAGAGATTTCCATCAATGAGTACTCGTTGCAGCGATCTTTGAGTGCGGAGTCCCATCGTGGAGTTGTCACGAGTAGTCGTACTCGGTAGTAGTCCCGTTGAGGGAAGGAAACAGTAAAGTAGTTGATGAATAATCAAACTTTATTACTGATGAAGTACACCTGGATGGCCAGGGCTGTAGTTACAGAGTAGTCGCCAGGACCCGGAGACCGCCTACGGCTAAGTAGTGCTAGGGCGTGTAGCCGCTTACAGCAGTAGATCCGTAAGTAGCCGTATAGGTTGGATCTAGGGGTACATGGTCTCTCAGTAGACCGCTGCTAGAGTCCTTTGTCGCTCGTCGCAGCCCAGGATCCGTAGGTAGCCGCATGGGCTGGATTCTGGAAAGGAGTAGTCCGGAGACTGGTGCCTGGACCCGAAGGCCGCTTACGGCAGAAGGGGTCTTGATGTAGTCGTGTAGACTTGAGCCCCCGGGGTAGTCATGTAGACTAGGCGTAGAACCGACAGAGTTGGTCGACGTTCCACGAGTTGTTGACGTCTTCGCCTTCAAGTGTCTGGAGGCAGTAGGAGCCCGGTCCGGTCACCTTTGCAACCGTGAAGGGACCTTCCCGGGCGGCGGGCGAGCTTGTGTAGTCCTTCCGTGTTCTGGATGCGACGGAGGACGAGATCACCAACGTTGAAGGAGCGTTCCTTGACGTTGCGGTCGTGGTAGCGTCAGATACCCTCCAGGTACCTTGCTGATTGGACGAGGGCGGCGCAGCGAGCTTCTTCGAGCCCGTCGATGTCAACTCGTCTGCTGTCTTCAGAGACCCCTTCGTCGTAGTGCTCCACTACTGGTGAATCCCATATGACATCAGCAGGGCAGATTGCTTCGGAGCCGTAGACCAGGAAGTATGGAGATTGCCCTGTTGGCTTGGAGGGCTGAGTACGCAGCCCCCAGAGTGCATTGGGTAGTTCCTTGATCCACTTGCCTCCTTTAGAGTTAGCAGCATCATGTAGCCGCTTCTTGAGAGCGTCGAGCACCATGCCGTTGGCGCGCTCGACTTGTCCGTTGGCTCGAGGATGGGCGACTGAGACGTATCGGACGTCGATCCCGCTATTCTCGCAGTACTCCTAGAACTGGTGATTGTTGAAGTTGGATCCCAGATCTGTGATGATGCGGTGGGGTAGTCCGTAGCGATGCACGAGTTCATCCAGGAAGTCGAGTACTCTGTCAACCTTGGGGCATGTAACCGGCTTGACCTCGATCCACTTGGTGAACTTGTCGATGGCCACCAGTACTCTGTTGAATCCACCTGGCGCAGTTGGGAGTGGCCCAATCAAGTCGAGCCCCCAGCAGGCGAAGGGCCAGGTTGTTGGTATGGTGACGAGCTTGTAGGCTGGGACATGTTGCCGCTTGGCGAAGTATTGGCACCCTTGGTACCTTCTGACGAGTTCTTTGGCGTCGCCCAGAGCTGTGGGCTAGTAGAAAGCTCGTCGGAAGGCCTTGCTGACCAGCGTGCGGGAGGACGCGTGGTTGCCGCAGACGCCTTTGTGGATCTCCTCCAAGATGTCCTTGCCTTCTTGTCTGGGGACGCACTTCATGAGTACTCCTGAAGATGCGCCCCGCCTGTAGAGCTTGTCTCCGACGAGGACGTAGGACTTGGCACGGCGGATGAGCTGCTCAGCCAAGTTCTTGTCCGAGGGAACCTTCGCTCGCCGAGGTAGTCGATGAAGGGCCGCCTCCGGTCCACGTCGATCATCATGACCTCCTGGCCGGGTCGTAGGATGCGGCGGGACGGTGGTCGGTGGCGCGGCTCCGGGATGGATGGCACGTGAAGCTCGTGGACGAAGACACACGCCGGTACTTGAGCGCGAGTAGAGCCAAGCTTCGACGGGACGTCCGCCGCAACGTTGTTGTCGCGGACGATGTGGTGGAACTCGAGACCATAGAACTTGTTCTCGAGCTTGCGGACTTCTAGGCGAGAGGCGTCCATGTTCTCCTTGTTGCGGTCCCGGTACTTGTTGACTTGGTTGATGACCACGTGCGGAGTCGCCGTAGACTAGTAGCCGCTTGATGCCCAGTGAAGCTGCGAGGCGGAGCCCATGTAGGAGAGCTTCGTACTCGGCTTCGTTGTTTGAGACCTTCCAAAAGATCTGCAGGACGTACTTGAGTTGTTCGCCCGTTGGAGAGATCAAGAGTACCCCTGCACCTGCGCCCTTGAGGTTGAGTGAGCCGTCGAAGTACATCACCCAATGCTCTGGTCGCTCGGTTGGAGTAGGTAGCTGATTCTCCCGCCACTCCGCCATGAAGTCGACTAGTGCCTGCGACTTGATGGCTGTGCGTGGCTTGAAGTCGATGGTGAGGGCGCCGAGTTCGACTGCCCACTTGGAGATTCTTCCAGTAGCATCTTGGTTCCGCAGAATGTCGCCGAGCGGGTAGTCGGTGACGACAGAGATCGAGTATTGCTGGAAGTAGTGTCGCAGCTTCCGCGAGGTGATGAGTACTGCGCACAGAAGCTTCTGTACAGGCTGGTAGCGTGCCTTGGACTCTGACAAAACCTCACTGATGAAGTAGACTGGTCACTGGACTGGGTAGGCATGGCCGTCTTCCTGCCGCTCAACGATGATGGCAGTACTGACCACATGAGTAGTCGCAGCGAGGTAGAGCAGTAGCTGCTCGCCTTTGCGAGGAGCCGTGAGGATTGGTGGCTTCGATAGAAAGTCCTTGAGCTGGGCAAGGGCTTGGTCCGCCTCTGTGGTCCACACGAACTTCTCTTGGTGCTTGAGTAGTTTGAAGAAGGGGAGTCCCCGTTCTCTAAGCTTCGAGATAAATCTGTTCAGGGCCGCCATGCACCCGGTCAGCTTCTGGACGTGTTTGATGCACGTGGGAGCTTTCATGCTGGTGATGGCGGAGATCTTCTCGGGATTGGCTTCGATGCCGTGGTGGCTGATGATGAAGCCGAGTAGTTTGCCCGAAGGTACGCCGAAGACGCACTTGTTCGGGTTGAGCTTCCAGCGGTACTCGCGCAGGGATGCGAAAGTCTCTTCATGATCGTCGATGAGGGTGCGGAGTTTCTGGTCTTGACGACCATGTCATCCACGTAGGCTTCGATGTTCTTGTTGAGTTGCCTCTTGAAGCGAGCCTGGATAGCTCGTTGATATGTGGCGCGGCGTTCTTCAACTCGAAGGACATGGTCGTGTAGCAGTACGCGCCAAACGGGGTGATGAACGCGGTCTTCTCCTGGTCTTCTTCCTTGATCGTGATCTGGTGGTACCGGAGTAGCGATCGAGGAAGCGAGAGCAGGTAGCATCTGCTGTGGAGTCGATGACTTGGTCAATCCGCGGCAACTCGAAGGGGTCCTTGGGGCAGTGCTTGTTGAGGTCGGTGTAGTCGACGCACATCCTCCACTCGTTCGAGTTCTTCTTGCGGACGAGGACGGGGTTGGCGAGCCACTCAGGATGGAAGACTTCTCTGATGAAGCCAGCTGCGAGTAGCTTGGCGAGTTCCTTCTTGATGGTGTCCCGTCTGTCGTTGGTGAAACGGCGGAGGTGTTGTCGCTTGGGGGTAGCTTTAGGATCGACGTTGAGGGAATGCTCGATCAACTCCCTGGGCACACCTGGCATGTCCGCTAGCTTCCACGCGAAGATGTCGCGGTTAGCCCGGAGGAAGTTGATGAGCGTGTCTTCCTATTTGGGGTCGAGGCCGGCCCTGATGGTGGTGGTCTTCTCTTTGTCGCTGTCCCGAGGTCAATTGTCTTGACCGAACCTCCTCGGTACCGGGTCGAGGCTTGTTGGCTTTGTCTGACTTCTCAGGGATGTCGAGTTCACTTGGGGCAAGCTTCTTCGACGCAGTGTAGATCTCCATCATAGCACTGGGTACTTGATTCGTGGAGGCGATCTCCACGGCCTCAGTGTCGCAGTCATGCGAGATCTTCAAGTCCCCTTGCAGTGAGAGTACACCTGCTGGACTTGGCATCTTGAGTACCAAGAAGGTGTAGTGGGGTACCGCCATGAACTTGGCGATAGCAGGTCTGCCGAGGATGGCATGATAGGAAGTCTCGAAGTCCGCGACTTCGAACTTGACGTACTCGGTACGATAGTTGTCCCGAGATTCCCCGAAGGTAACTGGCAGCACCACTGAGCCCAGCGGAATAGCCGTGTTGCCGAGGACGATGCCGTAGAAGGGCGCGGTGCTCTTGGTGAGCATGTGGGTGATGTCGAGGCCTATTTTCTTCAAGGTCTTGGCGAAAAGGACGTTGAACTCGCTTCCACTGTCGATGAGGACCTTGTTGAGCCTGGAGCCCGCGACCACCGGCTTCAGGACGAGGGGGAGCCGCCCTGGTTCGGAGAAGCTGGTCCATTGGTCCGCGCGGGAGAAGGTAATGGGTACCTCCGACCACCTGAGAGGGGTCGGAACCGCTGGTTCAATGCTCATGACTTCTCGACGGGTAGCCTTTTGTTCCCGTATGCTGGGTAGTCCACCGAACAAGACGTTGACAGCCTTGTCGGGTTCCTGGAAGTCGTCATTGCCTCTGTCGTTCTTCTTCTTGCCTTTCTTGTCATGAGGGTGCAGTGGCTCTGGAGTACTCTTGAGTGCTCGCCTGAGTTGGTAGCACTGCTCGGTGGTGTGGTTGCCGTTGAAAGTGCATCTTGGCCCCTAATTATTTTGGTGATAATGACAAGCACGATTTGTGGTATTTAATGCTTTGTCAAGATGTGTGCAGGTCTTAAATGAATAAAACTCATATGGTTGATCAAAGGAAGGCCCCCAATTTCAAGTCGTTGTTTTCAGCTCGAATCAAGGCTTTATTTCATTTTACTTTTGAATTTGAGTATAGGAATCACCGTACTATAAAGGGGGATGCAAATCGATAGCTAAGAGATGCTAAAAGTGCTCTAGAAGGTAATCCAAGTGAGTGAGAAGAATTGAGAGTTGGCACGTGCACAAATGCTTTTCTCTTCCCAAAATCTCTGCCTGGGTCGGTTGTATCGACGCCACGTCGGTACTACCGGTGATCGCCCCTCGGTAGTACCGGCGTAGGGCCGATATACCGATATGGCTTCACTGGCGAGTTTTAGCTAGGGGGTCGGTACTACCGACCCTGTGTCGGTACTACCGATGGCCGTACTATTTTAGTTTTGAACCCCCCCTCGGTAGTACCGACGCCGTGTCGGTAGTACCGGGGTTACACGACTTTGCACAGTAACGGCTAGTTTTTGGCCCTTAGTATTTAAGCCCCCTTTCCCCTCCTCACTCATTGCTGACCAACCACGAGACAAACACTTTCTTGAGCATTCACTCCACCTCTCCCCTCTCCTCTATAGCTAATCCTTGGTTCCCTTGAGCTAGGGTTTGAGTAGAGAGGTGAATTCTAGTGAAGTGTGCACAAGCTTCGAGAGCCCCATCAATCTTCACCTTCTCAAGAGCACTTGAAGCATCTCCGGGCTTTTGGTTTGCATTTGTTACTCTTGAAGCTTGCTTCTAGACGGTTAGGCGTCGCCCGCGAGTGCCCTCTTTGTGTGGTGCGCCCGGGATCGTTTGTATTTCCCTCTCCTTGGTGGAGAATTCTTAGTGAGCGCCAATCTTCCTTTGTGGGGGTTGGAAGAGGAAAAGAGGCTCTTGGTGATAGCCCTCCCTTTGTGGGATCCTCAACGGAGACGTAGCATCCTTTGTGGGTTGAACTTCGGATTAAATCTTGTGTCTCCTTTTGCTTGCTCGAATTCTTTGTTTCTAACGAACCCTAGAACTTGTTTTAGCCCGATCTATCAATTGGTTGCTATCCAACTCATTTCTGTGGTTGCAGGTGGTTCTTAGCTTCTAAACTCAAACTTTGATTCAAGTAGAATTGCTAGAAACCTCACAGAATTCAAATTTCGCTTTAAGTCTTTTCTGCATGTCGGTAGTACCGACATGGTACCGGTAGTACCGACCCCGTCGGTAGAACCGGCACCACGTCGGTAGTACCGACAGGAGTTTTAATCCGCTACTTTTGTTTCAGAAATTTGAAGTGATCCTATTCACCCCCTCTAGGCATCACAAGGTCATTTCAATTGGTATCAGAGCCTAATACCTTGATTTAGGCTTAACCGCTAAGGGATCCAGATGTCGGGGATTGGAAGCAACCCAACCGCTGAAGAAATTGCCGCAAAAGAAGCTCAAGAGAGAGAGCTCAAGGCAGCTCAAGTCGGCGACCTCGTCGGCAGGGCCCCAAGCCGTACACCATCCAATGTTGATAGCTCCGACGACTCATCATCGGATTCCGACTCCGACTCGGATTCCGACTCAAGCGATGAGGATGTCAAGGACGATGATCATGCGGCAAAGAAGGCGGCAAAGAAGAGAAGAAAGGCCAAGAAGAAGAAGGCCAAGAAGATGGCAAAGAAGCTCCTCAAGAAGGAGCAAGCCAAGTACTCTCACTCCGGCTTCTACGAAGTGCCCCACAACTACGGGCAAATCCCGGGCAACAACTCTAACGACAAATTTTATTCCGTGCATTTGGGAAAGCCTCCTCATTTCGATGGGAAGGACTATCCCAAATGGGCTTATGATATGCAAATGCACCTTTACGGGCTTCACCCTTCTCTTTGGAAGATTGTGGTTGTAGGTGTGACAATTCCCGCCGAAGGAGAAGCCCTCACCATTGAGCATGAGCAAGACCTTCACCGCAATGTACAAGCCACAAGAGTCATCACGGGATCCTTGTGTGCACAAGAGTTCAACAAGGTGCGGAACATCCAAATTGCCAAGGTAATTTGGGATACACTCAAGGAAGCACATGAGGGAACCGAGCATGTGAGACAAGGGAAGATGGACCTAATCAACGGAGAGCTTGAGCTTTTCTTCATGAAGGATGGAGAGACCGTACAAGAAATGTATGATATCTCATGGTACTTGTCTCGGATATTAGAGCCCTCGGAAGTAAAGATTGGGATGACTCAAAGGTCACAAAGAAGTTGCTAAGAGCTTTTGCCACCAAGGACAAGAACTTGACACAAATGATAAGAAGAGATCCAAGATATCCAACAATGACTCCCACTCAACTCCTTGGAGAAATATTGCATCAAGAACTTGTTGACCAAGATGTGGAGAAGTCTCTAACCTTGAAGATGGGCAAGAGTCTAGCTCTCAAAGCTAGCTCTAGTGAAGTAGTTGAAGAGAAGCCCAAGCCCTCCAAGAGCAAAAAGGAGGACACTAGCGATGAAGAAAGCACGGATGAAGAAACCGCCTTTGCTATAAGGAAATACAAGAAATTCTTGAAGTCAAGAAACTCAAGAAAAGGTGGAGATGATAGAAGGAAGAAGTCACAAAGGAAGTGTTATGAGTGTGGAGAGTATGGACACTTCATTGCCGAGTGCCCCAAGAACAAGAACAAGAATGAGGAAGAAAAGAGGTTCAAGGAGAGGAGCAAGGAGTACAAGAACAAGTACCAAGGGCGTGCACACGTGGGTCAACAATGGGACTCAAGTGATGAAGATGAAGAACCAAAGAAGCAAGGGATGGCAACAATTGCCATGGCACAAGGCTCATCTTCACCACGCCTCTTCAACAACCTCTCCGATGATGAAGACCACTCTCATTTTTTGCCTTATGGCAAGGGGGAGCAAAGTACAAGAATCTTCCGTCTCATCCTCTCCAACATCCTCTTCATCCACCTCTAGTAGCGACATAGAAAACATAGATGAGGAAAAGGAAATAGAGAACAACATGATAAAGAAATTTGGTAAAAATGGCCACAAGGAAATTAAAAGTCTATTGGACAAACTAGAGAAAAAGAAAGAGATTCTTCATGAGCAAGAAGACTTGCTTATCCTTGAAAAGGAAAGAAACCTTGCTCTAGAAAAGTCTCTTGCCGAAGAGAAGGCTAAGGTTGAAAAGTTGACCATGGACTTGTCCTTGATCGATGATTCTAATAAGAGGATGTCAAAGGATTTCACCTTGGCAAATGAATCTTTAGCTTCCCTAAAGGCTACTCATAGTGAGCTTCAATCAAGCTTCTCATGCTTGACGGAGAAGTACAAATCTCTTGAGGCTAACTTTAGTAGTCTTTGGGAAAGCACCAAAGCCACTCCATCGACAAGCTTGGACTCTAGTGCCTCCACTAGCAAAACTTTCTCCTCTTGCGCTAACATTGATATGAATGCTATCAAGACTAATCATGCAAGGCTTGAAGAGAAAATTAAGAGCAAGGACAAGGAAATTGCCCGATTGAACATGTTGTTTACACAAGGCAACATTAGTGCCAAGTCCATACCCAAGATAGTGGACAAGCAAGGACTTGGACACCGCAAGAACAACAAGGCCAATGGTAGAGTGACGGTGAAAGGGCATGAGATCCCCTTATGGAACAAGGGAGGCTACCTCAACACGATAATGGATATTGCCCATGGAGTCTCCACATCTACCACAACCAAGGAAGTTCCAAAGATAGTGCAAACCACAAAGGGAATTGGTGGGAGTAACACCCCACCTAAGGCATCGAAGAATGTGGTTGAGCACAAACCCACACCCAACTATACTTGTGATTACATTGTAACCTTGGACCATAATGGTAAAATGGTCGTCAAGTATGTTGGGGCCTATGCCATGAAGGCCATGAGAAAGAGTGTGTGGGTTCCAAAAGTTTTTGCATCTAACCTCCACGGACCCAAATCCTTTTGGGTACCTAAACCAAGAGCTTAAACTTGTTTTGTAGGCCTACTCCTCCGGTGGAAGTGCATGGTTGATTGATAGTGGTGCCACTAATCATATGACCGGAGATGAAGGCTTGTTTGCATCCCTTGACCGTTATGACAACCCTACGGAAACTATCATCTATGGAGACAATGGTCAAGGGGATGTCATTGGTTTAGGTAAAATTGCTATCTCAACAACAAATTCAATTGAAGATTTTTATCATGTGCAAGGGTTGGGATACAACTTGTTGTCGGTTTCACAACTTTGTGAGAAAGGCTACAATTGTCTCTTTACTCATGAGGGTGTGACCGTCTCTAGAAGGGAGGATTCCTCTATTGTCTTTGCGGGTCATTTACGGGGAAAACTTTACTATGTGGATTTCACAAAAGTAAAGGTGGACCCTAAGGCTTGCTTAGTGGCAAAATCCGACTTGGGTTTGCTATGGCATCGCCGACTAGCCCATGTTGGCATGAGGAACTTGGCCAAACTTCAAAAAGACGAGCACATCCTAGGACTAACAAATGTTGTCTTTGAGAAAGATAGGTTGTGTAGCGCATGTCAAGCCGGGAAGCAAGTTGGAGCTCATCATCCCGCCAAGAACATTCTATCCTCATCAAGACCATTGAAGCTACTACACATGGATTTATTTGGACCAATTGCCTACATAAGCATCGGTGGTAACAAATATAGCTTAGTAATTGTTGATGACTTTTCCCGTTTCACTTGGGTATTCTTTTTGCAAGATAAAAGTGAGGCAAAGGGAATTGTGAAGAAGTTCATTAGAAGAGTTCAAAATGAGTTCAAGATCAAGGTCAAGAACATAAGAAGTGACAACGGCTCGGAGTTTAGGAACACACAAGTTGAAGAGTTCCTAGATGAAGAAGGCATCAAGCATGAACTCTTCGCTCCATACACACCTCAACAAAATGGCATTGTTGAGAGGAAGAACCGTACATTGATAGAAGCGGCAAGGACAATGCTTGATGAGTATAAGACTCCGGACTCATTTTGGGCAGAAGCCATCAACACCGCATGCCACGCCGCCAACCGACTCTACCTCCACAAGTACTTGAACAAGACTCCCTACGAAATAATCACCGGTAAGAAGCCTAGTGTGCATTACTTTAGAGTCTTTGGGTGTAAGTGTTTCATACTTAACAAGAAACCCAAAGCCTCAAAGTTTGCATCCAAGGTTGATGAAGGTTTTTTACTTGGTTATGGAACTAACGAGCATGCCTATCGTGTTTTCAACAAAACCACCGGTTGTGTTGAGACCACGATAGACGTGAAATTTGATGAATCCAACGGCTCTCAACGAGAGCAAGTTAGTGAAAACCTTGTAGATGATGAAGAGCCCCCAAGCATATCCATCTTTAGAATGGGGACCGGTGAAGTAATGCCTAGGGAGATTCAAGCACAAACTCCGGATGACACAAGCACTCAAGATCCATCATCATCAACAAGAGTGGAACCACCTAGTTCTCAAGTCCATCAAGATGAGAGTCAAGTTCATGGTGACGATCATGGACGGGGCTTTGATCAAGGGGGAGAACTAAGTGATGAAGCTCAAGAAGATACACCACAAGTTGAAGATGATGATGATGGACCTATCCAACGTCAATCTCAAGAACCACACCCAAGAGTACATCAAATGGTTCAACGTGATCATCCCTTTGACAACATTCTTGGGAGTATTCAAAGAGGGGTAACAACTCGATCTAGATTGTCAAATTTTTGTGCATTTTACTCGTTTGTTTCCTCTTTGGAACCTCTTAGTGTGGAACAAGCTCTTGAGGATCCGGATTGGATTATTGCCATGGAGGAAGAATTGAACAACTTCAAGAGAAATGAAGTTTGGGAGTTGGTACCAAGACCCAAGCAAAATGTGATCGGCACCAAATGGGTTTTTAGGAACAAGCAAGATGAATTTGGTGTCGTCACGAAGAACAAGGCAAGGCTTGTTGGCAAGGGTTACACACAAGTTGAAGGCTTGGACTTTGGAGAGACTTATGCACCGGTAGCAAGGGTTGAGTCAATTCGTATTCTTTTGGCCTATGCTACTCATCATGATTTCAAGCTTCATCAAATGGATGTGAAGAGTGCTTTCTTGAATGGACCTCTTCAAGAAGAAGTATATGTGGATCAACCACCGGGCTTTGAAGACTCAAGATTTCCAAATCATGTGTACAAGCTCCATAAGGCGCTCTACGGGCTTAAGCAAGCTCCTAGAGCATGGTATGAATGCTTTAAGGATTTTCTTCTCAAGAACGGCTTTGAGATAGGCAAAGCCGATTCTACTCTCTTCATACAAAGAAACGGAAAAGGTATTTTCGTTTGTCAAATTTATGTCGATGAAATCATTTTTGGGTCTACTAATGATAAATTTTGTGAAGAATTTAGTAGGATCATGACCAAGAGGTTTGAGATGTCTATGATGGGAGAATTGAAGTTCTTTATTGGATTTCAAATCAAGCAAATGAAGGAAGGGACTTTCTTGTGTCAAAAAAGTATGTGAAGGATATGCTCAAGAGGTTTGACATGGCCGATTCCAAGCCCATCAAAACTCCCATGGCATTAAATGGACATCTTGATCTCAATGAAGAAGGGAAGTCGGTCGACCAAAAGGTATTCCGTTCCATGATTGGCTCCCTCCTTTACCTTTGTGCATCTAGGCCCGATATAATGCTTAGTGTGTGCATGTGTGCAAGATTTCAAGCCAATCCTAAGGAGTGTCATCTAATGGCCGTTAAGAGAATCTTTAGATATTTGGTTCATACTCCTAACCTAGGCTTGTGGTATCCCAAAGGTTCCACTTTTGATCTACTTGGCTACTCCGATTCGGATTATGCCGGTTGCAAAGTAGATCGGAAGAGCACTACCGGGACTTGCCAATTTCTTGGTAGGTCTTTGGTGTCGTGGAGCTCAAAGAAGCAAAATTCGGTTGCTTTATCCACAGCCGAAGCTGAATATGTGGCGGCCGGTGCTTGTTGTGCACAACTCTTGTGGATGAAGCAAACGTTGAGTGATTATGGTTGCAAGTTTAGTAAGATTCCACTCTTGTGTGACAACGAGAGTGCTATCAAACTAGCGAACAATCCTGTCCAACACTCTAGAACAAAGCACATAGACATTAGACACCACTTCTTACGGGATCATGAGGCTAAGGGTGACATTGCTTTACGGCATGTTTGCACCGAAAAGCAACTTGCCGACATTTTCACTAAGCCTCTAGACGAGCAAAGGTTTTGTGCTTTGAGGAGTGAGCTAAACATCTTAGATTCTCGTAACTTGGCTTGATCTTTTGCACATAAACCTGTTTGTTGCCTAGATAGGAAGCAAAATGTTTTATTTTAACTTTTCTTGTGTGTGTCTTACAAAACTTTGGATCTTTACATAGTAAGTAGTGACTATAGCTTTGATTGATTGCTTGAGACTAGTCACAAACTCCTATGGGGTCTCTACATGTCCATATTCCCCTCTATCAAAAATCTCAATCTAGAACCTCAATCAATCTCAAAAACTGGTTGAACTGCCGGTACAACCGACACAAGGTCGGTAGTACCGATATGAGTTCTCTGTTGGAATTCCTGGCGATCCCCAGTAGAACCGACACCGCGTTGATACTACTGGACCCCCCGGTAGAACCGACCCGGGGTCGGTATACCGATATGACATCTCTGTCTCATTTTCTAGGACCGCCGGTAGTACCGACACCCTGTCGGTACTACCGATAATAGCCGCTGGGCTATATAAGCCCCGCGACCAGAGGGCTAGGGTTTCATTCTTTTCCAACCGTTGGCCGCGCCCTCTCTCTTCCTCTGCTCAATCCGTGAGGAGATCTCAAAAAAACCATCCGTGCAAAGTGTTTCTAGTCCACTTCCTTAGATTCTCCACCCTCCGGAACATCCGATCCTCGCCGAAAGTTCATCGATTCGCGCGGGAAGCATCTCAAGGTATACATTCAAAATCTTCGTCGATCGATCTCTCAATGTAGTTGTTTCTAGAGGCAATATTTTAGGGAATCATCATCTTTTCCTTCCTAGAACTCGTATCTATGATTTCGTAGTGTTTGGTTGGCTAAATCACCCGGATTCAAATTTTTCCACCCAAAATCGACCCCCATCGGTAGTACCGACCCTGTGTCGGTAGTACCGATGGGGGGCTGTCAACTGAGCCCCTCCCCTAGGTTGAGCCATCCCTTTCCATAATCCTTACACCCATCTTATGCACTCTTTGCTAATCCTCCAGATGGGTCGCGCCGGCAAGCAAGTGGTTCGCGAAGGATCCAATGAAGATGACGTTCCTCTCGCTCAAAGGAAGAGGAAAGGAGGAGCTAGCTCTCAAGCCCCTCGTGGTCGTGGTCGTACCAATCCACCAGTTGCTCCTCGCCAGTCCAAGGGACAAGGTCATCGTGCCCGTACCAAGCAAGCTCACCAACCTGATGATCACTATGATGATTATGAGGATATCTCCTTGGAAACCCTCTCCTCTTTCATCCTTCGGCCATCCATCCCTCCTCGTCCGGCTACTCAAATGGGGATTGTCAGAATGGTAGATTACACAAGGGGGTCGCACAATGTGTACAAGGAAAGGTATTCCGACCCCGCTCTTTGGCAAAAGGAGTTTGACGCGGACATCCGATTTTGGCTCAAGTTTAATGCCGATTGGTATGAGTCAGTCATTCTCAGCAAGGAACACATGACTATTGATATGAAGTCAATCAATTGGGATCTCCTTAGGTCACTTGACATTCCGGCCGTCAATGATGCGATTGATATTTGTCATGCCAAAGGGATGACCAATGTAATGGCAATCAACTATGATTGGAATGAAGAAGTGGTCGCCCAATTCTATGCCAACCTCTACATCCGTCATGAGACACGGACCTTTCATTGGCTCCTCCAAGGCAAGCCCCTCTCCGTCTCATATGAGCGTTTTGCTCAAATCCTTGGTTTTGGTGAGGAGGATCTCGCTCGTCCCAAGCTTCATGGTGGAGAGTTTCTTCTTGACAGCGAGATGGCTTTCATGTATGATTCCGTGTATGGAAAGGTGGAGTTTGGTACCACACATGGGATGAAATCGGTCTATAGGATGTTGAACCAACTCTTCCGTTACACTCTCACTCCTAAGATCGGTGACAACACCAATATCTCCAATGTGGCAAAAGAAATTCTTGTGAGGATGGCACCGGGGAAGGAGGACTTTAGCATCTTCAACTTCATTTGGGAGGAAATCATTGTGTGTTCCGTCTCCGCCAACAAGAGTTGCCAATATGCTCCTTGGACATTCAAGATGATTTGTGAGGTGGCGGGAGTTGATATCCTCCCCGACAAGACTCATTCTTGGTACAAGCCAAACAAGGGCAACATTGAGCGACTTCTCAAGTTGGGCAAGCATGCCCCTCCTCGTCCCACTAACGCGGGTGGCTCCTCCTCCGGTGGCCCATCCTCCTTTGAGCCACCATCCTCCTCACGTGGGCCATCCGCATCTAGAGGCACCGTTCCCCCCGGCAAGAAAAAGAGTATCTTCAACTTTCTCTCTCAAGGTCTTTTTGCTTGCTTCAATGTGGGAAAGCACAATGCACAGGAGATTCATGCCCATAGGCAGCATGTTGATGAGCAGCTCCTCAAGTTGGAGACGCGTCAAAAGACTTCGCTCGCTCAACACAACATCGAGCACTCTCCCGTCCGCGAGCCCATGGATTTTCCTCCTCCACCAAACTTCTACAACCCTTGGGAGATCTACGGCGACACCTCTATGATGTATGGAGCTCCTCCGGCCGACATCGACGATGAAGACTTTGGTGGTGGTGAGACCAACGACGACGACTCTCCTCCGGCTGCCCACTCTACACATGACTATGATGATTGAAGGGCCTCCTCTTTTTGGCGCTTGATGCCAAAGGGGGAGTGAGCTCACAATTTACTCATGTGTGGTGTGGGCTTGCATCTCCATTTATCTATCTATCTATCCTTAGGATTGTGGACATGTATGGACTATTTGTGTATTTGTGTGGTGTAATGCTTGGTGAAGAACCTCGAACTCGTTTAAATTTGTAAGACCTAAATTGTGCTTGTGGTGTGAGGAACCTTGTCTATCTATTTGTGATGCTTGTTGTTTCTCACTTTATTGTTTTGTATATCATGTCATATGCATCACGGTTTATATATCACACTCATGCACTTGTGTATACAATTTGAGAGTGAAAAGTCTTCTAAGTGTGTGATGGGCATTTGAGTCCTTCATAAAAGTCAAAGCACACATTTAGGGGGAGTTTCATTTTCAAATTTGTCAAATACACACATCTTTTATAAAAACAAATTGTGGTTGTCATCAATCACCAAAAAGGGGGAGATTGAAAGTGCATCTTGGACCCTAATTATTTTGGTAATAATGACAAGCACGATTTGTGGTATTTAATGCTTTGTCAAGATGTGTGCAGGTCTTAAATGAATAAAACTCATATGGTTGATCAAAGGAAGGCCCCCAATTTCAAGTCGTTGTTTTCAGCTCGAATCAAGGCTTTATTTCATTTTACTTTTGAATTTGAGTATAGGAATCACCGTACTATAAAGGGGGATGCAAATCGATAGCTAAGAGATGCTAAAAGTGCTCTAGAAGGTAATCCAAGTGAGTGAGAAGAATTGAGAGTTGGCACGTGCACAAATGCTTTTCTCTTCCCAAAATCTCTGCCTGGGTCGGTTGTACCGACGCCACGTCGGTAGTACCGGCGATCGCCCCTCGGTAGTACCGGCGTAGGGCCGGTATACCGATATGGCTTCACTGGCGAGTTTTAGCTAGGGGGTCGGTACTACCGACCCTGTGTCGGTACTACCGATAGCCGTACTATTTTAGTTCTGAACCCCCCCCCTCGGTAGTACCGACGCCGTGTCGGTAGTACCGGGGTTACACGACTTTGTACAGTAACGGCTAGTTTTTGGCCCTTAGTATTTAAGCCCCCTTTTCCCTCCTCACTCATTGTTGACCAACCACGAGACAAACACTTCCTTGAGCATTCACTCCACCTCTCCCCTCTCCTTTAGAGCTAATCCTTGGTTCCCTTGAGCTAGGGTTTGAGTAGAGAGGTGAATTCTTGTGAAGTGTGCACAAGCTTTGAGAGCCCCATCGATCTTCACCTTCTCAAGAGCACTTGAAGCATCTCCGGGCTTTTGGTTTGCATTTGTTACTCTTGAAGCTTGCTTCTAGACGGTTAGGCGTCGCCCGCGAGTGCCCTCTTTGTGTGGTGCACCCGGGATCATTTGTATTGCCCTCTCCTTGGTGGAGAATTCTTAGTGAGCGCCAATCTTCCTTTGTGGGGGTTGGAAGAGGAAAAGAGGCTCTTGGTGATAGCCCTCCCTTTGTGGGATCCTCAACGGAGACGTAGCATCCTTTGTGGGTTGAACTTCGGATTAAATCTTGTGTCTCCTTTTGCTTGCTCGAATTCTTTGTTTCTAACAAACCCTAGAACTTGTTTTAGCCCGATCTATCAATTGGTTGCTATCCAACTCATTTCTGTGGTTGCAGGTGGTTCTTAGCTTCTAAACTCAAACTTTGATTCAAGTAGACTTGCTAGAAACCTCACAGAATTCAAATTTCGCTTTAAGTCTTTTCTCGCTCGTTAGTAGTACCGACACGGTACCGGTAGTACCGACCCCGTCGGTAGAACCGGCACCACGTCGGTAGTACCGACAGGAGTTTTAATCCGCCGCTTTTTTTCGGAAATTTGAAGTGATCCTATTCACCCCCCTCTAGGCATCACAAGGTCCTTTCGGCCGTCCAGATGCCACTGGCACTTCTCTTTCAGCAAGTCTTTGAAGCCGCCAGAGGTCTTCTTCGAGTTCTCCTTCGCAGGGCGCTGGATAGCCGCGACAGTGTTGTCTGGCTTGCGCTTGCGGTTGGGACCCGAGTAGTTGTTGTTGTTGCGACCACCTTGGTTCCCGTTGTTGCCACTGTCGCCGCCCGTGTTCTGTTTGCTCTTGCCACAGATGGCATTGTACTTGGCGTTGGCTTTGTCTTCTTCGTCCGCCCAGGAGGTGATCATATCCTTCAGATGAGTCATGGACCTGGGGCGGCGTCGACCGAAGTCTTCGAAGGTGCGACGGTGGTAGAGGTCGTCTTGGAAGAGGTTGATGACCTCCTTGTCGGTGACGTCGACTACGGTGGTGCGCTTGTCGAAGATACGGCGCATGTACTTGCGGAGGGTCTCGCCTTGTTCCTGCTTCACCATAGCCAGGTCCATGCGAGTACCCGATCGGCCCATGGCGCCCGCGAAGTTGCTGGTGAATTGCTCCTTCAACTGGTCCCACTTGTCGATCAAGTGCTTGTCCAGTGACTCGAGCCATGTGAGCGGGGCTTGGTCCAGGCAGAAGGGGAAGTAGAGGCACTTGGTGTCGTTGTTGCCGCCAGCATTCTCGATGGAGAGGGCGTAGCACCTGCGCCACTGGATGGGATCCTGCTTCGCGTCGCACTTGGTGATTCCCAGAGGTTTGAACTTGTCCGGGAGGAGCAAGTTGTGAAGCCAGGGAGAGAAAGCGGGGAAGCCGTCGTTGTCGCCTGCTGTGGCGGACTTCTTCCGCCGGAGTTCTTCAATATTCTGGCGGGCGTCGTAGCCGCCCTGTGAGGCTCCAGAGGCGTGGCTGTTCGTGTGGTCTCGAACGCCGCGACCGCCCCCGCCACCGGCCCTCTTGTTGGCCCCATGGTTGGAGCTTCCGTCGTCGCTGCCGCCACCGCCAGGGTCACGGCCGCCGCCGTTAGGGCCACGGTGAGGGATGATCTCACGATTGCTGTTGCCGCCTTGTGAGGGTCCGCCAGCGTTTGCACGAGTACGGTTGGGCTGAGCCGGCAGCTCGGCTCGAGTACGATTACGGCCGAGGTCCGCGCTGCGACTTGTAGCTTCGTTGTCGCGGTTCCTGGCGGGAGGAGGCTGGTTGACCCTGTTGTCGACTCGCATGAAGTAAGCGTCTTCTACGAGCTTGGCGATGACTTCTCCAGCGCGTATCCCCTGAGCCTGGCGTGCGATCGCTGTGATCGACATGAGGCATTGCTCAGGGGTGGTGTGTACCTTGCTTTCGACTTGTTCGAGGGCCTCTGCGAGGTTGCGGATGGGTAAGCTGTCTCGGAGACGCCGACGCCGTTCGTTGCGCTTTATGTTACGCTCACGTCGAGCGTCCCTGTTGGCGTCGGTCTCATCCGCAAGTGCATCAGCAGACAGCTCGTCTGCGGAGATGTCTTCAAGGTACCGGTCCTGTGCCGTCCCTGAAGATCCTGGCGTGTCGCCGGCAGCCATGAAGACTTGGCGATCGGGGTTGCCAAGATTGGAGTCGGAGCTCGCCACCTCAGTTGGGGTGTACGAGTCAGCTCGAGCGAGTGGTGTTCCCTCCTGGAATGGGAGCGAGTCGAGGTAGGTGACGTAGCGTGAGTTCCCACTTATCAGGTCGGCGGGCTTGCGATCTGGCCAGTAGACGAATCTCCAGGCAGGTGTGGATGTTATAACCAGCCCAGAAGCCGGCCCTAATAAGGGTTGCTCAGTGGTGTTGTCCTCGTACTCGGGATCCTCAGGGTCCGACCCGAAGTCGAACTCGTACGCGGAGTCCGAGTAGAAGCCGGAGAGGGGGTTGGAGTCCGAAGCGTGGCCGGGGGCGGTGTCGGAGTCCGAGTTGTACTCGGGTACGGGCTCCTTGCCTGCCCGGCGTGTAGAGGGAGCCTCCGTGCGGGCCCTGCTGAGGTTGCGGGGGCCACGCGTGGAGCGCTCGTGGGGTGGTGAGACCACATGCGATGGCTGAGCAGCCGGCTCGCATGCGATAGCCCACGAGGACGTCGAGTTTGAGTTGGAAGCGGATCTGAGCTCGAAGTCGGCGTGTTGGTCGAAAAGCGAAATTTCTCCGAACTTACCGGCGAGTTCGCCCGTGACTACTTCAGGAAGCGTCACGAAGCCGGTCTTCGGGTTGGGCGCCATGGTGAGGCGGCGTTGGAAGGATCCAGCGCCGTCAGCCGTGCAGACCCAGGCGCCGAAGACGAAGGTGTCGCCGCGATTGAAGGCGACGGTTGGCTTGATGTAGACAGGAGCCGTCGAGTTCGCCATGTGATCTCGGACGAGATCCCCTACCTGGCGCGCCAGCTGTCGGTGTTTTAGACCGGAAACCTACTAAGGGGAGTACCCGAAGTAGATGAATGTGGCCTCGCCGAGATCGGTAACTCGAAGGAAGAGACACGTGGCACACAATTTAGACAGGTTCGGGCCGCGAGGTGCGTAATACCCTACGTCTTGTATGCTGTGTAGCTCTGGATTGATTGGGTATGATTACAAGATGATGCAATCTTACGCCGTGAGATGAGATGATCAAGAGAGGGGTCCCTGCCTCGCCTTATATAGTCCGGGAGGCAGGGTTACAAGTCGGTTTAGGGAGAGAGTCCTAGTCGAGTACGTCTAGGAGTCTTCCATACAGTGCGGGACATGTACAGCTTCCTAACCGAGTACTTCTCCTCTCTAGTCCTTGTGCTTCACGCCATCAGGTCCCGTGCAGCGCAAGTCGGGTAGTCCCAGGGGCCCACCGAGTAGTCGGTCCTGGTACCCACCGAGGTAGTGGGCCCAGGGAGGTCCATACGACACATTGGACGAACTGCTGCCTGGACCATCGGTTCATCCGGTGCTTAAGGCTTTTGAGCCAAATCCTTTGTCTTGCTTCTTCAATCCATCATATAGACCGACGCTCATAGCAACCAGGTCGGCGGTTCATCCAATGCTGCTGAGTCTGCTGCTTTGGCTTTGCCATTCATCCGATGCATGTAGAAATTGGACTGTCGGATCATCTGACTGTGTCTTTTGATGTTGTCTTTGCGTCTTCAACTTTCCATCACTTGAACTTAACACACCATCACTTAGAGCCTCACTTAACATATCATCATTCTGGAATTTTGCTATGCATATGTTAACTTGCTCATGGTATGTTAACTTCTCTTAATTTGTGGTATGACTTGTTAACTTGGTGTGGTATGTTAACTTGTGGTAAAATCTATGAGACCTAGGAATGCCTACAAAGACATGCTCAATAATATAGTTAGTCCTATTGGTCATGTTTTCATGAATCACCAAAATCAAACTCGAACAAACGACATATGAGGCGATGTTCTCTAAAAAACTTTGAATATTTGACTTAGCTTCAAACAAATTCTCTGGTACTCTACAGGATAAGTGGTTTAGACCATCTGCATTGGCGACTGTAAAAAATCGGCATCCCCTCCTCCAGAAGGTTTTTGAAGTAAAATGGGCTGCAGCAGTCTCCTCCAGGAGACCTGCAAAATTGAGACACCCTCTAGTTCCCTTCAGATTCGGCGTGAGATTCGGGACAATGCTAGCCTTGCCGGCCGCACCACGTGTCGCTGCCACCAACAGTCCTGCGCCCATGCTCAGAAGCTGCCGCTGCATCCGCCCGCCGCCACCATCTTCGAGGCTCCATGATCCCGCACCGACGAGGTCCAATCAGAGGAGAGGAGCCTGTGGAGATGGAGGCGTCGTTGCTGGAGCTTCACCAAGCCTCCACGCTGGGGAGCAGAGAGGAGCACTAGTGGAGCTGAAGGAGAGAGGAGCGCCGACGTGGGAGAAGCCGGCGAGGGAGGAGGTCGCCCCGCCGCTCCCTGCCTCGGATCCTCTGCCGGTGCGGGAGGAGAAGCCTGTGAGGGAAGAGGCGGAGGAGGCCTCGAGCTCACCGGCGCCACCAAGATCCCGCATCGCGCGGCCGCGCAGGGGAGCCGGAGGATGAGATAGGGCCTCCATTATGCGCTACCTCCATCGTCTTGGGCCGTGAGACCCCCGTCGCGAGGTCCGCCGCCGTCGGCACCTGCACCTTCCCGCCACCGAAGCTAGCTCAGGCACGCCGCATCCAGATCCTGGCCACGCTGATGACCAGGAAGCTCCCACCGCCGGCGGAGTCCTCAAGGAGCCCGTCCACAGCTCGGTTCTTCGCTTCTGTGTGCCCGCCTCCCAAGATCCCTCCATGGCCACGCGGAGGAGGATGGGCGGTGGATCTAGCACAGGTGGGGCAGGAGATGCGTTCGAGCCCGCACGAGGAGGGAGGAGAGTGTTGTTGCGGCCACCTGCTACGGTGCCCTCACCTGCCGCGGTACCGTCTGGGAGGAGAGGAAAGGGGTGAGGGGGCCCACTAGTGGTGCATTGAGGAGAGCGGCGAGTAGACGCGAGGAGGGAGGACAACATCGCAGCGGCCGCCTATCGCGGTGCCCTCACCTGCTGCCGCTGGCGCACAAAGGAGAAGAAGAGGAGTGGGGGTGTGAGAGATAGGGGGAATGTGTAGCAGGGGGCGGTGGGGAGGGTAAATAAGAGGGGAGAATGACATGTGGGTCCTGATGTGGGTAGTTGGGATAAAGGAGAGATATAAAGGATGATGAGTGTGGGAGAAAGTTGTATAAAAGAGAGAATCTCGTTGACCGGACATGAATATTTTGTTTTGAAGGAAAAGATAAAGGATGACGAGTGTGGATGGTCTTATGACCATGAAATCCATGGCAACCAAATCTAACGATGAGACCCTAGATGACGAGCTGAGTCAAGCTGGAAGAAGCTATCGGTTTACCGCTGCAACAACATACAAAGTGTTGATGGTGAATTTCCGTTAATCTAGCCATGAGTTTACCTTCAATGTTGGTATTGATTTAATATCCAAACTAACGATCCTAACCCTCATGATATATCAAGTTCGCACTCGCATGTGGTTTTTGGAGTTTATTGTTTACGCAGGAATTAAGCACCTAAATGAGGACTTCCGGGTAAAGTTCATCGACATATCATGAAGCCCGACACAAGTCAAGACACGAGGTGAACATGACTCCAAGTGATCTAAGGACTAAAGTGTGAAGTTCTGAAACACCGAAGACCTAAACAGAAGATGCAGGAGTTCGCGCGCTAAGCACCCTTATCCAAACCGTGGGAAAACGACGTCAAGGACCCATATGCAGTTCGGCAGAAGTTCTATAAGACACGAGAAACGACAGGAAGCCAGCTAGGGCCGAATGAAACATAATGGGCCCAGGACGGCCGGCCTAGCCTGTTCTGACCCTCGTTCGGTGCCCCCTTTGACCTAGATGATCCTCAGACTATTTATAGTCCCCATGCCAAGAGCCACACATCAATTCATTCTTCATCTGCCGCCGAGGAGCAGAGAAGAGAGGGACACCATTCCGAAGAGGAGAGGGTCGAGATGGTTGACTAGGGCTTCCCTAGCCAACATGGGAACCTTGCATGCAAGACCACGTCAGAGTTCCAGGAGCTAGGATCAAGATCAAGGTAGGATCCCAGTGGTGATCTTGTTCATGTATTATGCTTTCATGTTGAATTTGCAAGATTGAATCTGATTTCTAACGATCAAGTGCTTTTAGTATGAATTTGTCTTCGCTTGGGTTTGTTTCTCCCCCAATCTAGTCTATAGCTAGATTGATTAGGGTGCTCTTATAGTCATGGTGGCTAGAGGTGCATACTCGATCTACCAAGCATTTTCAACTTATTTTGAGCTCGCCCTAGGTTAATCCACATGGATAGGGGTGCAATGTGACAGAGCGAAGGTTGTGACAGAGCGAAGGTTCTGAAAGGCGGAGTCGGAACGAAAGCCACGATTTAAAGAGGCTATTAATGAGATCGTTTGCTTTATTCTTCTTGGTTTTGGAACTTCAACAAAAGACCTGATACAATCTCTAGATTGGTTTTATCTCCCCTCTCTATCTCTTGCTACCTCTGGTTTTTTTAAGATTAGATGTATTTTCATGGTTCTTCCATAGATTAGATGCTAAAACCCTTTTCAAAATCATAGTGTTTTCCGCTTATTGGATTGGATTTTGTGTTACACATTGTCCACGGATTCGATACCTTGGGTTCACACTTAAGGAAAAAAGGGTCCCTTGACTACGACGAGGATTTGTCCGCTTGCAAATCCAAACGAACATTGATACACAATTTAACTGTCAGCACAAAGGGAATGAAGAAGTCTAAGCTTTCCACGATGAGATCTTTTACAACGCAAAATACGACGTGTACTAAAAGGAACTGTATGTAAGAATCTAACCATTGAGATTAATTTTATACGACTACTTTTTTAGCTATAGTACGATAGTATTCATAGGTCGTATGGGTAGTATAAGGTATTATCGGAAATGTAAAATGGTATTGTTGTAATATAGAAATAAAATATACTATGAATTGGGTGCGTCTCGACAGAGTGGGCGGCGGGGGTAAATCTTCCTGATAATATATTTTTAAAATTTCCATTTTAATTACCTATATAGTAAAAAACGGGTAATACTACCGTACTACCGTATAGTCGTATTGTGTGCCGTAAAAGACTTCTTTCACAATTGGAGCCCTCGTACACACTGATGTTTCAGCTAACGCATTCCATGGTGCAATCCCAAAGGCAATTGGACATCTTGTTCTACGAAATGGTGTAACATGTCGCACAATGCCCTCACCGGCCAAATTCCACCTCAGTTTGGTGCTCTAAAACAACTCGAGTCTCTTCAAATGATCCATGAGGAGAAATTCCACAGGACTTAGGGTCGCTGAACTTCCTTTCAATGTTGAACGTGTCCTGCAACGAGTTGGTGGGGAGAATACCTGATTTGCCTCATTTCTCGACATTTTCCAACCTCTCATTTTTGGGGAACACTGGTCTCTACGGAATTCAAGTATCCAAAGCATGCGACAGCACAACACCACATGTGGAGCTGCAACATTCAGATAAGAAAGACAAAGACCTTATATTGCAACATTCGGAATAGGGTTTGGTGTCGGTTTCACAATTGCAATTATATTGACATGGGGAATTCATGTTAGGAGAGGATATGAAGACCGCACTTTCATGTGATGTAAGAAGGGAGCGTATCAGGTGGAAACCAACCCACCTGTGCAAACAATGCAAACTTCGATCATGGACACAAGATCTAGATCCAAAGGATAAGAAGAGAGGTGATGTCAGTTTACGAAAACCCGCCCGCCAGCCGCCTACCGGTCACGGTACTTTTGCAATAACCCCCTCCCTAGATTCGCTGCCGCACCCCACCGGGCTTCCACCTCTCCAGGCGAGTGACGCGGCGCCCCTCTCTTCCCCGTGCCCAACTCAACTGGGTTTCCGCCTCTCCGGGCAAGTGGGAGCCGCGCGAGCGGCGCCCCTCTCTTCCTCGTGCCCAACTCAACTGGGCTTCCATCTCTCCGGGCAAGCGGGAGCCGCGGGGGCGAGCCGGCGGACGGCGGCAGCGGGGGAGGAGAAGCAACAACATCGGGAGCAGCGGCAGAATAGGTGCGGAGGGCGGCCTTCGGCACGCATAGGTGCGATGACCGAGGGACGCGCAGGTGTGGTCACGCGACGCGAGGGCGGCAAGTGGCGTGCGCAAGAGCTCTATGTGCCTACCATCCCTAAAAATCGATCTACAGGCGGGGGTGCGCGTGCGCAACCATGGAGCATGGTGTGGTGTCAGGCATGCAGCAGAGCGAGAAGATGCGAGCGAAATTCATGAATCATGTGACTCCACATCCATTTGCTACTCATTTGCTGTTGTCAAATCATTCACTTGTGTGTTAAGCTTCCAATTTTCTTCGTCAGAGCTTGATGTGATCAAACTGGCGCAAATCACATGGCGTTGCGAGCCACTGGCGGTAGGTGCGTGCAGTCCTGCGTTTTTCGATCCGCCGCCCCTCGCGCCCGGCCAAGGTTGTTGAAAGATTTCCGCCGACAGGTCAAGATTTTGTAAAGAAACTAAAAAAAATCACAGAACGCAAGAACGGGAGATAAGTCGAGGTAGAGGATGAACGCCGCGCCGGGGAGTTGAAGGAGATGGTGGTGGAGCTCATGCGGCTCGCCGGCGTGTTGGACCGGATCATCAGGGACTCAGGGAGAGGGAGGCTGCCGGCGGGGACGGCAGCGACCTGCTTGGTGTCCTGCGGGATGCGGGGTCGAGTGGGGGCGGCAGACCGAGTGGGGTGTGGCGGCGAATCGAGGGAGGGGGTTATTGCAAAAGTACCGTGACTGGTAGGGGGCTGGCGGGCGGGTTTTTTTTAACTGACCTCACCTCTCTTCTCATCCTTTAGATCTAAATCTTGCGTCCATGGTCGAAGTTTGCATAGTTTGCACAGATGGGTTGGTTTGCAACTGATATGCTCCCATGTAAGGAAGTTATGCTCTTCATGTCGATGGCTTGAGCAAAAACTCCTCTACATTAGCGAATAAGGTTATGTTTGTATCATGAATAATGTTGTACTTAATTATGTAGAAGATTGTACAAATTTCAATATAACACCACCTGTGAGCATCTTGCATATGTTTAATGGGTGTCTGAATGGGATTAACAAGGAGCGTACTTCTGATTGGAGTATCTGCTTAATGTTGGGTAATTTGGTTAAGTAGAAAATGACATGCTCTTATGCAGGTTGTCTTTCGAGCGACTCAATAGATCCGTTTTTGGGCGTTGTTGCGGAAAGAGGGCGAGCGGCCTCATGTTGGGGGTGTCGTGTGCTTCATACCACGTCGATGGAGCTCTTTACTTCCAATAGATGGTCTTTTAGTCATAGAACTGCTTTCGAATGATTTTGAACTTGTTCCAGAGATTGGTCATTTTGTTATGACGTCTAAAACAGCTACATGCATAATTTTATATAGAGGTTGAAATATTGAAATATATTTTTTTTAAAAAAAATCTGCATGATGTCGGACTTGCTACAGTAGCCCAGAACGCTTCCCTGCCCGCAGACGCTAGTAGCTCCTCGATTTCGTCGTGGGCCCACATGATATGCTAAGTTGCGAATTTTTTCATATTTATTTTGCTTTGATTTTCGAAAAATAAATGGTCGAACCAAAAATTTCGAGAAATATACATCGGGCGTCATAGCGCACAGCGGAGGTCCCTACCGTCGCGCCCCACGGTGTTAGGTCCCTACCGCCATGGGGCACGGGCGCACGGCGGCAGGATAGCACTTCTGGCGGCAGGGCGGCGCGGCGCCAGGGCCCTACCGCCAAGCGCCACGGCGGCAGGACCCTACCGCCGTGCCACGCGGCGTTAGGTACTTTTTAAATTTTTTTAGTTTTTCATTTTTAAAACACTTTTAACCTTTTTAAAAACGACAAACTGATCAGTGTAAGCATAATCACAAGGGATTATCCTAATCAACAAGTAGGTGCAAATAGTCTATAAAAAATCATGGTAAAAGTAGTACTGCATCTAAATGCGCCGACCCCTCTTCGGCCTAACAGCTCTAGCGCCAGCCCAGGTCTGGTCCCAGTCTTACGTCCAGGGTCAGGTGCCCTGACCACCCGCGGTCAAAGGTGGTCGGGAGACGGTGTCGCCATGGCCGCCTGCGACGAGCCTACAGCATCCCGTGTCCCTCCGCCCGCCGGTGTCGCTCCGCCGGCCGCCGGGGTCACTCCGCCCTGTGGCTGTGTCGGCTGAGTCCAAACCGGTGGTGCCTGTGTCAACTGTGACGCTCCAACCTCCTCGGCCTGCTGCGGGGAATCTAGGGTCGCGAGAACGTCGCAGAACTCCATCTGATCCCATCCCAGGTGCTCCTTGGTGGTCGTGTCGAAAGTAGGCTGGAACATAAGCGGAGTGAATGAGGAAGGAATATCTGCCGTCGGAAACTGAAAGGCCGGCGGTCTCGAACCTCCTAGCACATAGATCGGCTGCGGCTCCTGCTATTGAGGCCCGGCTTTCGGAAAAGGTAGTGGTTGCCCTATACGATTAGAATATAGTATAATCATAAACACACAATAATTGCGTGCATTAGGTGGAAATAAGGTCTACTGAAAGTACCTGCACCGGGTGGAACAAACGGCCGCTGCACGTAGGTGTGCGGGCCCTGCGCCTGTGGCTGCTGTTGCGCCCTCGGAGCCGAGAAGCCGCCGGCAAAGGTGGCAGGCGTCGGTTGCGAAGCCGCTGTCGAGGCGGAGCTCAAGGACGACGCTGGGTGGCGCGGAAGGAGAGGAATCTCTACGGCCCCGGTGTAGTTCACGACGGCGGAGTACCTCATGGCAGCAGTGATGTTCATGTCGTACGTGTTATGGTGCTGCTGAGGCCCCCAGGTAAAGCACTGCTCCCTCGCGGCCGATGCGAGCCGTACGATATCAGCCAGCACGTCATGCTGCGCACAAAATTAGAAACACATGTTATAATGAAAAGTCATATAAATGTAATATATTTGCAGTATCGTAGCTTACCGCTGTGTCAGCGGTCTGGTCTCGGTGCACCGGGTACGTCGCGTCCGGCAGATCCCCGTCGTGGTCGGGACGGTGGCGCGGGCGGGGCAGCGCACACGTACGTCACCCACGTCTGCGTCCTCGGGAGGTACCACTGAAGGTATGCTACCCAGGCGGCGCCATCGTGAAAGCGGTGCTCAGTGACGACGTTATGCTCGTGCGCCGCAGATGCCCACTCGGCCACGTACGGCTGCAGCTTGTCGACGAACGACGTCACCGCAGGCACGCCCTTACGCGTCCACCTAACATAGATGAAACATAAAATTATTGGCAACTAAATATATGTAATGGAAACTAATTAGAACTGACAAATGGTAGCTCACATGTGCGCGGTAGGTGTCAGACGTGGCGCAGCGGGTACTGGCGTCTACTGGAAGAGGCCGAACTGCCTCATCACACGGTGGACGACGTACTCCTCGACGTAGACATCGAAGACCAGTCGTCGCTGTGTCATCTAGTACGCCTGGTCTCGGGAGCACAGGGACGATAGCCCCTGTGGTGCGCGAGCAGCGACCATGGCAAGAGCGTACGACGTCCACCCGACCTGGGCATCGACCATCCGGTCGATTTGACCAACGAAGTCCTTGTACGCCTTCTTCGCCTGCTCCCCAGCCCAAACGTGCTACAAAGAACAAGAAAAGTTAAGTGAATCGAACTAAAGAACTCATAACGCGAAGAATCACGAAAAGGGAGGTCATTACCTTCTGGAGGCACCACAGAGAACCCATGGTGGGGAGGTCCGCTGGGTCGGTGCCGTCGGGTAGCGGCTCGTACTCCGAGAGGTCGGCCCTAGGCCGACCGATGTCGAACCACTCATGGATCCACATCTACAACAAGAGAGGGCACCCCAGGAGGATTGCCTCCCTACTCGCCGACATCGTCACTACCGAACACAACCCCCTGTAGGTAGCTGCTAGAACAGCGCTGCCCTAGCTGATCTGGGGCATCTGCTCGAGGGGTGCGTCGGCGATCCTCTGAGCCCAGGGGATCATGTACCGCGACACGGAGTCTCCCACTGACTCGCAGAACAACACCCACCCGAACAGCCTATTGACGGCGTATAATCGTATTAAACTTCAAGTAGACTTGCAAGCGTACAAGTCTCCCGTCATAGTCAAGGGACCCTCCTTCCCTCGAGTGGTGAACCCAAGGTATTGAATCCGTGGAACAATGCATGACGCAAGAGTTGATCTATTAAAGCGAGAAACTTCGATCTTCAAAAGGTGAAACCTATGCATCTAATCTTAAAGAACATCACAAGAACGAATCTAATCTACTAAAGACCAGAGGTAGAAAGAGATAGAGGGGGATAGATAAACCAATCTAGAGAGATTGGATCAAGCCTTTGTTGAAGTTCTGAGCAAAGAAGAAGTAGCAAGTTCAATCTCATTAAAAGCCTCTTTAAACCACGGTTTCCCGTCTGACTCCGAAAACGCCCGCCTCTTGGAGCCACCGTTCTGTCACAACGCACCCCTATTCGTGCGGGTCAGTCTAGGGCGAGTCCAAGGACAAGTTGAAATCTTTCGGAAGGTCAGGCATGCACTTCTAGCCACCACGGCTACAAGAACATCCTCGGTGATCTATCTCGAGAATAGATCTAAGATACGAAAAGTCGATCGAAATCAAAGACGTAGGAGAAACACTTGATCGCTAGAAATCGGATTGCAACTTGATAATTCAACATAGTACATGATACATGAATCAAGATCACTACTGGGATCCTACCTTGATCTTGCTTCTAGTTCTGGGAACTCCGACATGGTCTTCCTTGCAAGGTTCCCACGCCGGCTAGGAAGATCCTAGTCAACTAGCTCGACCCTCTCCTCTCCGAGATGGTGTCCCTCTCTTCTCTGCTCCTCGGCGGCCGATGACGAATGAACTGATGTGTGGCTCTCCGAATGGCGGCTAGGTCAAGGGGGGTCGACTGGGCCCCGAAATGGGCTGGGCCAGCCGGCCTGGGCTGACCGGCCTGGGCCTACTTCGGCCCAGTCGGCTGCCTCCTTCGCCCGGTGTCGGTTCCCGAGTCTTCTAGATCCTTCCCCTTCTGCATGTGGGCCCTTGTCGTCAGTTTCTCTCGGAATTGGATGTAGCTCCTTGTCCCTCAAGATTCGGCACTTTTCTGACTGGGTCCTCGGAGTTTGTCATCTTCTCGGATTTGGTCCCTGGGCTTCTTGGAGTCATGTTTGCTTCATTGCATGACTTGTACCGGGCTTCAAGGTCTTGTCACAAGGTGCTTGATGAACTTATCCTGGAAGTCTTGCTTTCAACACTAAAACCCTGCATAAACACTAAACTCCAAAACCGACATGCACGAACGAACTTGTTATACCAAGGGGGTTAGTACCAATGGATAAGATATAAAACTCATGCCAACACCGAAGGTAAAATCATGGCTAGGTTGACAGAATTTCACCGTCAACATCTCCCCCATGCTTAAACCTTGCTCGTCCTCGAGTAAGCCTTCGATGGATATCATCATTGCCCTTCATTGTTTAAACCTTGCACTTGATCATACATGAGAAAACATAATGCTCTCAAAAATTTAATTTGTTAAAGTTTCATAATGTGCTAGCCTTCATCCCTACAGAGGGTAGATTCTCAATTAAGCTTATCCCACAAGTATTAACATGCTCCCAAAATTTAAATAGATCTCAGAAATTTTGAAATAAAGAAATGAGATGAAAAAGAGATAAGCCAAGTTCACAAATTTAAATCATCTTGTATATTGCTCATGAACTCTCATCTCATCTTGTCTCTCAAGCGTAGTTATTCTACTACTTTGCCTCTCATAACATATATATATAAGTGGTAGGTTTTATATGGAGATTTTTGGGAAAGTTTAGTCTTACCAAGATATTATAAATGAGATGTTGTCAAAAGAAGACAAGCTTATCATGGTCTTACCGAGACTCGTCAAAAAGGTCATTGTAAAATAATGTTATATCAAGGAGGGGGAGAGAAAAATACACACACTTGAGATAGGTGGACATGTGCAAATGGCAAAGAATGATCCCGAGGCACAAAGGAAGACCTCGATATCGGATTGCACATGGTTGGAGAATGAGTATGGATCTTTTAATCTTGAAACCTTGAAATTCCTAATGCACTTTAGAGAACTGGGGAGCTTACTTTATTTTACATACTCACATTTTTTTCTTTTTCTCATACACATATTTTTTTCTTTATACTCATTTTTTCTTTTTATTTCTTTTTCTTTCTCATCATTTTTTATTTGCTCCCCGTTGAACTCTAAAATTGCATTGTACCTACCTCCTCCCCGATGCTTAGACGTTTGCTCGTCCTCGGGCAAAGAGGTGATAGAGATAAGGTAGGTACCGGAAATACTTTTCCTTTGGAGAGATACTTGAAATCTTCAATCTTGGCACCGTCTTGCAATCTTCCTTGAATTGATGATCCATTCTCAATGATAGGTTGTGGTCAAGGAGGTAATCACAAAAGATGATATTTGGTTTTAAGGGTGGATATCCGGCGAGATTTGTGAGATCTCCGATGTGGGGATACACAATGCATGGATAAAAGGCTAGCAATAAGATAGATACGCAAAAACGGAATTACCAGCTTCTTAGTCTCGGGCCAGAGAAATCATGGCCTGAAATAACTCACCCAAAAATAAATCTTGTACACTAAGGTTTATGCACTCAAATATATATAGGGCTCTGGATTGGTAGAGCAACACGCAAGTGATATTCACGACAAGGTTAGCGTTACTTTTAGGAATAAAAATCATCTTTAATCCATTTAAAACTTGAGAGCACATAAACATTATGGGTCTTTATTTTTATCATAACCTCCGCTAAAGATTAAGCTAGCATTTAGATAATTTCAAAATTGTATTTTAAGAGGGCATTAGCTTAATCATGCATAAAACAAATACAAAGATAAACAAAGCGGCAATTATAATCATATATCATCATGGCATAAATTTTGTAACTTTACCAAAGGTAAAAACAAGGTGGTGACTTTATTCATGATGAAAACAAACTAACACACATGCTAAAAATAAACTAAAAATTGAAAACACTACGCATACATAAGCAAACACAAGCTGAAAATTAAAGAAAAAAGGGAAAGAAAAGAAAACTAAAGCTCCTCTTTCTTCTAATCTTCCGTCGGTGGTTGGTATTGATAATCTTGGTAGTTGTACCCTTGCTCATAATAGGTTGGGACATCCCCTCCAACGAATTGATCCGGTGGTACTAGGTGAAGACGACCAAGTTCATAGGCAATATTTGCATTGCCTTCACCCAATTGAGCCGCGTTGGATTGGATGGCTGCAATGTTTTGCATGTTTCTTGCAGCATATCCTCCAATTATGGCCATACTTTATTGTGGTTGAGGGTATTTGTAGAGTATCTTGGCCCCCTAAGTGGGTTTTGGGGGTTTAATGACACACACTTAAGTAACTAATGATTTATCTAGTCCATGAGTAGGTATTAAAAATTGTGTGTGGCATCAAGTGCAGTTCATTGACTATACAAAAAGGAAGTAATGCTACAAAGGGTTCCTAAGAAGGCTTATTTATTTTATACTTTTGAATTTGAGTCCTAGGAACGCCGTACTACAAAGAGGGACAGGAATTGTGTCTTCCAAGAGTCGAACAGGTGCTCTAGTTGCTAAAACAAAACCTATGAGAGACACCTTTGCACCAACACATTCACGAGGATCTTTTCTTGGGTGCTGACCTTGGGAGGCCGGAGTATCCGGGTTTACCCCGGAGTCTCCGGACTTCCTGGAGTTTCCGGGTTTACCCCGGATACTCCGGGTCTTAAAGCTGTAATGGCTATATTCTGGGTGAGGGGGTATAAAAGCCCCCTCCACCCCTTCTTTTACCCCTCCCTTTTGCCATTTCGACCTGCAAACATTCAGACCTCATTTACTCCCTCCTTTACTCCCCTTGGCTCAAGTTTGGTGAGTTTATTGTGGGGATTTAATAGGGATTGAGAGCAAGAGCTTGGAGAGTGCTAGTGAGCTGATTTCCCATCTCTAGAGCACCTCGTTCTTCACTTGGTTGGCACACTTCGTGTTTGTTACTCTTGGAGCTTCGAGCTCCTAGCCGGCTAGGCGTCGCCTTGGAGCATCCAAAGGTTGTGGCTGCCCAAGGAAGTTTGTATCACCCCAAATTTGATTAAGTAACTCTAGCTTGATCTTTGTGGTCGCTAGAGGGAGGAAAGTGACCTAGGTGTAAAGGTCCACCCTTTGTGGGTACCTCAACGAAGATGTAGACCTCAAGGTGTGAAGTTGAACTCCGGTAACAAATCCTTGTGTCTCTTGTGCTTGTTCATCTCTTTGTATGCTTGTTCCTCTCTTGAGAACATATCTAGGGTTTGGTGCTGATCTACTTCGTGTTGAGGTTTCTACAAGATTGGAGTGGATAAACAGTCTTGTCTCATCTCAGTGCATAACCTATTTTCACAGATTTACATTTGAGCAAGTTTAATTTCTGTCGAATTTGATTCCCCCTGACAGGCCGGAATATCCGGACATTTTCCCGGATTCTCCGGATTTCCCGGAGTATCCGGAAAAATATCCGAAAACTCCGGACCTGATCTAACAGCTGCGAAAATGTTGTGATTTTTTCAGGTTTGACTATTCACCCCCCTCTAGTCGACATCTTGATCCTTTCAATTGGTATTAGAGACAAGTGCTCCACATTTGAAGCTTAACCGCTTGGAGTTCAGAAGATGTCGAATCCAAGTGATCAAGCCCCACCTCTCACCGAAGGTGATCCCGTCTACAATGTCGTTGGCACACCTCCCGTCCTACCTCAAGGAGGCAACACCCATGGCGCAAGCACGAGCCATCAAGCGCATGGACATGGTGATGATTCCTCCGATAGTGAGGATGAAGAGTTTGATGATGCAAGGTTGAAGCGTCCCCTCAACAGAGGTGACTAAATGTGACACAAATACCAGTCCCAGGAGGCTGGTAACACATTTATTACAACAGGTGAATCAGTCTTTTACATCACGGCGACACAGAGGGCACGGTAGTGCCAACGCTACAAGGAACAACACCAACGCTAACGACCATACTACGATAGCAAAGGCTTCCATAGCCTCCTCGCAGTACCACACCATGGAAGCTTTCGGTAGGGGCCCCGGGTACACAAGCACGGTTGGGTGTAGGGCAATGACCTACTCGACGTCTTCGGGAATGTAATCGGGATCCTCCTCTGTAAAATAGTTAGTAAAACAAGGGTGAGCACATACGTACTCAGCAAATCCAACCCCACCCACGGAGGGGCTTATAAGCAGAATCATGCATAAAGTATAACAAGGATCAGGTTATGGTTCATTTTGCAAACTTACTCATGCAGGGGTTCATTTCAAAAAAAAGGTTTTTGCAAATCATTTTCATGGCCCAAGTAACTCAATTGTTTTAGTAAAACCACTGTGGAACTACTGGACTTCCCGTCCGTCGTAGCCCAGGCACACAGCCTCACACTTCATCGGAAAACAACTCACACCAAAAAACATCCCATCCCAAACACTAGTTTTTGTGACCACACCGTGACTCGTCCAATACCGTGGACACAGCTATTCGAATAGGTTTGACACTCTGCAGAGGTTGTACATCTTTACCCACAAGTAGGGTACCGTCACACGGACACCTCAATGCCGGTACGGATCCTATCATAGCCATTACCCACCTTAGCTATCACCACGAGCCACCACGGAAGCACCCAAGGGGTTATACCACATAACCAGGGCGTACCTCACACGGAGCGTACCCCTACTCCTTGGTCTCCCGCTGCTCACCCGCACACCAGATGGCAAGTAGATTAACTAGTGGGATTTATGCTAAGCCGTTGCCACATACAACGGTCGAGTGGTTGTACGATGATTTGGGTCAGGTGAGATGTCACGCAACCCGGTCCTTAACCGACAAGATGGACAACTCCCAACACGCTCAACCACACAGGTACGAGCTCACCCATACTCCTGACACACACGTCCATCCCGTCTACCCAGTTCTTTACTCATTTTCCAAACATATCCCCTTTTTGTTTTTAAAGCACTCACACATTTTGAAAGCACTCACACATTTTAAAGCAAACATTCAGGCCAAAACAAGGTTCAATCATGGCAATCAAGGGTGGCTATCCTACCATGTTTTGCAGTAAAACAATATGCAATTTATAAAACGGGTATAGGGTATATTTATAAAACTAGGACAGAAGCATGCATCAAAGGATGAGATTGAACTTGCCGTCTTCGAAGTCTTCGGGGAGTGCCGACTCGGCGTTCGGGATCACGGGCTCCTGCTCGCAGTAGTCGGCTCCAAACTCCGGCTCGGGGTACCTTCCTTCGTTTACTTCGTCGGCTATAACACACACACAGGCAAGCATGCAATCAATATAAGCACACACAATTTCTCCGGCCGAGCTCGAGGAAGGTAATTAAATAAAATAGGGAAATAAATATTATGTAGGGGTTTTGGGTGACGGATGGGTGGCGGTATACCCGGTACGGGTGTGAGGAAGTTTGGGCGCGATTTGGATTAAAATCGCGCAGGAAATGACGAGTTAAAGGAGGGGTTTAGGGTTAATTAGGGGCCTGTTAGTATTTTCTTATAAAAGAAAAGGGCCTAATTATAATATTTAAACCTAGCGGGGGTGTTACTAAATAGTCCAGGGGCATAATTGTAAAGGGACAGGGTTGTTTTTGTGGTTTAATTTAAAGCATAGGGTCTGTTTTGGAAGAAAAGAGTGAGGGAAACAGAGGGGGTCGGTTTTGGATAAGTGGGAAAAGGGCGGGGGGGTTTTGGGCAAAAAGCCCTTCTTCTTCCTCCCTCCCTCACGACACAGAACGCAGGAGACAGGAGGCCGACCGTGGAAGGGGGGGGAGGGGCGCCGGCGACTCGGTGCACGGCGACGGCCGGGAATTGGGGGCGAAACGAAGAGGAGGTCGAGGGCAACCGATTCTCGCTTCTTACCTCGGGCCGGGATGCTCGGAGAGGCGGATCGACGGCCGGCGGTGGGGGCGTTCGCGGTGGTGACCGGAGCGGCACCGGTGGTGGCGATGGAGGGCTCAAGAAGGAGGGGAAATTGGTCGTGGAGGTGCGGGGCGAGGTGGGGAGCCGGTCCCGCCCTTTTATAGGCGCGGGAAGGTCGGTTTGGCGAGGATATTTTGAGCTTCGCGGAGCTCCAATGGCCGGCGGTGGAGGTTCGGGAAAAATCCCGGCGTGGACTCCGGCCGGCGGGATTCTCGGTCGATTGGCCGCTTGTGTGAATTGACCCGTCGTGCGGGGGCTGCTGTGGCCGTGGAGGGGAGACCGTCGGGGGAGTAATGGTGGCCGGTTTGGAGGTGACGGCTCGCCGCCTCGGTCTTCATTTGTCGGGGGAGAGAGGGGCTCCATGGCGGGGCCGCCGCAGGCGGCCCGGGGCTGGCCTTGCGTGCTGACCTGGTGAGTCCGGTCGGCCGGTGCAGGAGAGGGAAGGGAGGGGCCGGTCCCGGAGGGGCGCACCGGGGAGGTCGCGCGACGAGGGAGGGGTCGCGGCCAGGAGGGTGGTCGCGGCCTGGAACCCACCGAAGGAAGAAGAAGGTGGGAAAAAGAAGGGGGAAAAAGAAAAGGAGAAAAAGGAAAAGGAAAAGGAAAAAAGAAAAAGGAAAATAAGGGAAGAAAATAGAGAAGGGATTTAGAAAATTAGGAGAATTTCTAGGAAAATTAGGAGAAGGGGTTCTTGTGGATTTTCCGGTTTTTCGGCGTCGGGCGGGATTTTCGGGACGGCGGTGATGGCGAGGCGGACCGGCCGGCGGGACCGCGGCGTGCGCGGGATTTCCAAAGCACGGTGGTCGACCGCGGCGCTGGGGTGGCACGCGTGGGTGCTGGATTGAGTGCGGGCGGTGCCGGCGGGATTCGCGGCACGCGCGCCGAGGGTGAGAGAGGGAGAGACGGTGACCAGGGTTTCGAAAGGGGCAAATGAGCTCAGCTGGACAGTTTTGAAAACACGCGCGATTTAATAGGTGATTTATTAGGAGCTAAAAACGCGGGCGTTACAAACCTACCCCACTTAAAATGAATCTCGCCCTCGAGATTCGGCTAGGTTTCGAACAGGTGAGGAAATTCTTTCTTCAACGCGTCTTCTCGTTCCCACGTGGTTTCTTCCACTCCGTGTCTGCTCCATTGGACTCTGCATACCCGTACTTCTGATGTCCTCGTCCGCTTGACCACTGTGTCCAAAATCTTGACAGGCACCTCCTGGTACCTAAGGTCTGGCTGTAGATCGATGGTTTCTACCGTACTCGCTTTTCTTCAAGAACCTTCAAACATCTACATAGCCGGGAGATATGAAATACTGGGTGTATATCTGACATTTCTTCGGGTAGCTCCAACCGGTATGCTACCGCTCCGACCCTCTTTAGTACTTTATACGGTCCGATGTACCGAGAGGCCAACTTTCCGTGCACTTGAAATCTCCGAGTCCCTCGGATAGGTGAAACCTTGAGGTAGGCGAAATCCCCCCGGATTGAAGCTTGCTTCACGCCTCTTCTTGTCTGCGTAGCTCTTCTGTCGGGATTGGGCGGCTTTCAACTTTTCTCGGATGTCGGCTACTCGCTCTTCGGCTTCCTTTATAAGTGCGGGCCCAACCAGGGCACACTCTCCTACTTCTGACCACATCAGGGGTGTCCTACATTTCCTCCCGTATAGTGTTTCGAATGGTGACATTCCCAGACTTGCTTGGTAGCCGTTGTTGTAGGAGAATTCCGCATACGGTAGGCTCTGTTCCCAATCTTTGCCATATGTGAGGACGCATGCTCTCAACATGTCTTCCAAAATTTGATTTACTCTCTCGATCCGTCCGTCCGTCCGCGGGTGGTATCCCGAGCTGAAATCCGACTTGGTACCCATGGCTTTATGCGTGCTTTTCCGAACCTAGAGGTGAACTCGGGTCCCTCTATCCGAGACTATTCTCGCTAGGCACTCCATGCGGCTTTACTATATTCTCTATGTAGAGTTTTGCCAACTTCTCTCCACCATAAGTGGTCCGTACGGGTAGAAAGTGAGCGACTTTAGTGAGTCGGTCCACGATCACCCATATGGATTCATGTCCCTTCGAGTCCTTGGCAACCCTACTATGAAATCCATGCCTATCTTGTCCCATTTCCATACCGGGATTGGTAAAGGCCGCAACGATCATGCGGGCTTCGGTGTTCGGCTTTGATCCTCCGACAAGTATCGCGGTTGGGCGACGAATCGGGCAATATCTCGCTTTCATCCCATTCCACCAATACTTCTTGTCTTAAGTCCATGTACATCTTGGTGGATCCCGGTGAATGGAATATGCCGAGTTGTGTGCCTCATCCATGATGGTCTGTCGAAAATCTCCGCCTTCCGGCACGCATATCCTATTTTTATACCACAGGGTGCCTTGGTCATCTACTCTAAAATCGGGGGCCTTGTTCTCTCCGTATGCTTGCGGATTTTCTTCGCATTTTCATCGTTTTCTTGGGCCTTCCGGATCTTTTCCTCTAGGGTAGGCCGAATGCTCGACCGGCGGACGTAGCCTTGGGGGACGATGTGCACGTTGAGCCGCGCCATTTCCTCTTTCAACCGGGCACTCTTGGGTGCTTCCTTCTCGTAGGATTTCCGGCTTAGGGCGTCGCTACTACATTTGCCTTCACCGGGTGGTAGTGAATCTCTAGGTTGTAGTCTTTGACTAACTCTAGCCACCTTCTTTGCCTTAGGTTCGTGTCGGCCGGGTGAAGATGTATTTTAGACTCTTGTGGTCCGTGTAGATTTCACACTTGTTCCCAATCGGGTAGTGTCTCCAAATCTTAAGGGCATGCACTACGGCCGCAAACTCCGCATCATGGGTGGGATAATTCGCTCATGGGGTTTGAGCCGACGGGAAGCATATGCCACTACCTTCCCATCTTGCATGAGAACACATCCCAACCCTTGTCGGGAGGCGTCGCAATACACGAAGAAGTCCCGTTGAATGTCCGGGGGGGTCGAAGACCGGGGCCGTGGTCAACCTCTTCTTCAACTCTTGAAAACTTCTCTCACGGGACTCGGTCCGCTTGAACTTCTTCTCCTTCTTGAGCAGCTCTCCGTCATGGGCCGGGCGATCTTGGAGAATCCCTCGATAAATCTCCGTAGTACCCCGCTAAACCTAGGAAACTCCCCGATCTCGCTCACGTTGGTCGGTTGCGCCGTTGGAGACTCGTTTCAACTTTCCCGGGGTCTACGGACTATTCCTTCGCGGTCGAATATGCCCAAGGAAGGATATTTTCTCTAGCCAAAACTCACACTTGCCGAACTTGGCATATAGCTTGTGTGCCCTCAATTTCCCCAAAGACTACTCGAAGATGTCGCTCGTGTTCCTCCACGCTCTTGGAGTAAACAAGTATGTCGTCAATGAAGACTACGACAAACTTATCCAGCTCTTCCATGAACACCTTATTCATGAGGTTCATGAAGTATCTTCGGTGCATTGGTTAGTCCAAAGGACATCACGATGAACTCATACTGCCCGTAGCGAGTGACAAAGGCAGTCTTGGGGATGTCACTTTCCCTAATCTTGAGCTGGTGGTACCCTGATCTTAGATCCACCTTCGAGAAATACCTGGCTCCCTTCAACTGGTCAAATAGGTCATCTATTCTGGGGAGAGGGTACTTGTTTTTAATAGTGACCTCATTCAGCGAGCGATAGTCCACGCACATCCTCATGCTCTTATCCTTCTTCTCCACGAAAAGCACTGGGGCTCCCCATGGTGATGAGCTTGGTCTGATGAACCCACTTCGCTGGAGTTCTGCTAACTGCTTCTTCAATTCTGCCAACTCAGGGGCTGCCATCCTATAGGGTCTCTTGGCTATGGGAGAGGTTCCGGGGATAAGGTCGATGACGAACTCTATGTCCCTATCTGGTGGCATTCCGGGGAGTTCTTCTGGGAACACATCTGGGTATTCTCGCACTACCAGGACATCCTCTATGGACTTGGCTTCTATGTTGAAAACCATTATGTCTGGCCTGTGTCCTCGGGTGTGGCAGGTCACTTGTATCCCGTCTGGGTTGGTCAGGTGCACTACTTTATCAGCGCAACTTATGAGGCCATGGTGTTGGCTTAACCAGTCCATCCCAAGGATCACATCTATCCCTTTGGACTTCAGTACTACTAGATCTGCTAGGAACTCTACCCCACTTAAAATGATCCTTACCCGGGGGCATCCCAGTTGACACTTAATGTCACCTCCGGGCGTTCGAGTTAATAGGGGTGCTTTTAGTAGTACTGTGGGTATGCTATGCTTTTCCACAAAGCTTGAGGATATGAATGAGTGTGATGCTCCCGAATCGAACAATATGGTAGCCAAGACTGAGCTGACCAGGAACTCACCGAGCACTACTCCTTGTGCTTCCTGCGCCTCCTGCGCATTGATGTGGTTGACTCGGGCTCGTCCATACGACCGTTGGGGCCGCCTCATCCGCCGGTTGCTTCGTTGTTGTTGCCGAAGTTATTGTTGCTGCGCACCGGCATGCGGTTGGCTCCAGACACTAGTGGCCTTGGCCCGTTCACCGAGTTGGAGTAGGTGGTAGTGGTTGGCTTTTTGGCATACGGGCGGTTGGCGATGAAGTGTCCGGTTTCTCGGCGGTTGAAACACACTCGGGAGTCGTTGTTGTTGTTGGCGTGATCCGGGCCGGTGTTGTTTCGTGGGGGCTTCATGGCACTCGGTTGTTGTAGGGCTTGAACCGGGTTCGGGGGCTTGCGAGCTCGTGGCTTGGGATTGGGTTCGCATCGCATGGGAGCTTGGAACCTGGACATGGGGTGTCCAAAGTTTCTCGGCCTCTGGGACCGCTCTTGCTGCTTGGCCTTGTGCTCCATAAACTTGCGCTTGTTTTCCTTCTTCTCTTCTACCCTCACTCTTTCTGTGAGTATTGCCATGTTCATGAGGGTGTTGAAGTCCGGTAGATCCGAGGGGTCGGCAGGGGTCCTCGCTCCGAGTCAGTCCCTTCTTGAACATTTCCTGCTTCTTGGAATCTTTGTCCACTTCCTCGGGGGCATAGCGAGCCAGCTCCATGAACTGGTACGTGTACTCCTCCACGGACATGTTACCTTGGCGGAGTTCACGGAACTCATCCGCCTTCCGCTTCAGGGTGGCTTCTGGGATGTGGTAGCGGCGGAACTCTTCCACAAATTCATCCCAGGTGATGGCTGAGGGATCCTTGGCCGCCGCGCGCATAATTCTCCCACCGTGCTAGGGGTCGTCCCGGTGAGCCGGTGAGCCGCCGAGGAGAACCTTGTCGCAGTCCTCACAGTTGAAGGGCTCTAGCTCCCTCAGAATGGCTCTCAGCCAGTCGTTAGCATCCAAAGGGTTCACCGACCCGCCAAAAGTGGGCGGCTTCATCCTGAGGAACTCTATCAGCTTCTCGTTCATGCCCAAAACCCGTGGTCTTGGGCGGTTGACGGCGTTGAAAATGGCCTCTATCAGGACAGTCTGGTTGGCCAAGACTTGTGCCAAGTCAACGGGAGGGGGTGGCGGTGGCAGGACCACGTTCTCTCCTCCATCTTCATTTTGGTTAACTTCCGGTCGTGGAGACGCTCCCTCCGATCGGCTTGCGATCCTTCGGCCGTCCGATCGGTGGGTCCCGACAAGGCGCCCGGAAACCATCCGTAAAGAATCGGGTTTTCTAAGAGATCTAGTTTTATGTGATGTTTAAGTGGATTATATCGGATTTCTTTTTGAAAAGGCGGGGGTCTACTCTCCCGGTTAGCACACAACAAGCACATAGCAACAAGCAAGCACAAACAAGTTTTTATTACAAACCAGCGAGGAGGATACATCCCGACTACGCGGACACACTACACGACTAAGGACTACGGGCGCGACTTGGACCAGTACGGCTTCATTCCCTGGGTCGGGGTCACTGGGGCACGCTACTCGCGAGGAGAGCCGTCTTCTGGGGTCGAGTGTTCTACGGGGCCGGAATGAGCGGCCTCGTCATCATTCCCGCCTTCGGAGTTTCCGTTTTCCCCGAGGCCGTGCCGCGGCTTCAATGGTCATCGTTGGGGGTTCGGTGATCGCCGGTGGTGCTGGCGGGACTTCGATAGTCCCTCCCCATCCTACAAGGGGTCTTCCCGGCGGGGATCGAGCTTCTCCAATGGCTGGAACGGGTGTTCCGCCGTTGGTCCATTCTTGCATGCGTTGGTCCTGGATTCTCCTGAGGCTTTCCTGGGCAACGGCTTCACTGCTTATGGCGGCCGCGGTCCTTGCTTCAGCTTGAGCCACTCGGACTTGGTGCATCCTCACTGTGACTTCAGCTTGCTCGGCCCGACTGATTTGTTCCCTCAAGTGCCTGGCCTGGTCATCAAAGAGCTTATCCAGGGAGACAAGGTAGGCGACTACGTGGTACAGCAGGTCTTCTTGGTGGCGGCGTCGTTCCAGGTTTCTCATGCGGGCCTGCCAAACTGGGGTTCTGATGGCGGGAGGGAAGTACCTCATTGGTGTGGGGACGAGGTGTTCTTCGTAGATCCGGCACAGGTAGCGGAGGGCTTTTCTGAGGGCCAAAGGATAGGTGTCTCGGTGTTGAAATCCTGTGGCGGTCACGCGCCACGACTCGATGTTGGTGTGGCGGTTGCTTCTAGCGACGGAGAGGACCACCCTACGGCGAAGAGTGCCGAGTTGCTCGTACTCTCTCTCGTAGTACCTAGGGCGCTCGGGGATACCAAGGCGCTCCAGGGAGTTGATAAAAAGGCGAGCAAAACCAGGCTCCTCCCCGGCACACGCCTTGAGTCCATCCATCTTCCGCCATCCGAAAGCAAAGGTAGAGTTGAACAAAGTTGTGGTGGGGTACAAGAGATGGATAACTTTATTTAGTAGCAAGGTTGGGGTACATTCTTCGGGGTACACTTATTATTACTAGGACTCAGCTTCTAGCCTAAACACCCTAGGCTTATCCTCACGGTGATTCTTCCTCTAGCTGGATGCGGCGCTTCTTCAGTGGGAGGTCTTTCTCCGCATCTCATCCTCGGTCCGGGTCCCTTTGTCCCAGTGAGTTTCTTCGGGTTCTTCCTCATCTAAGTCAGCTTCTTCTCTTCGCCTTCTACGTTCCCTGTGGAGCTCAGCCCATAGCTGTTTGTGGAACATCTCCGAACGTTCTCTTTCCCTGAGGTAGTCTTGCTCCATGTTGTGTAGCTCAACTTCTGCCATGGTTGTCTTTATTCTTTCCAGTTCTATCCTCTGCTCCGCTCTTTCCACTGTGTCAATATGTTGCTTCAGTGGCTGGGCTTGCTCCTGGTAAAGGTGGTCTAGGCCTCCGAGGTAGATGGACGAGTGGGAAACCCGCCTCTTCTAAGTCCTCTTCCTCTCGTTCTAGTCCTCTCATGCGATCAATCCACGAGCGTCCTCTTCCTCCGGGAGGGTGGAAAGAATCCCATTGGAGTCCTTCGGAGGTGCCGTCTATAAACCATTCGTAGTCGTCGCTCGTCGGGCATACTCCCCGGTACTCATGCAAGGAAGGAGGAAGAGTAGAAGACGGACTCCTACTAGAATTCCCCCCGTACTCCTACTAGGACTCGCTCCGTGTAATCCTACTAGGACTCCTCGCCTTGTAACCGACTAGGAACCCGCCCCCGGACTATATAAAGGAGGGCCGGTACCTAGCCAAACATCCACAATCCCTCTGGGGAACAACACCAAGCGCAGGGCGCAATACTACTCCAAACGAGATGTAGGGTAGCTACTCCGGCTACCCGAACCCGTATAAATCTTGTGTCTTGTGTCCTCGCGCATACCTTCGGGTTCCGCATCATGGCGATCCCCACCTTCTACCTTGCTGCGGGTACCTCCCATGGAGGTCGAGTGGTTTAAACACCGACACCGGCGCCCACCGTGGGGCCATCGTCACGATCATCGGGTGAATTCGAAAGACCTCACGAGCAAAAATCAATCTACTACGACGGCTGCAATCAGCAACTCGCCTACTCTCCGAATCCAAGTTCCGGGCGGAATCAAATTCGAATTATTTACTCGGCGACATGCAACTCAAGCACCTTCCACGCCCTTGAGTCCGAAGTCGATTCATACTCGAAGTCGAAGACCAAAGCCGGCGCAACACATGTTTCCGTCCGCAAAAGCTAAACCCGCCGCACCAAGTCAAGATCGGATCGGGGAAAACCGTACGTCGTGTTGCCGACCTCGATTTGCGAAGATTAAAAAAATTCTTTCCCGTATGGGAATCGAGGCTCGTGTTGCCGTACACCAAAATCCGGAAGCGGTGAAGGCCCATCAAGCACGGCTACAAGTCTACCACCGCAGCAGCCGCACGCATCCGTAAAGAAAAAACAAGCATAGCACTAGTGCAGCCTCGCGCCTTGTGCGTTCAAAAAAAAAAAAGTTCAATTTGGTGGAAATCATCTACATGCACACAAGGGCTTCCCGACGGTATCAAGATCTTCGCTCAACGTACACAAGAGACGTACACGAGACCTACTGCATCGACATTTAGCTGCATCAACACGAAATTTATATCAACCTTGCTGTGCACTGCGACTACTCGTCACCCGGCCGCACGGGCTCTACGTCAACCTTGCCGTGCGCCGCGAGTACTCGTCTCTCGACCGCAGCGGCTCTACATCGACTACGCCGTACGTCGCCGCGACGTCGTCTTCGGGCGTACGACTACCTCGACTAGTCTCAACCGGAAAACTAGTCGAGGACGGCCCCGCGACATCGACAACTAGTCGGATCCACCTCCAACTAGTCGACTTCAGCTCCAACCGTCGCGGCTCCATCACCGACCGCCTGGCTTCGTCGACTCTCGTCCACGAATCAAGCTAAGTCGCTTATTTCAATAATTATTCTTTCTTTGGCTTGCTCTCCACATACAGGAACCAACGCCAAAGACTACTTCGTGTACGCCTCTCAACGGCTACCTGCCAGCAGAGCTACACCGTGCCAGCTATTCCTTGGAGATGTTGACTGCTGCCACAGGCTTGGTGCACCAAATTAGGAGGCTCTTGCCACGACGTTTCGTGTACCGAGTGCCTGGAGGCGCACAACTACACCCTGAGGAGGCACTGCGCAATCTTGCTCTCCGCCACGCGGAACAACGAGCAAACGCGCTCTCTCTTGTCGCCATGTCGACTACCTTCGTCTACCTCTTAATGGTCTCGCTACGGTAGCACACGCCTTGATCCGCGCAAAGCCTCGGCTCCCCGTCATGCCTCCACGCCCCCGCCGGCTATGGCTAAACGGCGACCACGGATACCGGCGCTTAAACCAGCTCTCCCGTCATGCCTTCACGCCCCCCGGCGGCTATGGCTAAACGGCGATCACGAGACCGGGCGCTAAACCGCATCGGAGCTAACTACTCGACGCCTTACGACCGAAACAAGAGCATGACACATGACACTTACATCTATATTCATATTTGTATTTGTCATTTGTAGATTCAATTTCTACAAAAATGCTACATAATGTACGCATCTCTACTTTCGAGGTCAAGCTCCGGCGACGACTTCCAGACGCTCCGCGTACCTCCACCGCGCGGCTAGTTCCCAACTCGGGGGCTACGCACCAAATCACTACTCGACAACAACTCGAGTAGTCTCTCGCTAGCTCTCTAGCTCGGGGGCTCGCACCAACAACTACTCGGCGTGGCTCCTACGGCTCTCTTGGCGACGAGCTCGGGGGGCCGAATGCTACGAGAGTACTCGGATGATGGCTTTCACGAACACCGAAGACCCTTGGATTGATTACCTAATCATTTCAAGGCTCGGGGGTCGCTATGCTACACCCATCATTCAAATTTTTCAAGACGGAAGATTTGGAATCAAGATTGACCCTCGCCTAGAGTCCGCAACTCAACCTAAGGCTCGAGGGCTACTCCATATGGAGTGCGATTTTGCAACCGCACTTCCATATAAACTCGACTTCAAGACCGATGAGCCGGACCACCTTCCGGCCTCGCGGCGATTCAAGTACTATTGAAGACTTCTCCAAGCGTACTCGAGGACGCTCAAGAACTACTCGAAGAGGCTTCGGGACTACTCGAACTACTACACTCGACTACAATGTGCTCGGGGGCTTGTCGGGCATACTCCCGGGTACTCATGCAAGGAAGGAGGAAGAGTAGAAGACGGACTCCTACTAGAATTCCCCTGTACTCCTACTAGGACTCGCTCGTGTAATCCTACTAGGACTCCTGCCTTGTAACCGACTAGGAACCCGCCCCCCGGACTATATAAAGGAGGGCCGGGTACCTAGCCAAACATCCACAATCCCTCCGGGGAACAACACCAAGCGCGAGGGGCGCAATACTACTCCAAACAAGATGTAGGGTAGCTACTGCGGCTACCCGAACCCGTATAAATCTTGTGTCTTGTGTCCTCGCGCATACCTTCGGGTTCCGGATCATGGCGATCCCCACCTTCTACCTTGCTTGCGGGTACCTCCCATGGAGGTCGAGTGGTTTAAACACCGACAGTCGCGCAGCCTTCCGAGCGACCTTGGGGTAGGTGTCGGCGAAGCGAAAACCAGTGGCGGAGACGAACCATGGTTCTATGTCGGGGTAAAGCGTGCTTCTTCCCACAAAGATCAGCAGCTTACACCGAAGGGTGCCGTAGCGTTCGTACTCCCGGTAGACGAACTCCGGCGGGTCCCTTACTCCGATGCGCTCTAGGGCCGAGTAGCAACGGAGTTAGGAAGGCCGGGCCGGACCGGGCGGGATTCCTCCGTTCCATTCGGGGTTAGCCATCTGGAAACGGGCAAGAATCAAGGTAAGGATTTGGGAAAAGGTGAGCTTAGCAAAGGAAAGGTTAGAGAGGGCCAGAGGAGGTCTCGTATCCTAGGGGTCGTGTCCTACGGCCAACCTACGGCTCTAATACCACCTGAAGCGTCCCCTCATCAGAGGTGACTAAATGTGACACAAATACCAGTCCCAGGAGGCTGGTGACACATTTATTACAACAGGTGGATCAGTCTTTTACATCACGGCGACACAGAGGGCACGGTAGTGCCAACGCTACAAGGAACAACACCAACGCTAACGACCATACTACGATAGCAAAGGCTTCCATAGCCTCCTCAGAGTACCACACCATGGAAGCTTTCGGTACGGGCCCTGGGTACACTGGCACGGTTGGGTGTAGGGCAGCGACCTACTCGACGTCTTCGGGAATGTAATCGGGATCCTCCTCTGTAAAATAGTTAGTAAAACAAGGGTGAGCACATACGTACTCAGCAAATCCAACCCCACCCATGGAGGGGCTTATAAGCAGAATCATGCATAAAGTATAACAAGGATTAGGTTATGGTTCATTTTGCAAACTTACTCATGCAGGGGTTCATTTCAAAAAAAAGGTTTTCGCAAATCATTTTCATAGCCCAAGTAACTCAATTGTTTTAGGAAAACCACTGTGGAACTACCGGACTTCCCGTCCGTCGTAGCCCAGGCACACAGCCTCACACTTCACCGGAAAACAACTCACACCAGAAAACATCCCATCCCAAACACTAGTTTTTGTGACCACACCGTGACTCGTCCAATACCGTGGACACGGCTATTCGAATGGGTTTGACACTCTGCAGATGTTGTACATCTTTACCCACAAGTAGGGTACCGTCACACGGACACCTCAGTGCCGGTACGGATCCTATCATAGCCATTACCCACCTTAGCTATCACCACGAGCCACCACGGAAGCACCCAAGGGGTTATACCACATAACCAGGGCGTACCTCACACAGAGCGTACCCCTACTCCTTGGTCTCCCGCTGCTCACCCGCACACCAGATGGCAAGTAGATTAACTAGTGGGATTTATGCTAAGCCGTTGCCACATACAACGGTCGAGTGGTTGTACGATGATTTGGGTCAGGTGAGATGTCACGCAACCCGGTCCTTAACCGACAAGATGGACAACTCCCAACACGCTCAAACACACAGGTACGAGCTCACCCATACTCCTGACACACACGTCCATCCCGTCTACCCAGTTCTTTACTCATTTTCCAAACATATCCCCTTTTTGTTTTAAAGCACTCACACATTTTGAAAGCACTCACACATTTTAAAGCAAACATTCAGGCCAAAACAAGGTTCAATCATGGCAATCAAGGGTGGCTATCCTACCATGTTTTGCAGTAAAACAATATGCAATTTGTAAAACGGGTATAGGGTATATTTATAAAACTAGGACAGAAGCATGCATCAAAGGATGAGATTGAACTTGCCGTCTTCGAAGTCTTCGGGGAGTGCCGACTCGGCGTTCGGGATCACGGGCTCCTGCTCGCAGTAGTCGGCTCCAAACTCCGGCTCGGGGTACCTTCCTTCGTTTACTTCGTCGGCTATAACGCACACACAGGCAAGCATGCAATCAATATAAGCACACACAATTTCTCCGCCGAGCTCGAGGAAGGTAATTAAAGAAAATAGGGAAATAAATATTATGTAGGGGTTTTGGGTGACGGATGGGTGGCGGTATACCCGTACGGGTGTGAGGAAGTTTGGGCGCGATTTGGATTAAAATCGCGCAGGAAATGACGAGTTAAAGGAGGGGTTTAGGGTTAATTAGGGCCTGTTAGTATTTTATTATAAAAGAAAAGGGCCTAATTATAATATTTAAACCTAGCGGGGGTGTTACTAAATAGTCCAGGGGCATAATTGTAAAGGGACAGGGTTGTTTTTGTGGTTTAATTTAAAGCATAGGATCTGTTTTGAAAGAAAAGAGTGAGGGAAAAAGAGAGGGGTCGGTTTTGGATAAGTGGGAAAGGGCAGGGGGTTTTGGGCAAAAAGCCCTTCTTCTTTCTCCCTCCCTCACGACACAGAACGCAGGAGACAGGAGGCCGACCGTGGAAGGGGGGAGGGGCGCCGGCGATCTGGTGCACGACGACGGCCGGGAATTGGGGCGAAACGAAGAGGAGGTCGAGGGCAACCGATTCTCGCTTCTTACCTCGGGCCGGGGTGCTCGGAGAGGCGGATCGACGGCCGGCGGTGGGGGGCTGTTCTCGGTGGTGACCGGAGCGGCACCGGTGGTGGCGATGGAGGGCTCAAGAAGGAGGGGAAATTGGTCGTGGAGGTGTGGGGCGAGGTGGGGAGCCGGTCCGGCCCTTTTATAGGCGCGGGAAGGTCGGTTTGGCGAGGATATTTTGAGCTTCGCGGAGCTCCAATGGCCGGCAATGGAGGTTCGGGAAAAATCCCGGCGTGGACTCGGCCGGCGGGATTCTCGGTCGATTGGCCGCTCGTGTGAATTGACCCGTCGTGCGGTGGCCGCCGTGGCCGTGGAGGGGAGACCGTCGGGGGGAGTAATGGTGGCCGGTTTGGAGGTGACGACTCGGCCCTGGTCTTCGTTTGTCAGGGAGAGAGGGGGCTCCATGGCTGGCTACTGCAGGCGGCCCGGGGCTGGCCTTGCGTGCTGACCTGGTGAGTCCGGTCGGTCGGTGCAGGAGAGGGAAGGGAGGGGGCCGGTCCTGGAGGGGGCGCGCTGGGGAGGTCACGCGACGAGGAGGGGTCGCGGCCGGAGGGGTGTCGCGGCCTGGAACCCATCGAAGGAAGAAGAAGGTGGGAAAAAGAAGGGAAAAAAGAAAAGGAGAAAAAGGAAAAGGAAAAGGAAAAAAAAGAAAAAGGAAAATAGAAAAAGGAAAATAAGGGAAGAAAATAGAGAAGGGATTTAGAAAATTAGGAGAATTTCTAGGAAAATTAGGAGAAGGGGTTTTTTTGTGGATTTTTCGGTTTTTCGGACGTCAGCGGGATTTTTGGGACGGCGGTGATGGCGAGGCGGACTGGCCGGCGGGACCGCGGCGTGCGCGGGATTACCGGCACGGTGGTCGACCGCGGTGCTTGGGTGGCACGCGTGGGTGCCGGATTGAGTGCGGTGGTGCGGCGGGATTCGCGGCACGCGCGCCGAGGGTGACAGAGGGAGAGACGGTGACCAGGGTTTCGAAAGGGGCAAATGAGCTCAGCTGGACAGTTTTGAAAACACGCGCAATTTATTAGGTGATTTATTAGGAGCTAAAAACGCGGGCGTTACAAAGGTCCAACCGCTCTGCTTGACGACCATCAAGGGACTATACTCGAACCTCTTTCGATTACTCTCGCTTATCCTTTAACCATCCATCGGGTTCTAGCCACATTGGGATGATACCCCAATTTGATGGAACCGGCTATTCCAAGTGGAAGAACTCGATGGAGGATTATTTGATGGCGGTGAATCCCGCACTTTGGACTATTGTGAACAGGGGTATTACCTTTCCTAGTGGTGATGCGACGCTAACCCAAGAGCAAGCAAATGAGATACAAAGAAACTATCAAGCCATACACATCATCAAGAGTTCACTCACGTCCGAAGAGTATGACAAGGTGGATGGGTTGAAGTCCGCTAAGGAAGTGTGGGACACATTGTTCATCAACCATGAAGGGACAAAGCAAGTAAGAGAAGGAAGGATTAGAGCTTTGGAAAGTGAGTTCAATCGGTTTGTCATCAAAGATGATGAGTCCCTCAAGACATGTACAACCGTTTGAACAAGATCATCAACAAAATCAAGTCTCTAGGAAGTACAAGATGGGGAAGAAGAGAAGTGGTTGACAAGATCCTCTCCGCATACATGGCAAGGGATGTTCAACTCCCAACACTCATAAGGGAGAAGAGAGGCTTCAACAAGTTCACTCCGGCGGATGTGATTGGAAGAATGGAAGAACACCTCATCACCGTCAAAGAGTCAAAGCTTTCACAATAAATGTCAAAGATGCATGAACAACTTGAGAAGAACAAGGGAGTGGCCCTCAAGGCATCCAACAAGGAGAATAGGTCAAGCTCATCAACTTCAAAGACCATGGTCGAGGAAGATAGTGATGAAGATAGTGACATGAACATGACTCCCGAGCAAATGACTCTCTTTGTGAGGAAGTTCAACAAAATGTTAAAAAAGAGTGGCTTCTTCAACAAGAACAAGGACAAAGACAAGATCAAGATCAAGACGAAGAGGACTTCCAAGAGACCATGCTTTGGGTGTGGCAAGGGGGGTCATTTCATTGCAGAATGCCCCAACGTAAGAGTGAGGAGAAGAGACACCAACAAGAATGACAAGAACAAGAAGAAGGAAGTTGGTGAAGCTCACTTGGGTGAAGAATGGGATTCAAATGATGATAGCTTCGACTCTGATGTTGAAGCAGGTCTTGCTACCATATCCATTGGGGAACCAATCAACAAGTCATCACCCTTTGAAGATCTCACCGATGATGAAGATGACTTCACCCACACTTGCTTCATGGCTAGGGGCTCCAAGGTAGACACTCCCACCCCGCCCCTAGATGATGATAGTGAAAGTGATTTTGATTTTGAAAAAATGATCACTAGCTTTGGTAAAAAGGCAACTAAGAAAATCATGTTTTTAATGAAAGAAATAGAGAAGAGACTCTAGAGGTGCAAGAAGAACTCTTTAGACTTGAGTGGGAGAAAACCATTGCCCTTGAGAATGCCCTTGTAATTGAAAAGAGGGGTTTCAAGGTGCAAGAGGACTTGCTCAAGGAAAAGGAGATAGAAATTCTTAGCCTCAAGAAGTCCCTAGCTAAAGATGAGTTGATAGTAGATGAATTAACTAGGGAATCTTTCCTAGCTAAGGATGCCTGCAAGAAACTTGAGGGTGAAAAGCTTGAACTTCAAAAGAGCTTTGATAGCTTAAAGACTAGTCACATAGCATTAGAAGTTCAACTTGACAACCTCAAGAATAATGCTACAACTTCATATAATGATGATTCCTCTAACTCTCAAACATCAACAAGCAATGGTTGTTCTAGATGTTATAAAATTGATGTAAATGCTTGTGCTACTAATGTTGCCGAGATGAATGCTATGAAGAAAGAAATTGCTAGGTTGTCAAACTCTCTCATTGATGAAAGGAAGAAAGAACCTAAAAGAGGTGAGTTTGAGAACCACACCAAAGGCTTTGGGTCTAGCTACATTAAGAAGTTTGGCTTTGCGGATGGGAAGGGGCTTGGTAAGCAAGAACAAGGAACAAAAGACCCCATCCCATTCATCAAGAACTACCACACCATGGGTATGGGAACAAGAAATGTGGTGCACGGTATGAAGCAATTGGGTGTCAAGAACTATGACAACCAAGTTGGATACAACACTCCTATCAAGTTCAAAAGCACCCAAGTTACAACAAATGCACCACAACCAAAGGCAAACACCAAGCCAAACAAGTTGAGCAAGAAGCCCAAACCACATGCATCACAAGATAGCTTCTATGCCGATTATGTGTTGACTTGGAACCACAAGGGTAAGGTGGTTGCCAAGTATGTGGGGACCCTGCACAAAAGGGACATTGATCAAAAGAAATGTGTGGGTGCCCAAGATTCTTGTGACTAACACTCTAGGACCCAAATCCACTTGGGTACCTAAAACACAAGCATAACTTGTTTTGTAGGCATACTCCTCCGGTGGAACAAAATGGGTGATTGATAGTGGATGTACAAATCATATGACCGGGGAGAAGAAAATGTTTACATCTTGTGATATGATTGAAAATCCTACGGAAAGAATTGCCTTTGGAGGCAATGGTGGAGGAACGGTTGTTTGTCTTGGTAAAATTGCTATCTCAATCAATCATTCAATTTCCGATGTTTATTTGGTTGAATCTTTGTACTACAACTTGTTGTCCGTTTCACAACTTTGTGAGATGGGCTACAATTGTTTGTTCACCAATGAGGGTGTGACCGTCTTTAGAAGGGGCGATGACTCCGTTGCCTTTAAGGGTGAACTCAAGGGAAGACTTTACTTGGTGGATTTTTCATCGGATAAAGCCCAACTTGATACATGCTTATTGGCAAAGTCTAGCTTGAGTTGGCTTTGGCATCGCCGACTAGCTCACGTTGGGATGAATAACCTCAATAAGCTTCTAAAGGGGGAACACATCCTAGGACTAACAAACGTTCATTTTGAGAAAAATAGAATTTGAAGTGCTTGTCAAGCCGGAAAGCAAGTTGGTGTCCCTCATCCCGCCAAGAATGTGCTCACCACTACAAGACCATTGGAACTACTTCACATGGATATTTTTGGTCTGGTGGCTTGTGTTAGCATTGGAGGGAACAAGTATGGATTTGTCATTGTTGATGATTACTCTCGGTAAACTTGGGTATTCTTTATGAAGGACAAGAGCAAAGTTTATGAAATATTCAAGAAGTTTTCCACAAGAGCCCAAAATGAGTTTGATATGAAGATAAAGAGAGTGAGAAGTGACAATGGCACTGAGTTCAAGAACACCAACATTGAAGAGTATCTTGATGGAGAGGGCATTGGTCATGAACTCTCCGTCTCATATACTCCACAACAAAATGGGATAGTGGAGAGGAAGAATAGAACTCTCTTTGAAGCCGCAAGAACCATGCTTGATGAGTACAAGACTTCGGATAGTTTTTGGGTGGAAGCAATCAACACGGCTTGTCATGCTATCAACAGTTTGTATCTTCACAAGCTTCACCACAAAACCGCTTATGAGCTTTTAACCGGTAAAAAGCCTAATGTGTCTTACTTTAGAGTTTTTGGTTGTAAGTGCTTCATTCTTAACAAGAAGCCCAAAGGCTCTAAGTTTGCATCTAAAGTTGATGAAGGTATCTTTCTTGGTTACGCCTCAAACGCTCATGGCTATCGTGTCCTCAACAAAACCACCGGTTGTGTTGAAGTCACGTGTGACTTAACGTTTGATGAATCTAATGGCTCTCAAGTGGAGCAAGTTGATGAATTGTGTGTAGGCAATGATGCACCAGCTGAAAAGGCTATAAGAAAGATGGCTATCAGAGAAATCAAGCCTCAAGAAGAAGATGATGAGGACTGCGAAATAAAAGAAACATCAATTCTACCTCCCGATGCGAACCCCGGAGTATCCGGAGAAAAATCCGGAGATTCCGGGTTCTCCGAAAACTCTGGAGAAAAGTCCGGAGATTCCGGACCTACTGCTGAGACTTCCCAAGGCAGTCAAGAAACTAAGAATTTGATTCAACAAGAAGTTTCTGACCCACATCCAAGGGTTCGGCAAAGTGTTCAACGAGATCATCCCGTCGACAACATTCTTGGAAGCATCCGTAGAGGGGTAACAACTCGTTCAAGATTAGCAAATTTTTGTGCACATTACTCGTTTGTTTCTATGTTGGAACCTATTAGGGTTGAGGATGCTCTTGGAGATGCCGACTGGGTGATGGCCATGCAAGAAGAGCTCAACAACTTCACTAGGAATGAAGTCTGGTCCTTGGTGGAACACCCCAAGCAAAATGTGATTGGAACCAAGTGGGTGTTTCGCAACAAGCAAAATGAAGATGGCGTGGTGACCAAGAACAAAGCTAGATTGGTGGCAAAAGGGTACACTCAAGTAGAAGGCTTGGACTTTGGAGAAACATATGCACCGGTGGCAAGGCTTGAAGCAATTCGCATACTCTTAGCTTTCGCCACCCATCACAACTTCAAGCTACATCAAATGGATGTCAAGAGTGCCTTCTTGAATGGTCCAATCTTCGAAGAAGTCTACGTTGAGCAACCACCGGGCTTTGAAGACCCTCAATTTCCTAACCACGTCTACAAGCTCCATAAGGTGCTCTATAGGCTCAAGCAAGCCCCTAGAGCATGGTATGAATGCCTTAAGGAATTTCTCTTAAAGAAAGGCTTTGAAATAGGCAAAGTCGATCCTACTTTCTTCACCCGTAAACAAGGCAATGATTTGTTTGTATGTCAAATATATGTTGATGACATCATATTTGGGTCTACTAATCAATCTTGGGTTGATGAGTTTAGTAGGATCATGACCAAAAGATTTGAGATGTCTATGATGGGCAAGTTGAAGTTCTTTCTCGGTTTTCAAATCAAGCAACTCAAGAATGGCACATTCATAAGTCTAACCAAGTACACTAATGATATGCTCAAGAAGTTTGACATGAACAATGCCAAGCCCATCAAAACACCTATGCCATCCAGTGGACATCTTGATCTAAATGAGGAAGGCAAAAGCATCGATAAAAGGTACATCGCTCCATGATTGGTTCTTTGCTTTACCTTTGTGCATCTAGGCCCGATATTATGCTTAGTGTGTGCATGTGTGCAAGATTTCAAGCTAATCCTAAGGAGTGTCATCTAATGGTCGTTAGGAGAATTTTTAGATACTTGGTTCATACTCCTAACCTTGGCTTATGGTATCCTAAGGGCTCCACTTTCGATCTACTTGGCTACTCCGATTTGGACTATGCCGGTTGCAAAGTAGATAGAAAGAGCACATCCGGGACTTGCCAATTCCTTGGGAGGTCTTTGGTGTCTTGGAGTTCCAAGAAATAAAACTCTGTTGCCCTTTCCACCACCGAGGCCGAGTACGTTGCAGCCGACGCTTGTTGTGCTCAACTACTTTGGATGAGGCTCACTTTGAGAGACTTTGGTTGCAAGTTTAGCAAGATGCCACTCTTGTGTGACAACGAGAGTGCCATTAAGCTAGCTAACAACCCCGTAAACGATTCAAGAACAAAGCACATAGACATAAGCCACCATTTCTTGAGAGACCACGAAGCCAAAGGAGATATCGCTTTAAGCCATGTGAGCACCGATAAGCAACTAGCCGATATCTTCACAAAGTGTTGACGGTAGATTATCGTATCAAAGTTCATATGGATTTGCAAGCGGACAAATCCACCGTCGTAGTCAAGGGACCCTTCTTCCCTCGAGTGGTGAACCCAAGGTATCGAATCCGTGGAACAATGTGCAACACAAGGAGCAAGTAAAGTTATCTATTGAAGAACCAAGTTGCATCTAATCTAAGATATCATCAAGAAAACACATCTAATCTAATCTACTAAAGAGGTAGCAAGAGAAAGCAAGAGATAACCAATCTAGAGAGTCTAGATCATGCTTATGTTGTAGCTCCAAACAAGATAGATGAAGATAGAAAAGCGAATCTCATTAAAAGCATCTTTAAACCATGGCCTTCGGTCTGATTCCGAAAACGCCCGCCTTTCTGAGCCCCCGTTCTGTCACAACGTACTCCTATTCATGCGGGTAGTCTAGGGCGAGTTCGATAAGAACAAGTTGAAATCACTTGGTCGGTCCGGTATGCACCTCTAGCCACCGCGGCTACAAGAGCACCCTATGCAATCTATCTATAGACTAGATTGGGGAAGAAGCAAAACCAAGGGGAAAACAAAATCATCGAGAAGGCACTTGATCGCTAGAAATCGGATTCACTTAAAGACTTCACCATGAATGATTACATGAACAAGATCACCACCGGGATCCTACCTCGATCTTGATCCTTGCTCCGGAGCTCCAACGTGGTCTTCCATGCAAGGTTCCCACGTCAGCTAGGGAGACCCTAGACAACTAGCACGACCCTCATCTCCGAGATGGTGTCCCTCAAGCTTCTCTGCTCCTCGACGGTGGATGACGAATTGATTGATGCATGGCTCTCGGTCAGGGGGCTATAAATAGCCCAAGATGCATCTAGGTCAAAGGGGGGCGACTGGGCCTCGAAATGGGCTGGGCCGGCCGGCCTGGGCCCACTTCGGCCCAGTTCGTGGCCTCCTTCGCCCGGTGTTGTTTCCCGAGTCTTCTAAATCCTCCCCCCTTCTGCATGTGGGACCTTGTGGTCAGTTTCTCTCCGAATTGGACGAAGCTCCTTGTCTCGCAAGATTCAGCACTTTTCTGGCTAGGTCCTCGGAGTTTTCCATCTTCTCGGGTTGGGTCCTTGGGCTTCTTGGAGTCGTGTTCACTTCATTGCTTGACTTCTACCGGGCTTCAAGGTCTTGTCATGAGGTGCTTGATGAACTTATCCTGGAAGTTTTGCTTTCAACGCTAAAACTCTGCATAAACACTAAACTCAAAAATCGACATGCACAAGTGAACTTCTTATACCACGGGGGTTAGTACCAATGGATAAGGTATAAAACTCATGCCAACACCGAAGGTAAACTCATGGCTAGGTTGACGGAATTTCACCGTCAACACAAAGCCTCTTGATGAACTAAGGTTTTGTGCTTTGAGGAGTGAGCTAAATATCTTGGATTCTCGTAACTTGGCTTGAGACCATGCACATGTTTGAATGACCTAGTTTAGGACTTTGAAAGCAAAAGATTTGTGAAAAACTTGCGTTGAATTTGTTTTGAAAAATTTGGATCTTTAGAGTACAACACTTGAACTATTGTTCCTATTGCTTGTTTGTGGCTAGCTCAAAGTGTTGATACTGCTCAGGCTCACATATATTACATATATAATCTTCCAAATCTATCCAAAATCAAATTCCTTGCAAATCATGTCGCTGGATTCAGGGGGAGCGGAGACTCCGGGGTTTTTCCCGGAGATTCCGGGTTTCCCGGAAACTCCGGACCTGGCCCAGAGTGTCCGGGTTGTTAGAGTATAAATACTCTTTTACCACGGTCAAAGGAGTCCATTTACCCCTTTCACAGTTTGACTGCACCCCCCTTCCTCTCCTGTCGCCTCCCTCTCTCCCCCATCTAGCCCTTGGGTGATTTTCAAATCCTACCCACAAAATCTTGTGTGAGTAAGGGATTGAAGGCACCAAGGCGTGGAGTTTGAAGATCTACATCGGTTTTTGAAGGATTGAACCCCCTCTCCCCTCTCTCCCCAAGGTATTCATTAAAGAATCTTCCCGATCCACTTCCCTCTAGTTAGTTTCGTTGTATCCTCTTAGGTAATAGATGGAGAACACTGCATAGGCCCTAGATCTACATTATCTCGTTGTTTGGATGGTCGATTTGTGCTACATTGTGAATTAGGGTTTCAGGTATGAAACCCGGAAACTCCGGGGTTGAAAAACCCGGACTCTCCGGACTTTCCGGAGTATCCGGACTTTTTCCCGGAGTCTCCGGGGTTCATCCTGCAAACCCTAAATCACAAAGTCGTGCATATCTTCCATGGCTCATCTCTCACTTCCATATTCTTTTACTTATCCAGATGGTGAGAGTGAAAGTCTGTCGCGAGACTGAGGAGCCCTCCACCCATAGAAGGACCAAGGCTAGGCATGATCCCGCCGCATTGAGGGCCGTGCAAGAGGAGCTTGACCAAGGGGGCTCTCAGCGCAGCTCTCGTCCAAGAAGAGGTGACCCCCTCCCTCTTATGTTGAAAGGAGTGAAGAAGAGATAGAGGAGGAGGAGGAAGAGGCAAGAACAGAAAGTGACGGTGTAGAGGAGGATGAAACATATGAGCAGTCACCTGAACCTCCTCGCCGCCATGGCAAGGGGCCAGCTAAAGAGAAAACTCGCTACAAGCCTCACCCCAAAAAGAGCCACCAAGCCTCCTATGTCCATCAAAGGTGCCGCTACTCTCTTTCCTCCTAAACACAAGCAAGGAGTAGCAGCCCACATTTGCCCAAAAACACCTCCTAGACTCATCCCTACCCTTCCACCAAACGTCCGGGTGGTTGACACTCCTATCAAGCTTAGGGAGCCCGGATCTGTACTTGGCTTTGCAGAGCACATGATAAGGGACTATTCCAAGAATGCTCTAGCTTTGAGGGAGCAAAGGGAGGAGGATGTCTATCGGTATCTCAAGGAGAAGGGCTTGAGGCAAGGTTTTGGTGTGACTTCCACAGAGATTTCTATCAAACCGTCATCCGGAATCCTAGGTTGGCTGCAAAGAACATGGTGCCTATTGTGAAGATGAGGTACATCGATTGGAAGTACTATGAGGAACTCAACAACACCGTGTTCAACTCCGTGATTGAGAAGTGCAAGGAGGTTGGGCTATATGATCTCATGGGGTTTAGGTACAATTGGAACAAGGAGATTCTCGCCCAATTCCATTGCTCTTATTACTACAACCCTTATGACAATACCATCACATGGACAACCCAAGGGAACAAGTGCACCATAGACTACATGACTTTCTCTAGGCTCTTGGGACTTGGTTCTAAAGATGAAGAACACACTCCCGTTCACAATGAGAACAAGTACAAGCCTAGGGAGCTCACTTTCAAGTTTCCTAGTCTTGATTTGGCTATAGAGGGCAAGGCAGATCAACTCAATTCATACTACTACTACCTCAACCAATTCTTTCGTGCCACCATCGACCCCAAGCAAGGAGATGCCACCGCTTTGAGGTACTTCGCTCCCAATCTCCTAAATCGGATGGCACCGGATGAGGAAGGTTTTTGCATATTTGACTTCATTTGGAATGAGTTGAGGAGGGCCATGAATGATCCCATGAAGTATCTTCCCTATGCTCCCTATATAATGTACATGATTGAGAGGGTCACCAATGTTCGCTATCCTAAAGATGGTGTTCATGAGCCATTTTGTCACCTCCGTGATCGAGACAAGAAACCACCAAAGGCTCGCAAGTATGTTGGCTCCTCTAGTGCAGCTCCTCGCCATGATGGCATGTCCGCTGCACCCTCTCCACCTAGACCTCCCCGTCGGCACCGTGGCTCAATGATCAAGAGGGTTTTTAAAAGCATCTTTAGCATGTGCAAGACAATGGCCACGGAGACAAATGAGAACCACCGGGATATCATAGAGATCAAGTCTCATCTTGGTCTTCCTACTGATCCCTACCGTGAGCTTCCCGAATTTGATGATCCATTTGCGGAATGGGACACCCAAGATGCGGAAGAAGAGCAAGAGGAAGGAGAGGAAGAGGACAATGAAGAAGAAGAGGAGGAGGACAACGGCAACTCCGAGTGATCCAGCTGATCCACACTTCCTTTTTGGCGCTTGATGCGAAAGGGGGAGTGAATTTATCTATCTATGTGTGGAACAATGAAATATGAACTCCATGTATTTGGATTTGGAACCTTGGTTTGTAATAACTCTAAATTCGTATGTGTGTAAGACTATGTGAGCTTGAGACATTTGGTTGTGTGCTTGTGATGTTTTACTCTGTTTTTACTCTCTAAGGATGATTTATGCTAGATTGAAAATCTTGGTGAATGTTGTTTTTTTCACTGGTGTGCTGAAAGCCCAGAGAGTCCGGAAATTTTCCCAGAGTATCCGGATTTCCCAGACAGTCCCGATTTTCCCCGGACAGTCCGGACTTTCTAGCATCAGATTTCTCTTTCTTCCTTGTTGAGTGCATAATCTGTCATGAGCATCTCGCTATTATCTGTTGCACGTCACAAGCACCCCACTAGTGTAATACTCTCATGCTTTTTTCTTTGTGCAAAATTTGGCCCTAAAAGGACCATTGATATTCAAGATCAAAATGCACATATTAAGGGGGAGTATTAAAAAAGTTTTTGATATTCATTGTTTATCTATTGTAAGACTTAAATGTGTTGTCATCAATCACCAAAAAGGGGGAGATTGAAGAGTATCTTGGCCCCCTAAGTGGGTTTTGGTGGTTTAATGACACACACTTAAGTAGCTAATGATTTATCTAGTCCATGAGCAGGTATTAAAAATTGTGTGTGGCATCAAGTGCAGTTCATTGACTATACAAAAAGGAAGTGATGCTACAAAGGGTTCCTAAGAAGGCTTATTTATTTTATACTTTTGAATTTGAGTCCTAGGAACGCCGTACTATAAAGAGGGACAGAAATTGTGTCTTCCAAGAGTCGAACAGGTGCTCTAGTTGCTAAAACAAAACCTATGAGAGACACCTTTGCACCAACACATTCACGGGGATCTTTTCTTGGGTGCTGACCTTGGGAGGCCGGAGTATCCGGGTTTACCCCGGAGTCTCAGGACTTCCCGGAGTTTCCGGGTTTACCCCGGATACTCCGGGTCTTAAAGCTGTAACAGCTATATTCTGGGTGAGGGGGTATAAAAGCCCCCTCCACCCCTTCTTTTACCCCTCCCTCTTGCCATTTCGACCTGCAAACATTCAGACCTCATTTACTCCATCCTTTACTCCCCTTGGCTCAAGTTTGGTGAGTTTGTTGTGGGGATTTAAGAGGGATTGAGAGAAAGAGCTTGGAGAGTGCTAGTGAGCTGATTTCCCATCTCTAGAGCACCTCGTTCTTTGCTTGGTTGGCACACTTCGTGTTTGTTACTCTTGGAGATTCGAGCTCCTAGCCGGCTAGGCGTCGCCTTGGAGCATCCAAAGGTTGTGGCTGCCCAAGGAAGTTTGTATCACCCCGAATTTGAGTAAGTAACTCTAGCTTGATCTTTGTGGTCGCTAGAGGGAGGAAAGTGACCTAGGTGTAAAGGTCCACCCTTTGTGGGTACCTCAATGGAGACGTAGACCTCAAGGTGTGAGGTTGAACTCCAGTAAGAAATCCTTGTGTCTCTTGTGCTTGTTCATCTTGTTATATGCTTGTTCCTCTCTTGAGCACATATCTAGGGTTTGGTGCCGATCTACTTCGTGTTGAGGTTTCTACAAGATTGGAGTGGATAAACAGGCTTGTCTAATCTCAGTGCATAACCTATTTTCACATATTTACATTTGAGCAAGTTTAATTTCTGTCGAATTTGATTCCCCCTAACAGGCCGGAATATCCAGACATTTTCCCGGATTCTCCGGATTTCCCGAAGTATCCAAAAAATTGTCCGAAAACTCCGGACCTGATCTAACAGCTGCGAAAAAGTTGCGATTTTTTCAGGTTCGACTATTCACCCCCCCTCTAGTCGACATCTTGTTCCTTTCAGTATTGTGCATAGGGCTCCGCAAAGGTTACGTTGGTCACCACATAATTTTGTGGGGGCATGGCTGCACCACTCCCCCATGCTTGCAGCGGTGGCCCTCCGTAGTAACTTGGCGGTGTGGGAATTCCTCCATACGGTGGCACATAGTTTTGTTGTGCACCTCCCTCTTGTGCCGAGGAGGATACTTCCTCTACAATTCTTCCTCTTTTATTCTTCCTTGCCGGCACAAGGAGTCCTTCCTCCAACCAATCTTCCTTCCCTTGAATGAAGAGTCTTAGTCTTGGATTCGGAAGAGGAAAGTTCACTTTGGCCACATTAAAGCCTCCTCTCTCATCTCCACTTATGTATTTTCCTTGCTTCAAGTATTCAAATCCAAGAGAGGTCCCGAGTAAAAGATGTTCGAGATTTCTTATAATTCCCGGTCTTAATGAGATGACCAACATGGAGAGGTAGCACCCCGAACCAATATCTCCCGATCCCGATGTTGTCTCTCAACACCATCGGTTGATCATGAGGTAGGAGGGGTCTATTGGCTGCCTGGCAATTAAAGCCGAGTAGAGACAATTCAACTCCGTGTCGGTCACCTTCATCTCCCTCATCCTCCCCAAAATCCTTTTACACGTTCATGAGTGGAATACTTGGATGATGGGGTTCCGGATGGAATTCCGTTGTTGGTGGGCTTCCCCGGAGATTAAATTCCAAAATCCATCCAACATGCCTTCCGGCACGCCAACTTTCTCCGGAGTGCCCTTTTGGAAACCAAGTGGCTCACTAATATGTTCATAGGGAACCACTTGTTGAATCCCCTCCAATCGGAATGATAAACTTGGCACCCCCTCATCAAGGATAGGCGCCATAGTCATCAAAATTTCCAAGGCAAATTCTTTGTGGGTGTTTGCTGACACCCCGTTGGAGAATTGCACCCATCCAAGGTGCCCCAACATATAATAAATGTCTGTGCCAAAACCCAATGAGTTGAGAGCTTGATCGTCGAAATCGACGTTTGCCACAAGCCTCTTCTCAAGACGAGAGAGTTTATTCTCCTCTTCCTCTGACATGATGATGAAGCCATATGCGGAGTACCTCGGAGTGTACGGAGGTGGAGCGGATGATCGGGTTGATCGATGAGGTGGGACGGGCGGCTCCTCTGTACGTCCTTGAGGTTCGATAAACCTCATGGACGAGCTCCTTGTGGCCCTCATGCCACCGAGGAGGAGAGTGTCATTCCTCCTCGGCGGTGCCGTGTCCTCCTCCATGCTCCGAGGAGACTCGGAAACCGAGTGCCTCCTCGAAGATGTCGTCGAAGATGGCTTGGATGACGACGGCCCCTTCTTCTTGGTGTAGAGACTTGTGGTTTTCTTCCACATGATTGCAGCACTCTTCTTTCTAAGATAATTTCGGGGTTTTAACCGGTAACAAAGCACTTCAAGAATTGCTTCAGAGTATGGACTTTGAGTGGATTAAGGGTGTGAATTGTTTGAGCAAACAAACTTGGGAAGGGTGGCTAAGTCTATGGTGGTTCTGGACTGAAAACTTTGAGCACACAAATAGGGGAAGGGAAGAGTTGCTTGCCTGCAGAAGACGAACACTGGGGGTGAAATTTATAGGGGAGGCCGGCTGGCCTGGGCCGACCGTCCTGGGTGGCCTCGTGCCTCCCCTGGCGCATCTTTCCTCCAGCGTGATGATCTCCCCTTGGTGACGTTCGTCCCGCGTGCTCCACTAGTTGCACCGCCCAAACTCTCTCATCCACTCCTTTGCTTGCATTATTGGTCCTTCCACTTGATGCCTTTGCTTTGAGTCATGTCCATGCTCCCTAGCTTCACATGCCACCATGAATTTCCTGCAAAATAATGCTTGCTGCCCACCCATGCTTTTCCTTTGCATGTGATCTTCATGAAAGTTGTTGAAAGGGCATCCAATGATGCATCATGGTGCATGCATGATTTGATTAACTAGATTGCCTCCCTCTAAGTATGTCTTAAGGCTAAGCACTCTTCTAATTTCGAAAATTATAAATAGTTTCAGAGCTATGGGAGAGCTCAAGCATAAATTTAGAGAAGTTTTTTAAACCATTAAAAACAAAAGTAAGTCGAAAATATTTTCCGACTACATTTATATCGGTCTCACCAGTACTGTTTGCCTTCATTAGTTGAGAGCAAACTTTTTCCGGCTTGATCATGGGGGCATAGGTTTAGGTTCTAATTTTGTCTAAATGAGAGAGATTTTGAATGAAATAAAATTAAATGAGGCTTAGAAAAATTCTAATCTTAGAGAAACCGAGGATATAGATTTTTAAACCAACCAAAAGTCAAGTTTCTAGGTTCACGCGAGTCTTACCACGTGCTGAAATTTAAATAACATCTAGGTACAAGTCGTGGCTCTACTCGTGTGTTTTTAGCATGAAAAACAAGTCAACCATAACATCATAAAGTGGATGAATGGTTGAGATAGGTTCTAAATTTATTTGGTTTTGGTTTCTCGAAAAGAAGCAAATATTCATATAGGATGGTTCATGTAAAGGGTTTATAATCATGCAAAACATTCAACCAAGAATTATGTCTCTAATATTGTTCAACCACTCTAAGTCTAATGTCTTGCATAGTAAATTTCAAAACTTGAAAAGACTCGAAAAACCTGGAATCGGGTTGTCCTCCCGGTAGCTTATTCTTGACTCGACGAAACGGGTTGCCTCCCGCCTAGCGCTTCGTTTATAGTCCATGGCTAGACTTCTTCACTTGATTACTTCGGATCAACGCTCTTTGCGGGCGTTGCAATCTTGGGTACCCGCTTCCGCACCATCTTGGGCACGAGCTTATTCTCCGGCTTTGTCATCTTTTTGGTCTTCACAGGCGGCTTTTGTTCCTTTGTCTTGACGGATGCAACAACTTCCTTGATTTTCTTCACATCCTTCTTCTTCGGCTCTTCCTTGTTCTTCAGCTCTTCCTTCTTCCTTGGTTCTTCCTTAACAACGCGACAATGAGGTGGAACATATTTAACTTCAATCATATTGCATACCTCGAGGCGTGGTCGAAACTTGAAGGAACTCCTTTCTCCATTAATGTCGAACATGATCTCCCTGCTGCCAACATCAATGGTAGCTCCCACGGTCTTGAGGAAAGGCCTCCCAAGGATGATTGGCGGCTTCTCCCTCTCTCCCATCTCGAGTACCACGAAGTCGACGGGGATGAAGTGATGTCCGACCTTCACGGGCACATCTTCGGCGATGCCCAAGGGATAGCGAATGGAGTTATCACCCAACTCCAAGCACATACCCGTAGGCTCCAATGGTGGGCGTAGATTCTCGAACACATCTCTTGGCATGACACTCACACTTGCTTCAAGGTCGCATAACGCCTTCTCGAACTTGAATGAACCAATAGAACATGGAATTGTCGGGCATCCGGGGTCTTTATGCTTCTCTAGTCCATTAGCAATAGCGGCACTACATTGCTCGGACATCTTGACATGATCTACCCCGAGTGTTGCTATCTCATATTTATTTGCAAGGATATCTTTGAAGTAACGAGAATATGTAGGAACTTCAAGGGCATCCAATAACGACATGTTGATGTTAAGTCTACGCACAGCCTCCACAAACTTCCCCAAGTGATTATCAAGTTTACCTCGGAAGTGGTGTGGCTTGACTTGCGGTTTCTTCGTGTCTTCTCCCAGCATATCAAACTCGGGATCTTCAGTGACGATCTCCGTAACTTCCTGTCACACCCTGAAATTTCCAATTTCAGGATGTGAATAGAAAGAATAATTAAATAACAATTTTCTCATAATTTTAAAACTTTTTCAACATTTATTTTCTTTACAGGAAATATAGTATAGGAAAAATCCTTGTTTGATTTTCTAAATCAAATAAAAAGTTGTGAGTGTTGCATTCATGCCGATGCATCTTGGTGCTTCCTGAGTGCTTAAGGTTTCAGAAACGCGTTTAGGAGCTGTCCAAATCCTTCCGAGAATTTTCGGACTTTTCCAGAATTTATTCTCATTTTCTCTGAGCTTATTCTATTTATTAGAAGGCTTTAAAATCTTTTTCATGAGCTCCAAATGCTTAATTTGGATTGTTCATATCTTAATCTATCTCTAGGGATTTTCCTGGAATTTTTGGAATATTTTTCGTGCCTTTTATGAATTATCTAGCTATTTCTAGATTATTCTTTTCCCAAAAATAAATTCTGAAAATAAAAGAAATCCCTTTTCCTTTTCCTTTTCTTCCTTCCTCCCTTTTGGCCCACAGCTGCTTTCAACCCAGTAGCCGAAGTCCGGCTGTGCCCCTCAACTCACTTCCCTTAGCCGCACGCCAGCCCAACTCGGCCCGTCGGTTGAAGTCTAGTGGTGCTCCCTCAACTCCTTCGCCGACCGCAGTTGCTCCGCAGGCCGCAACCCACCAAGCCCAGCCCACGACTGGCCTAGCTAGCAAAACAGCCCAGCTCAGCCCCAGCTATTGTTCCGGCCCGCGCCCGCTCCCAGCCCAGCCACGATCCCGCCGCGCGAGCCCATCCGGCGCCCCGTCCGCCTCGTGCGGGACCGGACTCGCCGGAGTCCGGGGGCACCCCGCCGGTGCCGCGCGCCTCTAGGCGTCCGAGCCGGCCATGGCTCGGTCTCCGCGCTCCGCGCCCTTAAAACCCCACCCCCGCCGCCTTCCTCGCCTACGCGCCGCGCCGCCCTCCGCGGAGCGCGCGCCGCCACCATGGGAGTCGAGCTCCGCTGCGCCGTCCCGCCGACGAGATAGCGGCGGAGCAAAATCGACCCCGCTAGACGGAGTTCCCTGTTGCTCGGTCTGCCTTGCGCGCGCCTGATCTGAAGAACGAAGAAGATCCCCGCCGTTTTGCAGTTAGGCCCCCGCCCTTCCTAGTAAATTATAGATCTGTTTCCGTGTTTTGCAAATATTGCAGAAACCCCCCTAGATCTATTAGATTCTTCAGATCCAATCCTACCTGACTCCTTTGCAAGTAAGCCCTCGAGTTTATATACATAATTATGTATATGTCCCTGAGTTTTCGCAGAAAAGTCCCTGGAAGTTTCCAATCTCTGCAACAAGGTCCTTTCAATCTTGTTTTATCCATATCTTGCACATTTTAACTCCGTTTTAATCCGTTCAAGTTGCGTTAGGTTCATAATAATGCAAGTCACACTTTAGTGGTGACTTTTCATTATGTTTTGTTTTCTGAAAATAAAATTAATATTAACTTTGATTAATACTTAGTTATGCACGCCTTTTATAAATAAAAGCCATATAGATCTATACCCGATTTTTATAATCAAATTTAATTTGATTAATGATTGCTTTGCATGCTTTTACGAATAAAATCTAATTAGATCTTTTACTCGGTTTTCCATAAGTCAAATATTAATTTGCCTAATGATTAATGAACTTTTATAATTAAAAGATGATTAGGTTTTTAGATCGGCTTTTATAATAAATATTAATTTGATTAATGTCAGTTCTTTAATGGTTTTAATAATAATAAGATCTACTCGAATTACAAAGTTTCGTTTAGATTTTTCATATAGTTTAGTTTTTCTAAATTAAATGTTTAATTGGTTAATTCATATATGAATCTTTATAAATAAAACTTGACTAGTTCTTTACACCGGTTTTGTAAATAAAGTTTAATTTGCTTTAATTCCAACATGGGGTATTTTATTTATGAAATATCCTTACATATATTTTGTTAACTAAAATAAATCTATCTCATAACCTTGTTCTCTTATTTATGCAAATCATTCGTTAGACGTTCGGTGTCAGCTTTATCTTCGTATCTCTTTTGATCAAGTTTATCAGAAGCTCTAAATCTTTCTAGTGTTAGCCCAAGCTAAACCATGTGCATCTAATCAAGCCTTAGAGTTTCTGTTTAGCTTAGTAGCTTTATCTGTGTGAGTAATTTGCACTGCTCAATTGCCTATCAAGTAATCTTATCACTCTTGTTTCATGTTTATCATAGAATCTTGTTTATCAGCATCTAGCTAGTTGATGTCTATTCCATCTCTGTTAGGTTAATCAGCTATGTTCTTATGCCCAATCCTTCGCAGCTATACCTTTCTTTAGAGTTTACCCTATTATCTGCTTCACTTATCAGATCAGTTCACCCTTGGTTAGTGTGTCAGTTGTTCATCCGAGTTCTCTTTGTAGAGTAGTTTTCCTAAACCCACCTTAAGGTTTTCTTGTGCGCTTGATAGTTCGTTGCTACCGCTCTCGTTTGCTTCACCTTAACTTGTACGTTAGCATGTGTATCACCTGTTACTTGTTTTAATACTAAAACTACATGTTAATTTTGACTAATTCTTATTCCATTGCTTTTATAAATAAAAAGTGATTAGGTTCTAATCTGGTTTTCTTTAATCATGATGTAATTGGTTAACCCCTATTCATAACTAGTTTTTCTAAATAAAAGATGTTAGAGTTAAACATCGGTTTTCATAATAAAGTTAATATGCCTAATGACATCATAAATGCCTTTTAAATATTATATATGTTTAGTTGAACACGTGACATAAAGTTACTCGTCTAGATATCTTACACTTGCTTTATCTTTCTAAAGTAATTGTTAATTTGACATAACTTCCACTCGAATGTTATGTTTATCGTGATTTCTTTAATTAAATGTAACTTGTTTAATGGTAACATAGAGTATTTATCTGAAATATTCTTTCACATGATTTCTTAATTAAAATATGCCAAGCGTAGTCTCTTGTTGTATGATTATGATCTCATGATAGTTTCGAGCTTAGTTCTGTTTCAGCGTTTCTAGCGCTTGCGTAACCAATAGAATCGAGCTCTATCTCAATGTGATCTTTCCAGTTCTTGCTCAATCCTCCGCAATCATCTCTTCAAAGTTAACCAAGCCTTTCCCTTCCAAGCACCCTTTTGTGTTCTTTAGTGAACCTTAGAATCGATCTTTATCCTTTAGTGCGTTCTTTTAAAGTTTTCTTTTGATTGGTGTATTGTTCTTAGTTTGTTTGTTTGTTTGCCTGCTTGGTATGTTTGTGCCCGATGATTGATGCGAGTAGAATGAACGTTGTTCGAGAATCGAGAGCTTTGGAAGAGTATGAAGATGAAGTATTCTGAGCAACTACCCTCTGGTTAAAGGCAAGTGTGTCCTTGATCTTTTGTCCCAATAACTTTATAAATCACTTTGCATTGCTTGCATTAATTTTGATGGGTTCCTATTAAGGATGACTAGCCTCATTTGACCATTATCTTGAACCCGGTTTTAATTAATTTTTGATGGTAGATATTGCTTAGTTACTCAACCGGGTTGATATTAATCAACATGGTTATCATTTTATGCTCTATGTTCCTTTGTGATAATTTTAATACAAGATCACTGTGCATTAATCGGAGCATGGAGAACCACCCAGGAAAACAGTACAACCACAAGAACTAATGGGCAATGATCTTGGCTGAATAATTAGGAACTTTAGCTTGGGGTGATCTTACCTGATAAGGACAAGGGATCGGCGGTACTGCGAGGTATGGACTCGCTCTAGCAGGGGGTTGGGTGAGTTATTCCTTCTATGGTGGGGTATCGACCTGCTAGGGGACTTTATACCTTGCTAACTGATCCGGACCCTGCAGGTCACAACTTGCTGGGGAACCTTTGTAAAGGTCATGTAGCGTCCCTATGCAACCACACCTCGGTAGTGTGGTATGGTGCCTGCGCAGCATCGCATGGTTGGGTCCAAAGTTCTTCGGAGCTTTTACGCTGCTTGTGGTGAAAGTGTACAACCTCTGCAGAGTGTTAAACTAATTGATTAGCCGTGCTCACGGTCAAGAGCGGCCTGGACCCTCACATGATAACTGAACTTGAAGATGGACTTAAATTGTGATATGTTTTATGGTTATCTTAGCCATATGCTTATGGCGTATCTCTTATCTTTATGCTTAATGTGGGTTGGTATATACTTATACTTTATTAGTAATCAGGTGCTAATAAAACTTGATCAACTAAAATGCTAAATGCTTTGAGCCAGTCCACTATAAAGCCTTTGCATTCATTCTTTCCCCACACTTGCTGAGTACGACAAGTGCTCACCCTTGCTATAAACAATGTTGCTCAGAAAGAGGAAGCTTCTAAATGAAGATGATGTGAAGATGTTTTGGAGTTCTAGGCGTACGCAACCCCCAGTCGACTGCTTGTGGAGTTTGGTGCCTTCGTTTCCAGGATTTAGCGTAATACTCTGATAATTTACTTTTTTTCTTATGTGATATTGTTTCTGTTATTCACTTATGTCAACTATATGCATGAAAATTGATCCTGGCATGCATATAGGTTTGCACTTGGTTTTCTTTGGAAAAACAGGTGTGACACTTCCTCCTTAGCAAATTCCTCTACCTCGGCGGATGGTTTAGGCTTCCTTGCTCCCGCGGAACATTCCGGATCTTCGGTCTCCTTCCCCGAATGAGTTTGAATAGCCTTCGCCGTTTCGGGACCTTTAGGTCGTCCCGGAAGCTTCCCTTCATTAGTGGTTAGGCGCCCGGCAAGTTGTCCCACTTGCGTCTCGAGCATCTTCATCATGTTGAGCACTTGATGGTTGGAGCTTCCGACCTCCGTCACTTTGCTATCGATCTTCTCCAACACCTTGTCTATGGCCTTGAACTTGGTGACGGTGTCCTTGTTGATCTTAGCTTGCTCGTCCATGAAGTGCTTCAATTGTATATGAAGCGGAACCGAATTTGGAATGAATGAGCTTGCATTAAACTAAGGTCTACCTTGCCCGTAGCGAAAGTTAAATCTCCCTTCCTCATGTAGTTGAGCACCTTGGCTTCCTCCGGACAATCCTTGTGGACATGGCCATATTCTCCGCACTCTTCACATGTGGATCTTTGTAACACCCTAAAATTCCATCACTAAATTAATGTAAGCAACATGGTGTTTAGATTTTATTTTCTAAGGATTAATTAAATTACCAAATAAATTTGGTCTCTAAAATATTTAAATATCATTTTAATAATTTTAGAAGCAATAAGTGCTTGTGCATCATGATTTGAATGCATGAGTTTTGGCTGTGGTGTGGTTTTAAAAGTCTTAAAATATTTGTGAAAAAGTCCTTAAAATAACTGGAGAAATTTGTGTGAAAATTTGAATTTGGAAGGATGTAAAAGATTTGATTTAAAAAAAGTTTGAAGTATTTAAATTTTGAAAAGAGTTTAAAGTTTCAAAAGTTTGAAAAAGGTTTGAAAAGGTTTGATAAAAAAACTCTCCACACCCTCTCTCTCCCTCCCTTTCTTTCCAGCCCGTGCGGCCCAGCTCCCTCTTCGGCCTGCTCCGCCGGCCCACCTCCTCTTCCGACCCACGAAGCCGCCGCCGGCCCACTTTCTCCCCTCCTCTCTCTCCCACTCGCCGCCGGGTCGGCCCCACCGGTCGGGGTCGCCCTCTACCTCCGGCCCCCCCGCTCGCGGTACGGCACCGCCGCCGGTCGCTCCCCGCGCCTCCCACGTCTCCCTCCACCTTCAAGCCTCCATAAAGGCACATTGAAGCACCAGCTTCACTCCCCTCCATCAATTTCCTTCATTTCCTCTCCATTCAAGTCCCCCCCCCCCTCCCGAATGCCTTGAAACCGCCATGGGCCATTGATGGCCATTGCTCCCGGCCATCACCCCCTCTCCCCGCGCCCACGAGCCTATAAAAGAGTTCCCAGGGCCTCCCTCGCCCTCCCTTCACTCCACACTCGAGCCTACCCGCCTCCTTGCCATCTTTTTTGCGCCAAACCGAGCTCGCCGCCGCCGCCCATTGGAATCAGCCGCTGACGTCGATCTTCACCGCCATCGTCTTCTTCGCCGTTTCCTCGCCCGCCGAAGCTCCTACGTGCAGTGAGAAACTCCTCCCCACCCTCTTTTTCGTTTCTACCGAACCGTAGGCATGCCGCCGCTCGCCGGCCGCCGGCGACCCACCCCCTTGCGGTTCAAGCCACCACGGTCACCGGAGCCGCCTCCCCGACCACCTAGATAGGTTCACCGTCCTCCCGGCCTCCGCGTAGAACCCATGCTCGCGTCCCAATCCGTGGCCCCAAGCCCGAGATCGAGCATCGCCGGCGAGCTCCGCCGCCGCCTCCCCGCCGGCGCCGCCGGTCTCCGCCGCCCGCCGCCGCCCATCGCCGCGTGCGATCGGGGCCGTCCGATCGGCGCGGACGGCCCAGATCAGAAAAGGGGCGTACCCCTTGGATCGGTCCACCGTGGACCGGTGGGACCGGTCCACGGCCCGCGGTCCACGAGCTCGCGTCAGCCCCGCGTCAGCGATGACGTCAGCTTGCGTCAGCACAGCCAACCGCAACCCGCCACGTGGCGCCACCGCAGCTTACCCGCCGGCCGCCCGGCAAGTTTGCAAATAAGCCCCTCCCATTTACGGAAATTACAAATATACCCTTCCACCATATAAAACCCTTGCAGTTTAGCCCCTGGTTTTTATAATCAAGCCCTTGACCTTTCAAAAAAATTCACCCGCGGTCCAAAGCCAATCATTTGCACCAAAGACCTTCTAGTTTCACATATAATTATGTTTAGGTCCCTGGAATCTTGCAGAAAACCCCCCTAAACTTCCAGATATTCACAAATTAGTCCCTAAACCTTGTTTCAACCATATCTTTTCCGTCCTAGCTCCGTTTTAAGCGTTCTTGGTGTCCATGCGACCGTCTTTTAAAGCCCGACAGTTCTAGAATCTTGTTTTCTTCATATCTTTTGCGTTGTAACTCCGATTCCACTGTTTCAAGTTGCGTTAGGATCATATCAACTCAAACTATGTGATAGGACCAACTTTGTACCTGTTGTTTGTGTTATAATTTATTTAAATATTAAATATGATTAAATTCTATTACACATGCTTTTCTAATTAAAATATAATTAGTGTTTAACACGTGTTTTCATAAGAAAGTCAATATGATTAATATTAAATGAACATTTCTTTTAATTAAAAGTTAATTAGATGTATACCTCGGTTTTATAATCAAACTTAATTTGATTAATGATTATGCAATTTGCTTTCTACTAAAATGTAACATAGGCTATATCCGGGTTTTCTTAATTAAATGTTAATTTGATTAAAGTGAATATAAATGTGTTTTAAATTATAATTTGATTAGAATAACTCGAAAATAAAGATAAACGCCTAGATGCTTTTACATGCTTCTTTTAAAATTAAATGTTTAATTTTCATAAATCATACCCGAATATTTATAAGTAAAATTGGACTAGGCCTACATCGTATTTTAAATACAAATATAACTTGCTTAATTATAAATAGGGTATTTCTCGAAATAACCTATACACATGATTTTACTTAATTAAAAGATGTCAAACGCATAGCTAGCTCTTGTATGTGATCATCCAAATCTCCCGATAGTTCCGAGTGTTCCTTGTGTTCGCTTTCCTAGACCCAAACCCTGTTTTCCCTTTAAAACTTTTCATGCTTGGTGTATTGTTTTGTTTATTGTATGTATTCCTGTGTGCTCGTAGACATCGTGCCAGTTTCAAGCGAGCAGCCAGTTGAAGTAGATCAAGAGCAAGTGTTTGAGGAAGAAGAACCTTAGTGTTTAAGCAAGGAAGGCAAGTGGTCTTCTCCCCCTGCATGTTCTATTTTTGTCCTATATAACTGCATTACAATTAAGTTTACTTTTATTATGTTATTGCATTAAATTGATGGGAACACCCTTTTTAAGGACTTACCTAGACTTTTACCCACAATCCTTGGATCAACCCTGTTTATTAAATGTTTTTTTTGGTAGAATATGCTAGTTGCTCAACTTGGGTTGGATAAAAATGGTTTTCCAAGATAAAGGCTTGTATGTTCAACGATGAAGCTTTTGGTAATACAAGAACACTTGATTTAATCGGAACATGGAGAACCACCCAAGAAAACATGCGCAACCACAGTGTTACATGGCTCTGACCTTAGCCAATTAATTAGGTGTGCGATTGATCTGATGGCCCTTTTCCGAAAGGAGCGGAGGGGGATCCGGGTTGCGGGGGTATAGCCCGGTCCTTTTGGGGTAGCGACCTTTGCTAAGGTGCCGACCACTAGGGAGGGTTATGGTCCGCCCCGATCCGTAACTATGCGGGTCGTTAGTCTTTTGTATACCTTTGTAAAGGCTTCGTAGCGTCCCTATGCAATCACACCTCGGAAGTGTGGTATGATGCACGATCGCATCGCATGGTTGGGTTCAAAGTTCTTCGAACTTTTACGCGAGCCGTGGGTAAAGTGTGCAAACCTCGCGAGTGTAAACCGATCGATCGGCCGTGCTCACGGTCATGAGCGGCTTGGACCCTCACATGATTAATAAACTTGAAGATAAGAATAAATCGTGCTTTGGTGAAGCTCGATGAGCTTTGGGCGGTTTTGTTGTAAAGTTTTTCTTAAGTGGGTTGGTATATACTTACATCTAGTAACTAGGCGTTCTTTAAATAAAAGTTTGACCAACATTAAAATGCTAACCGCTCGCAAAGCCATAGCCTATCCTTGATAGCCTTGCATCTTCCCCCACTTGTTGAGTACCAACCATAAGTGTACTCGGCCTTGCTTACCGCCGTTCGAAGAGAACAATGGTGAAGAGTTCTACATCGACTTTGAGGAGTTCGAGGCATGTGTCTCCCCCGGTCAAGTGCACGTGGAAGCGGAAGACGAGGACTCGTCGTGTAGTTATCATTTTTCGATGTTAAAGACCTTCGTGTCTTCCGAATGAGTGTAGTAAGTTGTTAAACTCCTTGTTACGTTTTTATCGTCTATGATATTACACTCATTTCGTCTATCATATGTGTGGAACTAGATCCCGGCACACATATGAGATGCACTCGGTTTTCTACGGAAAATCGGGTGTGACAATCTTGCTTCGGCAGCCTTTAAGTGTTGAGCATCTTTCTTTTCTATCTCCATCTTCTCCAACCTCCTCATAAGTGAGTCGATCTTGCCTTCGAGTATGTCTTCCTTCTCCACTTGCAAGACTCCTTTGACGTTCTCCGCGGGTTGAACCGGAAGTAAGCGTCCGGACGACGCCAACGTATCATTGTCTGCGACCTTCTTGAATAGAGCGAAAGCTTGAGTCGGCGTAAGCTCGATGATAGATCCTCCCGCCGATGCATCGATGATCGTCCTTGATGCCATGGTGAGTCCTTGGTAGAACTTTTGAACGAGGTCCTCCTTCGGGAACTTGTGATGTGGAACCGCCCGAGTGTACTCATTGAAGCACTCGAATGCCTCCGAGATAGTTTCCATAGGATATTGAGCAAAAGTGGCAATCTTATTACGCAAGCTTTGAGTTTTACCCGGTGAGTAGTATTCCTTCGTGAAGGCCCTCATCAATGCATTCCAATCTTGCACCGTCTCCGCCGGTTGAGAGTAGAACCATTGCAAAGCTTTCCCAAGTAGCGAGAACGGAAAGAGCCTTGCCCTCATTTGATATTGAGTCACCCCGTCCATATTGAATGTCTGACATAGTTGAACGAACGCTTGGAGGTGAAGGTTCGGGTCTTCTTTACCGGTGAAGGGTGAATGTTGCACCATGCGGATTGTTGACGTCTTGATCTTGAACGACCTTCCAATCTCCGAGAGGTTCAAGATTGGTAGGTTGATGATGTCCGGGGTGCATAGCTCCCTGATCTTGCGTTCTTGCGGTTGTTCTCCCATCGGTGGAAGTCGATTCTCCCGAGGACTTCGAGGTGGTGAATTCTTCGAAGACTCCGATGATCCTTCGTCTTCCGACTTCGAATCTACAAAATCTAGCTTCTTAGCTTGTTGTGCTTCGCGTCTCCTTAGCCTATAAAGTTTTTCTGGATCATCACAAAATTATCGGGTTTGTTGGAGAGGTAGCCGTCCATCTCCTGTTAGGGTTAGCGATAAACAAAATATACAAAAAATGAAAAGTAAAAACAAATATAAGAAAACTAGGGTTAGACAAACTAGATTAGATTGATTTTGAGGATGATCAAAATTTAGTAGATGCAAAAAGGAAAACCAAAAGAAAACTTGTTCCCCAGAAACGGCGCTAGAAAAAGGGGCTTGTTGACGGTGTATAATCGTATTAAACTTCAAGTAGACTTGCAAGCGGACAAGTCTCCCGTCGTAGTCAAGGGACCTATCTTCCCTCGAGTGGTGAACCCAAGGTATCGAATCTGTGGAACAATGTGTGAAGCAAGAGTTGATCTATTAAAGCGAGAAACTTCGATCTTCAAAAGGTGAAACCTATGCATCTAATCTTAAAGAACATCACAAGAACGAATCTAATCTACTAAAGACCAGAGGTAGCAAGAGATAGAGGGGGGTAGATAAACCAATCTATAGAGATTGGATCAAGCCTTTGTTGAAGTTCTGAGCAAAAAAGAAGTAGCAAGTTCAATCTCATTAAAAGCCTCTTTAAACCACGGTTTCCCGTACGACTCCGAAAACACCCGCCTTTTGGAGCCACCGTTCTGTCACAACGCACCCCTATTCATGCAGGTTAGTCTAGTGCGAGTCCAAGGACAAGTTGAAATCTTTCGGAAGGTCAGGAATGCACCTCTAGCCACCACGACTACAAGAACATCCTCGGTGATCTATCTCGAGAATAGATCTAAGATACGAAAAGCCGATCGAAATCAAAGACGTAGGAGAATCACTTGATCGCTAGAAATCGGATTGCAACTTGATAATTCAACATAGTACATGATACATGAATCAAGATCACCACCAGGATCCTACCTTGATCTTGCTTCTAGCTCCGGGAAGTCTGACGTGGTCTTCCTTGCAAGGTTCCCACACCGGCTAGGAAGATCCTAGTCAACTAGCTCGACCCTCTCCTCTCTGAGATGGTGTCCCTCTCTTCTCTGCTCCTCGGCGGCCGATGACGAATAAATTGATGCGTGGCTCTTAGCCTTGGGGCTATAAATAGTCTGAATGGCGGCTAGGTCAAAGGGGGTCGACTGGGCCCCGAAATGGGCTGGGTCGGCCGGCATGGGCCCACTTCGGCCCAGTCGGCTGTCTCCTTCGCCCGGTGTCGGTTCCTGAGTCTTCTAGATCCTTCCCCTTCTGCATGTGGGCCCTTGTCGTCAGTTTCTCTCCGAATTGGATGTAGCTCCTTGTCCCGCAAGATTCAGCACTTTTCTGACTGGGTCCTCGTAGTTTGAGTTTGGTCCCTAGGCTTCTTAGAGTCATGTTTGCTTCATTGCATGACTTGTACCGGGCTTCAATGTCTTGTCACAAGGTGCTTGATGAACTTATCTCGGAAGTCTTGCTTTCAACACTAAAACCCTGCATAAACACTAAACTCCAAATCCGACATGCACGAACGAACTTGGTATACCAAGGGGGTTAGTCCCAATGGATAAGATATAAAACTCATGCCAACACTGAAGGTAAACTCATGGCTAGGTTGACGAAATTTCACCGTCAACACAGTCAAAGCAGGTAGACCTCCAAAAACCTATCTGACGTCGGGTCGTCAGCATCGTCCGACATGTAGGCAGCCTGCACACACACAAAGGTCCATCGTCACATTCATTTAAAATGCATACAAATGTTGAAAATAAGAGTTAGAATCACGTACGCTGAACTATTGGATCCAAGTCCAGGTGGGCCCATGGGTGTCGGGGAGGGCCACGTACGGCGCCAGCGCGCGATCGTTCCGAGGAACGTTGGCGAATCGAGCAAGGAAATCAGCGTGCCACGTTGCGGGGATGTCGATCGACCCCATTACCTGGCCAGCACACGGCAGTCCTCCCAACATCGCGGCGTCCTTTAGACTGAGAGTCATCTCGCCGACGGGGAAGTGGAACGTGTGTGTCTCTGGTCGCCACCGGTCCATGAACGCGGCGATCAGCGGGGCGTCGTAGCTGAACCGCGTCAACCGCTCCGCCCGGGGAACCTCAGCTTGTAGCATGTCCCCCTCGACCAACCGTGCAATAGGGAGAAGTCCTGCAGCACGTAGTCTAAAAAATATTAATTTACTTAACACAATTACTATTGTAAAGAAATAGAAATAAATAATAAATATGAATTACATACTTCAGAATCCACCGCTGGTGTATCGGCATCAACGTGCGGGTCGTCCGACAACGTATGGTGCCGGGCGATTGTCCGAGAACAGCCGACACGTACGAGCGGTGGTGCCGGTCCACCGCCTCGTCGAACAACTCCGGCCATACGTACTCCAGCGGTGCAGCCATAACTGCAAAAAATAACATAATTGAATCAATTTTTTCAATTATACTAATTATAAACAAATTTTGTAAATTTAAACCATTTTCTACGATTTTCATTTCAATTTAATGTGAATTATAACCATTTTCTAGAAAATTTAAATGAAGTGAAACGAATTATGTGAATTTAAACCATTTTCTACTAATTTTACAATGAATTTAATCTAACTACATGAATTATAACCATTTCCTAGAAGTTTAAGACCATTTTAATTATTTAAATTTAAACCATTTTCTACGAATTTTACATCAATTTATTCTAATTATATCAATTATTACCATTTCCTAGAAGTTTAAAACAAAATTAAATGAATTAAGTGAATTTATATAATTTTCTACAAAATTTATATAAATTTAATCTAATTATGTCAATTATTACCATTTCCTAGAAGTTTAAAACAAAATTAAACGAATTATGTGAATGTATATAATTTTTACAAATTTTATATAACTTAATTTAATTATGTCAATTATAACAATTTCATAGGAGTTTAAAACAAAATTAAATGAATTATGTGAATTTATATAATTTTCTATGAATTTTATATCAATTTAATCTAATTATGTCAATTATAACCATTTTCTACAAATTTTAAATGAATTAAAACAAATTATGTGAATTTAAACTATTTTCAAAACAAGACTAAATTTCTAAACTAAGTTAACTAAACTAAATTTCTAAACTAACCTAAGTTAACTAAACTAAATTTCTAAACTAACTTAACTAAACTAACTAACTATACTAACTACACTAACTAAACTGAACTAAATTTAGAAACATACATTACTCAGAAGTGCTCCGAAGGGTTGAAAGCCAAAGGTTCAGAGGAGGAGGAAGGGAGGGAGGGAGGGAGGGAGGGAGGGTGGGGCCCACGATGCCAGGACCCTGCCGCCGTGGGCCATGGCGCTAGGATTCCTGCGCTGTGCCCCACGGCGGCAGGAATCTGGCCCCACCAGGCAGAACATCCGACCGTTAGCGCCACCCTTAACGTCGTGCCCCACGGCGGCAGGAGCCCTAGCGACGTGGGGTATAGCGCCAGATGTACTTTTCTCGAAATTTTTTGTTCGACCATTTATTTTTGGACAATGAAAGCAAAATAAATATAAAAAAATTCCTAAGTCGCTACCGGCCGGTTACTGTTAAGCAGCAGTATCAATCAGTCAACCACGACTGACCCGCGGTCAGTCTCGGTCATATAGTCTTCTTGTTGGTCATACGTCGTTATCACAGCTGCTGGAGCACGTTGCATAGCGCCTCTGCATCTATATGTACGAGGTAGTGTGGCGTGTGTGTGTGTGGGGGGGGGGGGGGGGGGGCCAACGACATCACCAATTCCGCCTTGTAAACACACGGCTAGCTCTGAACCCACACACCACCACATATCATCCTGCAACATGTCCATTTCCATCTCCATCTCCATCTCCGGCAACCGCAAGCCACCACCACTCCTGCTGATGTTGCTGCTACTTGCCATTCACGTAGTCCTCGAGGCCCAACTTTCCTACTCGCTTCGCACCACCTACAGCAACCAAACCACCGTGCCAGTAGTCCGGTGCCGCCCGGATCAGGCCTCGGCGCTGCTCCAGCTGAAGAGTTCCTTTTCCACCGACGACGGCTGGGGTCCCTTCCCTAGCGGGTCCGTATGCACCCTTGCGTCGTGGCGGCCCAACACGGACTGCTGCAGTTGGGAGGGCGTTCACTGCGGTGACGCAGATGGTCGTGTGACCACCCTTGATCTGGGAGTCTGTGGATTGGAGAGTGGCACCCTCCAACCTGCGCTTTTCGATCTATCTTCCCTAAGGTACCTGGATCTCTCCTGGAACAGCTTCAACGGATCACAACTCCCTGCCGTTGGGTTTGAACAGCTCACCAACCTCATCCATCTCAACCTCTCTAACTGTGGATTTGATGGCAAAATACCATATGCAATAGGACAGCTCACCAAGTTGGTATCGCTGGATCTCTCTACAAAACTGTATCTTGCTGATGAGTACGATGGATTCTACGCACTTGCCACTTACACACCCGAATCGAGGCTCGTAGAGCCAAACATTGCATCATTAGTCTCAAATCTTAGTAATCTGAAAGAGCTTTATCTTGGCAAAGTTGATCTGTCCGGCAAGGGGGCAAAGTGGTGTAGCACATTTGCTAACTCTACTCCTCACCTCCAGGTTCTTAGCTTACCTTATGGCGACCTTGATGGTTCTCTCTGTGAATCATTTTCCAGAATGCACCCACTCACTGAGATTAACTTAGATTATAATTCGATTTACGGTCGAATTCCAGAGTCCATTGCTGATCTACCTTCCCTTTGCATTCTCAGGCTTCATACAAACTCCCTTGAGGGATGCCTCCCAGGATTTTCCATAATAAAAACTTAACAGCTATTGATATTAGGTATAATTTCAAAGTATCCGGGTCATTGCCGAATTTCTCATCAGATAGTATTTTGACAGAATTGCTTGTCAGCAGCACTAAATTCTCTGGTCCTATACCGAGTTCCATAGGAAATCTCAAATCCCTGACCAAATTGGGCCTAGCATCAGTCGATTTCTTCCAAGAACTTCCCTCGTCAATTGGGAAGCTGAGATCATTAACCTCGTTAGAGGTAACTGGGGCTGGTATAGTGGGAGGAATGCCATCTTGGGTTCAAAATCTAACGTCTTTGACGATGCTCCAATTCTCAGACTGTGGCTTATCGGGAGAGGTACCTTCTACCATAGGTAATCTCGGAAAGCCTCTTTTACGTTGGACCATATCACCAAGTGGTGGTGTGCAGTATAGGACTATTTTTGGTAAGGATAAATAGGTAATTTTTGCAATATTTTAATAGATTTGGCAACCTCGGGCTAAGAAAAAAATTGTTTAAGCCATAAGGAAAATTTGAAATGAAAAATTTTGGAAAAAAATCATTTTTGAAATTTGAATTGAAATTTTTGTTTTCGAATTTTGAAAAAAAATGGCCATAGAAAATGGAAAAAATAAAAATCGATTTTGAAATTTGGATTAAAATTTTTAAATTTTGAAATATGTCATGAAAATTTGAAATGAAAAAACTGAAATTTTTCATTTTTTAATTTGGATTTTTCATTTTTGAAATTTGAAATGAAAATTTCTGTTTAATTTCTTTAAAAAATTTTGGCCATATCACCAAATGGAAATGAAAAAACAATTGAAATGAAGAAATCATATATTTCGTCCGAGATAAAATTTCCAATAATACCCCTATACCACTCATACCACATATGCATACCACTGTATACCACATGTGCAAGTTGTGGTGGTATACAATTAATCTTAGCCGTTGGATCCTTTCATACTGGTCCTTTTCCAACAGTGATATGAGGTGGTATGCTTCACCGTAAAAGAACCCTCTCAGAAACCTTACAAGATTACAGCTGTTTAACTGTAATTTTTCTGGCGCGCTGCCACAGCAAATATTTAACCTATCTAATATGCTACTCCTATATCTTCATTCGAACAGCTTTCACGGCACAGTGGAACTCAGCTCGTTCTGGCAATTACCATTACTATTTAGTTTAAACCTGTCAAACAACAAACTCACCTTAGCCGTAGACGATAAAGGCAATTCTTCAGCCATCAACCAGATGAATGCTTTGCACCTTATAGCTTGTAACATATCCAAGTTCCCTAATGCCTTGAGGCATATGCATCATATTCAATATCTTGATCTTTCAGACAATCAAATCCACGGTGGTATCCCAGAATGGACATGGGAAACTTGGACATACATGCAAGTTCTCAACTTATCACACAATAGATTTAACAGTATTGGTTGTGGTTCTATTATGATTGATATAGCAGTTGTTGATCTAAGTTTTAATCTACTTGAAGGGCCCATACCTATACCGGGACCCCATACTCAGACGCTTTATTGCTCAAACAATCTGTTCTCATCCATTCCACTTGGTTTCGGATCTCACTTTAGTGGAATTTCAAATTTCAAAGCCTATGCAAACAACCTGTCCGGAAAAATCCCATCATCGGTATGTGAAGCAAGGAATCTGAAACTTGTTGATCTCTCTTACAACAATCTGAGTGGCACTATTCCATCCTGTTTAGTGGAGGATATCGAATCCCTAAGTATATTAATCTTGAAAAGAAATAGATTTCATGGAGAGTTACCAAATAATATGAAGCAAGGCTGTGCATTCATGGCATTAGATTTTAGTGACAACCAGATTGAAGGACAGTTACCAAGATCCCTAGTTGCTTGCAATAACTTGGAGGTTTTCGACATTGGGAATAACAATATTGATGATACTTTTCCATGTTGGATGAGTTAAACTTCAAGTTCTTGTTCTGAAGTCCAACAAGTTTGCTGGAAAGGTGGGACCTTCTGGTTCTGGATTAGAAGGAAAAAACACATGTGAGTTTATAAAACTCCGAATTGTTGACTTGGCTTCAAACAATTTCTCTGGCACTTTACAGGATGAGTGGCTTACGACCATGGAATCCATGAGAATCAAATCTGTCAAAGAAGCCATGTTTAAGTTCAATCAATTTGGGCAACCATATCAGCTTACCGTTGCCATCACATATAAAGGAAATCAAGCCACACTTTCAACAATTTTGACGACCCTTGTACACATTGATGTTTCGGATAATGCATTCCATGGTGCAATTCCCAAGTCAATTGGTGAGCTTGTTCTGTTAAATGGTGTAAACATGTCACACAATGCTCTCACTGGCCCAATTCCACCTCAGTTTGGTGTCCTGAATCAACTCGAGTCATTGGACCTTTGTATCATCAATACTGTTGTACTGAACATTAGTTGGAGCTTGTAAGTGTACTTGTATCCATATATTATACATAAAAGGTGAGCAGGGCAGGACTATCTGACCTGTTCTATTACTCATCATATTCAGACCCCCAATTTCTGCAACTATTTTCTCTTCATATATTGAGTTGCAAACGCACCAGCCATCAATCACCGCTACGCAACATCACTGCAGAAGAATTGTACAGCTTGTTCGCTCGGCTTATCGCCCACCAGTCAGCAGTACTTTTCTCTCAAAACGAACCAGCCACCAACAACCAACCAAGAAGATCTTCTCTCGTAACAAACCAAAGGCCACCGTCGGCCACCGACCAACCGAACAAAGCCGTAGTCTCAATGCATGCTCCACGCTGTTGATCGCTTGCACCGACGGCAAGCAGTGGCCGTGGTGCATCCTCTCCGCATGGCCATGTGCTAAGCCATTGCACAGGCAAACCTTGATCACAAACCATTGCACACACCAAAATGACCAGATATTTTTTTTATTTTTACATGTATAAAAAGCCTCACTCAAACAAACATCACAATCATTATACATATATCAAAACAAGTATCACAAGCATTACCACATTATACATACATCACCACAATCATCACAATCACTTACCCACAAGTTCAACGAGTCCACAAGTGCATAAATTCACAAATGCAAAGTCCACAAGTGCATGAGTTCACAAGTGCCACAAGTTGAGAAACGCAAATTGAATAGAGTACATCACTTAGGAGGTGGCTCGAACAGCGGTGGGCTGCTGATCTGAGGTGGGTACAGTTGGTCAGCTGTTGTGGGGGGAACGCGGATGACATGCCAGTGACATTTCGGGCGTATTCAATGCCGCCAATTGATTCTGCAAAAAAAAAAGTAGATTACATGTGAGACAATAATCTAAGTTCTCTAAATTATAAGTCTTAAGTTCTCTAAGTTATAATCTGAGTTCTCTGAATCTCTACTTTCTAGGTTTCTAAGTGAGTCTAAGCCTCTAGTAGTATCTAATCATTGAAATGAAACAGTAAGGTTGTGGAGAGGCTCACAGCAGGAGTTGTAGGAGCCGGAGGCGGAGTGAACATCATCAGGGGCATCGGTGGTCTTTGCAGTTGCCTTTGGAGGATCCTCCCTAACATGGGCTTCACCATGGCAGATCCACCGAGTATAGTTTGCCACAAACCCATTGGTGCAAATGTGTTTACCCATTTTGAGTTGGGGTTGATATACCGTGTTTTCACACTTGCTGCAGGGACACAGCGCTTTATATTGTCCTTTGTCAAATGCCTTTTTCAAGAAATCATCAACCTTGATAACGAATTCATTGGTCCACTCATACTTACCCAACCGGCCCGTATACATCCACTCACGGTTATCCATCCTTTAAAATGTGAGCGAGTGATATAAAATCGATTGCATCTACACAATGTCTATCCTGCTGTAATAGGTAAAGATAGGTCCTAATCCCACCCGGCAATGTGTAGATGGGTTTACTAGTCTACTCCTATCGGAGACAGAATTTCGACACCACCTCCCTGTTGTTCTTCAAATACATGTCCTGACAAGGAGATTGTGTGTCAGAAAACAACGGGGAGGTGATGCCGAAATTTTGTTTCAGATCAAAGCAGATCATGAAAACTAAACCCATCTACACATCATTGGGTTGTCCGAAAAACGGGGACAATTCGAAACAGGTCAGATCATAGATATGCAAGCATATGCATATTTCCAATCATATCTCTTTCGAACGGTTGCGTGATCTAAGAACATGATATGGAAACAAGGGCTTTTTACGCGTGCTCACCTAGTAACTCAATGGAGAGGCAGGGGTAGGCGGCAAGACGAGGGTCAACGTCGACCAAGCCTCCAAGGCAATGGCAACGCTGCCACCTACTCCTTCGGCGGTGGCTACAGCGATGGGGACTTTCCTGCAAAAATAGATCAATGCTTAGTGTGTATTCAAAATTTCGACACCACCTTCCCTATGCGGTGAGGTTTGCAACAAAAGCCATGACATGAAGGCCGGGCTACACAAGGGCTTTCTTCTCACGGCACGATGGTCGGACACATGACATGTGGCGTCGCACACCACGAGGCTCACCTAGGGGATCGATGACAACCTCCTCTTCCTCCTCCAAGATCACCACCGGTGGCGAGTGTGGCAAGGGGGGGGGGCACCTCTCCCTCTAAAATTGACAAGTATGAGAAGTAAAATTAGAAGCATGAGAAGTAAAACTTAATTTAAAATCTATATAAATTCTATATCTAATTAAAATTCCTAACTAATTAAAATTCTCTAGTCATCTAAAATAGCTAACTAATTAAAATTCTGTAGTCATATAAAAGTGCTAACTGATTAAAATTATATATCTAAAGCTAAAGTGATTTAACTATATTAATAAACTGATTAAACTAAATTAAAAAAATACCTTACCGGGGCAAGGAGGCCGCTGCGGCGCGAGGCAGGGGGTTGCTGCGGCGCGGCAGGGATGGGCGTAGGCGCCGCGCCGCGGAGCGGTCTGGGCGCCAGCCGGGGCAGGGGACCAGCGCGGCCGAGCCGGGGCAGGGGGCGGCGCGGGAGGGGGGGTGGGGGAGGTAGCGGCCGGCGGCGGTGGGCCGGATCCAGTGGCGCGGGATGGCCGGGTAGGGCGCGGCCGGATCGCAGGACGGCGCGGGAGGACCGGGGAGGTGGCGGCCGGAAGTGGCGCGGGAGGGCCGGGGAGGGCGTGGCCGGGTCGCAGGACGGCCGGGGAGGCGGCGGCGGCGGCGGCGGCGGCGGGCTGTGTGTGTCGACTGTCGAGTGTGTGTGTGTGGGCGTGTCTGTGGGTGAAGTGTGGAGTGCGGGTCAGCGGGTGTGTTTGTGTGTGGCACGTTGCCGTGTGCACAGATCTGGGCACACGGCAAAACACTCCAATTTTGCCCGCTCAATTGAATCATATGAAAAGAAAAATAAAATGACCACGCCATGCCGCCATGGATATTGGTTAGGCTGGCCAGTTACACTGTTGCAGGCTTGCAGCTAGAGCCAAGAGGGTGTTTGGATCCAAGAGACTAGAGGTGACTAGACTAATTTTAGTCATCTAGGGAGACTAATTCTCCAAACATCTCTCGACTAAAGGCCGACTAAATTTAGCCAGCCTCTACCACTCATGACCCGGCCTAAAAAGGGACTAAAACCCCGTTTCTCTCTCCTCATTTACGGCAACCGCACCTTCCCACGCGCGGGGCGCATCGCTTCTCATCCCCTCCTCCCTCCCTCCCCGCGAGGGCGCGGCCGCGCCGTTCCTCGTCGGCCGCCGCGCGACCCCCCGCCGCCGCCCCCACGCTCCCCCTCCTCCGCCCGGCCGCCGGTCCCCCGCGTTGCCCGCCCCCCGCCGCGCCCCGCCCAACGCTCGACGCCCGCCCCGCGCGCCCCTCCTCCCCGCCGTCCACGCGTTGCCCGCCCTCCCGCCCGACGCCCCCCGCCCGCCCCCTCCTCCGCCGACCCCTCCGCGAAGCTTCCTCACCGCCGCATCCCACTCGTTCGGCCCTCGCATCCCACTCCGTTCCACCGCCGCCGCCGCACTCCGCGGCCTCACCCGCGCCGCCGCTCCCGCATCACCCCCTTCCGCCCGCCCTCGCTCCTCCGCCCGCCCTGCTCCTCTCCTCCTGGATTTGGGGGTGGCACAGGGACGCGGTATAGGCCGCGAGAGCCATGGATTTGGGGTGGTGCGGGAGGGATAGCAGATAGAAAGGAGAGGGGAATCAAAGGAGGGAGAAAGGAGATGAAGAGAACAATTAATGCTAAGAACCATTAATGCAGACTAATTTTAGTCACCCTCCAAACAAAAGGGCCGACTAAAATATTTTAGCCCGACTAAACTTTAGTCGGGGACTAAAGGGATCCAAACACCCTCTAAGTATCCTTGTAGCTAGTCTCACTCTCACCACGCCCTTTATTAACTTGGACTCTCACCAGCTAACGTGGACGTACTACGTCCCCCGAGCTCACCTGCGCTGCGCACTCACCTTGTGAACATCCAGCCCACCTCCTCTCATGGGCCACGTACCAGCGCCAGGCAAGTTTCCAAACCAATGGCTAATAGGCACGGATTGGGTTGTGTGAGATGGTGTGTGTGCGTTACTTTGGGCGCAGCCCATGTATTCGCCTACATATGGTTCCCTAGGACGTGTGTGTTGGGCACGATCTAACAAACAACTAAACAGCTTGGCTGAATCCTTCCTCCTGATGAACAATTTTGTGCTTCCTTCGTCCATGCTCTTTGCTTTTCCTTCCTGAATTCCTTTCTCCTCCTATCCCCAACTATCTGCTGTTCACACACCTCCTCGCCCAAAAGCAAAACGCCTAAAAGGTCACCATCGGCACGGCTGCTACGATACGATTATTCCCAAAGGCTGCTTACAAGTTCGATAAACCATGGTTCGATCAGCTCTTGGACCGAGAGCACGCGCGCATCGGTCATCATCCGGTCGCCATCGCCGTCGCCGTCTCCGTCGGGACCAGCAGGCCACGCACTGCACTAGTGATGAACTCTGAGAAAGATCAAAACGATGCGGTCAGTGGAGGGACCAATGGGGGCTGGTAGGGGCCACGTGTAGAAATCAGAGGGAGCAGAAGCAACAGATGGAAACGCCGTGAGCCCCTTGGGCTGGCGGATGCATGTTCTAGGAAACTCCCCTCACATGGATTACAAGATATGGTTTGTTGAGATTTGACTAGAGATAATTACAACAACCTCATCTACAACATTCTAGACTATTCTAGATCTCCGGCTAATCTCAACAATACCACAACATACATATTGATACATGCATCTACCTATCTAACACTCCTCCTCAATCACAAGCGTCTAAGGTTGAGATTATGCTTGAAATTCTCCAATTGTCGAACCGTAATTGCTTTAGTAAATCCGTCTGCTACTTGATCGCCCGTAGGTACAAAATCAATTTGTAAAAGCCTCCTCAAAACCCTTTCTCTAACAAAATGATAGTCCACTTCTATGTGTTTGGTCCCTGCATGAAACACTGGGTTTGAGGACAAATATTTAGCACCAAGATTATCACACCACAGCTTGGCTGTTGCAGGCACTTGGATACCAATCTCCTTTAACAGAGTCTGTATCCACATAATCTCTGCTGTAGCATTAGCAATCGCTTTATATTCAGCTTCTGTGCTTGACCTGGATACAGTGGCTTGTTTTCTTGCACTCCATGATATAAGATTAGATCGCATATCCCCCTATTGACCTTCTATCATCAATGGATCCCGCCAAGTCTGAATCTGAAAAACCACTGATCAACATGGAATTACACTTGGTAATCTTTAATCCAATCTTTGTGTCCTGTTTCACATATCTCAGAATTCTTTTGACTGCCATCCAGTGAATATCAGTTGGAGCATGCAAAAACTGACATACCTTATTGACTGCAAAGGATATATCTGGTCTAGTGAGTGTCAAATACTGCAATGCACCAACTACACTCCTATAATTTTTAGCATCATTAGGACCCAATGTTGTTCCTTCATAGGCAGACAGCTTCTCACTAGTTGATAATGGCGTGCAAACCGGTTTGCACGCCGCCATATTAACTTTTGTGAGTAAATCTGAAGCATATCGATCTTGGGAGAGAATAATACCATCACGTACCTTATTTACCTCTATGCCAAGAAAGTAATGCAACTCACTTAGATCTTTTAAGGCAAAGTCTTGCTTCAGGTTATGTAGCAGTCCTGTAGTAGCTTCTTGAGACGAACTTGCCACTATTATGTCATCAACATAGATCAATACAAATGTTGTTATTCCCCCTTTGTTAAAGTAAAACAGAGAGGTGTCTGCCTTTGATGCATGAAACCCAAGACTGATTAATTTGGAGCTAAGACGAGCATACCAGGCACGGGGCGCCTGCTTTAATCCATACGAGTGAAAGGACCTTGTGATGCCTAGAGGGGGGGGGTGAATAGGATCACTTCAAATTTCTGAAACAAAAGCAGCGGATTAAATATCCTGTCGGTACTACCGACGTGGTGCCGGTTCTACCGACGGGGTCGGTACTACCGGTACCAGGTCGGTACTACCGACAGGCAGAAGATACTTAAGACGAAATTTGAATTCTGTGCAGTTTCTAGCAATTCTACTTGAATCAAAGTTTAAGTTTAGATGCTAAGAACCACCTGCAATCACAGAAACAAGTTGGATAGCAACCAAATGATAGATCGGGCTAAAAACAAGTTCTAGGGTTAGTTGGAGATGAAGAAATACAAGCAAGCAATGGAGACACAGAATTTAATCCGAAGTTCACACCCACAAAGGATGCTACGTCTCCGTTGAGGATCCCACAAAGGGAGGGCTATCACCAAGAGCCTCTTTTCCTCTTCCAACCCCCACCAAGGAAGATTGGTGCTCACTAAGATTTCTCCACGAAGGAGAGGGCAATACAAACGATCCCGGGTGCACCACACCAAGAGGGCACTCGCGGGCGACGCCTAACCGTCTAGAAGCAAGCTTCAAGAGTAACAAATGCAACACAACAACCCGAGATGCTTCAAGTGCTCTTGAGAAGGTGAAAAATGATGGGGCTCTCAAGCTTGGTCACACTTCACTAGAATTCACCTCACTTCTCAAGTTCTAGCTCAAGGGAACCAAGGATTAGCTCTAGAGGAGGTGAGGGAGGTGGAGTGAATGCTCAAGGAAATGTTTGTCCCGTGGTTGGTCAGCAATGAGTGAGAAGGGAGAAGAGGGGTTAAATACCAGGGGCTGAAAACTAGCCGTTACTGTGCAAAGTCGTATAACCTCGGTACTACCGACATGGTGTCGGTACTACCGAGGGGGTGAATTTTCTGAAGAAAAAAACGACGACGCACCGGTAGTACCGACGCAGGGTCGGTAGTACCGGCCCCCTAGCTAAAACTAGACAGAGAGTCGATATCGGTATACCGGCCCTGCGCCGGCACTACCGAGGGGCTCGGTCCGTAGTACCGACATGGGGTCGGCACAACCGGCCGTGCCCGAGAATTTTGGGAAAGAAAAGCAAATGTGTTCGTGTCAACTCTCAACTCTTCTCACTCACTTAGAATACCTTCTAGAGCACTTTTAGCATCTCTTGGCTATTGAATTGCATCCCCCTTTATAGTACGGTGTTTCCTATACTCAAATTCAAAAGAAAACGTAAATTAAGCCTTGATTTGAATAGGAGACATCGTCTTGAAATTGGGGGGCTTCCTTTGATCATTCTTAAGGATTTTATTCGTTTAAGCCCTGCACACATCTTGTCGAAGCATTAAATACCTCAAATCGTGCTTGTCATTATCACCAAAATAATTAGGGGCCAAGATGCACTTTCAATCTCCCCCTTTTTGGTGATTGATGACAACCACAATTTGTTTATAAAAGATGTGTGTATTCTACGAATTTGAAATTGAAACTCCCCCTAAATGTGTGCTTCAACTTCTATGAAGGCTTCAAATGCCCATCACACATTTAGAAGATTTTTCATTCTCAAATTACATATACAAGTGCATAAGTGTGATATACAATCCGTGATGCATATGTCATGGTATACAAAACAATAAAAGAGAGAAATAACAAGCATCACAAATAGATAACCAAGGTTCCTCACATCACAAGCACAACTTAAGTCTTACAAATTTAAACGAGTTCTAAGTTCTTAAGTTCTTCGACAAGCATTACACCACACACATGAATCCACACATAGTCCTTACATGTCCACAAACACAAGGATAGATAGATAGATAAACGAAGGTGCAAGCCCACACCACACATGAGTAAATTGTGAGCTCACTCCCCCTTTGGCATCAAGCGCCAAAAAGAGGAGGCCCTTCAATCATCGCAGTCATGTGGAGAGTGGGCAGCTGGAGGGGGGTCGTCATCATCGTCGTCGTCCTCTGCACCACCAAAGTCCTCGTCGTCGATGTCGGCTGGAGGAACTCCATACATCATGGAGGCGTCGCCGTAGATCTCCCAAGGGTTGTAGAAGTTCGGCGGAGGAGGAAAGTCCATGGGCTCGCGAACCGGAGAGTGCTCAATGTTGTGTTGAGCGAGCAAGGACTTTTGGCGCGTCTCAAGCTTGAGGAGCTGCTCATCGACGTGCTGCCTATGGGCACGAATTTCTTGTGCATTGTGTCGTCCCACATTGAAGCAAGCAAAAAGGCCTTGAGAGAGGAAGTTGAAGATGCTCTTTTTCTTGCCTGGGGGAACGGTGCCTCTAGATGCGGATGGCCCACGAGAGGAGGAGGGTGGCTCAAAAGAAGATGGGCCACCGGAGGAGGAGCCACCTGCGGTAGAAGGACGAGGAGGGGCATGCTTGCCCAACTTGAGGAGCCGCTCGATGTTTCCTTTGTTGGGCTTGTACCAAGAGTGAGTCTTGTCGGGAAGGATGTCAACTCCCGCCACCTCACAAATCATCTGAAATATCCAAGGGGCATACTGGCAGCTCTTGTTAGCGGACACGGAGCACACAATGATCTCTTCCCAAATGAAGTTGAAGATACTAAAGCTTTCCTTGCCCGGTGCCATCCTCACTAGGATCTCTTTTGCCACATTGGAGATATTGGTGTTGTCACCTATCTTTGGAGTGAGGGTGTAGCGAAAGAGTTGGTTTAACATCCGATAGACCGGCTTCATCCCGTGAGTGGTGCCAAACTCCACCTTGCCATAAGCTGAGTCATACATGAATGCCATCTCGCTGTCAAGGGGAAATTCGCCACCATGTAACTTTGGAAGAGCGAGATCCTCCTCACCAAAGCCAAGAATCTGAGCGAAGCGCTCATAGGAGACGGAAAGAGGCTTGCCTTGAAGGAGCCAATGGAAAGTCCGGTCTCACGACGGATATAGATATTTGCATAGAATTGAGCGACCACCTCCTCATTCCAATCACAGTTGATTGACATAACATTTGTCATCCCCTTGGCATGGCATATGTCGATAGCTTCATTGACAGCCGGAATGTCAAGTGACCTAAGGAGATCCCAATTGATGGATTTCATATCGATTGTCATGTTATCCTTGCTTAGAATGACGGACTCATACCAATCGGCATTGAACTTGAGCCAAAACCGGATGTCAGAATCAAACTCCTTCTGCCAAAGAGCGGGGTCAGAGTACCTCTCCTTGTAGACATTGTGGGAGCCTCTTGTGTAGTCCACCATTCTCACAACCCCCATTTGAGTGGCAGGACGAGGAGGTCTTGATGGCCGAACGAGGAAAGGGTTTCCAAGGAGATGTCCTCATAGTCGTCATAATGGTCATCGGGTTGATGTGCTTGCTTGGTGCGGGCACGATGACCTTGACCCGTGGACTGACGAGGGGCTGCAGGAGGATTGGTACGTCCACGACCACGAGGAGCTTGAGAACTAGCTCCTCCTTTCCTCTTCCTTTGAGCGAGAGGAACGTCGTCTTCATCGGAGCCTTCACGCACAATTTGCTTGCCAGCTCGGCCCATCTGAAGATAAGCAATGATGCATAAGATTGAGGTTTGAATATGAGGAGGAAAGGCTCAACCTAAGATGGGAAGCAGGGTTAACCACCCCTCATTGGTACTACCGACACGGGGTCGGTACTACCGATGAGGGTCGGGTTTTGGTGAAAGAATTGGAATCTGAGGTTTTAGCCAACAAGAATCTACGAAATCATGAGCACGGGTTCTATGGAGGTAAAGATATTGATTTCCTAAAGCATTTCCTCTAGAAACAACTACATTGAGAGATCGATCCATGGATATTTTGAATGAGTACCTTGAGAAGCTTTCCGCGCGAATCGACGGTCTTCCGGCGAGGAACGGATGTTCCGGAGGATGGAGAATCAAGGGATATGGTCTAGGAGCACTTTCCACGGATGGGTGTTGAGATCCCTTGGCGGATTTGGAGAGGATGGAGTTGGGGGGCGGTTCAACGGTTGGGAATATGGGTCTGAACCCTAGCCCCCGGTCGCGCTGGTTATATAGGCCTGCGGGTTTTATCGGTAGTACCGACGGGGCGTCGGTACTACCGGGGTCCCCTACAAATTGAAACAGAAGGTCCTTATCGGTATACCGCCCCTGGGTCGGTTCTACCGGGGGGGTCCGGTAGTACCGACACGGGGTCGGTTGAACCGACGGATACAGGAAAATCAGACAGAGAGTTCATATCGGTACTTCCGACCTAGTGTCGGTTGTACCGGTGGATTTAGCAGATTTTGGAAATATTTGGGATCTAAAGCGAGATCTTGGGTAGAAAGGAATATGGACATGTAGAGAACTCATAGGAGATGGTGACTAGTTCACAAACAATCATTCAAAGCTATAGTCACCACCCGCTATGTGAAAATCCAATGTTTTGTAAAACTCACACAAAGAGGTAAAGAATAAAAGGTTTTGCTTCCTATCTAGGCAGCAAGCAAGTTTATGTGCAAAAGATCAAGCCAAGTTACGAGAATCTAAGATGTTTAGCTCACTCCTCAAAGCACAGAACCTTTGCTCGTCTAGAGGCTTAGTGAAAATGTCGGCAAGTTGCTTTTCGGTGCAAACATGCCGTAAAGCAATGTCACCCTTAGCCTCATGATCCCGTAAGAAGTGATGTCTGATGTCTATGTGCTTTGTTCTAGAGTGTTGGACAGATTGTTCGCTAGCTTGATAGCACTCTCGTTATCACACAAGAGTGGAATCTTACTAAACTTGCAACCATAATCACTCAACGTTTGCTTCATCCACAAGAGTTGTGCACAACAAGCACCGCCGCCACATATTCGGCTTCGGCCGTGGTAAAGCAACCGAATTTTGCTTCTTTGAGCTCCACGACACCAAAGACCTACCAAGAAATTGGCAAGTCCCGGTAGTGCTCTTCCGATCTACTTTGCAACCGGCATAATCCGAATCGGAGTAGCCAAGTAGATCAAACGTGGAACCTTTGGGATACCACAAGCCTAGGTTAGGAGTATGAACTAAATATCTAAAGATCCTCTTAACGGCCATTAGATGGCACTCCTTAGGATTGGCTTGAAATCTTGCACACATGCACACACTAAGCATTATATCGGACCTAGATGCACAAAGGTAAAGGAGGGAGCCAATCATGGAACGAATACCTTTTGGTCGACCGACTTCCCTTCTTCATTGAGATCAAGATGTCCATTTAGTGCCATGGGGGTCTTGATGGGCTTGGAATCGGCCATGTCAAACCTCTTGAGCATATCCTTCACATACTTGGTTTGACATAAGAAAGTCCCTTCCTTCATTTGCTTGATTTGAAACCCAAGAAAGAACTTCAATTCTCCCATCATAGACATCTCAAATCTCTTGGTCATGATCCTACTAAATTCTTCACAAAATTTATCATTAGTAGACCCAAAAATGATATCATCGACATAAATTTGACAAACGAAAATATCTTTTCCATTTCTTTGAATGAAGAGAGTAGAATCGGCTTTGCCTATCTCAAAGCCGTTCTTAAGAAGAAAATCCTTAAGGCATTCATACCATGCTCTAGGAGCTTGCTTAAGCCCGTAGAGCGCCTTATGGAGCTTGTACACATGATTTGGAAACCTTGAGTCTTCAAAGCCCGGTGGTTGATCCACATACACTTCTTCTTGGAGAGGTCCATTCAAGAACGCACTCTTCACATCCATTTGATGAAGCTTGAAATCATGATGAGTAGCATAGGCTAAAAGAATACGAATTGACTCTAGCCTTGCTACCGGTGCATACGTCTCTCCAAAATCTAAGCCTTCAACTTGTGTGTAACCTTTGCCAACAAGTCTTGCCTTGTTCTTTGTGACGACACCAAATTCATCTTGCTTGTTCCTAAAAACCCATTTGGTGCCGATCACATTTTGCTTGGGTCTTGGTACCAACTCCCAAACTTCATTTCTCTTGAAGTTGTTCAATTCTTCCTCCATGGCAATAATCCAATCCGGATCCTCAAGAGCTTGTTCCACACTAAGAGGTTCCAAAGAGGAAACAAACGAGTAAAATGCACAAAAATTTGACAATCTAGATCGAGTTGTTACCCCTCTTTGAATGCTTCCAAGAATGTTGTCGACGGGATGATCCCGTTGGACCATTTGATGTACTCTTGGATGTGGCTCTTGAGATTGACGTTGAATGGGTCCATCATCATCATCTTCACCTTACGGTGTATCCTCTTGGGCTTCATCACTTAGTTCTCCCCCTTGATCAAAGCCCCGTTCATGATCGTCACCATGAACTTGACTCTTATCTTGCTGAAATTTAGAACTAGGTGGCTCCGCTCGTGTTGAAGATGATGGATCATGAGTGCTTGTGTCAATCGGAGCTTGTGCTTGAACTTCCCGAGGCATCACTTCACCGGTCCCCATCCTAAATATGGATATGCTTGGGGGCTCTTCATCTTCTACAAGGTTTTCACTAACTTGCTCTCGTTGAGAGCCGTTGGATTCATCAAATTTCACGTCTACCGTGGTCTCAACACAACCGGTGGTTTTGTTGAAAACACGATAGGCATGCTCGTTAGTTCCATAACCAAGTAGAAAACCTTCATCAACCTTGGATGCAAACTTTGAGGCTTTGGGTTTCTTGTTAAGTATGAAACACTTACACCCAAAGACCCTAAAGTAGTGCACACTAGGTTTCTTACCGGTGATGATTTCGTAGGGAGTCTTGTTCAAGTACTTGTGGAGGTAGAGGCGGTTGGCGGCGTGGCATGCGGTGTTGATGGCTTCCGCCCAAAATGAGTCCGGAGTTTTGTATTCATCAAGCATTGTTCTTGCCGCTTCTATCAACGTGCGGTTCTTCCTCTCAACGATACCATTTTGTTGAGGTGTATATGGAGCGGAGAGTTCATGCTTGATGCCTTCTTCATCTAGAAACTCTTCGACTTGTGTGTTCCTAAACTCCGAGCCGTTGTCACTTCTTATGTTCTTGACCTTGAGCTCGAACTCATTTTGAACTCTTCTAATGAACTTCTTCACAATTCCCTTTGCCTCACTTTTATCTTGCAAAAAGAATACCCAAGTGAAACGGGAAAAGTCATCAACAATTACTAAACCATATTTATTACCACCGATGCTTATGTAGGCAATTGGTCCAAATAAATCCATGTGTAGCAGCTTCAAAGGTCTTGATGAGGATAGAATGTTCTTGGCGGGATGGTGAGCTCCAACTTGCTTCCCGGCTTGACATGCGCTACACAACCTATCTTTCTCAAAAGCAACATTTGTTAGTCCTAGGATGTGCTCGTACTTTTGAAGTTTGGCCAAGTTCCTCATGCCAACATGGGCTAGTCGGCGATGCCATAGCCAACCCAAGTCGGATTTTGCCACTAAGCAAGCCTTAGGATCCACCTTTACTTTTGTGAAGTCCACATAGTAAAGTTTTCCCCGTAAGTGACCCGCAAAGACAATAGAGGAATCCTCCCTTCTAGAGACGGTCACACCCTCATGAGTGAAGAGACAATTGTAGCCTTTCTCACAAAGTTGTGAAACCGACAACAAGTTGTATCCCAACCCTTGCACATGATAAACATCTTCAATTGAATTTGTTGTTGAGATAGCAATTTTACCTAGACCAATGACATCTCCTTGACCATTATCTCCATAAATGATAGTTTCCGTAGGGTTGTCATAACGGTCAAGGGATGCAAACAAGCCTTCATCTCCGGTCATGTGATTAGTGGCACCACTATCAATTAACCATGCACTTCCACCGGAGGAGTAGGCCTACAAAACAAGTTTAAGCTCTTGGTTTAGGTACCCAAAGGGATTTGGGTCCTTGGAGGTTAGATGCAAAAACTTTTGGAACCCACACACTCTTTCTCATGGCCTTCATGGCATAGGCCCCAACATACTTGACCACTATTTTACCATTATGGTCCAAGGTTACAATGTAATCACAAGTGTAGTTGGGTGTTGGTTTATGCTCAACCACATTCTTCGATGCCTTAGGTGGAGTGTTACTCCTACCAATTTCCTTTGTGGTTTGCACAATCTTTGGGGCCTCCTTGGTTGTGGTGGACGTGGTGACTCCATGAGCAATATCCATAATGGTGTTGAGGTATCCTCCCTTGTTCCATAAGGGAATCTCATGCCCTTTCACGGCCACCCTACCATTTGCCTTGTTGTTCTTGCGGTGTCCAAGCCCTTGCTTGTCCACCACCTTGGGTATTGGCTTGGCACTAATGTTACCTTGTGTAAACAACATGTTCAATCGGGCAATTTCCTTGTCCTTGCTCTTAATTTTCTCTTCAAGCTTTGCAAGGTTAGTCTTGATAGCATTCATATCAATATTAACACAAGAAGAGCAAGTTTTGCTAGTGGAGGCACTAGAGTCCAAGTTTGCCGATGGAGTTGCTTTGGTGCTTTCCCAAAGACTATCAAAGTTGGCTTCAAGAGATTTGTATTTCTCCGTCAAGCATGAGAAGCTTGATTGAAGCTCACTATGAGTAGTTTTTAGGGAAGCCAAAGATTCATTTGCCAAGGTGAGATCCTTTGACATCTTCTTATTAGAGTCGCCAACCAAGGATAAGTCCATGGTCAACTTCTCCACCTTAGCCTTCTCTTCGGCAAGAGATCTTTCTAGAGCAAGGTTTCTTTCCTTCTCAAGGATAAGCAAGTCTTCTTGCTCATGAAGGATCTCTTTCTTTTTCTCTAGTTTGTCCAATAGCCTTTTAATTTCCTTGTGGCCCTTTTTACCAAATTTCTTTATCATGTTGTTCTCTAGTTCCTTTTCCTCATCTAGGTTTTCTATGTCGCTACAAGAGGTGGAGGAAGAGGATGTTATAGAGGATGAGATGGTTGATTCTTGTACCTTGCTCCCTCTTGCCATGAGGCAAAAATGAGAGTGGTCTTCATCATCGGAGAGGTTGTTGAAGAGGCGTGTTGAGGGTGAACCTTGTGCCATGGCAATTGTTGCCATCCCTTGCTTCTTTGGTTCTTCATCTTCATCACTTGAGTCCCATTGTTGACCCACGTGCGCACGCCCTTGGTACTTGTTCTTGTACTCCTTGCTTCTCTCCTTGAACCTCTTCTCTTCCTCATTCTTGTTCTTGTTCTTGGGACACTCGGCAATGAAATGTCCATACTCTCCACACTCATAACACTTCCTTTGTGACTTCTTCCTTCTATCATCTCCACCTTTTCTTGAGTTTCTTGACTTCAAGAATTTCTTGTACTTCCGTATGGCAAAGGCGGTTTCTTCATCCGTGCTCTCTTCATCGCTAGTGTCTTCCTTCTTGCTTTTGGATGCCTTGGGCTTTTCTTCAACTACTTCATTAGAGCTAGCTTTGAGAGCTAGACTCTTGCCCATCTTCAAGGTTAGAGACTTCTCCACATCTTGGTCAACAAGTTCTTGGTGCAATATCTCTCCAAGGAGTTGAGTGGGTGTCATTGTTGGATATCTTGGATCTCTTCTTATCATTTGAGTCAAGTTCTTGTCCTTGGGGGCAAAAGCTCTTAGCAACTTCTTTGTGACCTTCGAGTCATCCCAATCTTTGCTCCCAAGGGCTCTAATGTCCGAGACAAGCACCATGAGCCTATCATACATCTCTTGTACGGTCTCTCCATCCTTCATGAAGAAAAGCTCAAGTTCTCCATTGATTAGATCCATCTTGCCTTGTCTCACATGCTCGGTTCCTTCATGTGCTTCCTTGAGTGTGTCCCAAATCACCTTGGCAATTTGGATGTTCCGAACTTTGTTGAATTCTTGTGCACACAAGGATCCCGTGATAACTCTTGTGGCTTGTACATTGCGGTGAAGATCTTGTTCATGCTCAATGGTGAGAGCTTCTCCTTCGGCGGGAATCGTTACACCTACAACCACAATCTTCCAAAGAGAGGGGTGAAGCCCGTAAAGGTGCATTTGCATATCATAAGCCCATTTAGGATAGTCCTTCCCATCGAAATGAGGAGGCTTTCCCAAATGCACGGAATAGAATTTATCGTTAGAGTTGTTGCCGGAATTTGCCCGTAATGATGGGGCACTTCGTAGAAGCCGGAGTGAGAGTACTTGGCTTGCTCCTTCTTGATCATCTTCTTGAGGAGCTTCTTGGCCTTCTTCTTCTTCTTAGCCTTTCTTCTCTTCTTGGCCGCCTTCTTTGCCGCAAGGTCGTCGTCCTTGGCATCCTCATCACTTGAGTCGGAGTCCGAGTCGGAGTCGGAATCCGATGAGGAGTCGTCGGAGCTGTCCACGTTTGATGGAGTACGGCTTGGTGCCCTGCCGACGAGGTCGCCGACTTGAGCTGCTGTGAGCTCTCTCTCTTGAGCTTCTTTTGCGGCAATTTCTTCGGCGGTAGGGTTGCTTCTAATCCCCGACATCTTGATCCCTTAGCGGTTAAGCCTAAGTCAAGGGATTAGGCTCTGATACCAATTGAAAGGACCTTGTGATGCCTAGAGGGGGGGTGAATAGGATCACTTCAAATTTCGAAACAAAAGCAAAACGGATTAAATATCCCGTCGGTACTACCGATCGTAGCGAACATGGCCTCATATGCCATTTGTTCGGAGTTTGATTTTGGTGATTCATGACAACATGATCATTGGGACTAACCATATTGTTTGAGCATGTCTTTGTAGACATTTCTAGGTCCCATGGATGCAACCGCACACAATGCAAAGCATGACAAAAGAAAAAATATGAAGCCGGGATAAAGAGAGGAATGAATTGGACTTGTCCTATGAATAAATTATTCTTAGATCAATCAAATGGTATTAAATGCTACAGAATCATGAAGATTATTCCACAAGCTTTCCATAGAGTCCAAGATCATCAAAATCGGAATCCGGAGTGAAAAGTTATGCCCAAATTAAGATGTCTTGAAAATAGGGCACAGGATGATCCGACGGTCCCATTTTTGTGAGCACCGGATGAACTCCTGAGAAGAAGAAAACAAGTGTATAAGCACCGGATGATCTGGTGGTACCATCGGATGATTGCATCGGTTCATCCTATGCTTTTTCGGGAAACATACAGAGAGGTATTCGTGCAGAAATGTCTAGCACCGGATGAACCGACGCTTAAAAAATGCTCAAATGCTCAGGATTTTTTCAGAATCTTGTAGAGAATTTCATAAGCTTTCCAACAAGTACAAGATCGCCCAAAACGGAGTTCGGAGCAGAGAGTTATGGCCAAAATACGGAAGGGCATATGGCAGCACAGGATGATCCGACGCTACATAAAATGACACCGTCGGTTCATCCGACGGTATATCTTAAATAGCCGTTAGAGCAACGGCTATATTGGTGTGTTGGCCTATTTATACCCCTTCAACTCTCCCATTTGATGGGGCTGGATTGTGTGGAAGTGCGAGAGGAGTTCAAGACACATTCAAGATCATATCCAATCCATCCAAGTGCTTAATTGCTCACCCTTAGACTAGTGCATGCTTTGTGTATGTGCTTAGTGCTAGGCTTAGCTTAGAGCTGAGTGAGTGCAAGGTTGTGCCAACCTTGTGAGGTGATTCTTGAGAGAATCCAGTTGTACAAGGTTCGCCGGAAGCCTTGGGGCCTAAGTGGCTCACCGGCAATCGTCATCGACCCTCCGGCTTGGTGTGGAGCGGCGAGGACACTTTGTGCGGGGGACGTGGAGACCCCTTCCTTGGTGGAGAAGCTCCTTAGTGGAGGCGGCATCAAGGTGACCAAGGGAGCTTGACAAGTGCCTAAGTGGCTAGCCTTTGTGGCAAGTCAAGTTGGTGCTCTTGGGAGAGACTTGGTGACCGGAAGCAATACTCTTGTGTGAGTGCTTCAACAACGTGGACTAGGGGTGGCTTAGTGCCTACCGATACCACGGGATAAATCGCGTGTCAAGAGTTTGCTTCCTCTCATCCCCTTTTACGTTTCCGCATTTACTCTATTGCAATCTTTGCTTGTCTCTACATTCCTAGAGTAGTATCATGCTAGGATTGGCTATAGGTTGCAAACCTTCTTTTGGGATGGGAGTTTCACACTAGAACAACCGTAGTTGCACATATAGATAGTATGTTCTAGTTTACCTTTGCGCAAAATTAGTGAAGCCATAGGTTAAGGTTTTAAGTTGCCTAATTCACCCCCTCCCCCTCTTAGGCTAACGGGCATCCGATTCCTTACAAGTGGTATCGAGCCGGGACTCACTTACTTCACAAGGATACACCAATTCGATTGGTAAATTGTGAAAACCGGCTCATTGGAACGGTTAGGCTTCACCGCCTAGTGAGTTGCTCTATAGAGGGATGAAAGGGGTGGATACCTTAGGTTTGGCTCCACATTTCGATGGTACGGGCTATCCTCGGTGGAAGGTTCTCATGGAGGCCTATCTCCAAGCAAGGGACCTTGATGTTTGGAGAGTCACCGATGAGGGTATGAAAAATGGTACTAGGAAGGAAAAGCAATTTGATGTAATTGCTAAGAGTATCATTTTGTCCTCACTAGATGTAGGCGTTTTCAATAGAGTTTTTACTTGTCAAAATGCTCATGAGCTATGGAAAACCATCAAGGAGCAAAATGAGGGTTCAAAAGAAGTTGCTAATGAACGCTACGGTTGTCTCCTTGAGGAATTCAATAGCTTTAAGCAACTTGCTAATGAAAATGCCGAATCTATGTACTCACGCCTAAATGTGCTTGTCAATGAGATTAATGCCTTAGGTGTGAAGGACATCACGGACTTGAACATCAACCGCAAGATCCTTCAAAGTCTCCGGAAGCCCGACTATGACTTGGTGAAAGCAATCATCTACGAGAAGAAGCTCGAAGATTTGAAGCCATCGCATATCTTGAGCAAGATCATGGCACATGAGCTTCAACTAATGCCCAAGTCAAAGAAGGCGCCCCAAGAAAAGCCCCAAGAACCATCTTCTCCAACCACAAGCCATGCTCTCTCAAGCCGACAAGAGAAAATGTTGAGTAGGATGGCTACTCGTGGAAGCTCAAGCGAAGATGATGGTGATGATGGTGATAATGAAGATTCCTCAAGTGATGAAGAGGTTGAATCTATGGTGGCCGAGTACATGAAGAAGATCTTCAAGTATGTGAAGAAAGTCAACATGTACGGCTACAACATCCACTTGAGAGAAGGGCGTCATCATCAACACATCAAGTTCACCAAGATCAAGCACAAGCCCAAGAAGAAGGTGGTCAAGGAGAGAAGATCAAGGCAAGAAGCAACCCTCGCCGTCCGCGAGTGGACAAGTGGTGGATCAAGTTCTTCTAGCTCAAGCGATGAATCAAGAAAGAACTTCACCACCCGCTTCATGCAAGGTCCTTCATCATCACACATGTGCCTTATGGCCAAAGGTATGGAAAGCAATGTAAGTGATGACGAATCCGACAACACCTCTCTCAATGATCTTGTTGAGCTAATCCATGAGCAAAAAGGAATGCTTGAACAACAAGCTAATGAAATCAAAGAACTCAATGCTCTCAATGATCTTAGTGACACCCTTGCTACAAATTATGAACATTTGTTGTGCAAATTCAAATTGCTTAGCAAGGAGTGTGATGAGCTAAAATCTAAGCTTGAGAGCAATGAGACTAAAACAAGTAATTCCTTTAAGCTTGATGAAACATCTATCCCTTGTGCAATTCCTATCTCCAAGGTAGATGCTTCAACTTCTTGCATTGATTTAATCGATGAATCTTGCTCACCATCTTGCCATGAGAATGTTGTTGTAGAATCATGTGATTGTCTCATAGGCAAGGAAAATGATGAGCTCAAGCAAGAAGTGAAATGGCTCCGAGAGAGGTTGGCAAACTTGATGGGCAAGGGCAAGAACGATGAAGAACAAGTGGACATCTCTCAAGACATGAAGAGCCAAGTCCAACCTTCTCAAGATAACCGTGATCACATGGTGAAGAAGCTTGAGAAGGGTGCAACCGTGACTTGCTATAAGTGTCATGAGGAAGGGCACAAGTTCTACAAATGCCCCCAATTTGTCAAGAAGATGGACAAGGGCGCAAAGAAGAAATTGAAGCCCATCATCAAGAGCTCCCTCATCTACACCAAGCCCAACCGCAAGAACAAGACCAAGAGCAACACCTACGTCATCAAGAAGAAGGCAAATGGCAAGGTGGTTGCACACAAGGTTGGGAAGATGAAGGAAGAGCGGGGTTGGAACCAACCTATTTGGGTGCCCAAGGAAGTCATCACCAACATGAAGGGGCCTCAAATGGTTTGGGTTCCAAAGGCCACTTGAAGGCCTTAAGAGCGGGGACTTGGGAGGCTTGGCACAATCAAGATGAGAAGATTCAAGCCTATAAGCCAAGCTTGCAAATTGGACATGTGTTGCCCAAGTTCCCCGGTTGAGGTAATGGAAACTAGAACCCATCTCGTGCATCATTGTAGCTCCATTGCCTTGTTTAGGTTGCATTTGTTGCAATATTTACATATGGTAGGTTGCTTGTGTCATGTGCTAACCCATGAGCAATCTACATGGTTTGTTTAGCGTGTAGGAAAGCTACACTTGTTCTTTCATGGTGCATGTTTTCATATATATCTATTTGCATCATGAGCAAGCTATAGGGTTAGCTTCCCTTTTGTTTTCATAAACAATGTGCATACATTTGGTTGGTGATTCAAACACTAAATGCACACATTTAGGGGGAGCTCATCATATGGTTTGGTTATGGGACTAACATTGTTTCAAGCTTTTCTTATGTAGTCCCTTAGCGACGCGTTCCGGTGCGGTGTTTCATTCTAAGAGAATGCTATTTCACTCTCAATGTGATCTAACATCTCTAAAAGAGTGAATATAGCAATATGAGCTTCATGCTATTGGGTCATGTCCTTGCGAGCTTATGTCTCTATATAAGTTCAAAGGCACTGTACTCATACATTCCTAATCCTTGTGGTACCCTAAGTATCTTCTATATACAAGCTTCTTTCAAGTGGTGTCACCTAGTGATATAATTTCCAAGTGGCTCATCTCAATGTGGTGCCAACAAGGTAGAGAGGATCAATCCCCCGGAGGGATGCAATGATCAAAAGACTACAAGTGATATCTACAAGTGGTAATGTAACAAGAACCCATTTGTCTTATCTCTTGTCCCTTAAGCTACCTACTTGCATGATATGCTCTAAGCTTCCTTGTCTTTCAAGTTTGTAGTTGTGCACTTGTTTCTCACTACCCTTGTCTTGCAAGTGGTATTCTTTTTATGCACACACTTAGGGGGAGCTTAGTTTGTATCATGTTAGTCTCATGAGCTTGTGATCCACCTTAGTTATTCACACATGTGGTATCTTCATTGATATCATACTTATGGATCATGGTTCATGCGGCTTTCTCCCTTGCATTTAACATCTCTCCTTTGAGCTATGGTTGCTAGATCTTGCTAGTTTCCTTGGACCCGTTTGCTTTGGACTTTTTGGAGATTTTATTCCAAAGGGGGAGAATGTGAGACCAAAGCAAGCGTGTGGCGTAAGCTTACAAGTGGGCTCAAGGATGCTTACAAGTGATTTCAAGGATTTGAGACCAAAGGGGGAGAATGTGAACATAAAAGCAAAAAGGGGGAAGTTTGATCTAGGGGGAGTTTGGATGATGGTAAGCATCCAAGCAAGTGTAAGTGGTTCTAATTCTCGTCAATTCTAGCAAATTTATGCTTGCTTTGGTTGTGTTGTCATAAATCACCAAAAAGGGGAGATTGTAGCGAACATGGCCTCATATGCCATTTGTTCGGAGTTTGATTTTGGTGATTCATGACAACATGATCATTGGGACTAACCATATTGTTTGAGCATGTCTTTGTAGACATTTCTAGGTCCCATGGATGCAACCGCACACAATGCAAAGCATGACAAAAGAAAAAATATGAAGCCGGGATAAAGAGAGGAATGAATTGGACTTGTCCTATGAATAAATTATTCTTAGATCAATCAAATGGTATTAAATGCTACAGAATCATGAAGATTATTCCACAAGCTTTCCATAGAGTCCAAGATCATCAAAATCGGAATCCGGAGTGAAAAGTTATGCCCAAATTAAGATGTCTTGAAAATAGGGCACGGGATGATCCGACGGTCCCATTTTTGTGAGCACCGGATGAACTCCTGAGAAGAAGAAAACAAGTGTATAAGCACCGGATGATCTGGTGGTACCATCGGATGATTGCATCGGTTCATCCTATGCTTTTTCGGGAAACATACAGAGAGGTATTCGTGCAGAAATGTCTAGCACCGGATGAACCGACGCTTAAAAAATGCTCAAATGCTCAGGATTTTTTCAGAATCTTGTAGAGAATTTCATAAGCTTTCCAACAAGTACAAGATCGCCCAAAACGGAGTTCGGAGCAGAGAGTTATGGCCAAAATACGGAAGGGCATATGGCAAAGCACAGGATGATCCGACGCTACATAAAATAACACCGTCGGTTCATCCGACGGTATATCTTAAATAGCCGTTAGAGCAACGGCTATATTGGTGTGTTGGCCTATTTATACCCCTTCAACTCTCCCATTTGATGGGGCTGGATTGTGTGGAAGTGCGAGAGGAGTTCAAGACACATTCAAGATCATATCCAATCCATCCAAGTGCTTAATTGCTCACCCTTAGACTAGTGCATGCTTTGTGTATGTGCTTAGTGCTAGGCTTAGCTTAGAGCTGAGTGAGTGCAAGGTTGTGCCAACCTTGTGAGGTGATTCTTGAGAGAATCCGGTTGTACAAGGTTCGCCGGAAGCCTTGGGGCCTAAGTGGCTCACCGGCAATCGTCATCGACCCTCCGCTTGGTGTGGAGCGGCGAGGACACTTTGTGCGGGGGACGTGGAGACCCCTTCCTTGGTGGAGAAGCTCCTTAGTGGAGGCGGCATCAAGGTGACCAAGGGAGCTTGACAAGTGCCTAAGTGGCTAGCCTTTGTGGCAAGTCAAGTTGGTGCTCTTGGGAGAGACTTGGTGACCGGAAGCAATACTCTTGTGTGAGTGCTTCAACAACGTGGACTAGGGGTGGCTTAGTGCCTACCGATACCACGGGATAAATCGCGTGTCAAGAGTTTGCTTCCTCTCATCCCCTTTTACGTTTCCGCATTTACTCTATTGCAATCTTTGCTTGTCTCTACATTCCTAGAGTAGTATCATGCTAGGATTGGCTATAGGTTGCAAACCTTCTTTTGGGATGGGAGTTTCACACTAGAACAACCGTAGTTGCACATATAGATAGTATGTTCTAGTTTACCTTTGCGCAAAATTAGTGAAGCCATAGGTTAAGGTTTTAAGTTGCCTAATTCACCCCCTCCCCCTCTTAGGCTAACGGGCATCCGATTCCTTACACCGACGTGGTGCCGGTTCTACCGACGGGGTCGGTACTACGGTACCAGTGCCGGTACTACCGACAGGGAGAAGATACTTAAGACGAAATTTGAATTCGTGCGTTTCTAGCAATTCTACTTGAATCAAAGTTTAAGTTTAGATGCTAAGAACCACCGCAATCACGAAACAAGTTGGATAGCAACCAAATGATAGATCGGGCTAAAACAAGTTCTAGGGTTAGTTGGAGATGAAGAAATACAGGCAAGCAATGGAGACACAGAATTTAATCCGAAGTTCACACCCACAAAGGATGCTACGTCTCCGTTGAGGATCCCACAAAGGGAGGGCTATCACCAAGAGCCTCTTTTCCTCTTCCAACCCCCACCAAGGAAGATTGGTGCTCACTAAGATTTCTCCACGAAGGAGAGGGCAATACAAACGATCCCGGGTGCACCACACCAAGAGGGCACTCGCGGGCGACGCCTAACCGTCTAGAAGCAAGCTTCAAGAGTAACAAATGCAACACAACAACCCGGAGATGCTTCAAGTGCTCTTGAGAAGGTGAAAACGATGGGGCTCTCAAGCTTGGTCACACTTCACTAGAATTCACCTCACTTCTCAAGTTCTAGCTCAAGGGAACCAAGGATTAGCTCTAGAGGAGGTGAGGGAGGTGGAGTGAATGCTCAAGGAAATGTTTGTCCCGTGGTTGGTCAGCAATGAGTGAGGAGGGAGAAGAGGGGTTAAATACTAGGGGCTGAAAACTAGCCGTTACTGTGCAAAGTCGTATAACCTCGGTACTACCGACATGGTGTCGGTACTACCGAGGGGGTGAATTTTCTGAAGAAAAACAGTACGGCACCGGTAGTACCGACGCAGGGTCGGTAGTACCGGCCCCCTGGCTAAAACTAGACAGAGAGTCGATATCGGTATACCGGCCCTGCGCCGGCACTACCGAGGGGCTCTGGTCGGTAGTACCGACATGGGGTCGGTACAACCGGCCATGCCTGAGAATTTTGGGAAAGAAAAGCAAATGTGTTCGTGTCAACTCTCAACTCTTCTCACTCACTTAGAATACCTTCTAGAGCACTTTTAGCATCTCTTGGCTATTGAATTGCATCCCCCTTTATAGTACGGTGTTTCCTATACTCAAATTCAAAAGAAAAAGTAAATTAAGCCTTGATTTGAATAGGAGACATCGTCTTGAAATTGGGGGGCTTCCTTTGATCATTCTTAAGGATTTTATTCGTTTAAGCCCTGCACACATCTTGTCGAAGCATTAAATACCTCAAATCGTGCTTGTCATTATCACCAAAATAATTAGGGGCCAAGATGCACTTTCAACGGGGCCTTATCCAATTTACACACAAAATTAGGCCTTGTTTTATCCTCATAGCCAGGCGGTTGTCTCATGTATACCTCCTCTTCTAGAATACCATGAAGAAAGGCATTTTGTACATCAAGTTGTCTCAAGCTCCAACCTTTTGAGATAGCAATGGACAGAATGGCTCTAATGGTTGGCATCTTAATTACAGGACTAAAGGTATCCTCATAATCTATCCCATACCTTTGTTTAAAACCCTTAGCTACCAACCGTGCTTTATACTTATCCAATGTCCCATCAGCCTTCCTCTTTATTTTAAAAACCCATTTGCTATCTATAATATTTCTCCCCTTGACTGGTGGAACCAAGTGCCAAGTTTTATTTTGCATGAGTGCATTATATTCAATATCCATAGCATCTTTCCAATTTTTACTGTGCAAAACTTCCTCTATGGTGCGCGATTCTCCAGAAGTACTAAGAAAACCATAACGAACATGTCCATCAGTGTATACCTTGGGCTTCTGGATGCCATCTTGCAGTCGAGTGCGTGGTCTCGGTGGAGAAGATGGAGCAGCAGGAGCCGGTGGTGTGGAGGTAGTAGATCCAGGCGATGTAGGAGATCCAGCCGGTGTAGAAGATCCGGCCGGTGCGGGCGGTGCGGTGGATCCGGCCGGCGCGAGCGACGCGGACCCGCTGCCGGCGCGCGCCGCCCGCCGCCTCCTCGCGGCGCCGCGGGGTGGTCCGGCCCGCGGGTGCGGGGACCGCGTTTGTCTCCCCCGCCGGGCCGGGGCGCGTCGGCGACGTGGCGACGCCCGGTTGGATCAGCCCGGATGGGAGGCAGGCGCCGGCTGTGTTAGGGGCCGATCCCGAGCCGGATGCGCCCTGACTCCGAGGCGGATCAACTCCGGTGCTAGTGCCTGCGCCAAGGACTCCTCCTGCATGCGATATGAGACCTGTTTCTTCACCATATAAGTTAGCACTTTCACCATTAGACATGTTGTCATCTACAGAATCGTCCCCAAATGAAGGATTACGCAAGGAGGAAGGTAGGAGCAGAATTTCTGAACGGAGACATGCACCAGCATTATTGTGTAGGCGAGAAAAGGGGAAGACATTCTCATCGAATGTTACGTCCCGTGAAATTTAAACTCGACCGGATGAGTTGTCAAGGCACTTAAAGCCTTTATGCATGTTGCTATATCCAAGGAAGGCGCACTCTTTAGATCTGAATGCAAGCTTATTCGTGTTGTAGGGGCGCAAATTAGGCCAACAAGCACACCCAAATACCCGCAAAGATGTATAGTCGGGGTTTCCTGTGATACAGGCGCTCAAGAGGGGTTGAAAAATTAATAACCCGACTAGGTGTTCGATTGATAAGATAGGTGGCTGCTAGGAATGCCTCATCCCAGAATTTCAGAGGCATATGGGCATGAGCTAAAAGAGACAACCCGACTTCTACGATATGCCTGTGTTTCCTTTCAGCTGGCCCATTCTGCTGATGAGCGTGTGGACAAGATACCATGTGAGAGATGCCTATTTTTGTAAAAAATGAATGGAGTTTCTCATATTCACCACCCCAGTCAGACTGGACCGCAAGTATCTTGCGACCAAAGGATCTCTCAACTAGGTTTTGAAAATCCCGAAATATCTCAAAGACTTCAGATTTATATTTTAGAAGATATATCCAGGTAAACTTGCTATAATCATCTATAAAGCTGACGTAGTATTTAAAGCGCCCGGCAGACTCAGGTGCCGCACCCCATACATCAGAGAAAATAAGTTTAAGAGGATGGGAGGAAACACTCGTGGAGACGGGATAGGGAAGTTGATGACTTTTTCCCTTTTGACAAGCATCACACACAACATCTTTATTTAATTCAGGCGAAAAAGAAAGTTTGTGGTCTTTCAGAACCCTTTCAACAATGGGAAAGGATGGATGTCCTAAACGATTGTGCCACCTATTTAGTGACACTTTATTGATGCCGAAAGCTTGCTTGGATGCTGTGGCAGGAAGGGGATACAACCCCTTTCGGCAGGGCCCCTCAACCAGAGTGCTCCTCGTGTCCCGCTCCTTTATAAGAAAGAAGTTTGGGTGAAATTCAAGAAAAACATTATTGTCAGATGCAAGGCGATTAACAGAAACGAGATTCTTTTTGGTAGATGGAACATGAAGGATATTGCGAAGATGAAGATTACGAACAGGGGTGCGAATTGTAGAATGACCAACATGTTTAATGTTCATACCTGCACCGCTGGCGGTGTGGATCTGATCCCCGCCATTGTACTTGTCACGTATGGAGAGCTTCTCAAGCTCCCCTGTGATGTGATCTGTGGCACCCGTGTCAGTGTACCAGGTGTTGTCGACGGAGTAGGAGTTCATGGCCGCCGAAGCATTATTCTCATCAGGAACGTAGTCCTCCTCGAAGCGGTGCCAGCACCGATCTGCAGCATGCCCAAATTTCAGGCACACCTGGCACTGGACCTTGGAGTTGCCGCCAGTGGATCCACCACGCCCGGTGTTGCCACGACCAGCACCTCCATGCCCGCCTTGACGTTGATTGTTGGAGCCGGTGTTGGTGTTGCCGCGCCCACGTCCTCCTTGACCACGGCCGCGGTTGCCACCGCGACCACGACCGAAGCCTCCGCGTCCACCCCGGTTGGCCGAGTTGGCCGAGGACCCGGAGTTGCCATTGCCTAACAGATCCATACGGGTCTCAAATGCAAGGAGCTGAGCATATGCATCACTTACAGTTACTGGATCCGTGCGCGCAAGAAGTGCAGACACCACCGGATTGAATTCCAGATCAAGGCCGGAAAAGATGTAGGTGAGGAGCTCTTCGTCTTCAATCTTCTTGCCGACGGCCGCCATGTCATCTGCCAAGGTACGCATTTTTCCAACGTACTCAGCGATGGATTGGGAGCCTTTGTTCGCCGTGGCGAGGGCAAGCCTTGTGTTCACGGCCCTGGCACGGTTCTGCGAGGCATACATTGCCTCGATCGCAGACCATAGCTTTGTCGCCGTCTCTTGTGCAGCGACTTGAGAGAGCACTTCCCGGGTGAGAGAGCCAAGGATAAAGCTCAGGACCTGCTGGTCATTGGAGTACCATTCCTCGTACGCCGGGTTTGGGAGTTCCACCTCCTTGCCGTCGCTCCCCTTGCCGATGATCTATTCAGCAGGGGCAGGAGTTGCGCCGGTCAGGTGGCCGACCATGCGTGCGCCCTTGACGGCCGCAAGTATCTGCGCCTTCCACATGGCGTGGTTGGTCTTGCCGAGTTTCTCGGTGATGGTGACGCCCATGAACGGGCTGATGACGACGGCGAAAGAGGACGCCATGGACGGTGGGAGGATTTGTGGAAGGTAGATGCGGTTTTAGATGGAATTGGCTCTGATACCATGTAGAAATCAGAGGGAGCAGAAGCAATAGATGGAAACGCCGTAAGCCCCTTGGGCCGGCGGGTGCATGTTAATATAGGGTGAGGAAACTCCCCTCACATGGATTACAAGATATGGTTTGTTGAGATTTGCCTAGAGATAATTACAACAACCTCATCTACAACATTCTAGACTATTCTAGATCTCAGGCTAATCTCAACAATACCACAACATACACATTGATACATGCATTTACCTATCTAACACCACGGCCCCCCTATCACGCCGAAAAAGCTCTAAACCCACCGTATTATATGCATGCTCCGGACCGTATTTGAGTGATGAGCTAGTATTTGAGTGATACGATTAGAACCGCACCTCCAATCCAATTCAAAGTCCAAAGTCGACATAAACTATTTGAGGTATTTATTACATGTAAATGTTAAGATGTGACTTAAGTTCCAATCAATAAGCTTTATATAGAAGCATTGTTGAGCAGCTGGACCGCCGGCTCTTCCGGACATAATAATCCCTTGGAGTGGGGGAATGCACCGCCGGGCAATACATTCCAATCACACACACATACACACACACAATTAGACAAAGTTACTACTTGTATCCATTTGATTTTCCTCCTCAATGTATCGATCTATGTATTAATTTTGTGTATCTAATTATTGTTGACCAAAATTACATTGGGGTTTGCTACTAGCTTCGCTCTGCGATTTACTAACCGATTCTCATACGTTATTTGCCATTCTACTTGAGACCAGGAAGATGTTGATAATACTATGATGCAAATTAAAGATTATAGGCGAGATGTCAATAATGTTGGTTTAGCGGCCCCCCTACTGAAAATTATTTCTGGTTCCGCCACTGGATGCGGTGGTTGCGCGCAGAAATCCGCTCTCGTCAGAAGCAGAGAAATGCTGGAGCGCAACAAGACCATTGAAAAAAAAAAGCATTCCACGGATTTTCTCTCCACCCCAACAGCTAGTAGGTGTTCCAGAAAGATTCCTCAGCTCGTTCCAGAAACGGCGGGCGCCAATGCCATAAACCGTTGGCACCTGACGACGCTTCCAGATTGCAATCTGTCTCCCCGATTATCCTCGAACGCATTTTGTTAATCACCCTGCACACTGATCCAAAAACGTAACACACTCCACACGGGATCCTCTGTTCACAGTTCAAATGCGTCTTGCTCTGCTCCGAGTCTCCGACCCGGTGCGTGGTTTGCCGCGCAAGAAACTCGCGAGTTGCGAGCCGGCGCGGCGGCGCGGCGCCCCCTGATTGCGCGCTGACCATTTTGCCCAAAACAAAAAGTCCACGGCCACGGGACCCCACTTGTCACGCACCTTCCAGCGCCACCTGTTCCAGTACCCTCTCGCTGACACGCCGGGCCCCACTCACCACCACCATAAATGCCACCACCTTCCCAGCCCGACCCTTCTCCACTCGCATCCTTCCAAACTGCCCGCCACCAAGGCAACCAACAACTTTTTCCCCACGCGAACCTTCCGCCGGCCGGCCGGCCGGCCCCGCCGCCATGGACACGTCCATCGGCTCGATCCCCTCCGCCTCCGACGGCACGGCGGCGTCCTCCGTCGCCCCATCCACGGACGCTCCGCGGGAGGCCACGCTGGGCCGGCACCTCGCGCGGCGCCTGGCCGAGGTGGGCGCCCGCGACGTGTTCACCGTGCCGGGGGACTTCAACCTCACCCTCCTCGACGAGCTGGAGGCGGAGCACGGGTCCACGGGTGTGCGGCTCGTGGGTTGCTGCAACGAGCTCAACGCGGCGTACGCGGCCGACGGGTACGCCCGGGCCCGCGGCGGCGGGGTCGGCGCCTGCGCCGTCACGTTCACCGTCGGCGGGCTCAGCGCCATCAACGCCGTCGCGGGGGCGTTCAGCGAGAACCTCCCCGTCGTGTGCATCGTCGGCGGGCCCAACAGCAACGACTACGGGAGTAACAGGATCCTCCACCATACCATTGGGTTGCCGGATTTCACGCAGGAGCTCAGGTGCTTCCAGACCGTCACGTGCTATCAGGTAGTACTAGAATTCCTACTCCACTGCTTCTTCCTTTGTTTGTTTGTTTGTTTTGGTGGCCAGTGATGATGATCTGTGTCGAGTTCTAGACTTCTGCTGACTAGTGCGGTATGACGTGTCCACTGGTAAGTTGGGCCCAACAATGCATATGTGGTACAGTAGTATGTTTATTTTTAAGTGAAGTACTTATTCTTCCCAGTCAAAATCACCATGATATACTGTTGGAAATCTTGATGCAATAATCGTTTTCCTTCATATTGTGAATTTGTGATTATGTGGTAACTTTAAGGAACGGGTAGTTGCAGAATGCCATGGGGGCTCACTTCCAGTAACCAGTATCAGTGTCAGAGTTGTGGAGTTAAAGTTGAAAAGTTTGTGTTTGCTAATAATTACTAGTGGTAGAATTTGCCGTGTATTTTTTTTTGTTTATAAAGAATCAGTCGAATTCTCGGATTTGCTAAGGTATTATGTTTTATGCTGATACATCACAGGCTGTGGTGAACAACTTAGAAGATGCACATGAACAGATTGACACTGCCATCTCTACAGCCATAAAGGAGAGCAAGCCTGTTTATATCAGCATCAGTTGCAACCTCCCTTCAATCCCACATCCAACCTTTAGCCGTCATCCTGTCCCTTTCTTCCTGTCGCCAAGGTATATTTGGGAACTTGGCAAGTTCTTATATGTGCATAACTCAATGTCACGATATTCGGAATTAATCATGTGTAATTATTGTTTATTTTGAAGGCTATCGAACCAGATGAACCTGGAGGCAGCAGTAGAAGCCGCTGCGGCGTTCTTGAACAAAGCTGTCAAGCCAGTGCTTGTTGGTGGACCAAAGATGAGGGTGTCCAAAGCATGCAAAGCCTTTGTACAGCTGGCAGATGCCTGCGGTTATCCCGTTGCAGTGATGCCTTCTGCAAAGGGTCTTGTGCCGGAGCACCACTCTAGGTTTATCGGCACATACTGGGGTGCTGTGAGCACTCCGTTCTGTGCTGAGATTGTTGAGTCTGCTGATGCCTATCTATTTGCTGGTCCCATATTCAACGACTACAGCTCGGTTGGATACTCGCTGCTCCTGAAGAAGGAAAAGGCCATCATGGTCCAGCCAGAACGGGTGGTCATTGGACATGGCCCTGCTTTTGGGTGTGTTCTGATGAAGGATTTCCTGCATGCACTGGCAACCCGTCTGAAGAAGAATACTGCTGCATATGAGAACTATCGTCGAATTTATGTGCCTCCAGGAGAGCCAATTTCTTCTGAACCTGGAGAACCACTGCGAGTGAACATACTTTTCAAGCATATTCAAGCAATGCTGTCTGGCAACTCGGCTATCATTGCAGAGACAGGGGATTCGTGGTTTAACTGCCAGAAGCTGAAGCTACCTGAAGGCTGCGGGTAATCTCCTGGTCGAATCAGAATTTAGATTTGAAATGGTATACTGGTGCAGTACAGTATTTATTTCTGTTTCCTAAAAGAATGCGTTGGTGGCTAAGTGGTAAAGTTAATGGAGTATATCTGTTTAAAGCCCAATGGGGACACATGCCCCTAGCCACTAGCAGCCCCCCGCTCATTTTATGGGTCGGGTCTGCTCAAATCTTGTTCCGAGTCTTCCAAACATAGCACTACTTCAAATTCATTATTGTCAAGTAGCGTCCTTATAGAAGAGTACTGACTATTCGATAGAAGATATGCTGTTCGGCATGTAACTGCAGAAGAGGATCCCCACCATTTCATTTCTCGGAGCTTATTGCAAGCTCATTAAATCAGCTGGTTCAGAAATTTTACAACAGGAGAGGGGTGGGAGCTACAATTTATGTATAGAAGAGATACTTAGGTGTAGGTGCTTTGTGTCCAATGTGTTTGTAACTAAACATTTTTTTCTTTCACCAGATATGAATTTCAGATGCAATATGGATCAATTGGCTGGTCAGTGGGTGCAACTCTGGGATATGCCCAAGCTGCAAAGGATAAGCGTGTCATTGCTTGTATTGGAGATGGCAGTTTTCAGGTACAAAATAATGGAAGTTGGCATGTTATCTATATGAATTTCTATCCAAGTATGCAGCAAGAGTCTAATTTTTTTTACTGTAACCCAGGTGACAGCACAAGAAGTGTCAACTATGCTTCGGTGGGGGCAGAACAACATCATCTTTCTGATAAACAATGGAGGATACACCATCGAGGTGGAGATCCATGATGGCCCTTACAATGTTATCAAGAACTGGAACTACACTAGTTTAGTGGAAGCCTTCCACAATGGCGAGGGAAAGTGCTACACAGCAAAGGTTGGCAATTGTATGATGTGTTACTGTTAGTGCGTGGTCACAAGTGGGCATTTCAATTGACATTTCGCGTTCTGTGCTCGCAGGTTCGGACAGAGGAGGAGCTAAAGGAGGCAGTGAAGGCAGCTCTGGGACCTAAAAAGGACTGCTTGTGCTTCATAGAGGTAATCGTGCACAAGGATGACACCAGCAAAGAGCTTCTCGAGTGGGGATCCCGGGTTTCTGCAGCAAATAGCCGTCCACCAAATCCTCAGTGAGCACATCAGGATCTCCTGAATTGCACAGGAAATGGTTCTCATTGTGTTTGATGTCCATATGAAGAAGTCTCGGAGATGATATGGAATTCTGTTAATCTCTGAATAAAAAATATCCCTGTAATTCACTGATGTTGTAAGTCCTCCTGTAACCTTAAGTTCTTTCACAGAGATGATTTCAGAAACTGATCTTGTATAGTAGTTGCATTGCTGCCAATAAATCTGAAATCATTGTTTGTTGATCTTGTCTAACTAGCAGTTCGTGTGGGACTCTCTTGAACTCTGTAGCCCAAAACATGTCCTCAATTTTCACATTTAGCTGTAGTCTTTGTTTCGGCCCATTCTCTCAAGTCTGATCATAAGTGCTTTTTTTGGCGAATCCAAGTGCCTTTATATCTTACCGAAATCTTAACCTTTTCCAAGATAAAAAGGAAGAAAGGTGTTTTCAGTAAACAAATATTTTTGGTTTCTCTGAAGAGGGGTGTTTTTCATTCCAAATTGTGACTCTTCCAAGTTCCTTGAGTCAGTCAAGTCAACACGTGTACTTGTATATCTAGAACTTTCTGTTCAGCAACTGAAGGCCTACAGGTCTAAAGTTTCGGCAGAAAAATTGCAAGAGCTGAAAGAGCAGTAACCCCTACCAGTTTTTTTAGATAATGGATAATTAAATCCGGCCTCTACATCCGAAGATGTACACAGTCAATTATTACAAAGTTCAAAAGAACAGTCCACGAAAGGGTAAAACAAGCAGCAACGGGCAACATGCCCCCGAATAAGGTAAATGACAAAATTGTGCCATCCTCCATTGGCAATCTGAAGAGCAACGACTTCTAATTTACTGCTCATAGCGATGAGGGTATCCTTAGCCTGCTCCTTACGCTGCAACTGGGCTCAGAAGTGTAGTCAGTAAGCGCTCCTGAAAATAACATGCAAAATCAAATTAAACTTCATCCTTTTGAAAACTATACCATTCCGGCATTTCCAAATAGCCCAACAAATGGCAGCGACACCAACCCAAATCAGATGCTTAAAGTCATTATGTTGATTATTAAGCCACCTACCAAACATATGGCTAATAGTTCTAGGTTGGGTCAAATTAGTAGCATAGAAAATAAACCTCCAAATCATTTTGCGGAAGGGCAATCTATAAACATAGTAACCCCTACCAGTTGGGCATAGAAAACATTTTTTCCATGAAAAGCAAAAGTCACATCGTTGAGAAAAGCGAAATCTACTTTTCATGAAAGAAAGCAAAATTTTCTTCATCTATTGGTACTCCCATAGTTTCACATATGATTGTACGACAGCTATCGAAGAATAGGAAATGCTACAATGAGTTGTGAGAGAATTTATGCAAGAGAAGCCCATTTGCATCAAGAATATTTATTATGTGAAATCTATTACCTTTAGTTCTCTGTGACAAATGGGCCAGAAAAATGTACCAATTTCTTTTCTTCTACTCTTGAGAAAACAAATTGGGCTGAAGCTTCTCCTATCAAGCAGGAAAGCAGCTCTGCTACATATATTTAGCTTAGGAAATAGCTGAAAGACTGAAAGCTCTGGAAAAGCTAAACGTTAGGGCAACAGACAAAGCGGTGTGCATTCTTGACAGGGAGCCAACCAAAACTCAAAAGGTGTCACCGTCTTTTCACACAAACCCTGAGATCATCTGACCTCGCAGAACAACATTTCTGCATCCATACAGTCCTCACACTACTTGCCTACAGCACGCCCCATCTAACCCTGCTGGGCCCTGACTGGCCATGTGGGCTTGCAAAATCATTACAGCACTAGCAACAGTTCAGAAGTTCAAGGTTCCTTCAAATCTGAAGAATTCCCCACCATTTCTTATAGACTTTGGCAGTTCCTAAATAGCCAGAAATTAGATAAAAATTTCTATATGGACATAATCGAGTAATGTGACTCCAGGATCCTCTGCCTCTTGCTCTGAAAGGGACTACTCCCATATGCCATTTCTGGAGAAGCAACCTTGGCTAACGCTTGCCTGAGTGCCTCCTTCAGCGACCTCAGGCTTGCTCCCCAGCCTTCGTCCCTGCACAGCAAGAACACATGCTGCACCCTCCCTCCTAGCGATGTCAGGTCCGCCCTCACCGTCCTCAGCCTCAGGCCACGGAACGCCTCGATGAGCTCGGCGATGAGGTCCGGCCGGTCGTCGCAGCTGATGGAAGCCTTCATGTAGATCATCTTGTCGGTGCCGGCGACGAAGACGCCGCTGTCACCGGCGTGGAGCTCGATGGAGACTTCGTTGGTCTCCGGTGGGAGGACCATGCTTTGGGTGGCCTCGCTCGCTTTCCTCTTCAGCAGCTTCACTTGGTCTACCACTCTGGCAAGCAAGGTGGCCTTGTCCATCTGCAGTGCAGGGAAAATGAAAAGGCCTTTTGCTTTGTCTTATTAGATAATTCCAAAGTGGAGGCATGATGAAATGTGAACAAATTAAATGTGAGTGCAAAGGTTCCATTCATATGGCTTTCTTGCGAACCTCAAACTTCTCCAAAAACTATGCCTGAGGAGAGAGGTTTGATTAAGCAATAAATTATTGAACTGAGATCATGGGTAGTGATGGAGATTTACTTATTTCAAATTTCACTTTGTGATTTTCCGAATTTTACTACAGCTTCTAATTTAAACCAGCCGAGAATCTGAATTGCAAAAACCACGAAGAATCAACTCTGGTAAAAACTATGAAGGAACTCTGAAATGGCTCAGAAATCTTGCCAAATGCTTGCGCGAGTGAACCGCTGATGAGGTTGTAGGATCACACGAACCTGCCGAGCATCAGGGACCATCCTCCTAAGCGTAGTCAGATGAGCATTGATCCTCTCCCGGCGCCGCCGCTCGGCCTCGCTGTGGATCTTTAGGGCCCTCGCCTCCGTCGCGCTCCTACCAGACCCCGACGACGACGACAACTCCGGCGCTGCCGGAGGGACCGAGCTGGCCTGCCGGGGCAGCAGAACTGGTCCTACGAACACCGACGGATCGCAGCCATCGTACGGCTGCAGCCCCTGGAGTTCCTTTCCATCTTGCATAGGTTGGCATGCAGCCATTCAGCCAAGCATCACCTCACCTGCAGGTTCCTTGTCATTGCAACAAGAAAGTCGAATGTTCAGAATGAATCAAACAAAAAGGCAGCTACACAAACCTGAACAGCATCGACACTTTCAGAGACTGAAAATTGCAACAAGGATCAGAGTAAGAGGAGGTGAGAGACGAAGCAAGCAGAGAGAAAGCTTCTCATGCTGTTGAGCGGGTGATGAACTGAGGATGCTTACAATAAGTGGTGCAACGTCGTCCTGTCATCCCATCTGTATTCTCTAGGATGGGTCATGGGTGATATGCTTGTGTGTGAGATGTGATCATCTTATAATACGGTATGACGACGGTAGGCGTGCTGCAGTGTCCTCCCCCTTTTTACTGGCCAACCACTCTATATATATCTTCATGTTTCTCTCTCCAGATGTGTTCCCACTAGCACTAGCAGAATGGATGAGGTGGCTTTGCATGAGTGTTCCATGAGTGGGATATGGAGAAAAAGCCTGCCAAATGGAGGAATTTCAAGAGCCGCCTAACAAGGTTTCTGTTCTGATGACAAGACAAGGATTCATGTGACTTCAGACTGAGTTTGGTAACTCAAGATTCTTTTCATTGTTCCCTAAAAAAACGATTCATTTTACTGCTTTTATTGTGTGGTTGGAGAAAGCAGATGATGATTTTACATGTAGTAACCTAATTAATTTATTTAGATTGTTCCAGGGTCGTTCCTCATGGAGTTGGATGTAGTAACAAAACATGGACACCGCCTAACCAGCCAAGAACTTCTCAAAGTATAGAGGACAGACCACAAGATTCCTCTTCTGGAATTGGATGCCATGAAAGAAAGTCTTCGCAATTCATTGACTAATGATCCATGCGTTGCCCCATGAGTGAGAGAGATGGACAGGGACACGATTAAATGTGTTCCCGTGAACTGTAAGCTCCAGCAGTTTCAGTCTTGGCATTTAGCTGCAGGCACACTTCGTTTCCACACTCCTTAAAGGCTTAAACAAGCAACATCCCAGGAGAGGCCTTTGAATCCTTTCAGACTGAATAATAGCAGGTCTAGCCTTGTTTTTTTGCATAATACGATCCAGTTTCAAGTTCTCAAAAAATCAAAACGCTCCCATCAAAATGCGTCAATTTTGCTACCTCAATCAGACAGCGATGACACTGTTTGCTCGAACTTATCCCCTGATAGATAACACTAATCTTTGTCGTCTTGCACCGCCTAATCTTTCCCCCATAATAACATGTGACACTAGAAAATTCAGAACAAGTACAGCTTTGTGTGGATGCTTTATTTAAGAGCATTTTATTCAGACTGTTTCGAGATCCGGCACAGAACAATTGTAGGTGGTTTACCCCTTTGACCAGTGAACAAGGAAGGATAGGGACGACACCAAAACTATGCAGGATTTAATAGAGAGAATCAGAGAAGAGACGGTTTCTCTCGGGCTCCTTTGCTTCCGTCAGTACGTCAGTGTGCTCGCTCTGCATGTGAACCTGCGAGCACAGCAGCAGGTCGACAAGCGGCCCAAGAAACCGCGGAGAAGACTATTCCGGAGCCGGAGAAATGACAAATGGCTTGCATGATTTGTTTGTCCTTGTGTCTCAGCCTGCGTTTTGGCATCTGAAATTCTGCATTGAGTGACTTCGAAGAAATGTAATTATTAGTAGTACTACCACGGTGAGAAAACCTTTGCTGTTTATCAAGTTATAAACAGAGGATTCTACGATGTTGCCTGCCCTAACTTCTAAAATCTCGGGTGTGTAAATAAAAAGTCATATGTGTGAATTTATCTAGAAAAGTACTTTAGTAGAGGACTGCTACAATGTATCTCAAAAAGGACTAGCACGAAAGAATCCGACGGTTGAGATTACTGATATTTAACAAAAATCATGGCCACAATCATAAACTGAAAATTCCAAATTTGTAGTGGAAGGTGTTCTTTCTTCTATATTCCACATTATTGTAGGTTTCAGAAAGAAGATCTGAGGTGCAAAAGTTCATCAGAAAGTTCAAACACCTGCATGCTTTCAAAGGCCCTAAATTTTTTCCACAAATTTTTTCAACGAAAGTTGTTTGTTTGAGGCAAACATTGTAACAAAACTGAAGCTGATAGACACGTTTATAGGTGATATTAACTCGAGTTTTTCTTATTTTATCGTAATTTTGCAAAAATATATGATCCGTCACAAATTTTGCAAAAATATACATTTGTCGTCGTGACTCACGACGTCGGGGACATAACGCCGTGGCCCAAGGCGGTAGGAGTGTGACAGAACCGCCCAAAATAATTTCGTATTATCACCTAAGCCCGTCCACGTGGTCATTAAGCAATAATAAAGAATTATTAAGTCGCTTCCGCCGGGTAAGGCCCGGTAAATCACATATAACGGGATCGCCGATATGCGCTAAGCCCACACGAAGGCGGGACCGGAGTACAACATTATATTACATTAAAGGTTTACAAGTTCAACATTATTACAAACCAGGTTTTTCGTACATGAAAGTAAAAGTGATCGAGTTTAAGCAAAGCGAAAATAAAACTAGCGCAAGATACACATGGGAGGCCATCCATAGAGTATCACTCATCAACATCGTTCTCCCACTCAAGCTCCCAACCATCCGGAATAGAGCCGGGCCGGATGGGGTTACCTCGAAAACCACAAATTAAGCAAGGCCGAGTACTAATACTCAAGCAAGACTTACCCGACAAAAATAAAATACAACTAGACATGCAAGGCTTTTTGGCTTGTGAGTTTGTTTTGCCAAAAGCGACTAAGAGTTGATCCTTATTTTCAGATTTTAGCTCATATTCTAGTATGTTAATCGGTCTAGGTGAGCACCGTACTAAACAAGCATGTTGTGCAAACAATATTAAACAGTAACGGTATTAATCCAAAATGTTCTATAAATAAACATGGGGTAGCCGGTGGTCAAGCCGACTCGGATAACGGCGAGTGACCGACGATCGATCGATTTATATCCTTGCAAGGTAAACCCAAGATACACGGAAGAAGTAGACCCCAAGAATTCAAATAAAAGCAAATGCAGTGGTCTACCGGACCAAGGCGGTTCCCAACATCCCACAGTTTGGGATCAGACGCTACAAACTCTGGTACACGGTTATCCGGAGGGTCTAACCCGACCGGTCCGGACTCACACAATATACCACGGGTAGCTAGCCCGGAGACACATCCCAAGCGGGTAGCTAGAAAGATCCGCCCCGGTTCGAAGGTACTAGGCTTACCGGTCCCATTCCCGACAAGCACTTGGTACGTTCAATAGCTTAGGACCAAGCACCATGCTACTCGGTCGAGACCGAACCCATTGCTCTTACCACATGAGTGAGTCAATTTAACCAACTTATGATTCCAACATAAGCATCCTATATCTCGCGAGCAATGAGTCATTACTCGACTTCTACCGTATCCTTAGAGCATGGCACTAACGTTCCTAACATACTAGGAAAAGAGCATAGGAGTCCTAAGGATCATGCAACTAGGTTTCAAAACAACTCCCGAAACTTAAATGCACAAATAAAGCAATAAAGTACCGAAAAGTAAAAGATATGATTTAATTTACAAAAGATGGGTTAGATGACACCGGTGCTTGCCTTCCTCGGACTCGGCACCCAAACAAGCCTTTGGCTCTTCTGGACTTTGGTCCAGGTCTTGCTGCACACTCAACTGATTCACCTCTCCGCTAGCTGCTCCCTCCTCCTCCTGGGTGAGCGTGTATGTCCCGTCGGGAAGATCTACACGGTTACATGCACATGCATTAGATTATGGTGAAGGTGGGAGAATTACCACAAAACCAACTCTTGTTGGACACGTTCATCCAAACAACATTATTTCCTTACATAACTTATTTAGTGTGTGTGATAAATAACAAAACACTATTTTGATGGCGATTGTGTGCACATCTAAGAAATTTAAGTTACTTAACTTCACCAAACAGCAAGGGGGTGTTTTTAAAACTCAAAAACAGAACCAAAACCTGATTTCACAATTTTAACACTTAACTATCCATTTCTTTCTTTAATTACTTAAAACAAGCCTTTCAACCATAAATCCAAATTAAATCAAAAACACTTCAAATGAGCCTAATCTTTTGCACACAGCAACATATGTTTAAATTAAGCTCTCAAACCAAAATTTGGCTTAAGATAACTTATAAATTAATTTATACGAAAAAGACAAATTTCATCCTAGTAAATCAACATTAATTCATATAAAAAGATTTAATAAACTTTTTGATCTCAACTTTCTCCAAAGGTCATGTATGCCAAAAATGAGTTTCTGACCAAAGCATGGTTGCAAATTCAATTTATTTTTCAGATTTTGAATTTAAGCTCCTACACAAGTTTAAATCCAAAACACCTAGTAAACAATTCCCTAAATTCACATCCATCCCACCAGGGGTACTAATCATCAAGCCAAAGCCCTAGGGTGCACTTGTGATCTAGGAAAAGTTCATTAAAGGGGCTATAAAAAGCATCAAACTTATTCTAGCATAAAGCTTAAATAAATCATAACTGAAAATATATACATCAAAATCATGCAAACGTTTTCCACAGATCTGGACATGCTAGAAAGAGCAACATATACAAAATTCAAGTTCATAGCATGTGTATATTTTAAATCACACTAAAAACACTCCAAACTGAGTTTGAATTTTTAATTCAAAAACTGTACAGAAAAACCCTATACATGTTTTCTAGAAAAGATAGATTTCTTCACCACGAACCCAACAAAATTGGTTTTGCATTTTTATGATTTTTCTACGATTTTTAATGATTTTCCGAAGTCACTGTTGTAACACTAAAACTACCTTTACAGCCGGGTCCCCGGAATTTTACTGAAACAACCCTAGAAAGAAATAGATCGATGCAATGTGGTCCTTGGCGGCCTGCACCTCACCGGCGGCGGCAAAATCGGCGACCGGCGTCGACGGGGCTTGGACGGAGGGGGCGTCCGGGCTTCCCCGACCTCGCCTAAGGGCCGCGGGCGCGGCGGCCGGTCGGAGGAGACCGCGTCGGGCGCCGGCGACGGGCCGGCCCCGGAACGGCCGCCGGTGCTGCCGGCGTCCGGTGCCGGCGGCTCCCGGCGGCCGGGCGGTGGGGTGGGGGCGTCGAGGGAGGCCTAGGGGAAGGGGGAGAGCGGTTCGGGTGGTGCCGGTTTGGCGCGGGGAAACGGTTCACGGCGGCGACGTCCACCACTTGCGGCGGCGGACGGTAGGGGCGGCGGCAAGCCGCGGGTTCGCGAGTGTTGGCCGAGGCGCGCGTGTCCTACGATGCGGCGAGAGGCGGCGGTCGGCCATAAAGCATGGCGCGGCCGGCCGGCTGCGCCGCGGCGCACGCGGCACCCGCGCGTGGCCGGCCGGGGCCCGTGGCCAAGCCGTGGAGTCGCGCATGGGCGTGGCGCACGGGTCCAAGGGTGAGGCGGAGAGTCCATCGTGACGTCGGGTCCACCGCGACGGTGGCGAGGCGGCCGTACGCCGGGAGGACACGCGGATGCCACGTGGCCGGCGCGGCCGCGGCGCGCGCACGACGCGCAGGGCGCGGCGACGTCGGGCCGGGCCGGCCCCTGCTCAAATTCGTTTACCCTGTTTCGAAATTGCGTAACTCCAAAAAGTGCCAACTAAGTTGAAAATCTCCAAAAAGAAAAGTTGTAGAGGAGCTATAGATCTACAACTTTCCCAAAAGGCGACATATGTTTTGATCAACGGTTTGCCCGGGAACGTCGACCGAAGTTGCAGATTTTCCACGGCTCGATTTCATCGTTCACCGTGCGATCAAACCGGTTTTTGGCCAATTTGCACTCAAAATTGGAATGTCCGCCAATTACGAAAAATGTGTTCCCGGAAATAACGAACAACTTTCGTATTGGCCGATTTTGAACTTCTATAGTGAAATTTGGAGAACGCGCAAGAAAACCATTTCAGCCTTTAAAGTAGATCTAGGGTTTGACCGTGGTTTGAGATTTTGACCGGGGTCTTTTGTGCAAAAGTGTGCCCAATCATGTCAAACATGCTTAGAAGTTAATTAACCTTGATTAATTCATGTAATTAATGTCATTAGCGCAATTAAACATCAGGGATGTTACAGCCTACCCCCCTTAAAAGAAATCTCGTCCCGAGATTTAGGATTTAAAAGATGGAAGTAGGGGGAAGGAACTTACGTTGCCTTGATTCAAGAAAACCCGGATAAATCTCATTGAGATAATGTTCAGTTTCCTATGTAGCTTCTTCTACGGTATGATGACTCCATTGGATTTTATACATCTTTACAGATTGCCTTCGAGTTTTTCTTTCTTTTACATCAAGAATTCTCAAAGGATGTTCCACAACAGAGAGATCCGGTTCAATCCAAGCATTAGCTTCTTCAATCACTTCTCTAGCCGGTTCATGTGCACATTTCCTCAATTGTGATACATGAAACACATTGTGCAAGACAGAGAATCGTTCGGGTAGCCAAATTCGGTATGCCACTGGCCCACATACTTGAATGATCTCATAAGGGCCAATGTAGCGAGGAGCTAACTTCCCTTTCACGCTGAATCTTTGGACACCCTTGGTTGGCGAAACTTTTAAGTACACAAAGTCACCAACTTTGTATTCTCTAGGTGACTTTCCCTTATCATAATGACTCTTTTGTCTTTCTTGTGCAATTCTCAAGTTTTCCTTGATTACCCTTACTTTTTCTTCGGCATCCTCAACCAAGGCTGGACCAAAGAATTTCCTCTCCCCGGTCTGTGACCAGTTCAAGGGAGTACGACATCTCCATCTGTAAAGAGCTTCAAAAGGTGCCATTTTCAAGCTGGCTTGATAACTATTATTGTAAGAAAATTCAGCCAAGGCGAGACACTTGTCCCAACTCTTATCAAAATGAATCACGCATGCTCGCAACATGTCCTCTAGAGTCTGGTTTACCCTTTTAGTTTGACCATCAGTCTGAGGACGATAAGCTGAACTGCGTATGATTTTTGTGCCAAGTGATTTATGTAATTGTTCCCAAAAACGTGCCACAAAAAGATATCCCCTATCAGAAATGATGGTCTTAGGAACACCATGCAGGCGAACAATGTGCTCAATATAAAAACTTGCATAATCTTTGGCATCATAAGTAGTGTGGACTGGAATAAAGTGAGCTGTTTTTTTCAGTCTATCCACAATAACCCAGATGGAATCATGTTTCCTAGATGTGAGTGGCAATCTGGACACAAAGTCCATACTTATGTCATCCCACTTCCATGAAGGTATGGGTAGGGGTTGAAGAGTACCAGAAGGTTTCAAATGACTTGCTTTAATTCTTTGACGAGTATCACATTCCGACACATATTTGGCAATGTCCACCTTCATATTGGACCACCAAAAATTCTCTTTTAAATCTTGATACATTTTACTACTCCCGGATGGATCGAGAATTTAGAGAGATGTCCTTCATCAAAGATTTCCTTTTTCAATTCCCAATTATCCGGAACAACAAGGCGTTGCCCAAACCGGATTATATCCTTCTCATCCTTCCGAAGCAATCATGCTTAGGATCCTTTTCTAGCAATTTTTGTTTAATTAAAAGAATACTCTCATCTTGAAGTTGAGCCTTAACAATTCTATTAAATAGGTTAGACTCATGGAAAGAGCATTTAGGCTTCCTTGTTCAACAATTTCCAAGTTTAGCCTTCTCAAATCCTCACATAGAGTGTCACCGTAAGGTTCCATTGATAGGCAATTGCGGTGAGCCTTGCGGCTAAGAGCATCCGCAACTACGTTCGCCTTTCCGGGATGGTAATGAACCTCAAGATCATAATCTTTTATTAGCTCTAACCATCTTCTTTGCCTCATATTTAAATCGGATTGAGTGAAAATATATTTGAGGCTTTTGTGGTCGATAAAGATATTGCGGCGGGTTCCCATAAGGTAGTGCCTCCACATTTTCAATGCATGAACAACCGCCGCTAGCTCTAAGTCATGTGTGGGATAATTCTTTTCATGAGGGCAAAACGCTAGTGAGGCATAGGCAATAACCCGATTTTCTTGCATAAGAACACGGCCAAGACCCGTGCTCGAAGCATCACAATAAACTTCACATGGCTTTGAATTGTCCATCGCGCTAGCATTGGGGCCGAAGTTAAATGTTCTCTTAATTTTCGGAATGCTTTATCACAAGCCTCACTCCACACAAATTTCACGCCTTTCTTTAGCAACTCGGTCATAAGCTTAGCAATCCTAGAAAAATCCGGAATAAAACGGCGATAATAACCAGCCAAGCCTAGAAAGCTGCGGATTTGATGAGCTGATTTAGGAGGTTGCCAATCCATAACCTCTTGCACTTTGCTTGGATCGACAGATATGCCTTCGCTGGAAATAGTGTGCCCCAGAAATTTAACACTATCCAGCCAAAACTCACACTTGGAGAATTTAGCATAGAGTTTATGTTCTCGCAAGCGTTGTAGGACAATGCGAAGATGTTCCGCATGTTCTTCCTCATTCTTGGAATAAATAAGGATGTCGTCAATGAAAACCACGACGAATTTATCCAACTCCGTCATAAACACGGAATTCATAAGGTACATGAAGTAGGCTGGTGCATTTGTGAGACCAAAAGACATAACCAAGAATTCATATAGGCCATAGCGAGTAGAGAAAGCTGTCTTGGGAATATCACTAGGCCGGATTTTAATTTGATGATAACCAGACCGAAGATCGATCTTTGAGAAGACCTTAGCTCCGCCAACCGGTCAAATAGCACGTCAATGCGGGGCAACGGATATTTGTTTTTGATAGTGACCGCATTGAGAGGTCGGTAGTCCACACACAACCTCGGGCTACCATCTTTCTTTTTCACAAAGAGGGCGAGGACAGCCCCAAGGAGACGAGCTTGGGCGGATATAGCCCTTATCAAGCAATTCTTGAAGTTGTTTCTTTAATTCAAGCAAGTTCTTTGGGTGGCATTCTATAAGATCGCTTAGAAATAGGAGCAAGTGCAGCCGTAGCTCAATGACAAACTCAACATCTCTCGTCCGGTGGCAAGCCGGGCAATTCATCGTGAAAGACATCCGTGTACTCACATACTACCGTAATGTCCTCAAGTTGAGTAGTTATGGCCGCATACACACATGAGCCTTTATGGCCCGTTGGGGGAAGGTAAAGAATTGAATTTCCGACCAAAGGTGAGTTGATTTCTAACATTCTTTCGTAAATATCCAGGACAACTTTGTGCCGAGTCATCCAATTCATGCCTAAGATAACATCTACCCCTTCTAGGTACATAGTGACCGGATTAGTTGGAAAAGTTTTGCTACCTATCTCAAGTGGTACGCTTAATGCTACTTGATTTGAAGCAACCTTTCCACCCGGTGTGGCAATCATATAGGCCTCGCTTAGTATAACACCACTTCAAGTCCAAATTTCTCACGGTTTTCACATTAATAAAGCTATGAGTAGCACCAGAATCAAATAATATAATAACTGGACGACCACGGATAGAAAATGTACCCGTCAATACTGGTGCTCCCTCTGGCAGATCAACCACTGTGGTGAAGTTTAAACGGCCTTGCTTCACTTGCACAGTTTGTTTCTTTCCTTGCTGACCAGCCTTAGAGCCTTGCCCCTGACTTTGCTGATGTTGCTGCCGAGGGCGTGTGCACTTGTTAGCATAGTGCCCCAGCCGTCCGCAGTTATAGCAACGACGATCATCATTGCTATGGGCGGTGGGGGTGCACTAGGCCTAGGAGCGGTCCGTCGAGTGTTGCGATAGCCAAAGCCGCCCGACGGCTTAGACCGAGATTGTCTCATCACCCGGCGTCCACCGAAGATGGCCGGGTGGCACCCCGCACATTCTTCTTCACAAATTTAAATTTCTTGCCTTGGCCACCGCCCGAAGCTTGATTGAACTTCCTCGTCTATCCTGTTGAGCTCTCTTCATGGCGTCCTCCTGAGAGATGGCCAAATTCACTAGCTCAGGATAGCTATCAATTTTGATTAAGTTCAACCTCTCATAGAGCTCTCCATCAAGCCCTTCACGGAAGCGCTCCATCTTTTTCTTATCAGTATCAACATGATAGTCCCCATACTGACAGAGACTATTAAACTTCTGAGCATACTGATAAACTGAGTCAGAGCCTTGCTTGAGATTCATTAGCTCTCTCATCTTCCTATCAACAAGACCCTTGGGAATATAATGCTCTTTAAATGCTTTCTTAAATTCTGCCCAAGTAATCGGTGACCCCGTGGCTGCATGGATTTGAAATGCTCCCACCGGATTAATGCTTCACCCCTCGCCCCCGAGCAGCGAAGCCTCGCCTTATATTCTTCCGAGCAAGGCAAAGTGTGAAGATGGAAAACATGGCCTCTATGGCCCCGATGAAAGCATCGCCTCTAGGGGCTCCTCTCGCCTTGGTGAAGAGGGGTGGCCTCATTGCCCCGAATTTTTCATAGGACATGACAAGCATTCGACCCCCTCCCCGAACATGGCCTTGATTGTGCACAGAGTTGCTGCAATCTTTGAGCAATCTGCTGCTAAGTTTGAAGTATTTGGCGCAACACTTCGGTCCGCGCAGCAATGAATGCTTCGCGGGTGTCATGGGTGGAGGTGGAGGAAGAGGAACATCCCCACCGCCTCCCGCACCCCGAGAGTCATTCCGTGTGTTATCGGACATCTGAAAAGTTGAACTTTCATTAGATACATATTCAATGCTTGCTTAAAAGAGTACAAGAAGAATATGCATACGAAAATTCAGACTTATAGAAATTTTCAGAATTTAGACAGCAACACAGTTCTGGGTAAATAAATCATAACTCTCTGTACAGAAGTCCAAAATTCATAAAATTTGGTTAGCATGTGTAAAATTTTATAAGCTTGAACTTTGGTATTCAACTCCAGATCAGATTCATCCTTTACAGGGGTCGAAAAATTCAGCTTCCAAAGTTCTGTCTTGCAGTTTGGACAGCAGCCAGCACCTTACTAAAAATCCGATATTTCTTAAACTACACATGCAAAAATGCTGAATTTTGGTGAGCATGACCATTATAAAATTTCAAACATCTTTGGTAGTCATTGAAAAATCCATAAATGACCATAACTTTCTTCATTTCATTTCTTAGGCAGATTGCTGCCGGAAAGGTGTTTTTCCACCATAATTACATATTACAAAATTTGGTGGATCACCATTACATAGGGGGGTCACTATGTAGCTTCTAGCTACAAAAAAGAATACTCTAAGTCAGCCTAGCACCAAAATTCAACCAAAAGGGCTAACAAGAGTACATGTCAAGTTTTCCTACTACATGATCTAGGATCTAGGTCCTATGTACAAACTATGAAGAGTTCCCCGCGACATGTATGGATAGAGCACCAAGCTCCTCTAATCGAGTCCGGGAACGTCCCGAACCTCCTCCGGGTCCACTCGGATCTCTATCTCGCTCATCGTCAACAATAGCCGGTGGGTGGTGCACCCGTTGGAGCATAACCACAACACCCTCCAAGGCCCGTATATCGAGCTCGAGGTCCCCAACCTCGCTCCCGCAAATCCCGGATGTGCTCAAGGTGCACAAGCCTCTCAAAGCATCCCTATCAACCACCGAGCCTGCGCACCCCGCTGCCCGGCCCGTAAGTCCATAATCTACCGCAAGTGGTCACCTCGCTCAAATAGAAACCGGTGTGCCTCGCTCCCGGAGCTGCCGTATCCGATCCTGAAGGTCGCAATAATCTGCACAGCCTGAGTGTACTTAACATACCGCTCGGTGAAAAGGCCTACAACCCAAGAGATGTACCAAGTAGCTCCAAAGTGAGACGACTAGCCAAGTCATCCGCGATAACTCTACGAAGGTCCCGTAGAGCGTGCAAGGCCCTCAAGCACGTGCCCAAAGTCCGCACTGTGTCGTAGGGTGGCACAGTCTCGAGAAGTGTGGCTATATTGGCCATCCTGCCTAGCCACAAAGGATCGTTGGGGTCCAAAGCTAGAGCCAACCCCAACGGTGTCTGAAGCATCTCCTGCGGTCTGTGGGTGGAGAGAGCGTGGAGCACCATCAAGGCTGCCGACTCCACTGCCTCGACAGCGCGGAAACAGAGGAGCTCCATGCTCAAGTCTGCCCACTCGGGGTGGCCCGGGTGGGGGAGCACAGTCACTCGAACTCGCAGCCTCGGTACGCCCAACTCCTCGTACTCCACCCCCTCGTAGAAAGGAGGGGTGGTGTAGCCGACAGCACACAAGGCTCTCCACGCAATGCGTGTGAAGCCCTCCCACCGCAAGCCGCGTGGTGGCAAACGTGCCATCGGCGCCCACCGCAACAAACCCGGGGGCAGCCATCGTAAAATAATTACAAACACATGTTAGAACCCAAAAATATGAGTTTAACATGCAATATGGCAAAAGCGGCAGTTCGAACAAAAATTCATAACTGAAAAACCAGTACCCCAAAAATCTAACTTTTTGTGAGCCACTCGACAATATTATAACTCACATTTTTGGTATTCAAAGGTCGAACTAATTCAGATTGGAAAAGAGTGCAAAAGGTTCATTTTCGAGTGCTGTTGCCCAGAAATTCAGCAGGGCAGAGCTTCACTAAAAAGACCATAACTCAATACATGAGTACCCAATTACCATGAAATTTTTACAGCGCGATCTATGCTTGATAATGAACATTTTTGCTGTAGATTCTCAGGTCAAATTCTGTTTGGAAGTATAAGTAAAGATTCGAGTTTTCTGCCTAACTCAGAATTTTGACAGCAATTCAGCAAGACTTAGGCTAGCCATTTTGATCCTAACTTCAGTTTTAAACCTCCTAAAATCATGAGAAATTCAAGGAGCAAACTTAACTAGGTGATGAACAATTTCCCTAAAGAGCACCTAGCCAAAAATTTCCTAGATAAACCTTAGGAAGATTTGGACAGCAGCTAGTTAAATTTTTGCTTAATCACACATCAAAGCATCAAACTAACATGATTGATCCTTAAGAAACACAATTTAACTAAAGACCAAATGACACATGATTTAAGTTCATTTTTGGTTCAATAGATTTTACATGATGCAAAAAAGCGTCCTAAACTTCCTCACAAAGCTTTTAAGCTTAAAAACGAAGTTAGTGCCGGTGACGGGGCATATATAAACGTCTCTCCCTATAATAACTAGTCGGAAGCTATTCGTTTCTTAATTACTGTGCCTAACAATCGTGGTTAGTGTACCTGCAGAAAATCACAGATATTCCGGACGTTTTGTGCCAAAGCACTCACAAAAGCGTCCACATTCATTACCGTTCGCTTATAGAAACGGTATCCATGTCTAAAGCCGCCGCATGGACAGGCGTCCTATTTAAGACTCGACGCGACGTGAGTGCCCATTGGAATAGGCCTCACTCATCCCTCACGGACTTTCCCGTGGTACCATCACGTATGGCAAAACGTGACGAGACTCGTACGCGACGTGACACCCATTGGAATAGGTCTCACCGGTCCCTCACGAGACTTCCCCGTGGTACCACCACGTATGGCAAAACGTGATGAGACGCGGACGCGACGTGGCACCCATTGTAATAGGTCCCAATAGTCCCTCACAGACTTCCCCGTGGTACCACCACGTATGGCAAAACGTGATGAACTAGTATGGTTGTGCATGAAAGTAAGTTTTGACAGGAATAAATGTGCTGGAAGTCAGACTAAATACACCATAGAATACTAGCCACCTGAAAGAACCCAAAAATTCCCTCTAGGGCCTCTCGAACTAGATTAGACCTTAACGTCCTACTCTTTTAGCAAGATTATTAATCTTGGCAATTTTTATTCAAAAACAAGTTTGTTAAGGTATTTTAATTACTCGATGCATATCATCGCTGCGGTACCATTTGTGACGGAACCGCCCAAAATAATTTCGTATTATCGCCTAAGACCGTCCACGTGGCCATTAAGCAATAATAAAGAATTATTAAGTCGCTTCCGCCGGTAAGGCCCGTAAATCACATACAACAGATCGCCGATATGCGCTAAGCCCACACGAAGGCGGGACCGCAGTACAACATTATATTACATTAAAGGTTTACAAGTTCAACATTATTACAAACCAGGTTTTTCGTACATGAAAGTAAAAGTGATCGAGTTTAAGCAAACGGAAATAAAACTAGCGCAAGATACACATGGGAGGCCATCCATAGAGTATCACTCATCAACATCGTTCTCCCACTCAAGCTCCCAACCATCCGGAATAGAGCCGGCCGTATGGGGTTACTCGAAAACCACAAATTAAGCAAGGCCGAGTACTAATACTCAAGCAAGACTTACCCGACAAAAATAAAATACAACTAGACATGCAAGGCTTTTTGGCTTGTGAGTTTGTTTTGCCAAAAGCGACTAAGAGTTGATCCTTATTTTCGGATTTTAGCTTATATTCTAGTATGTTAATCGGTTTAGGTGAGCACATGTACTAAACAAGCATGTTGTGCAAACAATATTAAACAAATAACAATATTAATCCAAAATGTTCTATAAATAAACATGGGGTAGCCGGTGGTCAAGCCGACTCGATAACGGCGAGTGACCGACGATCGATCGATTTATATCCTTGCAAGGTAAACCCAAGATATACGGAAGAAGTAGACCCCAAGAATTCAAGTAAAAGCAAATGCGGGGTCTACCCCGACCGGGCGGTTCCCAACATCCCACGCTTTGGGATCGGACGCTACAAACTCGGTACACGGTTATCCGGAGGGTCTAACCCGACCGATCCGGACTCACACACTATACCACGGGTAGCTAGCCCGGAGACACATCCCAAGCGGGTAGCTAGAAAGATCCCGCCCCGGTTCGAAGGTACTAGGCTTACCGGTCCCATTCCCGACAAGCACTTGGTACGTTCAATAGCTTAGGACCAAGCACCATGCTACTCGGCCGAGACCGAACCCATTGCTCTTACCACATGAGCGAGTCAATTTAACCAACTTATGATTCCAACATAAGCATCCTATATCTCGCGAGCAATGAGTCATTACTCGACTTCTACCGTATCCTTAGAGCATGGCACTAGCGTTCCTAACATACTAGGAAAAGAGCATAGGAGTTCTAAGGATCATGCAACTAGGTTTCAAAACAACTCCCGAAACTTAAATGCACAAATAAAGCAATAAAGTACCGAAAAGTAAAAGATATGATTTTAATTTATAAAAGATGGGTTAGATGACACCGGTGCTTGCCTTCCTCGGACTCGGTACCCAAACAAGCCTTTGGCTCTTCCGAACTTTGGTCCAGGTCTTGCCGCACACTCAACTGATTCACCTCTCCGCTAGCTGCTCCCTCCTCCTCCTGGGTGAGCGTGTATGTCCCGTCGGGAAGATCTACACGGTTACATGCACATGCATTAGATTATGGTGAAGGTGAGAGAATTACCACAAAACCAACTCTTGTTGGACACATTCATCCAAACAACATTATTTCCTTACGGAAATTATTTAGTGTGTGTGATAAATAACAAAACACTATTTTGATGGTGATTGTGTGCACATCTAAGCAATTTAAGTTACTTAACTTCACCAAACAGCAAGGGGGTGTGTTTAAAACTCAAAAACAGAACCAAAACCTGATTTCACAATTTTAACACTTAATTATCCATTTCTTTCTTTAATTACTTAAAACAAGCCTTTCAACCATAAATCCAAATTAAATCAAAAACACTTCAAATGAGCCTAATCTTTTGCACACAGCAACATATGCTTAAATTAAGCTCTCAAACCAAAATTTGGCTTAAGATAACTTATAAATTAATTTATACGAAAAAGACAAATTTCAGCCTAGTAAATCAACATTAATTCATATAAAAAGATTTAATAAACTTTTTGATCTCAACTTTCTCCTACAGGTCATGTACGCCAAAAATGAGTTTCTGACCAAAGCATGGTTGCAAATTCAATTTATTTTTCAGATTTTGAATTTAAGCTCCTACACAAGTTTAAATCCAAAACACCTAGTAAACAATTCCCTAAATTCACATCCATCCCACCAGGGGTACTAATCATCAAGCCAAAGCCCTAGGGTGCACTTGTGCTCAAGAAAAGTTCATTAAAGGGGCTATAAAAAGCATCAAACTTATTCTAGCACAAAGCTTAAATAAATCATAACTGAATATATATACATCAAAATCATGCAAACTTTTGCCACAGATCTAGACATGCTATAAAGAGCAACATATCCAAAATTCAAGTTCATAGCATGTGTGTAGTTTAAATCACACTAAAAACACTCCAAACTGAGTTTGAATTTTTAATTCAAAAACTGTACAGAAAAACCCTATACATGTTTTCTAGAAAAGATAGATTTCTTCACCACGAACCCAACAAAATTGGTTTTGCATTTTTCTTATTTTTTTTATATTTTTAATGATTTTCCGAAGTCGCTGTTGTAACACTAAAACTACCTTTACAGCCGGGTCCCTGGAATTTTACTGAAACAACCCTAGAAAGAAATAGATCGATGCAATGTGGTCCTTGGCGGTCTGCACCTCACCGGCGGCGGCAAAATCGGCGGCCGACGTCGACGGGGCTTGGCCGGAGGGGGCGTCCCGGCTTCCCCGGACCTCGCCCAAGGGCCGCAGGCGGCGGCCGGTCGGAGGAGACCGCGCATGGCGCCGGCGGCGGCCGGCCCCGGACCGGCCGCCGGTGCTGCCGGCGTCCGGTGCCGGCGGCTCCTAGCGGCCGGGCGGTGGGGTGGGGGCGTCGAGGGGAGCCTAGGGAAGGGGGAGAGCGGTTCGGGTGGTGCCGGTTTGGCGCGGGAAACGGTTCACGGCGGGCGATGTCCACCACTTGCGGCGGCGGACGGCAGGGGCGGCGGCAAGCCGCGGGTTCGCGAGTGTTGGCCAAGGCGTGCGTGTCCTACGATGCGGCGAGGGAGGCGGCGGCCGGCCATAAAGCATGGCGCGGCCGGCCGGCCGCCGCGGCACGCGCGACACGCGCGCGTGGCGGCCGGGGCCCGTGGCCAAGCCGTGGAGTCGCGCATGGGCGCGGCGCACGGGTCCAAGGGTGAGGCGGAGAGTCCATCGCGACGTCGGGTCCACCGCGACGGTGCCGAGGCTGCCGTACGCCGGGAGGACGCGCGGATGCCACGTGGCGACGTCGGCCGGGCCGGCCCCGCTCAAATTCGTTTACCCCGTTTCGAAATTCCGTAACCGCAAAAAGTGCCAACTAAGTTGAAAATCTCCAAAAAGCAAAGTTGTAGAGGAGCTATAGATCTACAACTTTCCCAAAGGGCGACATATGTTTTGAACAACGGTTTGCCCGGGAACGTCGACCGAAGTTGCGGATTTTCCACGGCTCAATTTATCGTTCACCGCGCAATCAAACCGGTTTTTGGCCAATTTGCACTCAAAATTGGAATGTCCGCCAATTACAAAAAATGTGTTCCGGAAATAACGAACAACTTTCATATTGGCCGATTTTGAACTTCTATAGTGAAATTTGGAGAACGCGCAAGAAAATCATTTCGGCCTTTAAAGTAGATCTAGGGTTTGACCGTGGTTTGAGATTTTGACCGGGTCTTTTGTGCAAAAGTGTGCCCAATCATGTCAAACATGCTTAGAAGTTAATTAACCTTGATTAATTCATGTAATTAATGTCATTAGCGCAATTAAACATCGGGGATGTTACAAGGAGCCGCCAGAGTGGGCCTATACCCTTAACGCCGTGGGCCACGTCGTTACCTTCCCGACGCCGTGGGCCACGGCGTTAGGGGCCTAACGCCGGGCGTCGCCGTGGCCCCGAGCTAACGCCGCGGCCCATGGCGGTATCTCGTTCGTTGTCGCCGTGGGATGCGGCGGTAGGAATTTTTTTATTTTTTAAAAAAATTTGAATTGTCGAAGGATTGATAAAACGACGAACCATTACCCCAACTTTAGATAAACGATTACAACATTTGCAATGGCACGTGCGACACAATTACCCTAACTCGTGCCTAGTCCTAACGTGCCTTATGGAATTTAGATAAACGATTACAACAACTATAGTCTAGTTGTACGAATAATACCCGAAGAACCGGACATCATAGACCCGTCGGAGTGCTCGGAGGGCATGTAGTACCCCGACGAGGGTGAAGTTGGATCGGATGGTGGAGTTGCTAGTGGAGTGTTGTCCTTCTTTTCGTGACACGGACAACAACAAGACTCGTCCTCACGGGCCGGTGTTCGTCTTCACCACCATTGGTCCGGCCACCGTCCGTCGTCGCCGTTGGTAGATGTCGGATCCGGAGAAGCCAATGCCGACGCGAGTTCTTGCCTCAGAGTTGAAGATGACAACATCCTCAAGGTATTTGATGTACTTTTGATACGGGTGAATAGCCGGGGGGATCCACCCATTGCACAAAACCGCAGCTTATCCGGTTGCGGAGTACCGCAAAAACCATGAAGGACAGAGGTCATAAAGTTTTGCCTACCCATGCTCGTGAGCAATGCCGAAGCGGCGACCGAGTTGTCCCATCCCCGATAAATCCGCATCACACGAACTCACCGTGTGCAAACCTTGGCCAGTTCACCGTTTGATTTGGTGTGTATTTTCTAACATCATGCATGGATTTGAAATCTCTCTTGTCTAAAACTCGGAAAATTGGTGTTGAACCGTGGATCTTGCCGGCTCTACAGGTCTTGCCGGACCGATGGAGTCATCATCATCGCCCCGGTCCGAGAACTCATTGTTGCTTGTTGTGTTGTGAAGTGAGACCGGAGAAGAGTACTCACATATATGTAGGCACAGATCGGATGGTGGGCCATTCGATCCGGGGTAAGAAAACAACAAGTGACTCGGAGGAAACACACCCTAGTACTAGCTACACCGTTTGGTGCGGTGACTCACGTAAAACACATCATATGTGTTCAATATTTGGAGCAGATTCACGTAAAACACAACCTAGTACGAGTTTTATTGTTCGCATCCGAAATTCATCTTAAATAAAGTTCTTAAAGATACAACCCGACTCTAGAGAATGATGGAATGAAATCATAATTTTTTTATGGATACGGTAGCACGGCGTCGAGTACTCTACGTCTATCGGGTACAACGGGGGTATTCCCCTTCCTCATAGCATCCGACCCGCCTTCCTTAGCCCGGCGAGCTCTCTCCCTCTTCCTCTCTCTATCCGCTTCATGGGCCGCGGCCGCTTCACGTTCTTTGATCCCGCCGAATGCGAATTTCCTCCCCGTCGCTCCTTACATTTTTGTTCTTGTTTTTCTCGCCTCAACCATCCTCTCGCCACCTCTCACGTGTTGAACAACTCGTCTCCTCGACGTAATGCTTGTCTTGTTCGGACCGTTCACAATCTAGCCACAAGATAAAATCACAGAGAGGAGGTGGAGTCTTTTTTCAAAGACAAGTTAGCACATAATAAAATATCAATGCCATAATATTTATTTAGTAATTCGGTTAGTTCTTACTTTTGGTCTAACATTGCGACATGGTGGGAGGGGGTCATGCTCGTAATTCTTGCACATGAAGAACCTCATCCCGTAGTGGTACCCGAGAACGTTGCACTTGACAAGCTTACGGTTGTCACCGCAAAGAGCACATAGGAGTGTGGATCCCCTTTGGCACCTCAACCTTGTCCTTCCTACCGGTGAGGAACTCCAAATCCAACTCAGACCCGTTGAAGCCATTGAAAACCTACAAAACGAGATGAGAAATATGATAATTCATTACTTGTTTCATTTAAAATTATAGAACAAAACATAACCGGATATGATAAGAAATTTGATGGCAAGAATAAAACAACAAGCAAAAGAAAAGGTAGTTCAATTATTACAACACGATAACATGCATAAGTTCAAATATTACAAGACCTTGCAAGATAAAATTGTTCAAATATTACAAAACGACAACAAAAGTAGGTCAATTATTACAACACGGTAGCACAAACAAGTACGATCACCGCATTCCTTCGTTGTAGCGACCGGAACGACATCCATGTGCACTAGATGAAGGTGGTGTAGAAGTGGCAAAGTGGGAAAGTAAGATGCTTCGGTGCATTTCTTGTAGAAGTGTCCAAGATTGTTGCACTTGGAGCATATCTCGTCTCTCGAGGTCCGGCTTCGACCTCATCCATGTTGTTCCTAATCCTCTTCTTCTTGCCATGGCCGGATCCGGATTTGGTATGTACAACGCACCGTCTTTGGGTCTTGAGCGAAATTTCCAAGATGCAGGTAACCCTCAATAGTGTGGTTCTAAGTGTCTAGAACGGTTTGCTTCAGAAAGTATTTAGGCATGTAGCGGCCCCAATGCTGATTCTTTGTTGCAAGGCATGCAACAATCACATGTGAGCAGGGGTAGTGTAGGAGCTGTGGCTTCTGGCAAGAGCATGAGTATGTATGATTCTCAATAGCCGTTTTCTCGTATTGTTATTTCACCATTGGCCTTTTGTGATTTGGACTGACAACTTATCTGATATTTCCACTGCACTTCATTGCCAGGCTCACGACGTAGAGGTTCTGGGTAAGCTCTCGTGACAGAGAGCAACCTTCGTTTTTTGTTCAAGTACTCAGTCATCCATGTTGAATACACCTTTTGAGGGTCCTGCATTGCTGCATGTGCCGCATTAGCACGCTCAAGAAAGTACTTCGTTGTGCGGTACAAGAAGAACTCAATGATACCAACAAGAGGTTGAGCTCTGGCACCACGCAAAACACGCTAGCAGCATGTCGCCGCCGTGGGGCCACGCGCGCTAGGACTTGACGTCGTGGCCCATGCGTTAGGCCGCTAACGCCGTGGCGTAGGGCGCTAGGTCCGGGCCACGCTAAGGGCCCACTCCCCGGCGGCCCCATCGCCGGGGGCCACGACGTTATGTCCCCGACGCCGCGGCCACGGCGCGCAGATGTATATTTTTGCAAAATTTGTGACGGACTATATATTTTTGCAAAATCGCGATAAAATAAATATAAAAAATTTCTATTAACTCAGATTTGCATCTGGCGATGCCTGTTTGGCATCTCTGTAGCCTTTGGCTTTGTTGCTCAAGTTCAAAGAAGCGCGGGACCATGTAATCTCCCATATTCTCATCCATAATATTTTCGGATATATCATTTGGATCTTTTGACGCTGTGACTGTGTGACGAGAAAACCTGCTGCGGCGCCCTGCTTCTGGATGTTCTAGGTAGCTTAGAGTCGCTTTTCCTTTTTGACATTCTCGACATGACGCCAATGGCGCACCTTACTGGACCTTTCACTGTTGTACGTGTTCTTTGAGACTACTTTTTACCATTTTTTGTGTGACTGTATATTAGTCTCTTGCATAGCAATTTCGTAACTAACACGTGTGGAAAAAAGGCGGAGAAGCGCAAATGATTGATTTCGTTGATTCGGCTGACCAATCTGGTGGGCCGGCCCATGAAAGGCCGAGGTAGTAGGCAGCCCATCGCGAGCGGTAGTTACTACGGGCCCGCTTCGGGCTCCACGCAGCTGAAAATAACACGCTGACTCGCTGACGCCCCCACGTCAGACGCATGCATGCGCCGCCGAGACTCAATTACCGCCACATGCGGGCAGCTACCGAGCTACGTGCTCTCCGCCCGGTAAATCCTTATCCACCCCGAACACGCGTCCGGCAGCCGGCGGCGGGCATGTCCGCCACGCTATACCCTCTCCGATTCGACCCCGCGGTGAAAATCTCGAGCTCGAGCGGTGTATAAGTAGAGGTGTCGAGCCCAACCGTAGTGCGGTCGTCGACAGTGAGCAAGAGGACTGAGGACACTACACAGAGCAGCAAGCCAGCAACCACCACCACCCACTCCACCTAGCACGAAAGAGTAACAGAGAGATCGATGGCGTCGCAGCAAGCGGAGAAGGCGGAGGAGCTGCAGGACCCGCGGGTGCGGGAGGAGCTTGACCGCCGCGTGCGCGAGGAGGGCGCGACCGTCATCAAGAGCGGCGGCGGCGGCACCACCCTGGAGGCCCAGGAGCGCCTCGCCGAAGGGCGGAAGAAGGGAGGGCTGAGCCGCGCGGCGGAGTCCGGCAACGACCGCGCCGAGCGCGAGGGCGCGGTGCGCGTCGAGCCCGACGAGAAGCAGCTCCAGGAGGCCATGAAGAGCATCGGCCGCGGCGGCTGAACGCATGCATGCCACCGTGCGATCCTCTACCACCGTACACTACGTACTACTAGCTAGCAAGTGTGCGTGCACGTGTGTTTTCTGTATGTATATGGACATGCAGACGTCGTACTGTCAGTCTAGTAAGAACGGGTCGAATAGGCTGCAAAATTTTGGTCCCTGAACTGTGGCCTCCATCGCCCTTGCCCACAAGCTAAGCTAGCTAGGATATGAAGCTACCATATACGCTCTGGCTGCAACATTTTGGGTCTGCGCATGTCGGACGATCCTCGTCAACACATATGGTTGTAGCTTTGAGCCTTTGAGCCCAATTATGTAAGAGGTCTCTATGTACTCTTGTCGTTGTCTGAAACGTAACTATATCGTTGGTTCTGTGACAGATCACAATTCACAGATTCAGGAGTGACACAATGTACCAATCGAGACGCGAATTAAACATAGTCAGCATGCATGCGTTGACGGGGTTCGTCTCGACCGCTCCACCATCAGCCGCGGCACCTGTTGATGGGGTTGCAGCCGCGGGTGTAGGGGTTGGCGACGGCGCCCGGGCGGGTGGCGTCGGGGTTGCCGGCGTTCTTGTCGCAGTTGCCGAGCGCCTTGCAGCTGATCATCTTGCTTGGGTACGTGATGTACTCCACGGCGGCGGCCTGCTGCTGGCTCCCCGCCGCAGCCAGCAGAAGCAACACCACCACCGCGGCCAGCCTCGTAGTGTTCACCTTCTCCATACCGACGACGACGCCGCGCCGCTCCTTCTACAGCGAAGGGGAGGAGGAGGATGTATGGAGAGAGGCCTTGCTTGTGTCTTTCCTTAATTATACAAGGCGGCTCTTTGTTGAGGTTGGAGGGACCAGGATTTTGTAGGGGCTGGCTGGCTAAAAATATTCGTGGATGACAGCGGATTTAGGGTCTCACAAACGCCTAGGCTTCTATTTTTGAAGTAAGGCAGTTTTATCGTTTCAAATTTCAAATTAAATGGGCAAAACCTCGAGTGGTCCAAATTCTGAGTTTGAGGTTTTCCCGTTTTCTTTTTACTAGCAAACTTGCCCGTTGTGGGGACATATATATATGGATTCATGCTTTGCCTCGACCCCTTCGGGGTAGCTGTGAGTTTGACGTCGTTGAACACGTCCAAGTGCTTCCGCCTCCGCCTCCACCACGTCTTGAAGCAGCCCCCAAGTTTGCAGTTCCTATATCCACCTTGGCGCAAATTCACCCGGTGCTGAACTGAGGCGCTCGTCTCCATTTGGGTATCGACATCGAGCCTCATCCTCTACTGCCGCTTACGAGTTCTCTATGTATCCTTCGGTCGCTCGGTATGGTATGCAACAATGGCTCCGTCGTCCCTTCTACAAGAGCGCGGTCTCTTCATCTAGCTGTCCTCGCCTCTGGCGACCCACCAGCCCTTCGCCGACGAGTTCCTCTTTGGCGCCGCTGTTTTTGTTGCCGTAATCAGGTATGTGGACCTATCTGTAATTCAGCCTTCTTCGAAGGACTGATTGTACGTGGTTGCTGTAAAGTTTGGTTAACCAGGACTGCCTAGCTTGGCACGTCCGGGATGCGTGTTAATATAGGGGGCAATTGCCTAAGGATTACAAGATAGGGTTGCTGGTTGGCTTGATCTCCAAGTACAATATCTATCTCTAAGGAGAATCTACTCAACTCAACTAACCACAAGATACATGAAACACACGCCATATACATTATGTTTAACACCCCCTCTCAATCTAAACTTGTCTTGACTCAAGGTTCAAATTGCTCTTGAAGGCTTCGAGTTTATGTGTCGGCAACGCCTTAGTGAACCCATCTGCAACTTGATCATTTGATGCGATGAACCAAACCTCTAGCTGCCTCTTTGCAACTCTTTCTCGAACAAAATGAAAGTCTATTTCTCTATGTTTAGCTCTTGCATGAAAGACAGGATTTGCAGACAAAAAAGTTGCACCAAGATTACCACACCATAAGTGCGATGGTCTTCGGAATCTAACTCCAAGTTCATTCAATAGAGATTCTACCCAAATTACCTCTGTCGTAGCATTAGTCATAGCCTTGTATTCAACTTCTGTACTAGACCGAGAAACATTAGCTTGTTTCCTTACACTCCATGAAATCAAGTTACTTCCAAGGTATATTGCAAACCCTCTAGTTGATCTTCTGTCATCAATACTTCCTGCCCAATCAGCATTAGAGAAAGCACTAATTAGCATAGAGCTTGATTTCCTGATTCTCAATCCAACATTGAGAGTATACATAATATATCTAAGAATTCTTTCAACTGCTGACCAATGAACAATTGTAGGAGAATGCAGGAACTGACACACCTTATTCACCGAGAAGGCTAAATCTGGTCTAGTAAGAGTAAGATACTGTAAACCTCCTACAATGCTACGATACCTTGTACTATCACTTGGATTTAGTGGATCACCTTCGAACTTGGACAATTTTGAGGACCATGTGTGGTTCGAGGACCGGTGGATGGTCGCTTCCTGGTGTGATGAGTGATTGACAACATTGTGTGGACTGATTCTTGGCTAAGTATTGCAGGTGCAGGTTGCGGCTTGACTGGTGTTGGTGCAGATGAAGAACAAGCGCGAAAGGTCATCGCGGTGAGGCCTCCGGGTGTGGAGAAGACAAGTAGGCTTCGTTCGAGGGACCCGGTGGCCGGCGGGGTCAAGTGCGGGCCGCATGGTGACATGAACAAGAAGATGAAGTCATGGATGGTTTCTTGGTTGAGCCTCAAAACCAAGGTCGAGCCGGGACTACGTGGGAGCCGAGTCATGAGTGGCGATTGGCGGAGGCTACACCGAGTTCGCGGGGTTTCCAAGTGGTTCACCAGAAAACCACTGGGTTCCTTGGTTGATCCACAAAGCCAAGACCGAAGAACCAAAGACGGTGCCGCAGCGCCTCCGCACCGGTCCGACCGGTGGGTCCGATCGGCTCGACCGGTGGGTACCGGGTTTGACCGGTGGGTACCGATCTGACCGGTGAGGAGCATCGGTCCGACCGGTGTGCGACGACGCGATCCCGTAATCTTCGAAGCGGAGGACACGCGTCGGGATCGCATGGCTTGCGTCGAGGCTAAGGTGGTGCGGTCGCCGGCATCCGTCCGATGGAGAAAATCTCGATGACTTCCAAACCGCCCTTGAGGGGCTTCTATCCCTAGTTATTAAGTAAGGGTATTTTAGACTTTCGGTTGCCGCCATATAACCCATGAGGTGAGAGGATGGCACCATCTCTTGGAACCCTAGTTCATTTTGCTTTCCTATTTTCTTAGGATTTCCTAGGACTAGCTTGAGAGTTTCATGGTGAGATCTTGTGAGAGGGTTGGATGATCGGGCAAAGCAAGCTAGACCTTGTATGAACCTCCTTGGTATGTAGATGATTTGGCGTGGTTCCTCAAGGCTTTGTTGTGTTGTTCCCGGTTGTTCTTGGTGGTGATTTTCGGAGCCCTCTCTTGGTGGTTTTCTCAGTGTGTTTTCAGGACCTTGCTCTTGGGGATTTGATGGGGGAAATTCGTGTGAACCCTTCGTGGTTCTTTTGCCTTTGATTCCCCTCCCAAATCCGTGAGTTAAGGGGCTCGATTTTGGGGGGTTTTGGTGTTCTAGGGTTAGAGGAGTTCTTGGCGGGACTTCTTCAATTCCTCTTGATTTGGCAAGTTTTTGTGGACAAAATCTTGGCTATGGACTCCTCATGAGGTGTTCCTACTATCCCCAAAGTCTTGCTCAAGTCTGTGGAGCGATTCGGGATATTAAGGTTTGGATTTGGGGGAGTTGACTCGCGGGTGCTGTTCATCCCGAGCTGCCCAGGTTACACCGGTCTGACCGGTGCTCTTGACCGGTCTGATCGATGCGAACCACTTGTGGAATTTGCCTCGGGTGATTTGCTGGACTCGTGTGTTTTTAGGCTGTGGTGTTGCTGGTCTGTTCTTGGTCTGTTTGGTGTTGTTTAGATAGGTTTTGTGTAGGTTTTTCCTTCCGTGCTGGTTGTGTTTTGGTGGTGTTTTTGTTCCAGGACCTAGAGAAGTCACCGAGGCTCTCTGGAACATTTGTTCTGCGGCTGCTGTAGCCACCGGCCTGACCTGCGCTGTCCACTGGTCTGACAAGTGTCACCGGTCTGACCGGCGCGGGCCATCGGTCTGACCGGTGTAGCACAGGCAGCAAGTTGTGCAAGAATCCGCTGTGCGTGTTGCTGTGTTTTGGCTCGGAAGGTTGTTTGTTGGTTTGTAGGTCCAGTAGCACTCCAGTGGCTGCGTGGGCTTGGCCAACTTGGGTAGTGAGTCGGAGACGTGTGTTGGAAGCCGTGTTCGTCTTGTTGGAGTTCTCATCTCCTTCGAGAAGATTTTTTATCGGCTCCCATTTACTCCCCCCTCTCTGGTTCGCCGTATCGGTCCTTCAAATTTTTCCGAGACAGATAGAGGAGTGGCCGACGGCTTGCATTTTAACATACCCACTCGAGCCAAAACATCACGAGTGCATTTTTCTTGAGACAGAATTATTACCTTCCATGTCTTTTCTCACTTCAATTCCCAGAAAATAATGTAGATCACTGAGGTCTTTGAGAGCAAAGTCCTGTTTAAGATCACAGAGTAACGCAACAATAGCTTCTTGTGAACTCCCAGTGACAATGATATCATCCACATATATGAGCATGAATATTGTGACACCTTTCTTGGAATAAATAAACAAGGAAGTATCAGACTTAGACATACGAAAACCAAGGTCAAGAAGTTTAGTACTTAACCGAGAATACCAGGCTCTTGGAGCTTGTTTAAGCCCATATATAGCTTTGTTCAACTTGCATACAAAATGAGGCCTGGATTTATCCTCAAAACCTGGTGGTTGTCTCATATAGACCTCCTCTTTCAGAACACCATGCAAAAACGCGTTCTGCACATCTAATTGCCTCAAACTCCATCCTCTGTCCATAGCAATGGACACAACCAATCTAACAGTAGCGATTTTAACAACTAGGCTAAATGTGTCTTCATAATCAATACCATGTCGTTGTTTGTAACCTTTAGCTACTAGTCTACCTTTATATCGTTCAATTGAACCATCTGATCTTCTTTTGATCTTAAACACCCATTTCGAATCAATTATATTTTTACCTTTGCTTGGAGGAACAAGGGACCATGTCTTGTTTTCAAGCAGTGCATCATACTCTTTCTGCATAGCTTCTTTCCATCTGGAATCTTGCAAGGCTTTCTGTAGCGTCTCAGGTTCTCCTGTCACACATGTGTTGCACCATCTAATACGCCCATCAGTAACAATTTTAGGTTTAACAGTATCGCTTTGCAACCTAGTGCGTGGCCGAGGTGCTGAAGGAGATGCAGGAGGGGACACCAGATCAGGTTGCGCAGGAGATCCGGGAGTAGGCGATCTGTGTGGCAAAGCAGCCGGTAGAGATGAAGGTGCCGACGGCGTAGAGGATCCCGCACAGTTTGTCGGGAACACCTGCGGGCCGACAGTGTCAGCGGGCGGCGCAGGTGCGAGCGCGACGTCCGCCCCCCATGCGTCGACGGCGGACTGGCTCCCGGAGTCGTGGAGCCGTCAGGGGTGCCAGGCGGATCAGCCTGGGATCCGGCGCCCGATCCCGCCGGCGGATCTACTTGGAGAAAAATGCCCGGATCTTCTGCATCCTCCTGCGCATCCTGATACAATTCATCTTCAACAATATTCTGAGTCCCAGGGTTAGTATGATCATTAGTAATATTGGAATCAATACAATCTACATCCCCACGACCAGTATTAAGGAGATGATTAGGAAGCAATAGAATTTCTTTGCGAAGCCTAGCTCCAGCATTTTGATGGAGGTTTGCAAAGGGAAAAACTGATTCATAAAATGTAACATCTCTAGATATGTAAACTCGCCCAGTGCTTGGTTCTAGGCATTTGAATCCTTTATGGCGAGAGCTATAGCCAAGAAACACACACCTAACAGAGCGAAAGGAGAGTTTGTGAGCATTATAAGGCCTCAAATTAGGCCAACACACACATCCAAACACTCGGAGTGCACTATAATCAGGAGTTTCACGTTGAACAGGAGTATCAAGTTTATTACTTTGCTAGGAAGCAGGTTTATAAGGTATGTGGCAGTAAGGAATGCCTCGTCCCAAAATTTTAATGGCATAGAGGCGTTAGCAAGGAGTGCAAGGCCAACTTCGACTATGTGTCGATGTTTCCTTTCGGCAGAACCATTTTGTTGATGTGCATGTGGACAAGAAATGTGATTTGAAATCCCTATTCTTTGGAAAAAATGAGTTGAGCTTCTCATACTCGCCTCCCCAATCACTTTGAACAGAGATGATTTTCCTATTGAACTTCCTTTCAACAAGGTTCTGGAAGTCATGAAAGACCTGAAAAACATCAGATTTTTTTCTAATCAAATAGATCCACGTGTATTTGTTGTAGTAATCTATGAAGCTAATATAATATGTGTGCCTCCCAATTGAAGCTGGTGCTGGTCCCCAAACATGAGAGAAAATTAATTCAAGTGGAGCATGAGACACACTTGTAGATTTAGGATACGGAAGCTGATGACTTTTAGCTTTTAAATAAGAACCACACACGGAACTAGAGTTCTCATCACTAACAAAAGGAAGACTATTGTTTTTCACCACACGCTCAACAATAGAAAACGAAGGATGACCTAAACAACTATGCCATCTTGATGTAGACGGCTTTATTGCACCAAAGACCTGCTTCCGTGACTTGGCTTCTTGAAGCCAAAGAGGGTACAATCCAACCTCACACCTGCCTTGATGAATTATTTTCTTCGTGACCCGATCCTTTATAAGAAAATGATTAGGGTGAAACTCGATGAGTGCATTATTATCAGATGTCAATCTATGAACTGAAGCAAGGTTCTTAGTTGCGGTAGGAACATGGAGAATATTTTGTAGACGCAACTTTTTATGTGGGGTATGTAAAATTGTACTGCCAACATTACTAATTTTCATACGTGAACCACTTGTCGTGTGCACCTGGTCCTGCCCGTGGTACTTTTCACGAACAGTGAGTTTCTCCAACTCACTTGTGATGTGGTCGGTGGCGCCGCTGTCCATATACCAGTTCGTGTCTACTCCATAATTAGTAGTAGCCAAACCTGCACTCCTGAAGTTGCTTTGGCCTTGGTAACTTTCATCATAGCGGTACCAACAATCAGCAGCTTCATGACTTCCTTTGCCATAGATCTGGCACGTCATCTTGTTGCCGGGCACTCCTTGATGTGCTTGCTTGGGAGCCTTGTTCCCGCGGCCACCAGAATTTCCACGGTCGCCACGTCCACCACGACCACCACCACGGCCGCCACCACAGCCAAAGTTACCTCGGCCCCTTTCTGCTGAGTTTGCCGAGGACTGGTAGTTGCCTCCACCATTGTTTTCCTGAAGCAACTCAAGTCTCGAGTCAAAAGCTAGCAGCTAAGAATATACCTCGCTCACCGAGATTGGAGTGGTGTACCCCATGATAGAGGACACAAGTGGGTTGTAGTCGAAGTCGAGTCCAAGCAACGATGAGAGTCACCATCTCTTCATCTTCAATGACCTTGCCGGCGGCAGCTAGCTCATCACCGAGTTTCTTCATCTTGGAGAAGTAGGTTGTGGTAGTCATGCTGCCCTTCTTGTAGGTCGCCAACTGCATGCGGAGATTTGTAATTTGTGCACAAGATTGCGCCGAGTACATAGTCTCTAGCACCTCCCAGATGGGCGCCGACGACGTTAGCGTCGCCACTTGTGATAGAACATCGGAGGTGAGGGAGTTGAGGATGTAGGACAGGAGTTGTTGATCCTGGGCCATCCATCTCTCATACTCCGGGTTGGGGGCGACGGTCTTCTTGCCATCATTGTCGACGAGCTCCACGGTAGTTGGCGGCGCCCTCGACGTGCCATCGAGAATTGGCACCAGATTAGTGCCTCGGATAGCAGGCATGATCTGAGCTTTCCATAGGAGAAAGTTCTCCCTGGTCAGCTTCTCAGAAACCTTGCCACTGAGGGGAGGAAGGACGACGACATTGGAGGATGACGCCATGGATGGAAGGTTGGAAGGCTACATTAGATGTGTTTTGGAAGATTGGCTCTGATTACCATGTAAAGTTTGGTTAACCAGGACTGCCTAGCTTGGCTCGTCCGGGATGCGTGTTAATATAGGGGGCAATTGCCCATGGATTACAAGATATGGTTGTTGGTTGGCTTGATCTCCAAGTACAATATCTATCTCTAAGGAGAATATACTCAACTCAACTAACCACAAGATATACATGAAACACACGCCATATACATTGGCTTGTTCCATTGCTGGTAATGTAAGATGTCATAAAAGCTACGTTCATTTTTTGTTAGTCTTAGTAAACCTTAATCTATATTTCCATCGTGTTATATGCACTAATCTACTCATTCCATTCTGGATTAATTAATGTAGGTGCCACACTATTCAAAAACAGATAACGATTACCGTTGACGGATAAAACTCGTATCCACCTACGATCCGCAAGCGTACGGACCTACACCTTTTTCACCACGGGATTCCCAAGGTTCTTGTCAATCCGCGGAGCAAGGGGATTACTAGCGCTTAACAAAGTACTAACCTAGTTGACTAAGGAAACCTTCAAAGAGAGTATTAATCTAAAAGTAAAGACAATCTAACCTAATTTAAGTTGATCAAACAAATCTAGGGTTAAACTAGATGGTAAAGGGGTGAACACAAGAGAGTGAGTAAGAAAGATAAGCGTTCCCTCCCTAGGATCTAGGATACATGGTATGCATCTACTACACGGAAGCGGTTAACCAATCTAGCGGGGGTTGTGACCACGGTTTCGCCCTTTCCCTCCTCTCGTATCGTCACTACACGAAGGTATTCGTGACTAGACCTATGATGGACACGGTATGTCGATGGAATCTATGGGAGTAGCGAGATATCATACGCCCGAAAAACGCGGTGGCCTACCTTAATCATCAAAGCATCATCAACATGAAAACAATAGATTGAACCCACAAATCAAGTAGCGATCACATAGCATGTATCCATCTAATCCTAGGGATGAACGGAGACATTACCCCATCATCTTACACGGATTGAAGCACATAGGGGTGATGGAGACTCCGGAGAACGTCGTCGATGAAGATGGCGGCAATGGAGCTTGGGAACACCCCTAGGCCGCCGGCTTGGAGTCCTCCTCTTGCTTCCTTCTCTCCGCCGGCGTTGATCCTTGCGACGAGCTCATCTAACTCTCTCCCTCATCTTGCGGCGGCGGTTTTACGGTGATTGGCGTCGGTAGGATGATTTGTTCGATGTGGCGGTCGACGACGGCGGAGGCAATAAATAGACGAACACCTAGGGCAAAGGGGGGACCGAACCGACCCCGGAGTGGGTTGGGCCGGCCGGCCCAGGCCGGCCGGCCCTGTGCCCACTTCGGCCCGGTTCGGCCCCGGTTTCCTCCCCGTTGCTTCTCGCGTGATCCCTTATTTGTGTGCACTTGCATGTGGGCCTTTGACGCCGTTTCCTTCATGGTTAAGGCTTGAATCCTTGCTATGCAAGCTTCGCTGTTTTCTGGTTGAGTCCCTGAAGATTTGCACGTTGACGCTTCGGTCCTCGGGTCATTTGGAGTCATGTTCATCGCGTGTCTTGACTCTTGTCGGGCTTCATGATCTTCTTCCAAAGTGCTTGGTGAACTTATCCCGAAAGTCTCCTCTTTAGTGTAGATTTCCCGCGTAAACAACAAACTCCAAAATCGACATGCAAGTGTGAACTTGTTATATCATTAGTATGCCTAGTGGCGGGTTAGTTGCAAATCATAATCGAAACCAATGTATAACAAGTACTCTAGGTTGACGGAAATTCACCGTCAACAATTACTTATGTAGTTGTCTGATTTAAAAAAATAAAATAAATAAATAAAATCAAAACATGCACTCGATCTGTTCGTTAGTTGTGCTCGTGTATGCTCTATTTATTTATTTACTTTCTATGTATCATAGCTAAGATGGTTTCTGCGTTCTCCTTGAGCTAATGGGTGTTGGGTTCGATTCGAATCCTTAGCTGTGTGTTTAGTTGGAGAGCAAGTGGAGCGGAGCGGAGCCGACCCTTGTTTTGGGACGGTTCCAACCCTTCTTGAGTTTGGTTCATCTTTTTGAGTTTGGGATGAGTGGGATGGTTTGATTTTTTTCTTCCACACGGTGTGCGCCACGTTGCGGAGGGGGCAGCGATCAGTTTTTTGTTTTCACACAGTGCCTGCCGGTTCACGGGGCGGAGGGGAGGGAGCGGTCGGTTCACGCGGAGGGTAGCAGTTTTTCTTTTTCTGTGACGATGTTTGCTTGTTTTTTTACTCCTTTACACCGGTTCACTAGGTGGACTTCGGGTTTGTAACACCCCATGTTTTTGCTCAGTGGTGAATAGTGCTAATGACCCTCTTAACTAGTTCTCTAACCACCCTTGTGTACCTTAGGTCAACCCATGGTCAAACCCCTAGCTTAAAACCCTAGTTCCCCCTTTGACCCCTTGTGCCATTCTAGAACTTTGGCACGTTCTCCAAAATCTCTCTAAACACTTCAAAACCACCCAATGGGAAAAATGTGCAGTTTTGCAAGGCACTCAACTTTCATGAAGATTGGCATTGCTAGTTTGGAGTGGAAGGGTCAAGGGTGTGAAAAATGCAAAAGCATGCACTGGATCACTATTCACTGGCACCGAGATTTTGGTCAACTTCCACTGCAATTTATGCTCAACCTGGTGAGTAAAACCCTATGGAGCCTTTGGCATTCTTGTAGAGGGTGACTTACTGAGCAACTTTGGTATTCAAAGTGTGGAGCGGTTCTATTTCAAAAACTGGAGAAAAGTCGGTTCAAAGTTGGTTAAGTGAAACTATTTGTGCAAACCCATCGCACCCGCGCACGACATCGCCGCGCGCCCGCCACGTCGGCTCGCCGTACCCGGCCGTGCGCGCACGCCGAGGCGCCGAGTGACTAGCGGTACGAGGCCCGCGCCGCCACCACCGTGCGCCTAGGGCCCGTGACGCGCCCGTGGAGGCCTAGGCCGGTGACACGCGGCCCGCGCGCACACGCCGGCGGGCGAACTGCCATCCGCCATTGGCCGCCGTGCGCTGCACGTCGCCAACCGCCTCCGCGCCATGCCGTCGCCACTGTAGGCCACGAAGCTACCGAGCAACCGCCCCTACACGTCCCGGGGCTATAAAACCCCCTGCTCTCTTTCCTCGCGCGCCAGGGCCATCCGCCACCGCCCGCCATTAGTGCCGCCGGTGACCTTTGTGCTCTGCTCGTTTCTGTGGAAAACCCGATGACCTAGCATCACCGGCATTTCCCCAGAACCTGAGCCGCGGCGGCCGTGCTGCCACTGCTTCGCTGTCGGCCATCGCCGGACCCCTCTCCGCTCGAGCCACCACCGCGAATAGGCCACACGTGAGTCCAATCGCCCATCCCCCTTACTTGTTTGCCTCCTCCGGCCCTACCTCGCCGCCGGCGAGCTTGCTCCGCCGCGGGATGGTAAGGTTGTGAAGGGGATCTTTCCCCAAGGGCCTATGTGCAAAAGCCGAAGGCTGTTTGTGAAGTTTTAAAAGTTTCAGGGACCTGGGCAGAAGTAGATTATTCCAGTTTGACTCTTGGGTCCAGTGACTTGTAAATTCAATATAAAATCGTAGAAAAACCGAAAAATTGCAAATCCAATTTTGATGCGCTCTGTGTGACTAGGACTACAATTTCTACAAAGCATGTGTATACTTTTGAGCCTTAGTTTTTGCATGAAAAATATAAAACCCTTTCTCCTAGATCTGTTGTGTAGCCAGATCCATACATGATCTTGAGCTGGATTTTGGATATGTTGTGGATACTAGCATGTGTAGGTCCTGTGCCAAAATTTGCACAAAGTTACTAAAGGAATCTTTAGTTATGATTTGTCTTGTATTTATCCCTTTCCTGATTATATGATTTTTGTAGCAACAAGTAAACATGTTTTTGAGCTATACTTCTGGGAATAGTCATATTATGCCTAGGTGTACCTTTACTGAATTAATCCTGATTTTTGGACTGCTAGAAATATTTATTCCTGATTTATGCTTGTTTTTAATCGTAAATGTGTAGATCAAGATCTACAATAGCTCTAGGTGTGTCTGTTGGTTTTCTAGACTTTTTTGGACCAGAGAATGTGTAGGAGAAAGTTTGGCTCTGGAAGTGTTATATTTATTTTTATATGCATTAATTCTTTTATTGCTAGCTAGAAATGCTTTTATTTGTGTGCATTATTTTCAGTAGCTCAAATTTGGTTACTTGCTGTCCAAATAGGTTGTCCCTGGTCAGGAGGACCAGTGAGTACTGTTTGGCTAATTTTGAAGTTTGATGGTTGATTAAAAGTAGGGAAACTATAGTAGGCTAGTGAGGGGAAAATATGGAAAACTCATCTTTGATATGCTTGAAACCCATGGATGAGTTAGGAGAGTAAATTGTGGAATAAAAACACATTTACTTGCTGTTTGTGCATCTAGACTGATTATTCTTTTATTATGTACACAATCACCATTAAGAGAAGAGTAGATGAGCCTTTTTGCTCATATTTCTTTGGGAGAATGTTTAATGCTTTTGTTAAGGTGAATATAGTCAACCATATGATCCTTGTGGCTGTTTGCTACTGTTTTTTATTTAACTTGAATTAATTACGCTCCTAATCACTGCATTGCATCCTCCGTGTAGAAGTCCCCGACGGTAGCTGTACGCTCATGTCGGCTGACGAGGACAAGGGAGCAAGAGGAGACGTGCACTACGTGACCATAGAGCAAGACTCAGACCAAAGTCTGGAAGTTTGTGTGTCTGCTTGTGCTGACTAAGGCAAGCCCCAGTTTAATCATTAACCCATGTTTTTACTTTCAAGTTTCTGAACTTATCATTTCTATCTTATGTGCATTAACGTTCAGGAGTTGAATTGAAACCCTAGTTGCATGATCCATAAGTACCTATGATCTTTTACTAGCATGTTAGGTCGCTAGTTGCTATGCTCTAAGGATCTGGTACAAGTCGAGTGATGTTCTTCACTCGTGAGAATAGGATCTCCTTTATGGAATCACCATATGTTTAAATGAATTGCTCATGTGGTAAGAGCATGGGATTTGGGTTCCGGTCCAATGGCTTCGTTGGTTAAGTGTTTGAAAGTACTAAACACTTGTTGGAAATGGGCACGGTAAGCCTAGTACCTAAATGAGGCGGTACAGGGTTTTACTATCACTACTCTTAGGGTTGCGGCCCCGGGCTCGCCACCTGAGTGCATGCATGAGGCTGGGTGACCTTAGTGGGTAGCCCAGATAAACCTTGTACTTAAGACTGTGAGCTATTATCCCCAAACCGAAGAATGACCCTGGTTGGTGAACTCTTAGTGAGAGCACCTCCCATGTGTTTAGGTCCACCTTGCAAGGTTTGAATCAATCGATTGTCGGCCTCTCACCGTTATCCGAGACTACTTAATCTACTGGCCATGATATCCCTTTATGATGGAACTTTGTGAAGATTATTATTTGATTAATTATTTGTACAACTATGCTTGCATTAGTTGCTTATCTAGTAATGATTATTTCTACCAGAACCTGAGCTAAAATGTGAAAGTAAGGAATCACTACTTAATAGTTTTTTGGCAAACAAACCCACTAGCCAAAAGCCTTGCATGATTAGAGGTAAAGTCTTCATTTAGACGGGTAAGCCTTGCTGAGTATTAGTATACTCAGCCTTGCTTTTTTTTAAAATGTTGCTTCCAGGTAATGCATGTGATGTGTGGCCCGGAGAACTTCCACCCGATTGGGAGCTGTAATGGGTGGATGCTGACGAGTGATTGCATCTTGGACAGACCTCCTATGATGTTGATCGTACCGTTTAGTTTCCGCTGTTTTAATGAACTCTGAACCATTTACTTTCATGTCAAAGAACTATGTTTGTAATAATGGACCCTACGAGGAATTTGATGATAATTGTAAGGCCTTCGTGGGAGTTTTAATGCATACGTTCGATCCTCTCTGTGTTCAAGTGATTTACCGAGCGTTAACTCGGCAACACTCAACGTGATGATTCTTTATTATCGCTTGAAAACCAAATGGAGTGGTTTGGGCGATAGTACGGTATTATCTCGGATGGGGTTGTCACAGGGTTTCCCGATTTCGTTTCGGTTACCGTAGACAGACGAAAATAATGGGCAGAAACCAATCCTTGCTTTAACATCAAAACAAACACACACACACAGTTAGACTAATAGAAGCCCCGGTCAACTCAACCAACCAACCAGCCCACGTGCCCACCTCCATCTCCCGCACGCCCAACCAACCGGCCCGGCCGTCCCGCAACGGGCCCGCGGCGTGCTCGCCGTGCGCACGGCTCCTCCTGGAGGCAGCTCGCCAGGATCCCGTCGCGTCGAGCCGGTTCCACGTCGGGATCTCGCCGATCCCTGCGGTCGGCATTGTTTTGAACCGACGCTGGTGGTAGGGAATTAGGTGGGGGTGGGTAGAGATAAGTGGGGCCCGCGCACCTGGAAGGGTCACATGCAGGCTGGTTCGGTTGGTTGGTCGGGCACAAGGGCGTGCCGGGTGGTTGGCTGGATGGGCTGGTTGGCTGGGGCTTCCAATAATTATTGGGCATCACCCACGTTAATGGTGGAGCTAGCGACCACTCTTCTTTCCTCCCACTTCTTTTCCCTTATTTCTCGCTAATTAAAGGTATTAATAAATTTAGTTTACAAAACTACTTCCGCAATACTATCTCTCTCTCCCCATATATATATACGACGACACTAAAATGCACCCGGGTGCATTTTAGTTCGCCAATGCACGTACCCCAACCACCGAGCCCAAGCTTCCCACCCCCCCCCCCCCCGCCCGACCGGGTCCGACCAGAGACCCCACCGAGCGCGATATCCCACCTCCGACAATGCCCCCCCTCCCCCCCCATAAAATCGCCATCGGGTCTCCCACCCCCCCCGCCCAATCAAAACCAATGGCCGCGCCGTCTCCTCCCACGCCTCGGATCGCCGAGCCGCTCCACGCTAAAACCAATGGCTCCACCGTCGCTTCCGCGTCCGGGATCACCGGAGACGGGGCGGCGCGTGGTCCCGAGCGGATGGCGGTTGTTACGACGACTGGGTCTCGGCCGATATCGTCGGCACCGCCGCCGATTGCATCTCGCTCCGGCGGCACCTCCTACGTCGCAACGCCCACGACAGGGGCTCGGGGCGCGGATCGGGTGATCCCTTGCATCACGCGACGTTGCCGACGCCTCCGCCGTCGATTCCGCCTGGCTCAATGATCACGCCTGATCCGTCGGAGTTGTTCATCCCGGTAACGGAAAAAAATCAAACACGAAACGTCAAACCTCGTTTCTGCTATTTAGTTTGCTGTTTGTTTGCAAACTTCTGGTTGCAAAACCCAAAGATCCGGTATGATTTGAGGTTTCATTGTCGGTGTTTTTGTGTGTGATGTTTGCGAAAGTTTTGGTGGTTGCGGAAGTTTTGGTGGGTTCTCGGTTGCAATCGAGAGATCTCGCGTGCGATTGCAAAAAAAAGTAGGGTGCCCTCTAGTAGATTGCCGCGGAACAAATTGTCGCGCTTGTTTGCAACGTAGGGTGACCTCTCGGTTGCAACATGATTCTCATGTGCGTTACAAAAAAACAAAAAAGGGGGTCGTAGTCCGCTCGTGTGTGCTAATCGTAATTATTTTTGTTGCGCTTGTTTGCAACGTGTAATCGTTGTCTCGGTTGCAACGTTATTCCCATTTGCATTGCAAAAACAAAAAAGGGGGTCGTATTCGCCGTGTGTGCTAATCCGCAATTATTTTTGTTGCGCTTGTTTGCAACGTGTAATGCTTGTCTCGGTTGCAACATTATTCCCATGTGCATTGCAAAAACAAAAAAGGGGGTCGTAGTCCGTGTGTGTGTGCTAATCTGCATTTATTATGTTGCGCTTGTTTGCAACGTGTAATGCTGTCTGGTTGCAACATTATTCCCATGTGCATTGCAAAAACAAAAAAGGCCAAAAAAACTTATGGTTGGTTATTTTCTCCACACAGGATGCAAACATGCTTGATGTGTTTGTCCCAAGAGCGCGGCGAGAGTTTGATTCAATAGAAGCAAGCACACCAATTTTACCTTGATTATGCAAAAATGGTCGGATTCGGTGTGAGAACCATGAGGACTAGTAAAGAGACTAAACACCGGGTTTGCAACCGTCGGGGTTTTATGAAGCCGTGCAAGGAAAATGATGAACCACAAACCGATAAAAGATCGATGAGAATTGGTTGTCCAGGATATGCTAAAGTTAAGGAGGACAAAAAACGCAAAATGCGGTACTTCGACGAATCGGGGAAGCACACAACCATAAACTTCAGCCATCGGCCCAGATGGTTAGATATATGCATGCTCATAAGCAGAGGGAGACTGCTATGGATGACTTGTTTGCAATCATGTCAAGGAGTGGCGTGCCAAACCAGGCTGCGATGAATGTGATGTCAGAATTGTATGGAGGACGTCAAAACTGGCCATTCACAGAGAAGGACATCCAAAACATGTAAGTCATATGTCTGGACTATGATTGCAATCCTGGGTAGTGTGTGATTGCAAGAAACTAAAGTGTCTCATTGCAAAATCTGCTGGTTTATTTCGATAACTGCAAAAAAAGAAAAATAAAACTGAACCAATGTGTGATTGCAACTAAATTGCGTGAGTGATTGCAACTAGGAATTATGTGCGTTTGAAAAAAAAAGAACCTGACTTCGTCTGTGTGGTTGAAAAAAGAAACTTGGTTGTTTGGAATATGATTGCAAGCCTGTGTAGTAAGTGATTGCAAAAAACTAAAGTGTGTCATTGCAAAATCTCGCCGGGTTTATTTCGATAACCGCAAAAAAAAGAAAAATAAAACCGAACCAATGTGTGATTGCAACTAAATTGCGTGAGTGATTGCAACTAGGAATTATGCGCGTTTGCAAAAAAAGAACCTGACTTTGTCTGTGTGGTTGAAAAAAGAAACTTGGTTGTTTGGAATATGATTGCAAGCCTGGGTAGTAAGTGATTGCAAAAAACTAAAGTGTGTCATTGCAAAATCTGCTGGTTTATTTCGATAACTCGCAAAAAAAGAAAAATAAAACTGAACCAATGTGTGATTGCAACTAAATTGTGTGAGTGATTGCAACTAGGAATTATGTGCGTTTGCAAAAAAAGGAACCCGACTTTGTGTGCTTGCAAGGCTACTTGGCCGTTTGGAATATGATTGCAAGCCTGGGTAGTAAGTGATTGCAAAAAACTAAAGTGTCTCATTGCAAAATCTGCTGGTTTTATTTCTGTGACTGCAAAAATAAGAAAAAGAAAACTGAAACAATGTGTAATTGCAACTAATTTGCGTGGGTGATTGCAACCAGGAGTTATATGTGTTGCAAAAAAATAACCTGACTTTGTCTGTGTGCTTGCAAAGCTACTTGGTTATTTGGAATATGATTGCAAGCCTGGGTAGTTTGTGATTGCAAAAAAACCTATTTTGTATGCTTAAAATGTTTTTTCATTCACTTGTGGTGCGAGAAAGCCGAGCGGACGCGAGAGGACGGGGATGGTGACATTGAGGAGTTATTCCAGCTTTTTAGGGAGTGTAAGCAAAACAATGAAGCATTCTACCGGGATGTTGATTTTGACCCAAAGACGAAAGTGCTAAGAAGCATTTTTTGGAGCCATGCAAGTCAGCGTGCAGAATACGTGGATTTTGGAGACGTCATCACTTTTGACACTACCCACAAAACTAACAACAAGAAGATGCCACCGGCGATGTTTGTCGGATGCGGCAACAATCCGAAAAATGTGTCGTTTGGGCAAGCGCTTCTTCGGGATGAGACAACCGACACTTTCGGATGGCTCTTCGAGTCATTCAAAAGCGCATGGGCGGCGGGCAGCCTTTTGTGATTCTAACGAGTGCATATTTTGAGGGAGAGGGGGAGGGGGTATATTCGATTTATTCTATAATGATTGCTTGTAAAAAAAAGCAACCGTAGTGTGTAGTGTGGTTGCAACGTTTGCAACATTAAACTCTATTTTTTTGATTGCAATCATCGTATGTTTTTGGATTGCAAGAAAACATTTTATACACAGGAGAAAAAAGGAAACTGATTTTAAAAAATTGATGTTTCTGCAGATGAAGATAAGGCAATGAGGGAGGCGATAAAAATTGTGTTTGATAAATCACAACACGAAATTGCCGGTGGCACATAATAAGGATGTGGGATTATGAACTCGAGGAGTTGTACAAGGTGCACGGGGACAAAAATCGGAAGGAAAAACCGGAGTCTCGATAAGTTATCCTCCGGGTCCTACACAATTTGAGGTAGAGTGGGGGAAGCTAATGGATGAATGTGGCATAGGAGAACACCCGGCGATTGTAGCATTGTGGCGGTAAAAGGAAAAGATGGATTGCAAGCATATTTTAAGGGCATGTACTCGCGGAAGAATGACTTCAACCCGGAGATCCGAGAGCCGAACGAGTATTGAAAGATGGATATGTTGGCAGTGTGACAACATTGCATATGTTTGCAAAGAGGGTACTTGACTCTGTTCAGCACATAGACCACATGGATGCTGGGGAGTCGCACTACTCACAGGTATTCTTAAAACTGCAAACCCCAAAACATATGATTGCAAAACCCTGTTAGTTCAATGATTGCAACAACCGATTGTGTGTGATTGCAAAAAAAAGACTGATAATTTTTTAATGCAAATCATGTTAATTTGTGGGTTTTGCAAAAAAACATGTTTGGTTAAAAAAAATTTTAGTTAGTCATTGCACCAGTGTGTGATTGCAACTAAGTTGACGTGACTGATTGCAACTAAAGTGAGTGATTGCAGAAAGCTGCTGGTTTATTTCTGTGACTCCAAAAAAGAAAACGAAAACTAAACCAGTGTGTGATTGCAACAATTTGGCGTGACTGATTGCAGGCAGTAGTTATGTGCGGTTGCACAAAAAAGAAACCCTGACTTTGTCTGTGCGGTTGAAAAAGCTACTTGGTTGTTTGGAATATGATTGCAATCCTGGGTAGTGCGTGATTGCAAGAAACTAAAGTGTTTGATTGCAAAAACCGCTGGTTTATTTTCGTGATCGCAAAAAAAGAAAAAGAAAAACTCGAACAAGTGTGCGATTGCAACAATTTGGCGTGCGTGATTGCAACCAAGGAAAATGTGCGGTTGCAAAAAAATAAACCTGACTTTGTCTGTGTGGTTGAAAAAGGAAACTTGCTTGTTTGAAATATGATTGCAAGCCTGGGTAGCAAGTGATTGAAAAAAACTAAAGTGTGTCATTGCAAAAACTCGGTTTATTTTCGTGATCGCAAAAAAAAAAAAAAAGAAAAACCGAACAAGTGTGCGATTGCAACAATTTGGCGTGCGTGATTGCAACCGGGGAAAATGTGCGGTTGCAAAAAAAGAACCCGACTTTGTCCGTGTGGTTGAAAAAGGAAACTAGGTTGTTTGGAATATGATTGCAAGCCGGGTAGTAAGTGATTGCAAAAAACTAAAGTGCGGTTTATTTCGTGACTCGCAAAAAAAAGAAAAAAGAAAATGAGCCGGTGTGCGATTGCAACAATTTGGCGTGCGTGATTGCAACCAGGGAAAATGTGCGGTTGCAAAAAAAAGAACCTAACTTTGTCTGTGTGGTTGAAAAAGGAAACTTGGTTGTTTGGAATATGATTGCAAGCCTGGGTAGCAAGTGATTGCAAAAAACTAAAGTGTGTCATTGCAAAAACCGCCGGTTTATTTTCGTGATCGCAAAAAAAGGAACCTGACTTTGTCTGTGTGGTTGAAAAAGGAAACTTGGTTGTTTGGAATATGATTGCAAAGCCTGGGTAGTAAGTGATTGCAAGAAACTAAAGTGTGTCATTGCAAAAGCTATTTGGTTTATTTCTGTGATCGCAAAAAAAAAAAAAGAAAAAAGAAAATGAGCCGGTGTGTGATTGCAACTATTTGGCGTGCGTTATTGCAATCGGGAAAAATGTGTGGTTGCAAAAAAAAGAACCCGACTTTGTACGCGTGGTTGAAAAAAAGAAACTTGGTAGTTCGGAATATGATTGCAAGCCTGGGTAGTAAGTGATTGCGAGAAAACTAAAGTGTGTCATTGCAAAAGCTCTTTCGCTTTATTTCGTGATCGCAAAAAAAAGAAAAAGAAAAAGCGAGCCGGTGTGTGATTGCAACTATTTGGCGTGCGTGATTGCAACCGGGAGTTATGTGTGTTGCAAAAAAAATGAAACACGACTTTGTCCGTTTGCTTGCAAAGCTACTTGTTTGTTTGGAATATGATTGCAAACCTGGGTAGTAAGTGATTGCAAAAAACTAAAGTGTTTGATTGCAAAATCTGCTTGGTTTATTTCTTTGATTGCAAATTAAAGAAAAAGAAAAAGCTGGATAAGTGTGCGATTCCAACTATTTGGCGCGCGTGATTGCAACAACGTGTTACATGTGATTGCATTGTGATATGTACGCGGTTGCAATAAAAATGTAATGATGAAACCGAAATTCAAAATTCGATGTGCGAGCCGAGGTTGTCGGGGCATGCAAATCACGGTTTGATGAGCGGCTCAACGAGATGTACACGTGGGCGGTGTATAATGAATACAAGAGGGAATATGCTAACAATACGGCGTTTGTGATTGAGCTCGATCCGGATGTTGAATGCGGTTACTTGATGAAGCATGAAAAAGGAACAGGAGTGTTCCGTTGGGCACAACACGCATTAAAGGTGCTAGGCGACAAAAAAGAGGGTATATATAAATGCGAATGCATGCAATGGGAGCACACGGGGGTTGTTTTGCATGCACGTGATCAAAGCATTCACCCACCCGCAAGTGCGAGCATACCCGAAAAGTACATTCGCGGCGATACACACGTAATGCGAGATCCGTAGTTCCATGGGACGGGCACGATGTTCGGGTTGCGACTCATGCCGACACGAGCAAACGAGAATGTCAAAGCCGCCGCCCAAGTTAATGCGCCCGTGTAGAGCGGGAAGCAAATCCGACCGTGCTTATTCCGATCTTCGTCCGCACATCGACATGATAACTCCCGGTATTGAGCTTCTACAAACAGCAGAGATCGCCGCTTGTGAGATGGAAAGTGGTGATTTGCATGAAAATGGGGATAACGAGATGGGTCTAGTTTGTGTCGACCAACGGATGAAAGTGGTGACGCCACCGTGGAAACTTCTATAAATCCTAGTAACCCCGCCACACCAAAAATAAACCATGTGCTCGGTTCAACAACTACCCCGGGCGGTGTGATAGTGACCGAACCACCCATGTCTAGCACAAAAGGTAGGAAGCTCGTCGCGCTAAAGCAAAATCCTCCAAAAACATTATAATACCCGATAATCCTTACAACACATACGGTGGAGGTAAGGGTGTGAAGGAGTGCCAAACCTGTCATGTTAGGGGGCACCGCAGGACAACATGCCCCCAAAACCCAAACGAAGCAAGGCAACGAGAAAACAAAGCCAAAAAAAGAGGTGCAAAAAGCGAAGGTTGGGCTCAAAGAAAAAGAGGCCGCCCAAGAGTAAAAAAAAAAGACAAAACGGAGATCGGGAAGGGCGAGTGAAGCGAGATGAAACACAAAAATGCGAGTGCGGTGTAGTTCGCGGCGAGTCGCAAGCACATGGCGCGATTGCTCGAATCGAAGAGCGACCTCGCGCGATGTTGACTACGGGGATGACTATGAATCCGAATGAATCCAATATAATTTATCCAAAAATAGCATCCGGTTTGAAAAAAAAGAAGCTGGCCGGGTAACAAAAACTATCTAATTGCAACCGTGATTACAAAAAATGCGAAAAACACTCGTTTTTTGCGGCCCCCAAAATGAATGTGTCGATTGCAAAAAAAGCGTTTAGAAAAAAATGAAAAAACTGCTGCATGACTCTGTCATATTGCAACTAGGTTAATGTTTGCTTGATGTGGTTGCAAGACAGATGAAAATACGGTTGATTGCTTAATAGGTTACAGTGTGGTTGCAACCACTGATGTGCCACGATTGCAAAAAAACAGTTCAAAAAAAGCACCATGCCATGAAGTCGTCGATTGCAACTAGGTTGGTGTTTGCTTGATGTGGTTGCAACCTTGTGAAAAAAGACGGTGATTGCAACATTCAAAAACATGTGGTTGCAACATCCGATGTGCGGCAATTTCGAAAAAATGACGGTTGCAAAACCGAATGTAGGTGATTGCTTGCGCCCTTATAGCGAGTGTCATTGCAAAAAAAAGCATAGGTTCGCAATCGCCGCTTACGTGTGTTTGGAAAAAAAAAGAAAAAAATAAGCGAGCCGAGTGTGTGATTGCAACAATTTGGCAAACGTGATTGCAACCGGGAGTTATGTGTGTTGCAAATGGAAACTCGACTTTGTCCGTTTGCTTGCAAAGCTACTTGGTTGTTTGGAATATGATTGCAAACCGGGTAGTAAGTGATTGCAAAAAACTAAAGTGTCTCATTGCAAAATCTATTTGGTTTATTTTCGTGATCGCAAGAAAAGAAAAAGAAAACTCGAACCAATGTGTAATTGCAACTAATTTGCGTTAGTGATTGCAACCGGGAGTTATATTTGTTTTAAAAAAGGAACGGATGCAAAAAAAAACATGAGATTGCGATTGCAACAAAAAAAACGCTTGCAAAACACACAAGTAAAAAAATGCGTCCGCAAAAAAAAACTAGTTCAAAAAGAAAAAGCTCCATAACATGACAAAGGGTCGGATTGCAACTAGGTTGGTGGTTGCAACTTTGGTGTATATACGAGGAGATTGCAACATTCTTTACATGTGGTTGCAACAATGATGTGTATCAATTGCAAAACATGACGGTTGCGAAACCGAATGTGGGTTATTACTTGCACCCTCATAGCAGTGTGATTGCAACCTTAGAGCAGTGATTTTGCAAAAAAAAGAGTTTCAAAAAAACACGGGTAAAAAAAACACCAGTTTCAAAAAAAAAGCTCCGTGCCACGACACTGTAAGATTGAAGCTAGGTTGCAACCTGGTCCAAAAATACTGGTGATTGCAACACCCTTTGCAGTGTGTTTGCAACGACCGATGTGTCTTGCAATTGCAAAAGAAAACGACGAGTTGCAAACCGAATGTAGTTGATTGCAAATCATGTCTCGGTGTGATTGCACCCCTTATAGCAATGTGATTGCGATTGCAAAAAAGCGGTAAAAAAGCTTAGTGTGACTAGTTTGGTCTTTGATTGATGTGGTTGCAACTTGGTCAAAATACAAGGTGATTGCAAACATCCTTGACCGCCGATGTCTTGCGATTGCAAAAAAAACACGATTGCGAAACAACACATGTGAGTGATTGCAATTTTATCGCAAAGTGTGGTTGCAAAACGGGTAAAGGTGGATTGCAAAAAAAAACACTCCATGCCGAATAAAAAAAGAAGGTGCACAAAAATACATTGCCGCAGTTCCAATTCACAAATTCAAACAAAAAAAGGACGTAAAAGTTGCCACATCACATGATATAGTATTTTCGTATCGCCACGCATAACATGTCGCGTACAAATGCGGATAAACACACGGATATAACATGTTTTTTATCCCAAGGATCCTAAAAGTCCACGGACCGGCCGCTTGTCATCTTCGAGATCAAGACGGCGTCCCCCGATTTCGTACTTGTCCGGCATTGCGGGGAGATCGGCCTGGTTGAGGGGGGTGGAAGATTTGATAGTGCAAGCATCTCACATCCGTAAATGACGATGTTGAGCTGCAAGCGAAGCATAAAACACACACATTAAAAAAATATAGCTATTTCGACAGTACGGTAAAAAATGCACATACAGAAAACGTAGAAAAAAAAGAGAAAAGATGTAAAAAATGGATCAGTTCACATCACGCATTACCGGGTTGATTTCCTCCGTCAGCTTGTTCCCGTCATAGTACTTCATGTACTTCCAGACAAAAAAACAGGCAATCATTGGGGCCGGCTTGCTTGGGACTTCAATGAAAGGCTTCCTCCAACCACTAACTGCGGGCGGCTTTAAGTTGGACACCTTCGAAAAGTTGCATCTATGATTGGAATTTTTGTAAACACATGCTTGTGACGTTCTACAAAATCCGTGCATTTCATGAAGTAGTCGTTCGAGTCCAAGCACATCAATGCGATTATGCATGAAGTTGAAACAATACACAAAGTAATGTCCCGCATCATGGATAGGGACAAAGATGCGGTGCAAAAAAACAAGAGTGCGGGGGACAAAAAAATGATTAGTGTATTGATTACATCTAGTGTTGATGTGTGATTGCAACTTCATTTATGATTGCAATTACTCAAAAAAATATTAATGAAAAAAAGGGTTGCAGATTATAATTTTGCAATTGCAACTTTGAAAAAATGTTACAAGAAAAACAGACTGTATTTGAGAAAAAAGATGTCTGCTAACCAGTTTTGCTCTTGACAGATCGTAGTTTATGCACTCGGTCATCAGGTGGTTCCAGACGACTTTGAATTCTTCTGTCTCGGATTTATCCTCATTGAGGACTGCGTCGCAACCATTAATATTCCACTGCACACAGGGGGGGCAAAAAAGGCCCATTAAAACAAAAACTAGATCAGTCAGAACAAAAAATGTTGTTGTTTCAACAGGTTGCTGTATTGTATTAAAAAAACGGACAGTTGAAAAAACAAAAAGGCTTACATAGAAACCAGTCATGAGAAACACCCTGTACCCGAACGAATCAAGCTTGTGCACAATGTCATCATGCCGCATGCAATGCACCACGAAATCGATCAAGGAAGACTCTCCCAACTTGTCGTTTGAGAAACTGTCAATGAGTTGTTGTCCAGTAAATTCAGCAAGAATGCCAAACTCCAATAAAGTCCTCCCGCACCAAAAAATTCCAAAATGAAATCAATGTGGTTGCAACGCCTCGTGTGATACTTCCAAAAAACACGGTGTATGGTTGCAAAACCAGCTTGTTAACCGTGATTGCAACTCTTGTGCATTGCAACCGGGTTTGACAACATGTGAAATTGGTCCGTGTGAGTGGTTGCAAAAAAAAGCTGCGAATGTGTGATTGCAAAAAAGTGTGCAAATTGTAAACTGCATGTGTAACGATTGCAATGCCGGTATGAAACAATTGCAACTAGGTTTGACAACATGTGATTGCAAATTGGTCCGTGTGAGTGGTTGAAAAAAAAGTGCTTGAATGTGTGATTGCTAAAAATGTACAAATTGCAAAATTGGGAGTGTAAGAGTTGCAATGCCGGTTAGAAAACAATTGCAACTAGATTTGACAACATATGATTGCAAATTCTTGTGTGAGTGGTTGCAAAAAAAAGTCTTTGAATGTGTGATTGCAAAAAAGTGTACAAATTGCAAAGCGGGAGTGTAACGGTTGCAATGCCGGTATGAAAACAATTGCAACATGAAAAATACACAAGTAAAAAAAAGAAACATCTTGTTGAAGCTCGAGTTCGGTATATGATCTTCGCCTCGGATAAACGGACTTGGAAACGGGTATGTCGGGGCGCTTGCGTTTAATCCGGAACGGAGATACGAACTCGGCGAGGCCTCCTCATCACTCGTCACCTAGGCGCTTGAAAATCGGCCTGCGAACCTTACCGTAATCGACGAGACCTTCGGACACTTCGTCTTGTGAAAGACGGATCGGTGGAGTCAAATTAGCAATATCATCCCGGGACTCGGAGGAAACTCGACATCGTCACTGATGAAGGGGATGCCGCTCGCAAAGGTGCCTCCACGAGATTCCAACACAAGATTGGCTTCCGGCGGATAAAATCTAACTTTTTCTCATACTCAGTACGCTTCTTAGCATACGCCTTTGACAGTTGCATCTCCACCTGCTTGTTTATCTTTGATGCGGAAGGCTCCTTCTGTAAAGCAGCAATGTTCGCGTCCAGCCTTTTCTGGATTTCTGCTATGATCTTCTTCTCCTTCTCTTCAGCCTTCTTGTCAGCTCCAGCCTTTTTCTTTGACTCAAGCTTCTTGGTAGCACCAACATTTCTCTTGTTATCAGCCTCGGCCTTCTTCCTCCGGATTTCATCAGCTGCATCTTTTTTGCTCATCACGAAATCGTCACTCTGGCTCTGATGATCTTCAGTTGCAGCTTGCTTGCCTTTTTGTGCTTTTTCAGGTTCAGCACTCTTGCTCGGCATGGCTTGTTCGTAATTTCAACAACGTAAAAACTGTGAATAAAAAAACGAAAAGCATGTACAGTGTTTGCAAACTATTTTTGTGCGTGTCATTACAAAAAAATTTGCCATAACAGTGTGTGTTTGCAAGCTCGTTTTACGTACGTGATTGCAACCAGAAGTTATTTGTGGTTACGCCATGACTGTATTATGTGTGGTTGAAGAAACTTGGTTATTTGGTTATTTATGATTGCAAGTCTGAGTAATGTGTAATTGCAACAACAGGGTGAGTTGTGATTGCAAAAAAAAGCATAGACCAGTGTATGGTTACAAAACCGTTGTTGCTTGCTCATCACTAGATTTTCCTTTCGCGGCTTGTTCGGATGAAGCCGTCTTCAAAACTAACGCAGCGACAAGCTTTTTATTCTCTTCTTCGAGTGCAGCCTTTTTCTTATCTTCCTCAACGACCTTCGCTTAGCTTCTACTTCGATTCTTTGAGGGCATCATATGTGGTAAAAAAAGTTATAATTGCAAATATAAATACAAACAAACCGCAATGTTGGTGGTGGGTGGGTTGCAAACCTGCGTCGCCTCATTTGCAGCCTTTTTAATCTCTTCCTCGGCGGCCTTTTGCTTGGCTTCTCGCTTCGTTCGCCGAGTGCATCATATGTGGCGGTAAAAAAAGAGTTATAATTGCAACTATAAGAGCAAACAAATTGCAATGTTGGTGGTGTGTGGGTAACAAACCGCTGCGTTGCCCTCGGCTGCGGCTACGTTCGAAGCTTCCTCTTCGGCGCCCTTCGCTTGGCTTCTCGCTTCGCCGCCGAGTGAAACATATGTGGCGGTGAAAAAAAGAGTTATAATTGCAACTATAAAGTGCAAGCAACCGCAATGTTGGTGGTGTGTGGGTTACAAACCTGCTGCGCCTCGGTGCGGCCCTCTTTGAAGCTTCCTCATCGGCGACCTTCGCTTAGCTTCGCGTCGGTGGCGAGTGTGAAATATGTCGCGGAAAAAAAAAGTTATGATTGCAAATATAAGTGCAAGCAAACCGCATTGTTGGTAGTGTGTGGGTTACAAACCCGCTGCTCGCTTTCAACGTCCTCTCGTCTTCCAAAGTCTTTTTATCGGCCCTCGGCCTTTCTCCTCTGTTCGTCTTCGACATTCTTCTTGGCTTCCTCGGCTTCGGACTCTCTCTTCGAGGCTTCCTCTTCTTGACCTTTCTTCTTGCCTCCTCTCGCAATATTCTTCTCGGCCCTCGGCATCTTTGAGTTTCGCCTCCTCTCCTCCCCGTCGGTCCTCCTTGCATAAGTTCTAGTGAAGCGTGTTATGGGGCGAAAAAAAAAAAGTGAATAGTTGTGGTTTAGCCGGTAAAAAAACAAAAAGAAATAAAATAAAAAAGACAAAAAGGATTGCAAGCGTAAGTATAACCCAACTGCAATGTTGGTGGTGTGTGGGTTACAAACCTGCTGCTGCTGATGCTGATGCTGCTGATGCCGCCTTCGCTGAGGCTGAAAATAATAGGATTGAGGAAAAAACAAACAAATCAAAAATTGCAAAAAAAGAAAAACAGTGAAAAATGCTTATGATTGCTAGATTGAGTAACTAATTGCAACTTTCCATGCGGTGTGACTACATTAAACCCTGAGAGGGGATTGCAACCTGGGTGTAAAAAAAAGAGCTTACATCAAACTGGTGGGGAGAGGGAGATATTGAGGAAGCACTCCTCTTTGCAACAGTGTGTCTTGGCTCACGCGGGGGCTCGTCTGCATTGTCCCCAGCGCGAGGAGGCGAATCAAAAAGTCCAAGAATTTCATCAACATTTGAAATGTTGCCGAAAGGTGTGGGGGCTGCAAAAATAAATAGAAGAGGAAGATGGTGAGTAAATAAAAATAAAATACGGATCCTTTAGACTAAAATATAAAAAATATATATTCTTCTATCGAAAGCGCCATGTTCATTGTCATGACCGTGGGGTGGTGTTTGCTCAACGTTTCGCTATCAACATCACCCCGTGCGGGGGTTTTCATCGTGCGCGCCGCCTTCATATACCTCCATTTCAATTGGGGCCGGGAGCGTCGAAAACACCATCATCCGTGTACGCCCCCGGGAATGTCTTCCATACTTGATTCGTTCTTTGGTGTTGTTGTTAAACACGAAATAAAAGTGTGATTGCAAAAAAATGCTATATTAGTGTGTTTGCAACCTTGGGTGTGCATGATTGCAAAAAAAGTAGTGATTACATATAAAATAAACTGCAGTTTACATCGATTGAAAACAAAAAAAAGGTGATGTGAGATGTATGTTTGCAAAAAGGTTGTGTGTCCGATTGCATCTTACGCTTACATGTGGTAGCAACATGATTATGAAAAAAAAATATATAAAGAAAAAAGAACATACCGGTTGATGGTTGTGTGACATTCGCGACCTTCCTCTCGCGACCCTTGGAAGCTTGCTTGGCGAGTGCAGCATCCGCAAGAAGCTTGTTGGTGCGCTAACGCACTCTGATGAGCCGACGCCATGAGATCACGTGACCTTGTTGCGTACTCGAAGCCTTCCTTGCATACTCCGTGCACGTTTAGTGCTTTTGTCAAACTCCTTCAAGATAGCCGGCGTGTCTTCCTTTCGCTCCTTCCAACTAAATCGAAAGGCGCGGCTAAATGCGTGCGCAAACTTGGGTACTCATAGAAAACGGGAGGGGAACTGTTGTGGGGCCCATGACCGCCGGGATCATGGAAGGTGCTAGGCCCGGGGAGCCCCTGCTGCGGCGGTGGATGCACTAGCCCCGGCGGCAAATGTAGCGGCCGCCGATGGGACGCGAGGTCTCGCTGCGGGTTGGGCGGCACACCTTCGATAAGCCCCTCATCATCCGCATCTTGGGCGGGGCCAAATGCGGGGATGGGCGATCTTGTCAAAGACCCCACGGGAGCGCCGTAGCATGTGTCCGTGATACTTTTCAGCTGCAAAAAACAAAAAGTTGGAGTAAAAAAAACAGTGGTGACATTTGCAAAAAAAAGAAAAAAGAAAAGAAAGTGTGATTGCAAAAGAAAACAAACCCTGAGATGTCCAAACTCAACATTGTCGCCAGCGACATCCCCCCGCGGTCCTGGTTGAGTATAGCTTGAATCATCTTCGAGGCCGGGGAAGGAGCACCGGGGGATGAAAAAAGGGCTTGTCCGGAATCCGTGCTCGCAAGTTGTCGACGTATAACATCGCAAAAAAACGGTGATGAAGCAAAAAAGCGTGTGTGATTGCAAAAACTATTTAAAGTGTGTGATTGCAAAAACTATAAAGTGTGTGATTGCAAAAACTACTGGTTTATTTCTCGTGTCGCAAAAAAGAAAAAAGAATTGAACCACTGTGTGATTGCAACTATTTGGCGTGACAGATTGCAACCAGTAGTTATGTATGGTTGCAAAAAAAGAAACACGAATTTGTACGTGGTTGAAAAGCTACTTGGTTGTTTGGAATATGATTGCAAACCTGGGTAGTAAGTGATTGCAAAAGACTAAAGTGTGTGATTACAAAGCTATGTTGGTTTATTTCGTGACCGCAAAAGGGACAAAAAAGAAAAAGCTGAACCAGTGTGTGATTGCGGCTATTTGGCATGCGTGATTGCAACCGGTAGTTATGTGTCATTGCAAAAAAAGAAAGAAAACCGACTTTGTATATGTGCTTGCAAAGATACTTGGTTATTGGAATATGATTGCAATCCTGGGTAGCAAGTGATTGCAAAATCTAAAAGTGTGTGATTACAAAAACTGCTGGTTTATTTCTGTGACTGCAAAAGGGACAAAAAGAAACTGAACCAGTGTGTGATTGCAACTATGTTTTGTGTGTGATTGCAAACAATAATTATGTGTGGTTGCAAAAAAAGAAAACCTGACTTGGTTATTTGGAATATGATTGCAAACCTGGGTAGCAAGTGATTGCAAAAAGGTGCAATGCCAGATTGAAAAACAGTGAAAAAATATATGATTGCAACAACAGTATGTAAACAGTTGCAAAAAAAAGCAATGAAACAAAAAAGAATAGGAAAAGATGCGTGTCTGACTTGAGCTTACCACTAGAAAGATGGTGCATCCGCTGATGGGTGCATTGATGCCTTTCTGAGCATAATCCGGCTTGTATAATCGAGCGACAACGGCGAGCTGTCAACAACTGCCTTGCACCAATTCCTAGTGCCAATGTTCTGAATATCCTGGGTGTATCTCACATCATCGAGCCTGATCTTGGTGTCAGTGTTTGAGAACAGCAAACACTGGAAAGCAGCCATGAAAAAAGCTCTTAGACCAAGCTCCCCAGTCAATGAACGGTTCTTCAGTCCAGCAGTTATGTGTTTCACAGTAATGCCCTTCCTCGAGTTGTAAGAAGGACCAACAATCTGTAAGCCAAGCCGATCACGCTCAGCACGGGCATCTGCATCAGACATTGGGAGCGGGTCACCTCCAGCATTGGGAATCTGCATGGCACACCACACGGCGTGATGGGCGACATTGATCTCTTTGCCGCCACCAATCTCAAGCTTCATTGTCTGCGGATTGAACTTCCGCATCGGGCCCACTGCTAACATCCCTCTTAAGGTAATTGGGCTTGAAATTCGGAAGACCCCCAAAACCTTTTGCGACTACTTGACCCTTAAGATCGTTTGGTAAAGCATTGATAAGCTTGATAAAACTAGCGAGGGGAGCATCGCGTGGATTGTGGCTTCGATTTGCCCTTGTCACCATCGCCAACGGCGGCGGAGCGGCATCATCGCCGTCATCGTGTCCGAGCCTTCACCATGCGGGGGCAAAATCTTCATCATGTTGTTCTTCATCTCCTTGCTCTTCGGCGGTGCTAGCCGGCGCGTGTTGGCAACTCGAGCCTTTTCCGCCTCTCAAAGAGTCTTTGTAATTCATCGACCTTCCTCTTCTCGGACAACCGAGGAGAAGATCGAGTATTTTGATCACCTTGTTGTTCACCTTGCTTGACCGCCTTGCTCCATTGTAAAAAGTATAACAACTGAAATAAAAAATATATGAACATAAACAATCATCAAAAATAAAAAATGCACAGTTTGCAACTTCTATGATAAGGCAATTGCAACTCCTATAAACCAGTAACACAAAGAAAACTGCTAATGCTAATAAAAAAGATTTAATACTAGACAAAATTGCAACTCCTGTAAAAATGCAAATACTTGCACCCTATAAAGAAAATAGGATACAGTTCTCACAATATCAAACTGCTACACAAAAAAAATACGTAAAAAATCTGTCTAATACGACAATTACAACCTGCTTGTGATTATGGTTGCAACTGGAACAAATTAACCGGTTACAAAAAAAGCTACAACACATACAAAAACGGTATTGTTGTGTACGCTAACGAGTTGCAACTCGAGAAATAGGGAGATTGCAACCACGTAATACGGCGGTTGCTAACAATAAAATCAATCAAAGCCATGCGTGCTAAGACGATTACAAACCTGTTTGTGATTATAGTTGCAACTCCCGCAATTAACGATTGCAAACAAAAATGTGACGAAAGCTACAGCTTCGCAACAAACGTTTCTAGTGTAATTGACCGGTTACAAACTCGGTAATAGGTCGATTGCAACTTCGTGATGCAACGGTTGCTAACAATGAATCAATCAACCCCCCCCCCCCCCCCCGCAACAAATGTTTCTAGTGTAATTGACCGGTTGCAAACTCAGTAATAGGTCGATTGCAACTTCTGTGATGCAACGGTTGCTAACAATGAATCAATCAACCCCCCCCCCCTAGCGAAAAAAGTAAAAAAATAACACGACGGGGAGCGCATGCGATTTTTACACCTAGCCGCGTACGATCGAATATGAAAAAAACCAATGAATGGAAAACACAAAAAAAAATAGTCGGTAAAAACCCTAACGAAAAAAAGTAGCGGCAATATCATCTGAATGAATAACAAAAATCATTCACGCCCTCATTCACCCCCCGGGGGCTCTCGAAAAACAAAAATCCGCCGAAACATGAATAATCACGCAGCCACACAAATACCCTAACGGAAAAAAATGAAAGGGGCGAGAGGTCGGGCGGCATACCTGCGAGCAATGTGTTTCGTGAACGCAGTGGGGAAACGGCGCTGGGGTCTCTCCCGCCTCACCACAGTCGCCCCCCGCGGGTTTCGCCCCCCCCCCCCACCGCCGCGCGGAGAGAAAGAGGAAGGCGACGGAAACGCAGCGCAGTGGAGAGGGGTGATTCGCCGCTCGGAATCCCGACGAGCACTAAGCTTCACGAATTCGATCGCTCCGCTTCAAAGCCGACGAGAAAACCCCGCGCCCCTCTTCGCCGGCGAGAGCCGAAGCGGAGAAGACGAGAAAGTGGAGAGAGTGGTAACGGGTCGGGGGAATTGAATGAGAGAGTGACGGGGAGGAGTTTGTAATAAGCGGGCCAAACGTGGGCGGTTAACGAAGGAGGTCGTGGGTGCGATTTTTTTTAAGCGGTCGTGGGGTGCGGTTATGACGGCGGTTCCGCGCCCCGCGCCACCCACCGGGCCCGCGCGCGCCCCCGCCACCGGTTAAAGAAGCCCGATTGGTTCGGCTAGTTGGGCACTGGGTGCATTCGCTATAGAGAATGCACCCGGGTGCATAATATATATATACGAATATATATATATATATATATATATATATATATTAGGTAGAGGGAGGTAGATTATTAGCTAGATATTGTTAGACCTGTCAAAATGAATCAATTAATTTAAGTTTATAACCTTTTCCGATAGTATTTTTGGGCATCACCCACATTAATGGTGGAGCTAGCAGCCACTCTTCTTTCCTCCCACTTCTTTTCCCTTATTTCTGCTAATTAAAGGTATTAATAAATTTAGTTTACAAAACTACTTCCACAACCTAATTCATGAGATGACACTAATAAGAAAATGGTTATTGTAACATTATGGAAGCAAATTTCCTTCGTGTCGCTGAAGGAAAGATGGTTCACGGGGTTGGAGTGCATGCATGCAAAAGAAAACAAAATTGATGACATCAGTCACATGCAACATTGATTGGAACTAAAAAAATCTATAAATCACAAACCAAACATCAAAATTAAATTCGATCGCACCATTGGATTTCTGACACTAAAATAAACTTCGAAACAAGTTCTCACTTGACTATATTTTGACAAAATTTATTTTATTCGCATTTTTAATTACAATTATATATTCTGTTATCGCTAGAACAAAATGAATGAAGTTCCAGAACAAACGAGAAAGACTGTCAGAACAAGTTTATATGTCATCCCGAACAACAAATGTGATGTCAGAACAAATCAGAACAAGGATCAAACACATGTTATTATTATAGTCAGAACAAGATATTACTATAGCCAGTACAAGTTTGTATGTCATCTCGAACAAAAAAGTGTCAGAACAAATGAGAACAACTGTTAGAACAAAATCTTGTTATAATCAGAACAATTTTGTGTGTCATCTCCGATAAAAACAGATGTATTGTCAGAACAAATCAGACCAAGGTCAGAACAAGTAGTTATTATAACTCGAACATGATACTTATAGCGAGAACAACTTATTATTCTAGAGAGAACAAATTTACATCTCATCTCGAACAATAAAAATATTAATGGATGGAAAAATATTAAAAAAAGAATGAATATAAAAAATGGAAATAGAAACAAAAAAATAAAGTAGAAAGTTAAAATAAATAAACAAAAAGTAAAGAGAAATATTAGTGAAATAAGAAAAATAAAAGAAATAGAATAAAAAGAAACAAGAATAAAAAGAAAGAAAGAAAAATGAAAGATAACTTATTGAAGAACACGGTAACAAGATAAGTTGCGATGAACGACGGATAAATAGCTTTATACCCGACCAAGCTTGGATGAGACCCGGCGACGGGGAGAGAGGCACCGAAACCGCGAAGACTTCGACTCGATCTGCGAACGACCGCGAGAACCACAACCGGAGCTAATCCACACAAGATGGGACAACCGTAATGGGACCCGTAGAGCACGAATCGGTGGATCTCGAGAGAGATCTCTTCGCAAGTCCAAGTAGAACAAGGAAGAACAAGGGTGTGAGTAAGGCACTCGGGCGGCTCGGCTGCGAAATCACTTGAATCATCTCAATTCATCAAAAGTTGCTTACATCCGAGGCATAGGGGTTCTATTTATACAAGGAACAACCCACCGGTATGGGTGAAAATACGAAAATAAAGAAAACAAGTCGCTAGTGTGAAAGGGCCTCCTCATGAAGAGCTGCGGAGCATTTCCGCGTGACTATTTAGTTTTCGAGTAGTCTTCAATGTTTTGACCATAACTCCTTCTAGGAAACTCCAAATGATGAACGACCGGATGCGTTTGAATGCTGACTCGAACCCCGTTCGAACCATGTATGCCATGCATCATGAATTATTGTAGAATGGTACAATTTAATATGGGAACTTGTACTTCGTGCGGGCTATCGACCTCTGGACCAGTGTGCACTCAACCCGAAATTACTCTTAGCTCAAAACTCCAAACTGGTCGAGGCTAGGCTCATTGGAAACTAGACTTCACGACGGTTCCAACGAGTGCTCATACACCTTCATAGCTTTTGGAAATCAAAAGTTATGGCCATTTCTTCAAGCTGGTCCGTTTTTACTCCGAACTGATCCGTTGCTGCCCTTGTCCGCTGACTGATCCGTTCTTGCTGGTCCTCCGTGTCCTTCATGTAGCTCGATGGTGTATCCTCTTGTGTAAACCTAAGTAATATCAACATACAAGACTTAGGTAGCACAAAATTGTCAGTAGAATTGAGTTTAAGTTCACAAAGTAGCGCGTGCACGTCTTGTTGCATCTTTTTAGCTCGCCTACGTGTAATTGGTCCTGTAGGAGTGGTCGGCGAGGCCGGCAATGTGGTCGATGTGGTCGGTGACGCTGATGTGTGCATATCATCCTCCCCCTTCAAAAAGAGTCGTCCTCGACTCTTCCAATCCAAAGAATAGAAAGAGATCGGACACATTGAAACTGGTACTCACTCCATAAGTACTTGGTAGATCGATCTCATAGGCGTTGTCGTTGATCTTGCGAAGCACTTTGAAAGGACCATCAGCTCGGGGCTGCAGCTTGCTCTTGCGTTGCTCGGGAAATTTGTCTTTGCGTAGATGCACCCAAACAAGGTCACCTTCTTCAAAGATCATCTTCCGTCTTCCCTTGTTGGCTTGCTTCTCATACTGTTTGGTCATCTTCTCAATGTTTGTGCGAGCTCTATCATGGAGATTCTTCACAAACTCGGCTCGCTTGCTTGCATCAAAGTTCACTCGCTCCCGCACGAGGCAAAGGCAAAAGATCTATGGGAGCGGTGGGTTTGTAACCATACACAATTTCAAATGGACAAAATTTAGTGGTTGAGTGAACGGCTCTATTGTAGGCAAACTCAACATGCGGCAAACTTTCTTCCCAAAGTTTCAAATTCTTTTTGAGAACAGCTCTCAGCAACATGGACAAAGTTCGATTTACAACTTCAGTTTGTCCATCCGTTTGCGGATGACAAGTAGTAGAAAATAACAAGCGTGTTCCAAGTTTTCAACATAAAGTTTTCCAAAAGTAACTCAAAAATTTTGTGTCACGATCAGAAACAATAGTTCGTGGCACTCCATGTAAACGCACAACTTCTCTGAAAAATAATTCAGCAATATGCGAAGCATCATCACTTTTGTGGCAAGGAATAAAATGTGCCATTTTGCTAAATCGATCAACCACAACAAAAATTGAATCCCTTCCCTTTTTGGTTCGAGGTAAACCAAGAACTAAATCCATAGAAATATCCTCCCATGGTGCACTAGGAATAGGAAGAGGGGTGTATAAACTGTGAGGGTTCAGACGGGACTTAGCTTTGTGGCATGATTCGCAGCGAATGACATGTCTCTCCACATCTCTTCTCATCTTTGGACAAAAAAATGGTCAGCAAGCGCTTGCTCCGTCTTCTTGGCTCCAAAATGACCCATGAATCCTCTTGAATGTGCTTCCTGTACAAGCAAAATACGAACAGAGCAATCTGGAATGCACAACTTGTTAGCTCGAAATAAAAATCCATCTTGCACTTGAAACTTTTCCCATCCTTTGCCATCATGACACTTGCAATATGGCTCAGCAAAACATGGATCAGTTGTGTATAACTCTTTTATGCTTTCTAATCCAAGAATTTTAGCATCAAGTTGATTTAACAAAACATGGCATCGTGACAAGGGCATCAACTACAACATTTTCTTTTTCTTTCTTGTATTTAACAACATAAGGAAATGACTCAATGAATTCACACCATTTAGCATACCTTCTATTCAGTTTTAATTGTCCTTTAAGATGCTTCAAAGATTCATGGTCTGAATGTATCACAAACTCTTTAGGAAAAAGATAGTGCTGCCAAGTTTCCAAACTCCTAACAAGGGCATATAATTTTTTGTCATAAACTGAATAATTAAGAGTTGGACCACTTAGCTTTTCACTGAAGTATGCAATTGGCCTTTGTTCTTGCATCAGCACGCCTCCAATCCCAACTCCACTTGCATCACATTCTATTTCAAATGTTTTGCCGAAATCTGGGAGTGCAAGGACCGGGACTGTTGTGAGCTTCATCTTTAATTCTTCAAATGCCTTCTTTTGAACATCTTCCCACTTGAATGGTACTTCCTTCTTGGTCAACTCATTGATGGGAGCGACAATAGTGCTCGAAATCCTTCACAAACCGTCGGTAGAAACCGGCGAGTACAAGAAACTTCGCACTTGGCTCACGTTCGTGGAGGCGTCCAATCTCGTACGGCTTTGACCTTTTCTTCATCCACCTCCACTCCTTGACCTGAAACAACAAAACCAAGAAAAACTACCTTGTCGATGCAAAAGGTGCACTTCTCAAGGTTAGCATATAATTTTTGCTCACGTAGGACAGCAAGCACGCACTGAATATGTTCAACATGTTCTTCAAGAGACTTGTTGTAAATCAAGATGTCATCAAAATAGACCACAACAAATTTGCCGATCAAAGCTCTAAGCACATGATTCATCAATCTCATAAATGTACTTGCTGCATTGGTTAAACCAAAGGGCATCACTAACCATTCATATAAATCAAATTTTGTTTTAAAAGCAGTTTTCCATTCATCTCCATCTTTCATGCAAATTTGATGATAGCCACTTCTTAAATCAATTTTAGTAAAAATGATAGCACCACTAAATTCATCGAGCAAGTCATCTAATCTTGGAATTGGATGCCTATACCTTACTGTAATGTTATTAATAGCACGGCAATCCACACACATTCTCCAAGATCCACCCTTTTTAGGAACTAATAAAATAGGGACAAAGCACAAGGTGAAATATTTTCCTGTACATACCCTTTTTTATCAAATCTTCCACTTGCCTACGAATTTCTTTTGTCTCCTCCGGATTTGTGTGGTAGGCTGCTCGGTTTGGGAGTGAAGCACCGGGAACCAAGTCAATTTGATGCTCGATCCCTCTCTTGGGTGGCAGCCCGAAGGGACTTCATCCGAAAAGATGTTGACGGATAAAAGACGTATCCCTCTACGATCCGCAAGCGTACGGACCCCACACCTTTTTCACCACGGGATTCCCAAGGTTCTTGTCAATCCGCGGAGCAAGGGGATTACAAGCGTTCGATCTACAACGACACACTAGCTACTAAAACCCTAACTATTATTATGCTAGAAAACAACTAAACTACACTAGAGAGAATGATTAAGATATCAAGATAAAAGACACTCGCCCACGGGTCTACGATACTAGAGCATGCATCGCTTAAATACATGAAAACCAATCTAATCTATCGGGGTTGTCACCACGGTTTCGCCCTTTCCCACCTCTCATACTGTCACTACGCGAAGGTATTCATGAATAGACCTTTGATGGACACGGCGTATTGAATGGATCCAAAGAAGCATTGGAGCTCTACTTCCTTTACGGCATGGTAGCTAACATTAAGCATTAAAGTATATTCAACACAAGATGATAGATAGATAATCCGACAAAGTGCGATTACATCTCAAGATCGATTACAACCCATGGACGAATGAGAAGATTACCCCATCAAGGTGCTGATCATGGCACCGTTGATCATGGTTTCCCTTCTGCCGGTGTCTTCCTTCTTCTCAACGAGAGGGTGCTTCCTTCGAGGTGGTTGATCTCCCTCACGGAGATCCTCCTCCTCTCTCTCTAGCTTGTGGATGGCCTTCGGTGCGAATGACTCCCCCCGGTGTTGGCGGCGCCTCGGGGCTTTTAGGGTTGAAAATCCTTCAAGGGCAAGGAAAACGGGACCGAACCGGTGCCGGGACCGGGCCGGGCCGGCCGGCCTGGGCCGACCGGCCGGGCCCGGTTCGGCCGGTTCGGTCACCCCTTTTGCTCCGTGGGTCCTCATGCACTTATGTACTTTGCCCCCTCCACTTGCATGAATTTGATGATGTTATCCTCACGTCCAAGATGGAGGTTCTCTTTGCATTAAGTTCGATCTTTTACGCTTCAATCCTCGGGGGTGTTCCTCATAGCACTTCGGTCCTTGCCACCTTTGGAAGTGATTTCATCAAGCTCATGAACACGAACAAGACTCCGTAAATGCTCCTTTGAACTTGTTGCGAATCCGTCCTTTATGTCCATGTTTTCCTACATAAACACAACACTTCCAAATGCATGCACAAAGATGAACTTGTTATATGATTTGTGTGCCTAGTGGCGGGTTAGTTCCATAATCAAATCCAAACCAAAGTGTAATGAACATGCTAGGTGCACCAAAATACACCGTCAACAAAAGACATCCTCAAATTCCTGTAATACATCAAGAATAACACTTGGCAAAGTAGAGGGTAAGGTGTTAGTTGAAAGAAGAGCGTCCTTGTACAGGAGTACAAAGAACATGGTATTAGGTTCACTCAATTCTTTTAGATCCCCTTTCCTAGCCATCATTACTAAACCCTCTTTTCCCGGTTTTTGGGTTCTTTGTGGTTGTGGGTTTTTCTTTGGCTTTGGAAACTCTTCCTCACCATTTTTGTGGGTCACTCTAAGGTGGTTTTCACTCTCTCGCTGTTTCTTCTTGAGATCGTCCTTCAAAATTTCTTCTAGAGTTAAAGGGAGCAAAGAAACACGCTCTCCTTTGTACATCAAAGACAGCTTGTTGGCTTTACCAAATATCTGAACATCTCGATCATATAACCATGGTAGACCCAACAGTAATTGGCACACTTGCATAGGTACCACGTCACACTCCACTCGATCAGTATACCTTCCAATAGAGAAAGGAACATTCACCACATGACTGACACGCAGCGCACCACAATCATTCAGCCATTGCATCTTGTATGGACTGGGATGACGCCTTGGTTTCAGCCCCAATTTGTCCACCAATTCTTGGCTAGCAATATTATTGCAACTTCCATTATCAACAATGATGCGGCAAAGCTTGTCCTTGATCATGTCTCCGGTGTGGAGCAGTTGCGTCGTTGTCCATTATCTTCCTTCGGCGGTGACACTAAGCACACGAAGAGAAATAAAACAATTATGTCCCCCTTCGTTGGGCTGAATTTCATTCTCCTCTTCTTCAATTTCTTCATCAAATTTTGGACCCTTATCTTCGGATCACTTTCGGACTCCCACTCTCCTTTATCATTCGGCAACATTGTCCTCCTACTAGGACATTGAGCAAAAATATGGCCACGCCCGTGGCACTTATGGAATACAATTTCCCTTCTTCGGGTAGATGATGTAGCGGGCTGAAGCATGAGTTGGGGCTGCTGAAGCTGGCGACGAGTCGCTGCTGATTTGCAGGTGAAGATGCTCTAGAAACAGCCATCTTTGATGCACCATGAGATGTAGAAGGTTTAGCCGGAGTCCCTTGGGATCGGTATCTGCCATAAGAAGTGCCGGACTGCTACTTGCGCCATGGGGCAGAGATAGATTGACTGCCATAAGATTTCCCTCGGGATTCTTGCTGGATTTTCTTCTCTGTATGCATAGCTTGATCAACTAGATCTTGCAAGGTATGATAAGGTAACATCTCCACAAAACCAGCAATATCTTCATTTAGGCCTCCTAAGAATCTTGCCATCTTGGACTCTGCATCTTCTATGATTCCAGTCCGTACCAACAGCAACTCCATCTCCTTGAAATATTCATCAACATACCTCTTTCCTTGCTTCAACATCTGCAATCGGTTTCGAAGATCACGTTGATGGCTAGATGGAACAAACCTCCTTCTCATTACTTGCTTCATTCCTTCCCAAGTATTGATGTATCCAAGACCCAACTCAAGCTGATTCTCTTGCACTTGATTCCACCAAGTCAGAACATATCCAGAGAACTCAACTGAGGCTAGATTCACACGACGCTGATCAGAGAAATTATGCACTCTAAAAATCTGATCGCATTGTTCAGCCCACTCAAGATATCCATCTGCATTCTCTTTGCCAGTAAACTTTGGAATATTTAGTTTGACACGAGCATTATTATCAGGATCATCATGATGATGGCGACCGCGATTATACCCCCTATCGGCAAAATCAGCACGCCGGTGTCGATGACACCGACTAAATCTTCCACCACGACCAAAGGGATTCTCATCATCAGAGGGTCTTTCTTCTTCATCATGATCCACAAACTCTTCATCTTCAAATCTAACACGTCGTTCATGATCACGACGGCCACCACGCTGATGATGGAAATCAGCACGGCGTTCACCACTATGTCCTCCACGCCTTTCGGCAAAGCGATCAAATCCATGGTCTAAACCAGAATTCTCGCCTCCAGATTCTTCATCATGAACTCCTCTTGGATCTCAATGAGGTGGTCCTCGACCTCCTGCCGCAGGGATTCGCTCATCGAGCAACCTTCCCATGGCCTCCACAAGTGCATCTGCCATGCGGCGCATTTCATCCCGAGAGACAGGGGCTTCTCCATCTCCACGGTTTCCACCATGGACACTTGCGTATGATTCTGCCATGTTAGTGGGCAGCAGGAAAAGTGGAATATGAAATTATTTGTGGAAAAATACTCAATCTCACCTCTTACTTACCCAAGTTCTTAAATGATCTCAAGGACTGTGACGGTGCTGGTGTGGCAGTCTCAACGGAAGTGGTAACGAGGTCGTAGGGATTGTAAAAAAAATTGTCTATCACGGTTCCGTTTTGAGGTGGAGCTATAGGTGGTTAACAAGGAGGGCTTACGGTACTGTCAACCAAGTGAAATAATATGCTCAAAATATATAAAGTTGCAGCAATATAGATTACTACCAACTTAGAATGAAACTAAATTTTCAACAAACACCCGCAACACAATCCCCCTTCAAATTCTTTCACTTCTCTCTCTTTTTTAATCCTTTTTTTGACTCTTTTCTTTCCTTTTTTTTATCTCCTTTTTTTCATACAACACGAACAGGGGTGCGGATAATAGATGGAAACAAAACAAACACAATATATATAAATGGTAGTGACTAGCAACTTGAAGAATCACAAAAACACAAGGTAACAGTACCGCCAAAGAGTTATAGGTAAAGTTTTAAGGCTCTGGACTATAGGACGAAACAAAATATATATGACCAATAATCAAAGGGATAAATATATATGACGATGGTAAGACCTACCGTGTCAACGAAAGCTTTGATACCAGATGATGAGTACTAATCTAGGATTAGCACTAGGATGTCCCGATCTTCACGGCAGTAGGTCTATGAACAAGGTAATATAGTATGGTGGCAACGGAACTAACAAGATAACTTATTGAAGAATAGCGGTAACAAGATAAGTTGCTGATGAACAGCGGATAACTAGCTTTATACCTGACCAAGCTTGGATGAGACCCAGCAACGGGGAGAGAGGCACCGAAACTGCGAAGACTTCGACTCGATCTCCGAACGACCGCAGAACCACAACCGGAGCTAATCCACACAAGACGGGGCAGCCGTACTGGAACCCGTAGAGCACGAATCGGTGGATCTCGGAGAGATCTCTTCACAAGTCCAAGTACAACAAGGAAGAACAAGGGTGTGAGTAAGGCACTCGGGCGGATCGGGCTGCGAAATCACTTGGATTATCTCAATTCATCAAAAATTGTTTACATCCGAGGCATAGGGGTTCTATTTATACAAGGAACAACCCACCAGGATGGGTGAAAACACGAAAATAAAGAAAACAAGTCGCTAGTGTGAAAGGGCCTCCTCATGAAGAGCTCTGGAGCATTTCCGCGTGACTGTTCGGTTTTCTGAGTAGTCTTCAATGTTTTGACCATAACTCCTTCTAGGAAACTCCAAATGATGAACGGCCAGATGCGTTTGAACGCTGACTCGAACCCCGTTCCAACCATGTATCCCATGCATCATGAATTATTGTAGAATGGTACAGTTTAATATGGGAACTTGTACTTCGTGCAGGCTATCGACCTCTGGACCAGTGTGCACTCGACCAGAAATAACTCTTAGCTCAAAACTCCAAACTGGTCGAGGATAGACTCATTGGAAACTAGACTTCACGACGGTTCCAAGGAGTGCTCATACACCTTCATACCTTTTGGAAATCAAAAGTTATGGTTGTTTCTTCAACTGGTCCGTTTTTACTCCGAACTGATCCGCTATTGCTGCCCTTGTCCGCTGACTGATCCGTTCTTGCTGGTCCTCCGTGTTCTTCATGTAGCTCGATGGTGTAGCATCTTGTGTAAACCTAAGTAATATCAACATACAAGACTTAGGTAGCACAAAATTGTCATTAGAATTGAGTTTAAGTTCACAAAGTAGCGCGTGCACCTCTTGTTGTATCTTTTTAGCTCGGCTACGTATGATTGGTCCTGTAGGAGTGGTCGGCGAGGCCGGCAATGTGGTCGATGTGGTCGATGATGCTGACATGTGCATATCACGTTCCATTGCGTATGTCACTGCTACAATGATGTGGGCCTAATTAATGCATAGAGTAATATCCTTGTATTTGCAATTTAGGTTTGGTTACAATGATAACTGGAAAAATGATGAAGTCGTAGACTCTTGCTATGCCGTAAACTATAAAATAGGGTCAGTATCATCTAAGGTTGACTTGGGGCTGATAATTTATTTGATGTCCCGAAATAAATGTCCTGAGTAGAAATAACAAATACCATTTTCTTGTACACTAAAATAATAGTAGTGGTGGTTTGAGCTCATCACAACTTTATAGTAGAATAAATAGGCAGGCTTGGACTTTTTTGGCCCAAAAGAAATCAGGTTTTCCTATTAGCACTAGCCACAAAATTCACATATGAGTTATCTTTTTCTAATAGCACTAGCCAAAATAGATTTAATGGTTGTTATTATCGAATGATAATTATTACAGACGTCGAATTGACTGGCAGTTTTTTCCCTTTTTGAGAGAATTTTTACAACTTGTGTATTTATAGTGTGTCTCATGATCAGCCATGAGTATCAATAATGAATGTTCAAAAGAAATATCGAGTAAGGTAATAGTAACATTTCGTCCTTGTCTTATATGAAACTGTTCAAATTCATTGCTCGAGTTGAGGCCCAAATAAATACGTTCCTTCAAATTGAAAAATATACAAATGAATCATGAAGACAAATGGCTGAGAGAATGCGGGCCAACTTCGACCACGTCGTCAAATCTAGTGCTTAATTAGTTGGTGGAGTTTATTTGTCCAAATTTTGTTCCACAAACATCCAATCATCCAGTCAATTCGATGGAATATATCGAGAAGAAAATTCAAGTTTGCCTTTGAATAATAACTAAATTAAAGAAAAGATCTCGTTAGTTGTTCTCCCTTTCCAACATTCAAGCATTACATCTGAAAAAAAGTATGTGGCCAAGAGAGAAGTCGCACACATATACATCAATACATGTACATCATCACATAGTATATTCATAGCACTATGTATTATGTTCATGACATTCAAATCGAGACACACCAGCAGTCAGCTTCTTCATTCGCACGCATGGCCGGCGCGCCGGCAATACGTGGACGGCGTTGGCAGGAGCGACGGCGATGATATCAGCCGCGGCACTGGGTGATGCTGCTGCAGCCGCGGGTGTACGTGTTGGCAACTGCCCCCGGGCGGGTGGGGTCGACGGCGCCGAACGTCGCCGCCTTCACCTCGCAGGTGCCGGAGACCTCGCATCCAACCTTGCTTGCGCCCAGCGGCGATAGCGGCGGCGATGACGACGACGTCGAGGACGCTTCTTCCGCGGCGCCAGCCGCCTCCCCTGCCAGCAGCATGCCCAGCAACAACAGCACCACCACGGCTAGCCGAGTGTTCATCACCTTCTCCATGGATGGATAATAGATGAATTAATAATGTGCAGAGTACGAAAGTGTTTTTTTTCTTGCTTAGCTTGGCACAAGGTAGATGGACTGTGCATTTTATAGGAGGTGCCCTGGTTGTCTAAGAATAAGTGTTCTATATGAGCGGATGAGAGCGGATTTAGGGTTGTTAGGGAAAACCTCATGCATATGCATGCTCTATTTTGAGCGCGGTAAATTTTTCTCATTCTCAAATAGACCGAGGTTGTGTAATTTTCCTTACGCCTAAAAGCCAAATACCACCTCCTGTCTCTTAGAAATGTGATACCCCAAGTAATAATCATTAGAATTGGTGTAAATATTATTTGTAAAACACATTTTTTACAAAATTAATATATTTCAATATTCCAATCTCTGCATACAACTATACACGTAATTTTTTTTCGAATTACACAATACATCAGAGACACTCACAACGTACGCAAACCCTACCCCTAGGAGCATCTTCGAAGATGTGCCGGCAAATCCTCAAGATTGACGAAGTCACCACAGGCGCCTCCTGTCGACGGGAACGTCGCCTACCACTGAAAGAACAAACGCGCCGTTAAATCCTGAGAAATTCGCTACCACGGGGAGTCGAACCCGGGGCACGAGGTGCTTCCGGGACTCTTATAACCACTAAGTTACAGGCTCTTTCGCAACTATGCACGTAATTGTTTCTTATTACAAACAAACGTTGACGTCACAAATGTGTAGAACAAAAATGTTGACCTGTGGAAAACAAACTCACAGATCATCTAAAAGCAATTTTGTTACTAAAACTCTAAAAGTCTATCCATTGGAGGTAGAGATCTTGGTCAATGTGATGCAAGCTCCCATTATGCCCCGGTGGTGAGCCTCCTGGAGCCGGGGCGAGCCCCGGCGGCTTGTCATCCTCCTGTCCCCTCCTTCATTTGTGCAGACTATAGAGCTTCTTTTTTTACCAAGTTTGTTGCTTGTTGCAAGCGTGCATTTCACGTGTTTCGGATGTTTCAGAAGTATGTTGCAAGTGTTTCATGCGGTTGTTGCAAAAGCAGATCTCGATGTTGCAATGTTGTAAAATTAGATCTCGATGTTGCATATGTTATTTTTGAATGTTGCGGAATTCTGCTCCATATTGCACGAACATGAGTTGATGTTGCGACATGATTTTTTCCGTGTTGTAATGTTGCAAAAGTAGATCTCGATGTTGCAGATGTTGTTTTTGAATGTTGCGAATTTTCCTTCACCATGTTGCATGCAACATGTCGCGACGAGATTTTATCTACTTTTCTTTTTTTAGCACTACAGTAGATGTGATGTCTGCTACGAGTGCATTTGACTTCCGAGTTGATCGACGGCTCTGCGCCCGTCCGGAGGCCCGTGTCCAAGAGCTCTGTTCAAATGAACGGAAAATTCAAACTACTCCTAAATCATTTCAACGAATGGATGGTCTTGGGCACTTGGCGGATGCACAGAGCTCTGGAGAGTGAAGAGAATACTCCTTTTTAAACTCGTGCCACTTGCTTGTCCGTACTTAGCACAAGTCGTGTTTGCGGTACACCACCATTGTTGTGCCGTGTGCGGTGTGCCCGTGTGCCATATCTGCACGACTCATCAAGCCTCCAACTGAAGTGTGGGGCCGGGTGAAAAGCTCCGAAAAAGCCGAGGCCGCAGCCCGCAGTGTCCCACTGTTCTTCCTCGCCACTCCGGCTCCCGCCTCCCGCCTCCGGCCTCTCCCGCCGAAATCCCAAAACCCTCGCGTGGAGCACTGCTGATCCTTCGTCCGTTCCGGTGGGATGGCGGGGAGGCGAGGTGCGTCCTCCTTTGCGCTGTGGAACGGTTCGATTTGGTGCGGAGTTTCGTGAGCGGATCCCTCGCCTGGGGGCATTCGGTTGCATACTTGCATGATAGGTTTGTCTCTTGAGTGCAGTTGCAGCGGCGATGGGCGCGAGGAGGACAGAGCCAAGGTCGGGCTCCCGGCGATGGACCTCGCCCTCGCGTTCCCGCAGGCGACGCCGGCCTCCAGTTTCCCGCCCTCCGGTCAGGATTTTTTTCCCTGTTACTAAATTTTGCTGGGATGAGGAATGATGAGATCATGAGATCGTGATTTTTGGGCTGTGATTGAGAGTGGTATACATAGTTGTAGGCAAACTGTTTCTGCTAGGATTTCCTAGGTGGTTGCCTGCTAAGTTTCGGTTCGAGAAAGCTAGAATTGTGGCATGGCAAAGCATATCCTCATTATTCAAAAAAAAACATATCCTCTTTATAGTACCAATTTGTATGATAAGATCGTACTATTATAATTGGCTAACTGTTCAATCGCCTGGCCATTTTATCGACTGGTACCATAGTTTTTTTTTTGGAGAATGCTGGTACCATAGTTTAGTTGTAGTACTCTGTTTGTGTGGTGAGTTTATTGCACATTTTGCAGTTCCAGCTGCTTTCTTTAATTATTGAAGGCCCCCCATTGGAACCAGCATATGCAGCTTCCTTTCAAATTAAATGGTATTGCTTCTGAACTTGTGCTCAACGGTTTTAAGCTTCTAGAATTTGATCTTAGGCCAGCTCAAATGGAAGTGTTGCTTTCTTGTAATCCTGCAGTTTTGGATGACTTATGGGAGCTGAATTGCAGAAGCATCAAGTTGAGTAGTTGACATGGTGCACAAAAGATATTTAGTGTTTTGGATAGCCTCGTTCTTGGATGGGTTGCTTTCGTTGCTTAAATGAGCAGCCACAACCGTATAATCATGTCGTCATGCCTGCTTTCCTTTAATTATTAGTAGTGGTTCGTTCAAAAAAAATTGTTAGTAGTGGCACTCTGACCATTTCTGGGTAGACTTAGATTACTCACCCTTTCTATGTGGGGTGTGTGTGAACCTAAAGCATTTGGGGGATGCTAATTTTGATGGTTTTCCAATTACAAAGAGTATGAAGTATACTTCATTATTGGCTTATAAGTATGGACACCCTCATTTGCAGTATGGGACTATTACCAGTTTGATGATTTGCTGACTAGTGAAGAGTGCTCTATCAGGAAGAAGGTCAGGGGTATTATGGAGAAAGAAATTGCACATATTATGGCAGAGGTATGTTACATTATTAGCTAGTCTATCTGTCTGTGTACCTGGCTACCCCATCTCAGACTAAACTACTGTCTGGGATTGTTCGATTATCACATAAATCATTACCAAACATGCCTTCATTTCTATAATACCTTGTTAGATAGCATTGCAGTCTACTTATCCATAAATCACTTTCTTATTATGGTTTGGTTGACTACCTGATGTCCTTAACAGGCTCTAGCAACATTTACCATAACAGTTATTTTTATTTGATTTGCTACTGTAGTACTGGGAGAAGGCAGAGTTTCCATTTAATGTCATTCCTAAACTTGCAAGCCTTGGCGTTGCTGGAGGTACAATAAAGGTAATAATCTCTCGGCAATGTAGTTGCCTTTTTATTCGTCGATTGACATTATCGATATGGGTAATCTTTTATTTGAATCTGTGGGCTAGAGTCACTGTAAGCATATCATATATCTATATGAACCATGTCTTCTTGATATTAAGTTGAAATGGAGTGATTATGTTGAGGATTTGCTTCAATACTTCCCTTAAGAAAAGTTGGTTACGGTGGAATACCAGTGTTGCTTAAGTTCAATGTGAGTTTGGTTTACTGCAGGGTTATGGGTGCCCAGGACTCTCAGTTACAGCTAGCACTGTTACTATGGCAGAAATTGCACGGGTAGATGCGAGCTGTTCCACATTTATACTGGTGCACTCCTCTCTTGCGATGGTGACAATAGGTTCAAGATCGGCATTTCTTTTAAATTACTGCCTTGTTTTAAGTTTTACCAAATACCAAGATCAATTTTGCTAGAGCTGAACCATTCCCTCTCTGTAATGTCGGAACAGCTCTTTGCGGATCTGAGGCTTAGAAGCTTAAGTACTTGCCATCCCTTGCTCAACTTACTACTGTTGGCTGTTGGGTAAGTTGCAGTATTCTTTAGGCACAAAAATGTCTAAATGATGGAGTCTACTTCTGAAAAGGTTTTCTTTTCTGTAGGCATTGACAGAGCCAAACTACGGAAGTGATGCAAGCTCCTTGAGAACTACCGCAACCAAGGTTAAGCTTTTTGAAGAAGCATTGCAATTTTGAGTACAGCATCGTTTCAGCATGCATCTGTTGGGGAGCATGAAAAGTAGTTCATATGATGGCACTATGATATTTGACCCATGAGGCCATGACACTCCTGATATAGAATTGAGGCACCACCACTGCTGGCTATTTATCAATCTGAAATGAAATCATAGACTTCTCATATTGAAGCTAAATCCTGCAAATATAGTAGGCACACGCTTCAAGTCTACGAAGATGGTATAACTTGTTTCACTTTTGGTGTTGCAAATTACAATATGTAGTGACTGAATACCTGCTGCAGTTCCATATTTGACTCTTCTTTCACGCTCCATTATTGCAATACTACTGCAAATCTGAAATTGGATATTCTGGATCCTTTCTTGGATATTTCTGGATAATTTTGATTTTTATCAACAAGCATTATCATGCATCTTAAATCTTGGCGTCATGTGGAACAGGTACCTGGTGGATGGAACATAGATGGTCAAAAAAGCTGGATAGGCAACAGTACCTTTGCAGATGTGCTTGTGGTATTAGCTAGGAATGCAGATACAAAACAACTAAATGGGTAAATCATCGTCTTGAATCACTCATGAATTTTTCCTTTGAAACATCAAACTGAGCATGATTTTTTTTTCATTTTAATTATTGTCTTGTCTAATGCTCGCAGACTGTTAATTGCTTCTAGGTTTATTGTGAGAAAAGGAGCTCATGGTTTGAAAGCTACAAAGATTGAGAACAAAATTGGTCTAAGGATGGTTCAGAACGGTGACATAGTTTTAAATAAGGTGTGTGCCCCCGATGAGGATCGATTGCCGGGTGTCAATTCATTTCAGGATGTAAGCAAAGGTACTGATCACCTTTATCTGATTTCGCTTCTGCTATGCCAAATTACTATATCAATGGGTGTCTTTGATATGTGCCATCGGTACGGAGGTCCACTACACGATTTTCACACTTCTTTTTGTTTTTGCCACTAGCAATTGCTTTTCCAACTTCGTCAAAAAAAAAAACTGAACCGGATACCTGAAAGAAAGGAAGCAGTTTGGAGTTCCCCTGGCATCTTTCCAGCTGAACCAAGAGAAACTTTGTCCGGATGCTCGGTAACATCCAGTCGATGCTCCTTGTTGGCTGGCGCCTATGCAAGCTTTACGAGTCGGGGAAAATGACGCCCGGCCACGCCAGCCCAGGTTCGTTCTCGTTCTCGAACTATGCCAACGCCTGCTTTGAAGTATCAGAGGGGCTAATATCAAGTTCGCTTCGCTTCTTCCTTCGCTGGCTGTCACTGTTGGTAGGCTTGGAACTCCAGGACGGCCCGCGAGGTGGTGGCCTCCCTCGGCCGGGAGCTGCTAGATGGGAACGGGATTTTGGCAGATTTCCTAGTGGCCAAGGTAACAAACAGAGACCTACCGAGAGATGTTGCTCATGGACAGTTTGGTTGGCTGTTGACACTTTCTTTGTTCGAAGTGGTTTACACCTCCTCAACCATATTCGTAGGACACCTTTAATTCATCACTTTTTTAAACCTTTTTTTTTGGTAAATTGTAGTAGTAACTGTCGCGATCTCCACTGGCGTTCTGCGACCTGGAACCCATCTACTCGTACGAGGGCACGTACCACGACATCAACAGCCGGGTGACCGGCAGGGAGATCACCGGGGTCGAGAGCTTCAAGCCTCAAGCCTGCCGCATCAGCCAAAGCCTTCCCGGTTGTAAAAATGAAAGGCGAATGAAATCTGCATGAGGTGGTTGGCACAGGAGTGAACAGCGGCGTAACCTGACGACGCGGACGAAAAAGATGTGCTCCTCCTCGCAAGTGCCCGGAAACCCGACGGTCAATGTTGGCTGGCTGCCTGGCCGCTCATGATGTGCGAGAGAGAGGGGACTCGTCGCGAATTCCATTCCCCTGTAAATTTGTACTGTCTGGTGGATGGATCGGGACCGAAAACGTAGACACGTATTTGTTTGATTGATCACCAACTTCCCGCCGGATCGGAGACCAAATTCGCGTGCTCATTCCCTTCTTTTTTTGCCCCCTGAAACAGCCAAACTACTCGTAGTTTTCGTGCGTGCGTGTACTGTCGTGTACCGCACACGGTGCACGGTGTATGTGTATCATGTGGGTGAAGATATGTCTAGCACCGTGCTGGTAGAGCTTATCGGGCTCTCTATCCGGATAGTAGGTGAGGTGATGATAATTGGCACACTAGGCGGTGGTATCTTTTGGCTAACGTGCGCGAGCGACTGACCTGACACGCAGCACTCATCCATTTCCAGTTTTCTACTCCGTTTCAGTGCAAGTTACTAGTAGGCCGTAGCTCTAGGCTCTCCTCAAAGCTGTTGTTTTGCTTGCAGCAGCGAGCGGTGGTAGCAGGCTAGCAGCCGTGCCGCGAGCTGCAAAGCCGTGTGCCGCGAGCGGTAGCAGCCCGTCTTTGCGCGCCGCGGATGCAACCCGTGCGTGTCACCTGTTGACACAAATGATGCACGCGCGAGCGGGATTGCGTCGGCGTGACGCTCGCGGCCGGGTCTCGGTCTGATCCGCGGAGAGGAGTGGTTCGCCCAGGGCAGTCCCGGAGCTCGATCGGGCAAGAAAAAGGTTTGGCCGCTTATAATTGGTGGGGTAGCGGGGGTGTGTGGGGGCCGCCGCGGCGCGAGCGAAGGCACCCGGGGGGACGACGACTCCTCCCGACGGGGGGGCGAGGCGACGCGGTCACCACCCTGCCGAGCGCACCGCCGCACGTGACGGGGGCGGTGACGGAGGGACACGGACGGAGGGACCCCGCAGCGCAGCGGGCCGGACGAGACGACGACGGGTCGACGTGTTTGGTTGCCCTTGCCCGCTCTGGGATTCCGGGGGTGGGGCGACGAAAACCGGCCGGATGGGAACGGGGGATTCGACGGCGGGGTCACATGGCGAAAACGGGGAAAGAAAAGAAAACCCCAAACCCCCATGTGGAGCTCGCGCGGCCTCGCTCGCGTGCTCTACGGCCTACTACTCCGTACCGCCCCCCGCGGCCGTGGTCCACGTCGGCCGGGGGGCGGGGTGGGGTGGGGTGGGGTGGTATCCGTCCGTCCCGCCCGGCCGGCCCGGCTGTCCACGTCCACCTTCCCGCCTCGCCGCTCTCTCCCTGACCAGTGGCCACCGCTCTCGCTGTCGAGTGGGGGGCGCCACGTCGTCTGGTACAAACACTACAGGCTACAGCGGCGACCGTTCTTTCGTGCGTTTGTCCTAGGGGAGGATCGATCGTGCCGGACAGAAAGGGAAAAGGAGAAAAAAAGAGAGCGAGAAAATGTGAGATCAATCATTATTAATTTCGTCCGGGAAAGGATAAGCTTTTCGTAATCACAAGAGCGTGGGGGGATCATCTATACGCTGCTGCTCATGGGCCCGGCCCCACCTGCAGGTTGCAGTGCAGGAGGAGATCGACAGATCGTGTACGTTCCGGTGTACCACCAGCTGGAAAAAAAAGGTCTCCATCTCGGGACTCCTCCCGTTTCAGGGAAGTGTATCGCCCAAGCCGATGGGACATGTCACCCGGGGTCAACCTGCCAGTCTGCGCTCGCCACCCATCGGTTCCCACTCCACACGCCGAACCCAGAGCATTTTGCCCTCCTCTCTCCCCTCCCTTCGGCCTTCGCTAGGTTGGAATCCAAAGCCTTTTCTTTTCTTTCTGCACAAGTGCACCGTACCCCTGGCCTCCACCCCCATTTTTCACCGAGCCTGAGTGTGAACTTGGAGAAAAACAAAGAGGGGTCGTCGTCGCAAGGCATCATCATCATCCATCCATCCCCCAGACCCCCACACGGTGACGGTATCCATCATCCACATCTACCCCCGTGCCGAAAACAAGAGACAACAGCAAGATCGCAGCGAATAACAAGGGGCAGCAGCCGTGCCCGTAGGAGTGAGTACTCCTCCTCCTCCATAAATCCTCGTGGCGTGCGTCCGTGACACATGCCGGGCCGGTCAAACAAAGGGTTTTTACTCGACGTGCCCACGGGTGCTTCACGTCACGTCTTACCCCCCCCATTCCCTCCCCCCTGCACACCGATACGTACACCACACCACACCGATACAGAAGCACGTGTCGCGTCAGGACAGGGCCCCCCTCCTCCGAGTCCCACTGACCCGTGGGCCCGTCTGCGAACCGGAGACCGCCCCAAAAGAAGCAAAGAAAAATACACACTCGGAAAGGAACTTTTTGTTATCCTGGCAGTGGCATGGCATGGCATGGCAGCTCGCGCCGCGCTGGTCGTCGTCTCGTAATAAAGGAGAGAGAGAGCCGAAGCCGGGAGCGCACGCAGGCCACAGGGCGGTGAGACCCACCTCCTCCGTGTCCCGGACCCCACCACCCGCCTCTCCACTTCCCGTTCTCCGCCCGGCCCGCGTGCGTGCCCGCCCGCCCGCGCCGCGTGCCGTTATAAATACCCCGTCACCCTCCCTCCCTCGCCCACCCCGTTCCCCTTCCTTTCCCTCCTCACACGGACAAAAACAAATCCCGCTTGTTTGTTTACAAAAGCGAGAGAGAGAGCGAGCGGCAGCGGCGCGGACGCGGTGGGGGTTGCGTCTCCTCCCTCCCTCTCCCCCGAAGCTTCCGCCGTACGGCGGGCGACCTCTTCATCGTCCCGACCGCCGGAGACCGGGGGGGTTTCGCTCGCCGCCCGGCTCGGCGGGGGGGACAGACCAGACAGACCCACGGATCGGCTCGCGCTTGAGGTACGGACCTCCGATTGCCGCCCGATTCCTCTGTTTTCGTGTGATTTGACCGGTGCTATGGAGCGATCGGTGGTTTGTTCCGGCTGGAGGCTCGTTTACCCCGAGGGGGGTACCGGGTCGTAGCCGTCGTTTGTTTTCCCTTTCTCTTTTTTTTTTGGGGGGGGGGGGGGGGGGGGGGGCGGGTTGGCGCGATTCTAGGAGGCGATTTCGCGAGTCGAGCTGAGGAATGCGATTCGCGCCCCGTTTGATTCGTTTCGAGATGTTTCGGGTTGTAGCGAGGTGTTTCGAGGAATCGTCCATGGATTTGTGGACGGATAGATGGGGGTGTGTGGTTGGGATTCTGATTCTGCCTGCAATCTCGGGGTTGTCATGTGGCCTCGTATCATTACGGATAGATAGATGTTTGAACTCGGTATCATTACGGATGGATATATGTTCCTTTCCGGTTAGCTATCATGAGAGCTAAGCTGCCATAATTGTTTCTGGTTCTGGGAAAGGTAGTTAACGAGTTCAATTCGACGGGGCAAAGATTGCTTTTTTAGAACTGGACATCTACTTTCCATTTTAGGGGATATTCCCCTGACCACCCCTTTTTCTGGCCTTCTTCGGCTTGTCCTTGCTCCATGCTTTGTAGTGAATGCAAAGGCTGATGTTTGGCATGTCTGCTCCAAAATCCATTTTCATGTCTTCAACAAATCTGGATGACTTACGTTGAGGTAGTGTAGAAATGGCAAACAAAGCTCTCTTTTTTTCTTATGTTGAAGTGAATGCAAGGCTGGTGTTTAGCATTAGCAATGTGACTTCAAGCCTATTAAAGTTTGGTTTTCAATCCAGTGACCCTTACCTGTGTGATCTCTGTTTTGACATTGATTTCCATTGACTTAGAATGTACTACCTTCAGGTAGATGAATATATGATGGGTGTCTGCTTTTGTTTACTTGACTACCCAAATAGGATGCTGAGATGCTACAGTAGGAATTTGTGTTGCATTTCTCCCTGTTTATACTACTGTGCCTTGGGAACATCTGTCTTAGGCATATTCCAACTTCATTGGTGTTGTCCTCACAGTAATACAATGCTGAATTCTGCTACATTAGGCATCTGACTGTCTGAATGTTGTGTGCTGTTCTGTTGACTCATTCGATCGTCTTATGGGGACATTATCTGGTACAATTGTGCTGTTGGTCTTGTGATGAGTTGGTTAAAAGATTAACCCTGTCCTTTTGAGGGTTGCATTCATATTACATTTGCTGTTTTAACTTCTTGAATCTAACCTATTTGTGTTTTATTTAGTGTATATACATGGAACCTGACATTGTCATTTGTGTGATGTTAGGTTGTAGTGAGCATAGTTCAATCAGACTGTTGATTAGCATATCCTTCATTACTTACTGTTATGAAATTGATCATGTGTAGGGAAGTTCTAACCTCTTAGTTATGTAGAACTAGATAGCAAGAACTGATACACAAGACAAAAAGCTGCAGCTTGTCTACAGTTTTACATGCTGGGAGTGTTATTTCTGATTAATACTTGCAAGATGCATCATGTCCGAAAGGAATACAAGCTAGATAGCTGTTGATTTTGGGGTGAGGTGGATTTATCAATGAACAGAGGAAGGGCAGAAGCACATCCAGAGGGAATTTTAGGAATGGCATAGTTGGGGACATCTGGACATGTAGCTTGGAGCATTTCTTCTTGCATTTGCAATCTTCTCTTTCTTTCTTTTTATTCTTCTCTTTGTATATCATGTTTCCTGGTATGTAAAGTAAAGTTATTTTGTTGATTTTGTTTTACTAACAATGTATAAAAATATTGGAAAGACCAATGTGATATACAACTGTAAATCTATTTGATGGATCATTTGCACTGCTCATAGGTGCCATGTCGCTTGAGTTCAATTAGATACGTCCCCTTGTCAGTTTGTATCTGTTGTTCTATTATTGTGGTCGATAAGGGCACTCCAAAGTGTCCTAAATCAGTGTTCTGTAGTCAACTTCCAGTTACATTTACCTGTCAAGGGATGTGAATGATTTGGTCTAAAACCTTGTATCCCATTTACTTCTCGAGTAAAGGTGGTATTGTTTGGATTGCATATTTGTGACTCAACTATGTAAATGCCTCATAATAGTGGTTCTGCTTTGTGTGTGACCTTGCAGTTTTATGAATCGATGGAAATTCTGTATTCTTGTGTTGTTTTGTCTTGCTGTCCCTCATTATGCTCATTTCAGAATTGTGTTTGTTTTTTGATTCATTGCAATCAAACATTGAAATATGGAATGAACTTGAATGTTAGGTTATTGCTATGTTACACAACATGTATCGGTAATCTAGTAATATCAGTGATAAGTCATGGCAATTTGTTTTTTATTCAAGTTTTTAATGTTATGTTGATACTGGATTATTGATATAGATTTTATTTTCATTTCCAGGTCAAGGGCAGCCAGACCTGACTTGTTTTTTGTATGGCTAGAAGTAACCACAGCCATATCCAGCTGCCAGAGATGGATCATATTCAACCCAAGAATGTTCCACACAATGAATCCCTGCCTTTAGGTAGCTGGACTGAATCCAATACACTACACTTTTGTGCATTTATCAGAAATTGTGAGAAAATAAGTAATGTTTTCTGTTCTAATCTCAGGTCAGAAGCTTCTAGTGCACCGTCAAAGTGATGCACCTCTTAGAATTGGCCCTTCAAGTCATGGGAATATGACAGTTAGATCAAATGACCTTCCATCTTCGAGTCACGCTGTGCAACCTGTGGGTTATAGAGTTGGGAACCAAGGGACCACACATGCTTCTTTTGTTCACTATCCTGCTGGAAGCTCCAGCAGCCATTTAGCAGAGCCTGCTGCGAGTTATCAACATAGATCTGAGGAAGGCTTTCCTCCAGTGAGTTCCCATATGGACAACAGGACTGCAGTGAAAAGAAAAAATCCCATCATAAACCCTGTAGAGTTCAGTGTTAATGGTTCTTATGTTGGAAGCTCTTCCAATACTCAGTTAACTGATTCAGTGCAGCCAAATCCTGCTCCGCCTGCTGAGCCCTTTCTTCCTCAAATGCATTTCAGCATTGGGCAAAGTGCTTGGAATGGCCAACACTTAATTCATCAAGAAGGATTTCAGAGGAATGTGAGAGCACGGCACAATCATAGTGTTTCACTGCAACCCAGATCAGCTCCATCTTACACAGCAAACACCATTCATCTGCCATCATTTGGTTCAGTTGCAAGTGCTTCCCTAGGTACATCAGGGGAAAGGAACCAAGCACCTATTTCTGTGCAAGCAAGAACTGTACCACCAGGTGAGTGTTCAGTGCTTAATTAAATAAGTGCTTGATTAAATACATTAGATATCTTATATTAGTACTTGTAACATGAGATCGTGTAACTCAATCTTTTATGTTTTGTTGGTAGTCGCATTCATGGCTTGATTTAAAACACTAGTTACCTGTCATTGATTTTGAATTGAACAAAAACCCATCAGCTCTATGTCATCACAGTTTTCTGTTGTTGATACTTACAGTGCTGGAGTTTTGATGGTTTTTGTAGGTGCACCAGGACTCACTAGCAGAGCTCTGGAGAGGACTTACTATCCTGCTATTGGAAGCAGCAACTCAAGTGTTGGTGCTGTTCCAACTGTCCCATCATCTGGCAGTGCAACATTTGCTAATGTTGGCTACGCTCCTAGAACTGTTCATGGTGGCTCTGCTCCCACCTACCCTCATCCAGCTCCTGCAGCTTCCTCTGTGTCCAGAGCAATGCCGCATGGGGCGGTCATTCGCAGCTATCCTCCTGCTACTTCTGCAGCCACCTCTACATCCATACGTATTGCTCAACCATTACCTGCCAGAACTGCTGCATCTTCTAGGCATGCTAGCAATGGAAGGAACAGAAGGGCTAGGAGCTCGTACTATGCTCTTCATCCTTTGATGCTCGAGGCTGAGGTAGATAATTTTTCTTTCCTGTTTCATATAATCAAGTTAAAGTTTGTAAAACTTGAAACTGATCTTGCTGCTGTTTGTGAAGCGGTTTATGATGCTGGACCAGTTGGTCTTTTACGAATCAAGAGCAGCAGCAGCTGACCCCCACAGGGACATGAGACTGGACACTGATAACATGAGTTATGAGGTAAATACCACATTTTGTTGCTTCATCTTTCTTGCTCCAGAAATTTGTTCATTTCTTTTAACTTTACATTTCATTGCCCACAGGAGCTCTTGGCTTTGGGAGAATTTATGGGTACTGTCAACACAGGTTTGGCTGATGAAAAAATTGCTAAGTGTGTGAGAGAAGTGGTATGTTGCAGTTCTGACATAACTCAAAATGATCAAGATGACCAAGATGATGGGAACTGTGTCATTTGCCTGGTACATTTTCTCAATACCTGCTTAACATATTTAACTGATGCCCATAAACCATGGCCTGAAACTGTCGAATTCTGACCTATGGATGCATTCTGGCAGGAGGGGTACAAAGACAAGGATGTGCTGGGCACACTGAAGTGCAACCATGACTTCCATGCCGACTGCATCAAGAAGTGGCTGCAGACGAAGAATTCATGCCCGGTGTGCAAAGCAGCCGCGGCTTAGGACACCAGAGGAGCAGCAATTGTGCTCCTCGATCCATTCATTTTAGGCTCAGGTCAATATTATCTGATTCTATTCTTTCCTTCCTAGTCATGTAAATAAATGCTCTAAGGTGGTGAATCAGTTATTCCGTGGGTTGTGGTAAAGTCCCAAATTCTTTTGTTGTATTGTAACAATCAAGTTAAAGTAAATTTAACCATCAAGTGGTTGCATGCTCGTGTCATGACTTTTTTTAATTTGCCGACACTTTAGATTAGTTGTGAGGTGCATTTCTCTGCCAGCCTTACCTCACCTGGATGCTATAGGTTTTGGTGCAAGAATTCTGAGACCACAAAGTTCTACCCGATGGTGAAGTTGCTTAGTGGCAAGCTTTGGTGCCTGGAAACTTCGGTTACAAGCTGTTTAAAAATGCTAGTAGCTGAGATGTTTAAGCTCCAGCTCTGTTGGTCATTGGCATTTTAGGCCTACAAATTCCTCTTGCTGCAAAAAAAAAAAAGCTCTGCAATCGTGCATGTACATGGATGCGCCACCGTGCTGATGGAGACGGTTGGGTCGGGTGTCATGTTAGCGTCTTGGCAGGCCGGAGCACACCGGAACCTGCCGTGCACGATGGCAACTCGATCGTAGTCGTTTTTGTTTGGTTGCCGAGCTGGGAGAATTATTGGAACATTTTGCTTGCTGCCCTCTGGAAAATCATACGTTAGATGCACCGGCTATTCATGATGAAAGAAATGCGCCAGCTGCTCGTTCACTTTTGTCCCTGAAATATTCCCTGGCGATCTGATTTGGTGACGCCACTGGACAGAGTGTCTTTGTGGTGAGGAACAGAGGAGCCTTGGTAGATGCTGATCTGCACTTGCTCTCTCTCTCAATGGATCCATTAGGAGAATTGGATTGATCAGAGAGTACTTTCAAGTCTCAACCGAACAAGAATGTAATACTATCATGGATGCTACAGTACTAGCAGACAATCAACTGTGAAACTTTGTACCTACTAAGTACTGTGCATATACTTCATTGTTCAGAACTGTAAATCATCAGGTGTCGATTTAAGTTGTCCAATAACATCCTCTACCAAATCATCATGAATCATCCCTGCTATGTATTCCCCTGGCCGGCAAAGAGCCAAACATCAAGTGCCCTTGAATTTCATTCATTTGTCCCGTTCCAAGTTCCGTTAAATTGGCAAGATCGCTTCAGCTAACCAGTCAGTCCTAACTAACCCTCCTCACACCACGCAAATCACCATCACTTCCACCTTGCCATGGTCCGAAAGAGGAGGGAAAAAACAAGCCCCCCTCTTTTTTTTCCAAATTACACAATACATCGGAGACACTCAGGGCACTCCCAATCCATACTCTATGGTAGAGTTCAGAGTCATTAATTACACTGCCACCTAGGCAAATTGCTGATGTGACAAACAATTTAATGATGAGAGAGAGGTGAAAACTTAGAAACCAAGTCTAAGTTAGACTCCAAGTCTACACGCAAAACGAAGCCCATGCGGATCCCGTGCTGTCGTCCACATGCGCGATGTGACCTCTTATTTAATAAAGCGGGAGTAGAAGATCTGAGAGGAATACTAGATAGACTCCATGGTAGAAAATCTGCATTGGAGAATATAGTTTCTTGTGATAAAGTCTTCGAGATATAGACTCCATGGGTAGAGTCTGGGTTGGGAGTGCCCTCACAACGCACGCACACTCATCCCTATTAATACACGCACGCAAACTCTATCCCTAGAAGCACCTTCGAAGACTGTGCCGGCAAATCCTCAAGATTGACGAAGTCACCAGAGGTACCTCATTGTCGACGGGAACGTCGCCTACCACTGAAAGCACAAACGCCGTTAAATCTTGAGAAATTCGCTCCCACGGGGAGTCGAACCCAGGACCTGACGTGCTACCGGAGCTCTTGTAACCACTAGGCTACGAGCCCTTTTCGCCTGAGTCCCCCCTCCTGTGAGGCTGTGACTCATTGACACTCTAACCCCACTGCACTTGCTGGCTCGCTCGCTGCAGCTTGAAGCAACCCCGGCTGTTAGGCTGTTCCACCTCGGCAGCTCACCTCGCAGGCAGCGTTTGGTGCCCCGTAACTGTATCTGACTTACCCCCACCACCTCTCTTACAGCTCACTCCTCTCGTGCCCCCCTGCGCGCCACCCCCAACCACCTCGTTATAAGTGGCCGTGTCACGGGCCTCCCTGCCACACGGATCGAGCTCCACTCCACTGCATTGCGTTGCGATCGCGTCGCGTCGTGTGCAGGCTGCGCAGAGGCACAGTCGCTAGCTACCGGTATTAGCGACCACCATGCAGGCCATGCGGAGGCTCGTGCGCGTCCTCGTGGTGCTCGGCGTGGCAGCCGCCACGGCGTCGGCGCAGCAGGGCCCCACGGCGGCGCCGGCGACTCCCACGCCGGCGACGCCCGCGGCACCGGTGACGCCGACGCCGGCTACACCCGCGGCGCCGGCGCCTGCGGCCGGAACGACGACCAACATCACCGGCATCCTCGCCAAGGGCGGGCAGTTCAACACCTTCATCCGGCTGCTCAAGTCCACGGGCATGGCGTCGCAGATCGACAACCAGATCAAGAACAACGGCAACGGGCTGACGGTGTTCGCGCCCACGGACAACGCCTTCACCTCCCTCCCCTCCGGCACGCTCAACTCCCTATCGGACCAGGAGAAGAACGCGCTGATCCAGTACCACGTCGTCTCCACCGCCATCCCCAAGTCCCAGTTCGACACCGTCAGCAACCCGCTCCGGACGCAGGCCGGCAGCGCCTCGCCGGGGGAGTACCCGCTCAACATCACCTCCGACGGCAGCCAGCAGGCCAACATCTCCACGGGGGTCGTCAACGCCACCGTCAACAACGACGTCTACTCCGGCGACAACCTCGTCGTCTACCAGGTCGACAAGGTGCTGCTGCCGCAGAAGCTCTTCGGCACGGCCGCGGCCCCCGCGCCCGCGCCGCTCGCGCCGGCCAAGAAGAAGGGCAAGACGCCCGCGTCCGTCGCGGACGCGCCCGAGGCGGCCGACGCGTCACCGGACGCGACCGCGTCGCTCGCCGCGGCGAGGGTGACCGGGGGTGGTGGCCTCGCCGCGGCTCTTCTTGCGCTGGCCGGCGCGTGGTGGGGGCTGTAGTGACGGGCTGGCGGACATGAGAGTGTGAGGTCTCCGTGACGTCATCCATGCCATCTTTTTTGTAAACTTTTTTTTTTGTGTTTGCAGGTCTTGTTGGTCATTTCGTTTCGTTTTTTTTACTTTGGCCATTTTTTGGATGAATTGTTTCTTCCTTGCCATTGCAATTGCTAGGAGTATTGTCATGTAATGTAATGTTTCAATTTTTATGTAATTCTGCTACTAAATAACATACATGAGTTCTGTACATTTCATTACCCCATTGTATTTAATTATTTATCAGTATTTTATTTTATTCAAAAACGTGAAAACACCAGTTCATCAGGCTGCTCTCAGGAAAATAAATTAAGTTCACATGCCCGGTTCCATGAATAATCACTAGAGCAATGTTGAAGCATACTCATTGGCGTAATGAAAATGCAAAGAGAGAAACAATTTTCTACAAGATCCAGGAAAATAATACACCAACATTACATGGTACAACAACTCCCATCTTTACCAATCATAGGCCGTTTGACTTTTTAAATTTCAAATTTGACCACTCATCTTATTCAAAATATATGTGCGAACATAGTCAAATTTAAATCGTTTTTGAACTTTTTTATTAATACATCAAGTCACAACAAAAATATGATATTTTTTGCACATTTTTTTTCAATAAAATGGTGAAACTTGGATGAAAACGGAATAGAGGAAGTACTACTTGTACAACCTGTTTCTCAAAACAAGAATGGAAGAAGAAAAAATACTAGCTTTATTTACCGGAAAAGTAAGAAGAAAAACTAGGTTTTACAGCCTGTAGAAGTGTAGGAACTAAGAAACAAGACATTCAGTTAAACTTATTCAAATCCAAATCAATCAATCAACCAATCGAGAAGGTCGCAATGAGCTTTCCATGCTACGAAGTCATGCAGTTGCATTACGGCAACATGGAAGTCGATTGCCCACCTCTTCAATTGCACACATCGGTTCATCTGGAAACGTGTCCCTGTCCTCGCCACCGGTTGTTGCAGCATGGTCCAGTATCCTTTTTAAAAAAAAAAAGAAATACCCAGTATCCCGAAATGTTGTGGTAAACTCTTAGTGCAGGTGTCCAGGACAACATCAGTGGATTCCCAACATCAGGTAAGCGATTGCTGTTGTGAGGCCATCTTTGTGCAGAAATCACGCGCGCCTCACACTAATTAAGTTGTAAATATCGAATATACGTAGCACATTTGAAGTCTAGGGAAAAGTAAAATTTGTGCACAGCTGCATCTGCTGCTTGGATGTACAACACCGGCCTGCAGATCAGGCGATTGACAGTTCCGAATTTGATGGAATTTGGGTGCAAGTATACAATAATATGGTCAGGGATAACTGTATCCATTCAGCCATTAAAAACTCTGCCAGATCTTCCGCTGTTGTTTTCAAATCTGCAATGGAAAAAAGATTGAAAATCTCGCGGTTGGATTGAAAGACACAAAGGCAAGAGATAAAGAGTGGAAGTAGTTGGTTATTACTTATTAGCATGGAAGATATAAGGCTGGCCGCGTGGGGACTCGTTGGTGTATGTAACTAGGGAAAATATTAGATGGAAACCACCATTTTGGTGGAAATGTGAAAACCATCCTAAAATTTTAGAAGTTTTCAAAAAAATAAAATAAAATGATGCACATATGTTGTCTGTCAATAGATTTCCTTCGTTGCAAAAGTTGAGGTGCAAATTCAATGTAGTCCCTCTGGTTCCGTAGTAGAAGTCGTTTAGGACAGCGGTAGGGCCAACAAAGCACAACTTTGACTTCTCTTTTCTATAAAAATCTTTATTGAAAAGTTATATATGTATATTCTTATGAAAGTAATTTTCAAGACAAATCTATTTATATAATTTTCACATTTTCAAACTCAACGACTTAAAATTTATTCATGATTTGTATATGTTTGACTCAAATCTTGTGCAAAACGACTTCTAATAACGAACCGGAGGGAGTAGAAAATTTCATACGAAAATGATAAGTTTCTATGCAATCGCATATGGGCACGTGTATTGCAAAGCATATGCACTTCAATTTTTTTCATTTTTCATATGAATTTTTATATAACAAATGTGCATCTCAACTTTTGCAGCAAAGTATGTATATGGATAAATTGTAAACGTGCACCATTTTAAAAAATTTCATGTTTAGAGTGGTTTTCAGGTTTCCACTGAAGTTGTGATTTGCACCGGAGTATTTCCCCATGTAACTTTTTTTTTTGAAATTAAAGGCAGAAGCACTGTTGTATCATATAAGAAGGAGAACATGCAAGTTGTGACAATGTGGTGATTACATAAAAAACCAACACCTCACTCTCAAGAAGAAATAACATTAAGGAACTAAAACAGCTCTACGGGCCATTGCAGTTACCCTCAGCTGCAACTCCTCCTTGATCAAATGGAACACCCTTGCCGGCATGGAGAATAGTCCCTGAAAAATACGTCGATTTCTTTCCTTCCAAAGTTCCAAGCCGTGCACATTAAGATGGCCGCAGCTCGCCGTGCTAATGATTTTGACCTTCCTTGCATTGCACCATTCCACCAAGCTTCAGTGGAAACATCCTGCGCCGACACTTGAATTGTGACTTCACCCAGTTGGACACCATGAACCAGACATATACACGATGAAGACATAAATAATGAACTGCTGTTTCCCAATTCTGATCACAAAGGATGCACACCGGTTGGCAGGGCCAATTTCGCACCAATAAAAGATCAGCTGTCAGTATCCTGTTTTGGACAAGTAACCATGCAAATAGCTTGTGCTTCCCCTCAGCACTTGCTTTCCAAATCGCCTTAGAGCAACTCCAGCAGATGGAGTAAATTTGATTCCCTATATATAGTTATTGGGAGTGGAGTAAAAATATTTTCATCCCTAAAACACATTGTGCTCCAGCAGTTTCCCTATTCTCCTTCCCAACTTGTCGGTCCCACAATGCCAACTCATCTTCTCCTTCCCCTCTACGAATCTGGAGAAGCAGGGGCTTCGTAGACATGGCCGTGCAGGCGCAGTTCGGCGGCCTCGCCGGGTGCATTGCCTGCGCGCCGGGTCGAGCAGGCGCGGAAGCGGAAGCGGCAGTGCCAGGCGCGGCGTGCGCCGCCGCGTCCGGCGCGGCACGGCTGCTGCGGGCCAAGGAGGCCGAGCTGTGCGCCGCCGTCTTCGTTGGTGTGCAGATCCAGACATGCTGGAGGTGGGCAACTGGGGGATGAAGAATAGCGAGTACGTCGTGCACTTCAGCCTCTGGGCGATCTCCAAGGTGACAGTGACAGGACAAGCAGTTTTCCTCTTTGCATTAGCCTCCGCAAAAACATTTCCTTCTCTGAACCTGCTCGTCTCGTCCGGTGCGCGTGCAGGCGTCGCTCATCATCGACTGCGACGTGAGGAACATGCCGCAGGAGACGTACGACATCCTGGCCAACAAGGAGGTGATCGCCGTCAACCTAGGCGAGTTCACTGAGAGCCTGAGACCATGTTGTAGCATTTCAGTGGCTCGTTGTTCAGTTTACTGACGGGGGAGGGCATGCAGATCCGCTTGCGTGCAGGGAAAGAAGGTGAGGATGGGAGGGAGCAACGAGATCTGGGCGGCACCGCTGTCGGAGTACCGGACGGCGGTGGTGCTGCTGAACCGGCACGCGACCGACGAGGCCACGATCATCGCGCACTGGGACGACATCGGCCTCCCAGCCGGCACCACCGTCGAGGACCAGGGACCTGTGGCAATCGGCCGCCGAGAGCTAGGCTTGGTGCGGCGTGGCGTACAACAACGAGGTCGCCTCCGCGCTCCTTCTCTCGTCGCTCTACGCCTTCGCGGGGCCCATCCTGCACCTGCTCGGCCAGGACGAACGCATCGCCGCCGCCAGGGACTTCACGCTCCGCCTCCTCCGGCAGATACTCTCGCTCGCGCTCGTGGTGTTCGACGAGGACGAGGTGCCCAACGGGGTCGACGCCGCTGGGAGCTCGCCGCTGCTAGCCGCGCGGATCTGCTCCTGCTCCGCCGCGGGAGCCGCGCCCTTCGCCCGAGCTCTCCACTGACGAATGGAGAAGGGGATGAGAGGAGAGGGGGGAGGGGCAGACCCCTGCTCACCGGAGAGAGAGGCGGTGCGGGGAGAGCCGGGGCGGCGCCGGCCGGAAAGAAAGGGGGGCGGAGGGCGCGAGGTGGGAGATGAGAGGAAAGAGAAAGAAGAGTTTTGACCTGGTAGGAGAGGATAGGGGATGGAGGAGAGATCCCTGTATAGAGGGGATGGAGAGGGGGTTTTAGTCCATGGAGAAAAAGAGGGGAGGGGATAGGGAAGCTGCTGGAGAGGTTTTTTTAGCATTTGATCCCCTATATCACTGTTTTTTTGGTATTGGGGATGGGAAAGGGGAGCTGCTAAAGTTGCTCTTAGTGTCGAAACTGCAGTATGTGCCACATAACTGTACCGAGTACGCCGACTTGGAAGTATAGCTACCATGTGCAGTCCAACGCCACCAGGCTCATCAGACAGCTGAATGTGCTGCAACTTATCCCAATTTTCTAGTATGGAACTGGAACTGGAAGTCTGCTGCAAGTGCTGAAGGCGACGACGACGCGCCGGCGGATCCGTAGTAGAAGCTGCCAGCCCCGTCGTAGAGTTTAATAATCTCCCCCATGCATGATGCATGCGAGATCACAGTTGGAAGTCGGCGACGACAGAGCCGCCACCAAAATTTTCTAGTATGGTAGCAGCAGCAAGTAGCTGCAGCTAGGAACGCCGCAATCTATCCATGATCCATTTCCGGCAGAGGAAAAACGTGAGGTGGTGGTGGTGGTGGTGGTGGTGGTGGGTGCCGCGAACTCGCGAAGGCGGAAGCCGAAAACCGGGTGCGGCAACAACCTGCAGCGGCATCGGCCCATACGGCGGCCCCTGAATATGCTGATTCATCTCATCCTTCGCTCCCAAGGAAAGGAAAAGAACACGGATCACGTCGCAACAAGTGCACTTCACCTGCGTGCGGCCGCGGGTGCAAGTGGGATCCCCTCCTACTCTCTTCCTCCGTGCCGGCGGAACAGTGCGTGCCGGTGCCGGTGCCGGCGAGACAAAAAAAAAACTGCATCATACTGTACATCTTCCGGCGAGGAAATGTGGGCCCGGATCCACGTGACGGGCGATGATCCAGTGCCGGAACAAACGAGAGCTTTTGGTGCATGCACCCGCTCCCCATCGAGTTTATGCCTCCTCCATGGCTCCATATGGCCATGGATGTTGTTGGATGGATCATGGATGGATGGATGGAGAAGATGACGCCGCTGCGCCGGGAAGCGGCCCATCTTACTTTTTTTTTATTGCCACTTGGTTCGCAGATGCGGAGATGCCGGTGCAACCTCGCAAGAGGCCGAACAGATGCTTGGACGTCTCGGCTAAAGATTACCTGGGTCCCACCCCCACGTGCCTACATGGAACGTTGCCGACCATAGAAACATCTCTCTCCTCGAACCTCGCGCTACGTCCTTCGAGCCCGTTCGGCTGATCTATTTTCGGTTTATTTTAACTTATTTTCGGAGTAGTTATTTTTCCTTGCCGTACATATCAGTATAAGTGGAGACGAGCTAGCTGAACGGGCTCGACCTCTGTTCCGCATTCATTTTGATTTCTTCCGGTAATTCGATTCAAAGTTTTGACAAAATTTATATAAAAATATCAAATTTTATAACACTAAATAGCGAATGCTATGAAAATATATTTGTAATGAATTTAATTAAATTTTTCAGACGTAAAAAATATTGATATGTTTTTATATAAATTTATCGACATTCGACTTAGGACAAGGTCAAATAGATACCTGATGAAGTATGCTACAGTATATTTTGTATGAAAATATAACTTGACATTAAAGCAAATATCAATTTCGAAAAAAAATAATAATGGCTTGTTTGGGAATTAGTGGAATGAAGGGGAATGAAGGGCATTAGGGTGGAAGAATTTCCACTATAAGTCAAAATTTTCTAAAATACCCTTCGATCCTCTTCCATACACTTAAATCCCTCATTTCCCAAACAAGCCCTAAGTGAAAGAAGAACAGTGGGGCCCAAATCAATGACCGACACGGGCCACACTATAAATGGGCCCCTCCCGTCGTTTCCTCCGTCCGCCGCCGCCGACCGAAGCCATGACACCCACCACCACCACCACTCCCACAACCACAACGATCGCCATGCCCACCACCCCACCGCCACCCGCTCACGGCGGCCACAATGGAAGCCTCCCTTCGCCGCCGCCCTCCGCCGAGTCCTTCTCCAAGTTCTTCGAGTCCTGGATCGCCGAGCAGTCCCGCGACGTCGCCGCGCTCCGCGCCGCGGCGTCCGCGGACGACCCGCCCGCCACGGAGGCCGATCTCCGCCGCATCGCCGACCGGGTGCTGGGCCACTACGAGCACTACTACAGAACCAAGGCCGCCGCTGCGGCGGGCGACGTGCTCCGCGTGTTCACCCCGTCCTGGACCTCCTCCACCGAGAACCTCTTCCTCTGGTGCGGCGGCTGGCGCCCCACCGCCGCGATCCACCTGCTGTACACCAAGTCGGGGATGCAGCTCGAGCACCAGCTTCCCGCCTTCCTCAACGGCGGCAGCCTCCGGGCCGACCTCGGCGACCTCAGCGCCGATCAGCTTCAGGACGCCGACCAGCTGCAGCGCCGAACCATCAACAGGGAACGCGAGATCGAGGAAGCCGCCGCGAGCGCACAGGTGAGCCAAATGAATTAATTAATTCTTCAGTAGTATTTTGTTGCCAAGAGAAAAAAACTTCAGTGAGCTGATGAGATGAGAACGCGTGCAGGAGGCGCTGGCGACGGCGGAGATGTTGGAGCTCGCCGGCGGCGACGGGGTTGACGCGGATGCGATGGAGCGGGAGATGCAGACGAAGGCGGACGGGATGAGGCGCGTGCTGGAGATGGCGGACGACCTGCGGCTGGAGACGATGCGCGGGGTGGTGGCGCTGCTCCGCCCCGCGCAGGCCGTGCACTTCCTCCTCGCCGCCGCCGAGCTCCACCTCGCCGTGCACGACTTCGGGCGCCGCAAGGACGGGCACGCCGACAACGCCGCCGCGCCGGCGCCGCATCAGCCGTAACGGCGCGTGGCAGCTGCCCTGGCCGCTCGCTTGCACGCTCCGTCACGGCCCAAGCGGCGCATGGCTGGCTGCTGCTGCTCTGGTCAGCACGAGCTGTCGCGATAAGGCTACGACCTTTTGTTTTGTTTTCTGTTCGCGCGTGTGTGGTGTGCGCCTGTGCCATGTCGCCGTATCTCAAGTAGTACTGAGCTATTACCTCCGTCAGTGTTCGTATTGTTTATGCCCCGTTTGTTCCCATAAATAGGATGACTTAAAGTGCAAAAAGTGTAAAATAAGTCACCTGTGAAACCAAACAGCCCTAACTTAAAGTGAAAAAGTGTAAAATAAGTCATCTGTGAAACCAAACAGCCCTGACTTTAAAGTGCTCCAACTTATAAGTTGCATAAGTAGCTCTACCCCTATTTAAAGTGACTTATTTCCACTTTTTCCTCTACCACTCTGTGTGGAGTCCACTGACTTATAAGTCACTGCAACCAAACAGGACTGACTTAAAGTGGCGTGACTTATAAGTCTTATGGAACCAAACGGGACCTTAGAAGTATATGAGCATAGTACCAAAGTAGTAGAGCTGTTTTGTTTGTTTCTGCAGGGTTTCTGCCTTGCCCGAGTAGTGGAATATTAAATCAGGGGTTTATTGCTTTCTTTTTTGGCAACAGGGGTTTATTGCTTTATAAGATTTTTAACTGCAGCAACGAAACGCCCAAATTTACCCAAACAAAAATCCCGTCTCAAACAAGGTTTAAACTCTATAATTTCAGCCTCTACCGCGCCATAATCTGACGGCTGAAAAGTGAAAAAAAATCAGAGAGTCAATGACCACTATTGCTGTTTGGGCAATGTAGGTCAAAGCTCAAAAGTATTTGATTTCCACTACGACTACATATTCGGGGTCTTTGATGATAAGTTAGAAACATACTTTTGACCTAAAATCATGTAAATTTGCCAACAAACGTTAAAATCGCGAACATTCGCCAAGTATTGCAAACAACCAAAACAATATAGGGAAATGGAAAAGGAAAAAGTCCTTTCTACCTCCCTGGAGTGTAGGCTCAGTCCAGGTTTCCTCCCTGGAGTCGAAAACCGGGTATTTAGCCTCCTCGGACTCACAAAACCAAGCGCGCGACCTCCCGGATCCGAATCCACCCCGGTTTTACATTACGTGGCACCATGTGACCATGTCTACATGTCCGCGGCCCGCATACGTGTCGCCGGCCCCACCTGTCAGACGCCGCGGTCAAATAAACCAGGCGGCCTGACCTCGTCGGCTTTCATCCCCATTCCGCCGGCCTCCATTCCCCATTCTCACCATTCCCAAACCCTAGCGAGCTCGCTTCCTTAGATCCGAGCGGCCACTGAGAAAGGATGTCTACCTCGTTGAGCTCCAGCTCTGCTCGTGGTTCGCGGAACGGCGATGGCTGGCCTCGGAGGTCTCCCATCCCCTACCGCGTCGGTGCGGCTGAACCGGAACCGCTTCTGCAGTATGATGGAGACCATGAGGAACGCGGTGAGCGCCAGCGACACGTAGAGGAAGGCGCAGAACGCGCGGAACTCCCCGGCGCGCGGCGGCGGGCGGGCGCGCGCGCGGATGATCCGGATGGCGCCGAGGAAGGCGACGGAGACGGCGGCCGGGAGCCGGCCGACGAGGAGGATGAGCGGCTTGGTGTCGCCACCGCCGCCGCCGGGCCGTAGAAGGCGAGGTAGAGCCGGGTGAACATGGCACCGCCGAGGCCGACGAAGCCCTCGAGGAGGCCGAGCATGACGCCGCGGCTCTCGGGGAAGTTCTTGACGCAGGTGACGAGCGCGCCGGTGTTGGCGAAGGCCGCGCGAGTTGGCGCCGACGGCGATGTAGAGGCAGACGAGCCAGAGCGGCGGCGCGGGGCGGACGCGGCCGTCGACGGAGAGGTAGAGCATGAGTGTAACACCCCAGGTGTTTATTATAGATAAATACCTCAATTAGTTGTGTTAATCATGTTTAATCGGCTCATAAACATGTTTGACATGATCTTGCTCACATTTGCACAAAAGACCTTGGTCAAAGTTCAAATCCCTGGTCAAACCCCTAGATCTCCTTTAAGGCTGAAATGGTTTTCTTGCGCGTTCTCCAAATTTCACTATAGAAGTTCAAAATCGGCCAATACGAAAGTTGTTCGTTATTTCCGGGAACACATTTTTCGTAATTGGCGGACATTCCAATTTTGAGTGCAAATTGGGCAAAAATCGAGTTGAACGCGCCGTGAACGATAAACCGAGCCGTGGAAAATCTGCAACTTCGGCCGACATTCCCGGACAAACGGTTGATCAAAACATATGACGCCCTTTGGGAAAGTTGTAGGTCTATAGTTCCTCTACAACAGTTGTTTTTGGAGATTTTCAAGTTAGTTGTCACTTTTTCGAGTTTTGCAATTTCGAAAAGGCTTAAACGGAATAAAACTTGAGACGCCAGAGTGCGCGCGCCCGTGTCCAGCACTATCACACGTTGTACCGAGCAATCTTCGACGTACGAACGTCCCGATGCCTCCGCTGTGGACTCGCGCTCGACCGTGGGGCCTCCACCTCGCTTTCTCCCATACACCGCGCGCAAGCGGCCTTGGGTTGCATGCGCAGGCCACGCGTCGAACCGCGGCGGCGACAGCATCGCGCTGGTTTCGCGTGCACGCGCGACCTGGCAGGAAGGGCGCGGAGTTAAGGCAGGACAGACGTCGTTTCCCTCGACGACCTCGCCCCTCTCACCCCTGGCTCGCCTCGTGCGCGCCGCACGGGGTCGCTCCGAAGCAGAGAAGGCACGGTCGCCGGGTCCGAAGGCCGCACCTCCATGGCCGCCACCTAGACGCTCCTCTGTCCAAAGCCACAGTCTCCCCCACACCCTTCCTCCACGTCCTCACAACTCCACTGGAGCCGGACAAGCCGCTTGCTCACCTCCACGGCCGGCCAACTCGCCGGAGCAGAGGCAGAGGCGGCCGGAGATCCACGACGCCGTTGTTCTCCATCGCCGGAGCACCTCCCGACGCCCGGAACGACAAAAATCGAACCCTAGGCGAGCCTACACCACTCCCCCGCCCTTTCCCGGTGAAGTCCGGCCTCCTCCTCGCCGGATTCCGGCCATCTTCATCCCTGTCCGCGGTCTGGACCACATTGCGAGGTCTGAGGTCTTTCTAGGGGCTGGAACGCAAAACCCAGGGACCTGTTCGTAAGAAATCAGTTTTCAGATCTAGGGTGTCCAGGCTGAACCTTTGAAAAATCGTTAAAAATCGTAGGAAAATCAGAAAAATGCAAAACCAATTTTGTTGGATTCATGGTGAAGAAATCTATCTTTATAGAAAACATGTATAGGGTTTTTCTGTACAGTTTTTAAATTAAAAATTCAAACTCAGTTTGGAGTGTTTTTAGTGTGATTTAAAATATACACATGCTATGAACTTGAATTTTGGATATGTTGCTCTTTATGGCATGTCTAGATCTGTGGCAAAAGTTTGCATGAATTTGATGTATATATTTTCAGTTATGTTTTATTTAAGCTTTATGCTAGAATAAGTTTGATGCTTTTTATAACCCCCTTCAATGAACTTTTCTGTAACCGCATATGCACCCTAGGGCCTTGAATTGATGATTAGTACCCCTGGTGTGATGGATATGAATCTAGGGAATTGTTTAATATATGTTTTGGATTTAATCTTGTGTAGGAGTTTAAATTCAAAATCTGAAAAATAATTTGAATCTGCAACCATGCTTTGGTCAGAAACTCATTCTTGGCATACATGACCTGCAGGAGAAAGTTGAGATAAAAAAGTTTATTAAATCGTTTTATATAAATTAATGTTGATTTACTAGGCTGCAATTTGTCTTTTTCGTATAAATTAATTTACAAATGATATTCAGCCAAATTTTGGTGTGAGAGCTTAAACTAAGCATATGTTGCTGTGTGCAAAAGATTAGGTTCATTGGAAGTGTTTTTGATTTAATTTGGATTTATGGTTGAAAGGCTTGTTGTGAGTAATTAAAGAAAGAAATGGAAATTAAAAGTGCTAAATTGTGAAATCATTTTTGTTTCTGTTTTTAGTAATTTAAACACGCCCCTTGCTGTTTGGTGAATTTAAATAACTTAATTTTCTTATATGTACACAGTCACCATCAAGATTAACTTTAATTAATGCATATGCATGTATACGTGTAGATTTACCGGACGGTACGTACACACTCGCCCGGAGGGAGACGGGACCGTTGATGGTGAGCTGAACCAGCTTGGTGTGCAGCAAGACCTGGACCAAAGTCCGGAAGAGCCCAAGGCTTGTTTTGGTACTGAGTCTGAGGAAGGCAAGCACCGATGTCATCTAACCCATCTTTTAACAATGAAAATCATGTCCTTTACTTTTCAAGCATTTATGCTTTACTTTGTGCATTTAAGTTTCGGGAGTTGTTTTGAAACCTAGTTGCATGATCCTTAGGACTCCTATGCTCTTTTACTAGTATGTTAGGAACGCTAGTGCCATGCTCTAAGGATACGGTAGAAGTCGAGTAATGACTCATTGCTCGCGAGATATAGGATGCTTATGTTGGAATCCTAAATTGGTTAAATTGACTCGCTCATGTGGTAAGAGCAATGGGTTCGGTCTCGACCGAGTAGCATGGTGCTGGTCCTAAGCTATTGAACGTACCAAGTACTTGCCGGGAATGGGACCGGTAAGCCTAGTACCTTCTGAACCGGGGCGGGATCTTTCTAGCTACCCGCTTGGGATGCGTCTCCGGGCTAGCTACCCGTGGTATAGTGTGTGAGTCCGGACTGGTCGGTTTAGACCCTCCGGATAACCGTGTACCAGAGTTTGTAGCGTCTGATCCTAAACTGTGGGATGTTGGGAACCGCCTGGTTGGGGTAGACACTGCACTTGGTCTACCTTCTTCCGTGTATCTTGGGTTTACCTTGCAAGGATATAAATCGATCGATCGTCGGTCACTCGCCGTTATCCGAGTCGGCTTGACCACCGGCTACCCCATGTTTATTATGGAACATTTTGGATTAATATTGTTACTGTTTAATATTGTTTGCACAACATGCTTGTTTAGTGCGAGGTGCTCACATAGAATGGTTAACATACTAGAACTTGAGCTAAAACATGAGAGTAAGGATCAACTCTTAGTCGCTTTTGGCAAAACAAACCCACAAGCCAAAAAGTCTTGCATGTCTAGTCTTACTTTATTTTTGTCGGGTAAGTCTTGCTGAGTATTAGTACTCAGCCTTGCTTAATTTGTTGATTTCAAGTAATCCTCTCTAGCCTGGTGTCATTCCAGAGTGATGGGAGGTTGAATGGGAGAACGATGATGATGAGTGATATGCATGGATGGCCTCCTATGTGTATCACGCGTTAGTTTACTTTCCGCTGTTTAAACTCTGAATCACTTTTACTTTTATGTACTAAAAACCTGATTTGTAATAATGTTGAACTTGTGAACATTTAATGTAATGTAATGTTGTACTCTGGTCCCGCCTTCGTGTGGGCTTAGCGCATATCAGCGATCCTGTTGTATGTGATTTACCGGGCTTTACCCGGCGGAAGCGACAGAATAGTTCTTTATTATTGCTTAACGGCCACGTGGACAGGCTTAGGCGATAATACGGAACTATTTTGGGCGGTTCTGTCACAATGAGGTAGCCGCCGAGGTTCATGGCGGCGCCGACGGCGAGGACGAGCCAGGGCGGGGTGACCTCGGCGACGAGGCCGACGTGGATGCCGACGTTGGCGCCGACGTCCTTGAAGAAGCCGACGGTGTTGAGCTGCTCCTGGGTGTAGCCGAGCGTGGACTTGATGTCCTTGGAGTAGATGGCGAAGATGTAGGTGGCGCCGGCGGAGGACATGATGAGGAAGGAGCCGCACGCCATGAACCACCGCCCGCGCAGCACCTGCAGCGCGAACGCCGCCGCCGCCGCCATGGGTGGGGAGAGGAGTGGAGTGGCTCTGCTTCTTGGATTCCCTTGGCGGCTTATGTGTGATACTGATGATGACGAAGGCTGGCGGTAGGTTTATTTGACCGTGGCGTCTGACAGGTGGGACCGGCGACACGAATGCGCCACGTAATGTAAAACCGGGGTGGATTCGGGTCTGGGAGGTCGCGCGCCTGGTTTTTTGAGTCGGAGGAGGCTAAATACCCAGTTTTCAACTCCAGGGAGGAAACCTGGACTGAGCCTACACTCCAGGGAGGTAGAACGGACTTTTTCCAATGGAAAATGTTCAAAGAAAAGCCCAGAACGAAACAAAATACAGCAACAATTTTCAAAATCTTGGCCCAAGATACTCCTGGCGATGAACCCTCCAAAGCCCATCTATATGAGCACTTAACATTCGGCCCAATTTATTTACAATGTAAAAAAAGAGAGAAGAAAATATCGTGGATCATCACTGACTGGATCTACCTGCAAAAGGGCCACTAGACACATATCTCGCGCTCGCCGACACCACCGTCTCCGGCGACGACCACGCCGCCGGCCATGCCGTCCTCCTATGCTGCCGCCGCGGCCGGATCCTCTTCCCGCAAGACAAACCTCGTCACCACCGCCGCCGCGGCCGGATCATCTTCCCGCAAACCTCACCTCACCTCCAGCGCCGCCGCAGCCACTGCTCGCCCACGCCCACCAGCACCCTCGCCGTCCCCGGCACTCGCGCCGCCGGCGGAGAATCCTAGCGCGGTATCCGACTCCGATCCCTCCTCCTACTCGTCCTCCTCCGGGGATGAGGCCGATCTCACAGCCACCGATTCGGCGACCGCCTCCGTCGTCTCCTCTTACCTCTCGGTCGCCGGCGAGGGGGCCGACCTCTCCAAGGTTGGCATTTTCCTCTCCTCCGCCGCGCGTCGGAGATCGCCGCCGTGCCTGATCTGCTTCGACCCCATCCGCCCCTCTGATCCAGTCTGGTCATGCTCCTCCTCCTGCTTTGCCATCCTCCACCTCCCCTGCATCCAGTCATGGGCTCACCAGTCAGCCTCCGGCGCTGCCGTGCCGTGCCCAACCTGGGGTTGCCCCAAGTGCCGGTACGCTTACCCCAAGTCCCAGACCCCCACCTCCTACCTCTGCTTCTGCTCCAAGACTGCAGACCCAGCTCCAGACCCGTGGATCCTCCCCCACTCGTGCGGCGATGTTTGCGGTCGCCGCCTCAATGCAAATCTCAACTCCGGCTGTGAACACACCTGCCTACTGCTGTGCCACCCAGGGCCGTGTCCACCATGCCCGGCTGTTGTGCCAAATGCTTCGTGCTTTTGTGGGGCACACCGGGAGCCTCGACGCTGCGCACATCAGCGTTACTCTTGTGCAGGGAAATGTAACAAACATCTTAGCTGTGGACTCCACCAGTGTCCTGTGAATTGCCATGATGGCCCCTGCCCGCCGTGTGCAGTGCGGGGGAAACACAAATGTGAATGTGGAGAGACGATTGAGGATAAATTGTGCTCCGAAAGGGTTTTCCAGTGCAAGAGGGAGTGTGGTGGGATGTTAGATTGCAGGAAGCATAAGTGTGAGAGGGGGTGCCATGGGGGTAAGTGTGGGGAATGCCCTCTCCGAGGTCGGCGCACTTGCCCATGTGGGAAGAAAGATTATCCAAAATTGGAGTGTGATGCAGAGGCTGCCACATGTGGGTCTACTTGCGAGAAGGTGCTTGGTTGCGGACGACACAGGTGCCCCGAGCGCTGCCATCGTGGTCCTTGTGATGAGACTTGTCGGCTTGTGATCACAAAGTCCTGCCGTTGTGGGGGTCTGAAGAAGGAGGTATGCATCGTGATCTTATACAGCATGTTCTTGAATGATCAAACAAAAAAAAACTCAATTTAGAGACATTACTGGCATCAGTTCTCATAATGCAAAAAATCAAGTGATAGTGCTTTGATATTTCGTAGGTGATTTATGTAAGTGATGATGCTCTAAAATCTCGTAGACAATTTTTACGTTTGGATGCCTCTGTGCTTTAAATTTGTTTGCATGGGAGAGTTTTCCTTTTGTACACTTTTATATGCAAATGACCTAACAGAGTAACACTTAGTTAAGGAGTGATTTCTCATTTTCCACTGTCCTCAAATTGGTCAAGTATGTTGTGCAACAAGCAACTACTCTAATATTGAATTTTATAGCTCGTGATACTTCTATGCTATTAATTAGTGAAGTACTAGGATGTAAGTTCTTAAGCTCTCACGTGATGTACTGCATCAGGTGCCATGCTACCAAGAATTGACATGTGAAAGGAAATGCCAACGTTTGCGAAACTGTGGCCGCCATGCTTGTAAGCGACGTTGCTGTGCTGGCGATTGCCCACCCTGCTCTGAGGTGCATCTTTTTTCCCTTTTGCTATGGTATTAGATGTATATCATGCACTAAAAGAAAGATATATCTTTTTATAGACTTGTGATAGGAAGCTCAGATGTGGGAACCATAAATGCCTTTCTCCATGCCACAGGTACTTTCTGAACCCCAAATCAATTTACATTTTGAGTCTTGCACAGCACACCTCGCCAAAATGTCGAATCTGCCATTTATGTGCTGACAGATAGTAACCTCTAGCTTGTTGTTTGGCAGAGGTGCTTGTTCACCTTGTCCTCTGATGAAGACCATTTCATGCGCCTGTGGGAAAACATGCTTTGAGGTTGAACTCGGTAGACTCTCAGTTCTGTCATTCATTTCCTTTGAATAAGTTATGTTTCTGCTTGCTTCATCGGATAAGGTTGTTTGCTAAAATTTGTTTATAGGATCACACACAAATTATTCATAAAAAATGGAAATGAATAAAACTTCAGAAATGTCTCCTGTCTCAACTTCTTTATATCGTGTTAAGTAGTTGTACCATTGTGTTATGTTTTATTCCTGAGATTAATAAACAAATTCTATTACAGGTTCCTTGTGGGACCGAAAGGAACCAGAAACCACCCAAATGCTCAAAGAAATGCAATATACCTCGCCTTTGCAGGCACAAGCTTGAATGCCGGGTAATCTTCTGTCTTCTTCCACTATCATGGGGTTTGCCCATAATATGCACACATTGGTTTCATGTGATAAAGTCTATATATCTTTATTTCCGTTGTTTTGCACTGTCTTTGTATGCAATTTATAATTGTAATAGTAGGTTTGGTGCTTTTGCTGTTACAAATGAGTTCTCTAAATTGATGTGATATTTAATTCCTTCCCTTAGCCCCACAAATGCCACTATGGAGCCTGCCCACCTTGCAAGCTGACCTGTGGAGAAGAGCTTTCCTGTGGACACATGTGCAAAGAAAGGTATTTGTTTCACTTTCACCTACAATGAATATGCCATTGAATGGTGCTGGTACTTTCACTTCCTCTGACGCCTTAACAATTTTCATATACTACACAGGTGTCATGGCCCTATTTCTCCTCCAAACCCCGAGTTCACACTAAAACCAACAAAAAAGAAAATGGAAAAGCACATAGAATGTACACCTGGAACACCATGCCCACCATGCAAAGAGGTGGTTTTAGTGCCATGCTTTGGGCAACATCTTGGCCAAGAACGCGCTGTAAGTTTTAGTTAATACTGTACTACTTTAGTCTTTGGTTGATTGTGCACACAGATGACTGCTTGCAAACCAGAATACAGTAAACTTACACTTCATTTCTGTTTGTTGCAGATGCCTTGTTCCAAATGGAGGCCATTTCCCTGTCAAAATTTATGTGGGAATCCTCTTCTTTGTGGCAACCACTATTGTACAAAATCTTGCCATGTATTAGAGGCCCCACTGGATCAACCTGAAGGAGATCCTTTACCATATGTCAGTAAAGAGAGCGCACTTGCTGAGCCTTGTGAAAAATGCAACCTTCCTTGTCAAAGGGTTTGTTACTCTCTTTCATATAAAACAACATTACTTCAGTTTGTTTTACAAAGCTTAACGTGAAGAAGCTACTGCATTTCCGTATGCCTTTTAAGCTTGGTACAGGATATTGACTCTAATGTTTTATTTCAGGTTAGGGAGCCTTCTTGTTCACATCGCTGCCCTTTGCGATGCCATCTGAGTGATTGTCCACCTTGCAAAGTCCTTGTTAAAAAACCATGCCATTGTGGTGCTATGGTACATGCTTTCGAGTGTGTCTATTTTAACAACTTAAAAGCTAAAGAACAGGTTAAAGTAAGGTCGTGTGGCGGCCCATGTCATAGGTCAGTTGCTAAATCTCTTATTGGCTTTTTACTATTTCTGTTTTGAAGTTGGTGAACTACTCTGTTGTTACTACACTTTAACACAAATTTCTAAAATTTTGTTTACATTGTATCAAGTATTTGAACATATTTTTTGAACAGGAAACTACCAAATTGTTCCCATCTATGCTCAGAAATATGTCACCCTGGTGCATGCCCGTCGGTTGATCAGTGCATGAAGAAGGTATGGTTTGAGTCTCTCAAACGTACATATTCAGACTTTCAGAGTGTTTAGTGTGGAACAACTAGCAGTAATATACAAGTGGTGCAAAATGCTTAATCTGTGGTGCTACAATGCTTATCTGCTGCCTGCTGGAACTGTAGCGTAGTGATAAGTTCTTTAGCACAAAGTTTGGTTACACTGTGAACATGTGGTTAAATTATATATGTTCAATCATAGTTACCATGCTAACTCTACGATATCTCATACTATCTATCAAGGTAAATGTCCGTTGTGCATGCAACACGCTGAAGCAAGAGTGGATATGCCAAGATGTCGTTAAGGAATACCGCAATTCTGGTCGTGATCCAAAAGAAGTACCCAAAAGTCAGTTTGGAGCTGGCTTACTTGCCTGCGGTGAAGACTGCAAGAAGAAGCTAAAGGTGCAAGATTCTGAGTTGCAT